>JAHLMI010000016.1:0-600000 GCA_019915075.1 Strobilurus stephanocystis
TCAATCGTCACTGGACATGCTGCCTACACTTGGTCTATGTACAAGCTCGCAGCCGTTCAAAAGACCTTTCCACCTCACTAGCGCGAATGGGCTTCCCAGCGGTGAGTACGGACGTCTATGCTTAACGTCTTTTCAGTCTCCTCGAAGGCCTTCTCGAGATCACACTTGAATCTTTGATACTAATGCTCATAGTTTACTTACACGTGCATCCTCAGCGAGATATGTTACAGTTCCGCTCCAGATCCACCCTCTCCAGGCCCAAACAGGGTGACTTGAGCGAACTACGGGTCCAATATGGCGAAAGGTGGTGACGCTGTCCAGGAACGATACTGGTAAGTTCTGAATGAAGAGGTGTCATAGACACCCTGCAACCTCGCTTTCAGACGTCATCCGCGCCCGAACAGAAGCCCACACGACACTGGAGCGTACATAAGGCTGCATGAAGGAGTCTTGCCTCCCCCCAACTTCGACTTTCCACCATGTCTGTCAATTCGGGCACTTCGTACAAGATCGTCAACGCCAAGTCCGGCACGGTCATGGACCTGTCGGGCGTGGACAACAAGACGAGTACGCTCCCTCTGCCTTTTTTTTTCGAGTGGGAGCTTGATATTGGCTGCTAGTTATTGGGTACCCAGACCACAACGGTCGCAATCAGCAGTGGACGTTGGATTGGATTGGAGCTGCGTGGACTTTCAGAAATTTGGCTAATGGTTAGCGAGACACTCCCCTCCCCTCCCCTTCAATTCTCACCTTTTTCAAGGGCTTTACCTCGGCTTAGGAGGCTCCCCTGCTAACGGGACGCGCCTCGTTGCTGTGAGCAACCCCGTCCCGTGGCATATTTGGCATGATGAGGTGGATCCGTCGACGTTTAGGTGAGGACCTCTTGACGTCTGGTGGGGATGGGCTTTCTGACGAGTTTGGCGAGCAGGGTCTTTGCTCCATTCACGACTTTCAACCTTGATCTTTGGAACTACGGAGACCCAGTGCCCGGAGATCCTATCACTTTGTGGGGGAAGTGGAACGGTGTTCATCAAACCTGGAAGTTTGTCCAGGTCTAGTCGAGAATGTGGATTCTTACGAGTTGGTTCCGAACCATGGGAGGTTTTTGACTATTTGATACCCTTCTTCGATGTCTTTCGCTTTTTGAATTAGCTCTGTAGTTGTGGACAGTTGTTGTATGCATGATTCAAGTCTGTAAACGTAGGTAAACGTTGGGGGGACTTGATCATGTAACCAGTTGTAACCAATATCTTGCTTGTTTGATCTTGCACCGAGGGCTCTTTCTTTCATCTTGACTACCACGACGCTAGTCTTTAATGGCGAAAAACACCCGAAGGCCAGGCGAACGGCAGACAGTTCCGATTACGCCTCGTCAGGCAAGTCGGATCCTAGCGACTATCCCTATGATAATTGTGACTTCTTGTGAGAATACATATACTGGTTTGTCTGCCGCGCTAATTGACCAACTGAGGATTAGATGTTCTCTACAAACGACTATACTTGGGCGAGCCTCAGAAATTGATACCCCGAGATGCGACTCCAAGCCAGTTGGTTGCGAGTCCAGATTCAGAACAGGAGCAACGACACTGAAGGTGAAGGGATGGCGGAAATGCGTATATGTTTGTCTATCTCTCTGCTCTGCGCGTCTTTGCTAATATTTCCACTGCAGGGTGTACAGAACTGAAAAGCGGGCTCTCTTCCTATTCCACCTCCTCTATTTTGACTGCTCGCTGGCGGGGATGATGCGCGTGCCGGGTATCCTGGCGGGGTTGAAGGAGCGGTCGCAGTCGGCGTAGGCAGCTCCGGCACCGAATCCTGTAGATAATGCTATGGGCCATGTCCGTCCTATGGCAACGAAGTTGAGGTTGGCTGCAATGAGGGTGGGAGGAAAGACAAACGCCGAAACAGAATGACAGAGGCAACGACGCCTGCGCTAAAACCAACACCGCTGCAAATCGCTATCAGACGACGCGAATAAGTGGAGAAAATGTATCGAGACGCACGCTTTGACTAGCAAGTCCGCCACTGTCGATTCCGTTAGTTTCCGTGAGCAACCTGGCTAGAGACAAGACATACAGCACCGGTCATACTGGCGCGTGTACTCGTTATTTCATGTTTATCTATCAGCCAAGATTGTGCACACCTTCTGCCCGACGAGATCTTCACTAGAAACAGGTTTGGTGGTCGACGACATGGGTGTCAAGAGGTAAGGAATTGCCGCATCGGCAGTGACGCCAGCTTGACTCTGTACCATCATCACCGTCCACGTCCATTCATACTGCGCACCTCGCAGTCTGGGCGCTATATATCTGCTGTTTAACAGTGACTGCTGTGCACAAGATGGCCAACCAATCCCCCATGATATCGATACCGCGCAAGGCGACGGAGGAAGTCGACTGGACCTCTCCCATCCGATCCCTCGTCGCCCAGTCGTATGGCGAGAATCCTGACAACTACGCCACCGAGTGCGCCGCGCTGCAGAGATGCAGACAGGATGCCGTGCGAGGCGCGGGCAGCGATAACACAGGTGCACTTGCAGTCGTGTCGTGTATGCTTACAGCATCTGACCCTCCCTCAAGCCCGCGATCTGCTGTACAAATACTTCGGCCAGCTCGAGCTTCTGGAGCTGAGATTCGCGGAAATACGAGTCAACTTTCCATGGAGAGATGCGTTCACGAACAAGTTGACCACCCAGACTTCCATCGCGTTCGAGAAGGCGTCCGTTCTCTTCCAAATCGCCAGCACCCACTCCGCCATCGCATCGTTCCAGAGTAGATCAGACCCTGAAGGACTCAAACGCGCATTCACCTACTACAAGACTTGCGCCGGGATGCTCACTTATATCAACGAGAACTTTCTCCACGCCCCGTCGACAGATCTCAGCAGGGAGGTCATCAAGTTCCTTGTGGGGCTCATTCTTGCACAGGCGACCGAGGTCTTCTTCGAGAAGTGCGCGGACGAGAAGAAGAGTAGCGCGCTTGTCGCCAAGATTGGCGCCCAGACAGCATCAATGTATACCAGCCTCACTGAAGAGGTTAAGGAATTCATGGGCAAGGGCATCTTTGACCGTAATTGGGTCACCCTCATCCAAATCAAGGCCAAATACTTCTCTTCCCTAGCTCAATACCACCGTGGATTGGCGGACGCAGCTGCTAGTAAATACGGCGAGGCCCTTGTACGCTTCAATGTCGCCGAAACACTTGCGAAAGAAGCCTCGCGAGCTGCATCATCCTTCTCATCCAGCTTCGTCTCTACGATGTCCCCAACCCTCCCTTCTGATGCAGGCACTACTATAGCAGAGCGCCTCAAGGGTCATCTTGCAATCGTCACCGAGAAACGGAACGAAGCTACGCGTGAGAACGATCTCATTTACAATGCCATCCTGCCTGCACCCGAGGCACTTCCTCAGATCGACAAGACTGCGGTCGCGACTCCCATTCCCATCCAGGAGGTCTATGGCACTCCCGAGGTGCAGAAGACCATTGGACCGGATCTTTTCATTCGCCTAATACCTCTCAGCGTCCACGAGAGCGCGAGTGTATACTCCGAGGAAAAGGCTAAACTCGTCAGAGGGGAGGTAGAGAAGGCCGAGTTAGCTGAGGTTGAAGTGAGTAGTGCGTTGGATGAGATGGGTGTCAAGGAGGGCCTGAAGAGGTTCCGGGCCATGGCTGAAGGCGAGGTTGGCGGAGAGGACGAGATACCCCTGGACGTTCGTCGTTGGCGAGATGACATCTCTGTCATCGAAGAGCGCGAGGGTGTTTCGACGCTCATAACCCAGCTCGGCAGGCTGAAGAACAATGTAGGGCAGACGCTGGAGTCTCTGTCGCGGGAACTTGACACAGAGTCGAGGAACTGCGAAATGATGCGCGTCAAATATGACCATCTTTGGACTCAGGAGCCTTCTGCCGGCGTGGCCAAGTCGTATCGCCAGGATATCAAGACACATTTTGGTTCCTTGGAAGCGGCTGCGCCTTCGGACCAACAAGTCATATCAATGTGGCAGGGAGTCCAGGGAGATATTGGGCTTCTGCTAAGTCCGAACCTGGAGGAAGTGTTTCGGGCAAGCACTGAACGGGGCGCGAAGCCTGGAGAGAGTCTCTTGGATCTCGATATTGGCGGCGAGGTTGACGATGCGCAGGAGCGGAACAAGATTGGCGGTTATGTGCACGAGATCGAGCAACGGTTGGGTAAACTCAACAAGATATCCAGAGAACGCAACGAGGTGTTGAAAGATCTGAAGGAGAAGGTTCGTCCAATCTTTTCATTGGAGCAAAAAAGTAACCTCAATTTTTATGTCTTATAGGTCCAGAACGATGATGTCTCCCATCTGCTGCTTCTCAATCGACGCAATTCTTCCGTGGAGCCGACTCTCTTCGCTGCAGAGTTGGAGAAATTCCGCCCATTCCAGCAACGTCTAGAAGGGATTACTCACATGCAGGCTTTGACCATACAGGAAGTCGCTGGCTACTGGAAGGCTTTGCGTGATCTTGCTGGTCGTGGTCCTGGTGCACGAAAGTGGGACGAGCGGGAGAAGAGGAAGAAGGAAACAGTTCGTCGCTTCTCCAGAGCGAGAGACGTTTACATGGAAGTTCGTGACGGGCTGGCGTGAGTACAACTCTTGCGGTCATTGTGGTGAATGTTATTGATTTGCTTTTAGGAAGGGACTTCATTTCTACAACGACATCACGGGCTACGTCAACAGCCTCCAGAGCGACGTGAAGTCGTTTGTTTCCGAGCGCAAGAGTGAGACAGATAGGCTGGTCTCTCAACTCGAGGTGCAAAAACGACTTTCATCAGCTGCACCCCCGATCGCGGCGAAGCCACCTGTGCCTCCACCACCACCTTCGGCTTCCAGTTTGACATCTTCCTTCCAGTCTATGAGCATGCACGACAGACCTTGGCAGTCACAGTCACCCCCTCCTCCCCCTCAATCTCAGTACAATGCGCCATATCACCCGACACCACCGCCCTCGAGTAGGTCATCATATGCACCACCACCCCAGCCGTCTTACTCGCCTGCGCCAGCGTCATATGCGACTCCGCCCCCACCGCCTCAGCCTGTTCGGCAGACGTCGAGTTTCCTGCCACCCCCACCTCCACAGCCGAATTACTCAAGTCCGCCACCACCTCAGCAGCAGCAGCAGGCTGATCCGTATGGCAACTTGGCCATGTTTGGAAGCTCATTCCAGAGCACGCCTTCCGCACCTCCTCCTCCTCCTGCTCAACAGTATCAGAATCCGCCCCCACCCCCACCTCCCCAACAGCAGCAATATCAGCCTCCTCCACCTCCCCAGTCGCCGCATTCCCAGCAGCATTATGCTCCTCAGCCTCAACAGCAGTGGCAGCAATATCCCCAGCAGCAAACATATTCCTCGCCGCCGCCGCCGCCCCAGCAGCAGTATTCGTCTATACCGCCTCCGCCCCAGCAGCCACAATACCAGAGTCAGAATCAGAATCAGTGGATGCCTCCCCCTCCGGCGCCGCTGTCATACCAGAGTCAATCTCAAACCCCACAGAATCAGCACCAGGGCTATGGGGGATACCAGCAGTACGGACAAGGACGATGAACATTGACATGTCCAGGAGCAGATGGTAACTGTATCTTGTATTCGTGTATTTTGTAAATGGTATGTGTAGTTTCTGATATATTTCATATTTTGGTTGGAGAGAAGACGAATGTGCAATGGAATGGCAATATATCACCGAACCGACAGTAGGGGACTCTGTGTTAGTAAGTAGAGACGAGGTTTAGGATACTTAGTCGCTGAGCCGCGTGTCCTGTATCGCAGTGGCTGTGCACTTGCTTGCACCTGCTTTGATTGGCAGTCATTGCCGTACCACTGGCACGACCGGCTCCTGTCCTTCTCCCAGCCTCTGCCTTTATTGTCTTGTCCCATCCTACCTCCCTGGATATCGAAAGATGGAGGAATATCCCAGTCTGCTCCGTATGTTTGTAACCAATTCTTTCCGGCGCTCCCGTTGACAACCCATGCGAAACAGGCTCGGAGCAGATGAGCTTGGTACAGCTCTTTGTGCCCACTGAAGTCGCCCATGACACCGTCGCCGAGCTTGGAGAGCTAGGGAATATGCAGTTCAAAGATGTCAGCGACCGTTTATTCGTTACTGACGTCCCGCTCAACAAATTTGTAGCTCAATCCCAGTGTCAACCCGTTCCAACGCTCTTTTGTCGGCGAGATTCGCCGTATTGACGAGATGGCGCGTCGAGTGAGATTCTTCTCTGCTCAACTGGCTGCCGAGAAGGACGTCGTGCCCATTCGTCCCCTCTACGACTCTGCGCCGCTGATTACTGTCGGTCCGCGTGCCGCGCAGACGATTGACGAGCTGGATGTCACCCTCGCCGAACACGAGTCGAGGCTCGTCAAGATGAATGAGAGCTACCAGATGCTTAGCACCAGGACCCGCGAACTCATTGAGGCCAAGCATGTGCTGAGGGAAACCGCTGTGTTCTTCGACAGGGCCCAGGGCCAGCGAAGTGACATACGGACATCCTTTGATGACAGCTCGGCACCTCTGCTCCAGCACGACGACCAGGAGAACCAGTATGCTTCCGCCTCGAGCGTACAGTTCGACTTGGAGTTCGTCACTGGAACCCTCGACCGCGCTCGGATCCCAACATTTGAGCGAGTTCTCTGGCGTGTCCTCCGCGGCAACCTCTACATGAACCACATCGACATTGTCGAGCCTTTTGTGGACCCCGCCACTGGTGCTGAGACCAGGAAGAATGTCTTCATCATCTTTGCCCATGGTGACGCCCTTCTGGCCAAGATCCGCAAGGTCGCAGAGTCTATGGGTGCCACCCTCTACCCCATTGACCCCAACGCTGACAAGCGCGCCGACGCTCTACGCGAAGTCTCCGTTCGTCTCGAAGACATCGAAACTGTCTTGTACAACACTGGTTCAAGCCGTCGCTCCGAGATTGTCAAGATTGGCGAAAGTCTTCGCAGCTGGCAGGACGTCGTGAAGAAGGAGAAGTTGATCTACGAGACTCTCAATCTCTTCAACTACGATGTCCGAAGGAAGACACTCATAGCTGAGGGATGGGTTCCCACCCGTGACATCACGACCATCCAGCTTGCCCTCCGCAGTGCTACTGAGGAGTCTGGTACTTCTGTTCCTCCCATCTTGCACGAGCTGCGGACGAGCAAAACCCCACCCACCTTCATCCGGACCAACAAGTTTACCGAAGGCTTCCAGACCATCATGGACAGTTACGGTATTGCGGCATACGAGGAAGTTAATCCTGGTCTCTTCGCCGTGGTCACCTTCCCCTTCCTGTTCGCTGTTATGTTCGGTGATATTGGACACGGGTTCATCATTCTCTTCGCCGCTATCTACATGATTCTCGCCGAGCGCAAACTCGCCAAGCAGGATCTAGGTGAAATCTTTGGTCAATTCTTCTTGTGAGTTGTCTAGTCGCCCCTTGTGAAAGACCTTTGTGCTGAAATTGACTCCAGCGGTCGCTACATCATCCTTCTCATGGGTCTTTTCTCCATCTACACTGGCCTCATGTACAACGATATCTTCTCCAAGAGTCTCCACTTGTGGCATTCTGGATGGACTTTCCCCGAGCCTGGTGAAGTCGGCACCAAGATCTTCGGAGAGAACAACGGACACATGTATCCTTTTGGTCTTGACCCTGGCTGGCACGGTGCGGACAACAACCTTGTTTTCGTCAACTCGTACAAGATGAAGATGTCTATCGTGCTTGGTGTCATTCACGTTAGTCCTCAATTTCCTTCGTCGATGGCGTTACTGAGATCAGACCCAGATGACTTTCGCGTTGTGCTTGCAAGTCCCAAATCACCTCAGGTTCAAGAAATACATTGACATCTGGGCCAACTTCGTGCCCCAGATCATCTTCTTGATGTCCATCTTTGGTTACCTCGTCATCTGCATCCTGTACAAGTGGTCCGTTGACTGGAGTCAAACGGATGTCAAACCACCCTCGCTGCTGAACATGCTGATCTCGATGTTCTTGGCTCCTGGAACGGTTGAGGAGCCTTTGTATCGCGGTCAGGGACCCATCCAAGTCGTTCTACTGTTAATGGCGGCGGTCTGTGTTCCGTGGTTGCTCATCACGAAGCCATACATCGAATACAAGGAGATGAAGAAGATTCACTCGCAAGGATATGTCGGGCTTAATCACGACGAGAATGGTCGTGATAGCTCCGATGAGGTTCTAGAGGGTGAGGAAGAGGGTAACGGACGCGCTATAGCGGAGGCTGCTGATGATGAACATGTTCGTAATACCCAATCATCCTAATCAAAGCCGTACTGACGACTCCTATAGGAGGAACACGATTTCGGCGAGGTTGTTATTCACCAAATCATCCACACCATCGAGTTCTGCTTGGGGTGTATCTCCCACACAGCGTCGTACCTTCGTCTGTGGGCTCTGTCACTGGCTCATGCCCAGCTGAGTGAGGTGCTATGGACTATGACGATTGAGAACTTCTTGAACCCGTCGGGAATATTTGGCTGGATCTTCTTCATCGTCGTTGGCGTGATGTGGTTTGTGCTAACTATCTTCATTTTGTGTATCATGGAGGTATGTGGCTTTGCTACCTTGAAGTCGCACCTCTGAACGCGCTTGTGTAGGGTCTTTCCGCCTTCTTGCACGCCCTTCGTCTGCACTGGGTCGAAGCGAACAGCAAGCATTTCATGGGAGGGGGATATGTGAGTCTCTTCGACTTATCCTCTGCCTCATTGAATTTCTCATCTTTCCTCTCAGGCCTTCACGCCGCTCAGCTTCGCAACTGCAGAGTTCAAGGAGTAAAGGATTATATGATACCGTTCAATCACCGAAGGATTTTGTTTACTACAAGTTTAATAATGACGTCGATCACATTTTGCGACTTATCATTGTGATGGAACGTCCACTTCTACACGCTTAGCATCCCAAGACTCTTCAATATGATAACCAGTTACTTTTCAGATCGTCAAGAATAATTGGTAAACTTACCTGCGAAGGGCTATCGTCTCCCTCTTTTCATCTGTCCGACCTATTGCGGGGACCGACTTTGCACTCTATTTCACCTTTATATACGGGTATGGACCCGAAGTCAATGTCCGAGCATATATTTGAGCAGGTACCGTCCCCCTTCTTTGACCTTGCAATTGTCAATACTACATATTGCAGGTCCTCGGTCTACATCAGGACTACGTCCTCTGCACCATGGTCGTACTGGTAGCGCCATTGAATGTACTAACCTGTTACTAAATCTCCGTCGTTCGCACAACTTTTAGCTGGTATACAATTCCGAGGACATCGAAGATCTATTAAAAGTATGACACAATCCGCCGTTCCAACAAAACAATTCTACACTACTTCAGCCAGGCGTATGGTAACAGATTGAAAGCCGAGTCCAAAGAAGACATGAGAAGGTAGGAGGGTCTAGTTCTAGTGACCCAAGAGAGACTGTAAGGTTCTGCGTGTCATCTATCTGTATTACAAGCCTCCTCGCCCAATGGTCGTGACCTGGAACAATGTTTAGAGAGGCAACGGCTGTTTCAGGAAGGAACTCACTTTGAAACCAATTTGCCTCAGCTTCTCGGCGTCCACGAGCAGCCGTCCATCGAAGACGAATGCCGGCTTGTTCATGGTCGAGTACACGACCTCCCAGTCAATCTCCTTGAACTCCTTCCACTCTGTGGCAATGACCACAGCCTCTGCGTTTTTGCACGCCTCAAGAGCAGACGAAGAGATCGTCACTTGCTTTTTCACTGGATTTCGCTCGTCAGCACCGAGTGCCCCGAGGTTTGCATTGTCACTTACGCGTATCCAGTGCCACACCAGGGTTGACTTCCTGCAAATCCGTCCAAATCTGCGAATGAGGCACTTGAGGATCGTACACATTGATGAGAGCTTTCTCGTTCTGGAAGTTCTTGATGAGGGTGATGGCCGCACTCTCCCGTGTGTCACCTGTGTCCGCCTTGAATGCAAAGCCCAAGACGGCGATACGCTTGCCCGTGATCGTGTTGAACAGGGTATCCACGACGCGCTTCGAGAAACGCGCCTTCTGGTATTCGTTCATCTCGACGACCTGGCGCCAGTATGCGGCGACCTCAGGGAGATGCAGACTCTCGCTGAGATAGACAAGGTTGAGGATATCTTTCTGGAAACAGGACCCGCCAAATCCGACAGAGGCCTTCAGGAACTTGGGACCGACTCGCGAGTCGTATCCGACGGCGTGGGCGACCTCATCAATGTTGGCACCGGTGGCTTCGCAGATGGCAGAGAGCGCGTTTATGGAGGATATGCGCTGGGCGAGCATGGCATTGGCGGCGAGTTTGGATAGTTCTGACGACCAAAGGCCGACGTTGAGAATGCGCTCTTTCGGAACCCAGTTGGCGTAGACATCGGTCAGGGACTGGCAGGCGTTCTTGCCTTCCTCGGTCTGAAGGGAGCCGATAAGGACTCGGTCGGGGCTGAAGAGATCGTCAATGGCGGTGCCCTCGGCCAGGAATTCGGGGTTAGAGAGGATGTCAAATCGGCAGTTGGGCTTGGAGTTGGCCTCGAGGATTGTGCGCATCGACTCGGCCGTGCGGCAGGGCACAGTCGACTTTTCGACGACAATCTTGGACGAAGTCGCAACCTTGGCGATTTGACGCGTGGCGAGTTCGACGTAGCTAGAATGTGCTCAGGAACGGCGGTACAGCAGCGCACAAGGAGGGCAAACACACTTCAAATCAGCGGCAAAGCCGGCGCCGACACCGCTTTTCTTGGTCGGCGTGTTGACGCTGACGAAGATGAGGTCGGCCTCGAGGATGCCCTTGTTGACGTCGGTCGAGAAGAACAGGTTGCGTCCTCGGCACTGGCGAACAACATCTTCCAAGCCAGGCTCGTAGATCGGGAGCTGGAAATCCGGGCTGTTCCAGGCGTCGATACGGCTTTGGTTGAGGTCGACGATGGTGACCGTTACGTGAGGGCACTTGAGGGCGATGACCGCACAAGTCGGTCCACCTTGTTCCGTTGAGGATCGCGCGCGCCGCCGTGCATGATGCGAACTGCTCACCGACATAACCAGCACCGACTAGGCGAGCGGTGAGCTCATCGTTGCTAGCAGCGGCGAGAAGGAAAACGCACTGCAACAAATTTTCTGAACCTTGACGGGAGCCATGAGAGTGTAGAGAAGAGAAGGACGAAACTCCTTTCGTTGCTGCCAATTGTGCCAAACACGGCCTTATTCAAATTTGCTTCCGTCCCGTTATCAATAAATCATAATTTGTGATCAGGCCACATCTTAGTCTACTCGCATAAGTTCGCTATTGCCCATCCCTCAAAACGGTGTATACACTCATGAATAACATATGGACTCGACGCCAGAGAACGAGCGACCGCCAGGCGTGGCACCAAGGCAGCGGGCTCAAGGCGCCGAAAAGCCCACTAGACGACGCGGATTCATCAGCCCAGTATGAATTTGGAGAGCATGCTGTAATGATCCACTGTTGTGTGCGCAGAACCTCGACAAGCATCTGCAGCTTACTCACGCTATCTCGGAATCTCCTCGCCCATTGCGCTGATAGTGTCCCTGATGTTGTGCAACTCCTGGACTCGACGACGAACATCATCTTCCAGCTTGACATGGAGTTGATGTATATCCCGAGTCATCTGCCGCTGAAGAGCAATGGAGTCCATTTGATGAAGGCGGATTGCCTATGCAGCGCACGTTGGCGAACGATGCCCGTAAATCGCTTGAAGCCTTACGCGTAGCTCCTCTAGGATCACAAGATAGCCCGCATCAAGGGAAAGATTGCCTACTTAGCGGTGATGCTACGGACTTCGTTGCGTAAGAAATTGAAAGTGCAGAGCATGAGCAAACCGCGAACTTACATTAGACGGCCTTTGACCTGACGTGGACATGGCGGTGTATCGACAACGTGTACTCGGGTGGTACTGAAGCGCTGTTAGCTAGCCAGAGTTGATGTGACCACTGATCGTGTCCAAAGCCTAGATGATTCGCACAGATTCGCACGGCGATGAGGCAAGAAAGTCTATGTCTGACAGTGATGGAGCTCTGCGTAAATCGGGTCGTAATTTTGCCAGCTAGGCTCCGGAGCAAGGTGCCAACAGAATCACGACGTATGGGAGGCGCCGAAGTCAGACTTAGAGTGTCACGGTCGGTGCGCTGTGATACGCGGCAGAACCGAACCAACTCGAAGATACTGTAATTCATTCACGCATGGCGACTGAAGCCAATTGCATGGGAAGCCTTCCGCAGCGCAGAGAGAAAGCCTGTGCGAAAGTCGCGAAGGAGCTTCACCGTGGTGGTCCAGAGCAAAGCGTTGATGTCTATTTGCGGCAAAATTTCCCGACTGTTCTCTGGACAGTGACGCAATCACACGGTCCACAAGTTTGCACTCAACCACCACGACACTGTAAACTGACAGTGATCTGAACATGCCTTCGGCCTTGATCTTGCTCGCAGATGGTACGGAGGAAATGGAGTTGTATGCAAATATACTTTCAGTCTGTATCTCCTCTGACATCGGGCCGCTCCAGTACGATCACCTACGACACCTTCGTACGCGCCGGCATCACCACTCAATCCGCCTACGTGCCCGACCCTTCCAGCCCTTCGAGCTCCGCATCCCCTCCAGCGGCGAAGGGCTCCCGTGGCATCAACATCCTGCCCGACATCTACTTCGATGTGTCTGCTTGTGGGCCTGTACGCCACCGCTACTCCATGCGCGTCAAATGTGCTGAAATATCTGGTTCAAGGACAAATACGACGCACTGATAATTCCAGGTGGCGCTAAAGGCGCGGACACTATCTCCAAGTCTCCAGATGTGCAGGGTCTGGTCAAGAAGTACATCGAACAGAAGAAATATGTTGGGATGATTTGTGCTGGTGAGCCAGCTTGCGCGTTTCTCTGTCTATGTGATTGACGGGCTCCACAGGAAGTCTTGCGGCATTGACTTCAGGTCTACCGAGACAGTCGTTGACGTCCCACCCTTCCGTGAAGAGTCAACTCGAGAATGGTTTGTCCTGCAGCACATTGTGATCGCACCTTCTGACAAGGCGACCAAGACTTTGACTACTCCGAAGCCCCCGTCGTAATCTCTGGTAGTCTCGTCACAAGGTGGGCACTTGCTCTCCATTGAACTTGACGCCCCGACTAACACATAAACCTCGCAGTCGTGGCCCGGGTACGTTGAAAAATTTGACAGCTCACGAGATTGAGAAAGAATTCACTCACCTTACCAGGCTCTGCCTTCCCTTTCGCATTTACGCTTGTTGAATTGCTTTGCGGCAAAGAGAAGCGAGATGAAGTGTATGACCCGATGATCTTCCCCAGTGGGACCCCGTGGTGAATGTGGCGCAGAAAGTATCAGTAAGAAATAGGATGTCTTCGACAATGGAGCCCTCCAAGAGAATGATAAGTTGTACTATTACCAGATTCTACATTGACACGGTGTTGAGTAGAATGCAAGAAGGCGAGGTGACATGCATTGGTTCGAGTTGAAGTACTAATCAGTACTTACCAATGTGCAATTTACTCAGTCTCTGACTCAAGACTCAAAAGTCATTGTCAAGCTTAAGTCTACTGTCTCGCTGTCTCAGTGACTGAATCTGACAGTCTCTGTCTGACCTCAGATGAGTCTTGAGTCTTGACTCTTGAGTCTTGACACTGTCTGCACTCATGATCAGAGAGCAAAAAGCAAGATATTGGACACTGTGGGAATTGAACCCACGACCTCACGCAGCAGTCGTTGAACTTGCGAAGCGTGCGCGCTACCCCTGTGCCAAGAGCCCATGCTAAGTAAGCAAATTGTAAAATCACAATGCTCGCCATAATATCTAACGATGCACTGGCCAAGTAGTCTTAACATTGTCAACGAGGAGAGTACTCAACTATGCAAGAGTGCTGTCTACATACGTAGAGCGCGCCCTCTCCAGATGCTAAAAATGCTGGAAGAACGGTCATACAAGGACGAGCATTTTTTGAGCGCCAAGCCCAGAATGAAATCAATGTATAATTAGCGCAGGAATAATCACCTGCTATTCCAAGAGGTGCCAGATCCTCCGATCCGACACGTTCGATCACGCCACGCGAGCTGTTGATGACAGTGATGGGAACAGTGCCAACAGCTGTGCCGAAACATGCCGCAGCGCCTCGCGCCACCTAGCCCGCCTTTTCGCACTTCCCTATAGCCAAGCGGCATCCTCAGAGTATGTCCTGGAATGTTGGATGCAGCGAGAGACATGCCTCGGAAAACTGATATGAGCCATATCATCATTTTCCCAACATGTTGTCACATAAATGCAAGAAAATGTTACAGTGAGGCAATGAGTGCTCTAAAATGTCTACTTGGCATCGGCGGGGCAGCGCACAGGCGGCGCACGAGCGGCGGTGCGAGACCCGAACAAGCTGCTTTGGACCTCTGCCGTGTTTGCCGAGCGCTTACGTAGGAGGGGGGGGGGTGGTTTGATAACGTCTCAGATCGGAAGATCTGCCACCTCGTGTGCTATTCCCCGTTTCTCCAATTTCGTGTGCAGTGATGACAGCTGATTACATATCGATAGGCGGGTCTTGCACGAAGTGATTGCTCGGGCGGGGTTCAAATTTTGATGCCCAACGGTGCCGGGCCTCGCATGCGCCACAACGGGTGGACTCCAGTGTATCATACCCACCCAGTCGTATCTCAGACCTGTCAAGTCTTCAAGAAACATGGTCGGCACATTCGTTTCTGAAGACCCCAAGAAGCTCATTCACTCGATGGCTGACGAACAGGGCCTGGCAAGCCAGTGGCAAGCGACTTCAGATCACGAATTTCATACTCCGTTAAGCAACCACTTCATGCAGGCCCCGCCTATCGATATGTAATCAGCTGGATTATCTGGATGACTGCGCCGAGGCAACAGCGTATAGTAAAAGGGTGGTCCGTTCGTATGTACGACTTCTTGGGCGCTGATGATCATCATCCAAGTGCAATATTGTGGCATGCCTGAGCCGGCGGCACATAATAAGCCGATTGTGCCCAACACACCTCGGTCCCGCTTGCCCGCTCTCTCTTCCATGCGGCCTCTGCTTCCGCGCGCCGCCGCCGTCCGTCGTTACCTCTTTCCACGCGTACAAGACCCCGTCAACCATCGTACCGTTTTCACCTGGCGGGCACCTGCCGAGCTAGCGACACTGCAGCCACCGCAGCCTCTTGACGAGGCAGCGCCGTACTCGGAAGAGTCCGACGCCCCAAAAAAGGACAAGAAGACACCGTCGGAAAGGCGCCAACAACGCGAGGACTCACATTTGCTCAAGAAGGAGTTACAACGGACCGCACAACTGCGCAGAGCCAGGGCGAAAGAGGAGCATCCGCCTCTCACTTTCAGTACACGAGTCCGCCCAAAATTGTTCAAGACGGACTCTGCCATACGTGACAGTACGTGCTGTCTTAACAACTTCTTTCTCGGCCATGTTCAAGCAGATCTCCAGAGGCCATTACGTTGCCCATCACCTTCTCTTTCCAAGCAAGAGGCTCGGGATTCGTCCTTGAACCAGGCCCTCAACCTGTCAAAGAGAGGAAGCGGCCTACCTACGAGATTGACGAGTGATGGAAGAAAGAGTCGGCTTGGAGTATCTACCAGTTGAGGTGGGTCTTCTCCCGAACCTTCCTGCGCATCGAGACTCATCATTTTTAGCTCTTATATGACATTCATCTTTTGGCCCTATCCCCTGTCTTCCCACTTGTCTCGCGTCATCTCAAGGACGTCTTTGACAACTCGCCAAACTCACTCAAGGCGCAATACATTCTCGGCAACGTTGCACCTCCAAATCTCTACTCCAAAGCTCTGCGCTATCGCCTGTGCACAGCTCCGGTCCTCGACATAATCTGCGCGCGATCCGCCCATGTAACGGGACTGTCCAGGAGGACAGAGGTGCCGAAACATATCTTCAAAGGCATTATCTCGCATGATGACCATCTACTCCACTTTCTGCGTCAGATCGACGCCCATGAAAGCATCCCCCCGCTCAACGTCAACGCTCACAGCGGTTTTGCGCTCTCCATGGCCGTTCATGCTGGCCACATCTCCCTAGTCCGCTGGCTGCTCGATAAAGGCGCCAAGCCTGATATCAAAGATGCTTTAGCAGTCGTTGTGGCTATACGCAAAAAGGACCTCAGTCTAGTGCGCATGCTGGTCGAGCCGCAATATCGTTATCCTGGTAGAGAGAGCAGGGTGAAAGAGGACGTGAAGAAGAAGCGCCGCATACCTGATCGTGTGGTGTGCAAGGAGTTCCCGGAGTTGTTGAAGGTGGCAATGAAGAGGGACGCGAGGGATATAGTGGACTATCTGCGGGAGAAGGGATGTGTGCCCGATTGGGGTATGATCAAGTTGCAATGGACTCAATAACATGATAGCGGCGGCGGCGGCCAGTCAGTCATCTACGCGCACACGTCAATAACATCCATAGTAAGGGACACTGTAATCTTGGTCCGTTTCGGGACAAGTATCATAGCTACTGGAGAGCAACATCTCTGCGATATCTGGCAACTCCGAACTCATTACAACAGCCCGATTATTCCTGACAGTCCTCAGTTTTGGGGACTCATGTGCGAACGACAAGGAATTGTTCTGGGATATTGGGTCGATTATATCTGATAATGGATCGTTCGACCTGCAGGTCACCGTTCTCGTCACGTTTGACCGTCCGCTCGACCTGCGATTAGAATTGACAAGAGGACACGCTGATTGGCCGAGATCGCGTACCTGCCAGACTCTCGTATTGCACCCAAGTTGCGTCAACGTCGAGCTACAGCTACGAGCTAATTTAAGGGCATCAGAAGGAGAGACAATGGGAGGGGCCTCGACGGCTTCCAGAGGGAAGTTGATGTGCAGCACTTCGAGTTTATGAGCTAGAGGCACAATGTCGACCAGCTCGTCCTGAAAGGCCACGGGAGACACTCAGTAGGGCGAAATCGACGGCGTCAAAGATGATCTTACCAACGTCGCAGGCTCGACAACGATGAAGAGCTCTTCCAACTTTGGACAGCGCCTACAAATGTCCTCAATGGAGTCGAGGCTGATGAGCATACGATGCACCGAGAACCGTGTCAAGTGCAATCCGTGGGTGTTCACGATAGTCCTCCAGAAATCCACGGTGGGTAGAGATTCGAACACAGGCCCGGTCGAGTAGATTTGGAACCTTTCCAAAGGGGAAGATGAGAGGAGAATGGGAACGTCAAGAATCCAATCTTCGATAGACGTCTGGTGGCTCATCGTGAGGGTGATCGAACGAAGAGCATGTAAGGCGTTTGTGCTCGAACATAATTGTGCAAATTCATCCATGTCCTATCGAGAAGGTTGTGTATGAGATCTGGACACTGATGGTTCAACAAGCAAACGTACGAAGTGCGGCGAAAGCCCCTCAAGGCCTAAGCCTTTGATGCCAGTCTCGTTGAGACTCAAAATACTCCATATACCCCTCTGGCTTATTTTGGGACAGCCAGTGATATGGAGATGATCAAGATGAGTTAGGTGAGGCGCAAGACCTGCTAGCACGGTATCGGTGATGTATGTTGAGAACTAGACGCAGTCAGAACACGCAGAGCGCTCAATATGCAACCAACCTTGCATATGAGCGTCAAGCGCGTCAAGGTATTCCCCGTGGCCATGAACCAACTGGCTAGTGTCGCGATGACGCTATGGCTCGGCATAATGATGGTCACCGCGTTGAGGTGCGTGAACTTGACGAGCTCTCGTTGATCATAGTTCCCTTGGTGGTGCCCGTTGATCTCGAGCTTCTCTAGGCAGGGCAACCCACGCAAGGCTCGGAGAATCTCAGAGGTGAGCGATCCGTCACGAGTCCAAGAACAGGATTGGAGATTGACACAGTTCTGAAGACCCCTTATGACAGAGTCTGAGACTTCATCGCTGTCCGTGAAGCCTTTGGGGAAGTCTCGTATATCTACCGAGTATCGTGCCGGTTTAACAACAGGTGACATCGATAAGGGGTTTACTCTAATACTCACCGAGTTCATGTACGTGCCATGCTAGTTCAGGGCATTCTGATAGCGTCCTAAAGAGTTGAATGACCTGCGCATGTGTGAGCACGAGACCAACTTATCGAAGACAGTCTGTTACTTTGGTCTTTCCATCCTTGTGCCATGAATAGACAGATATGTGACGGTAGAGACAAGCAACAGTGAAGCCGTGGAAGCTCTTGCTAACGAGAGAAGCGGTGTACCAGAGCCTGGGATGCTCTAGATGAGCGAGAATGACAGGAAGAAGGTCAAATGGAAGGTCCTGGTCAAGCATGGATCGGCGTGACGGCGTCAGCTGGATTTGACATCACGAACTTTGATCATGATCGGGCTGCTGCTTGAAGCTTGAAGCTAGGCTTACATGTAAGTGCTCAACGGTATGTACCTCTGAGAGCCATAGATAGAATGGAACTTTACAACTTCTGAGTCACTCGTTCATTGGCGGCCTGCATACGGATTTCAATATAGCAGTGATTACATTGGGGATCGGATATCATCTTAAAGTTGTCAGATTACGATACGCTGATCCACGTGTCGAACAGCACATCAATATTCGAAATTTCATGGTCTCTCCCTCTCCCCACCACCACCACACTCTAGTCCCAATACAATGGATTTGGCAGACATAAGCACGAGCGCATCCACTATCCGTGCACTTCACACCGCCATGCTCGACTCTTCAGCCGACCAGTCCGCCTCTCAGCCCTCTTCTCCACGCTCGAGCGCTCTCCCATCACCCCCGGACAGTCCATCCACAAGCTCTGTCTCGTCATTTCCCTCTGTCTCGTCGTCCTTCTTCTTCAGCTCGGCCGCCGCCAGTCCGCCTCACTCGAATGCTCCCTCTGATCATGCCCGGGAATCAACACAAGGGCTGATAATCCCATCATTGACCCTTCCGGAGGCTCTGCATCAACCCACGCCGTACGGTCAGACATTGGGAGATCTGAGGCTGCTAGTTGTCGGTGGTAAAGACTTTCTGGCGAAACTGCTGTTGGAAGACAATGAGGACATTGTGAATGCTGGAGAGTGGGAGGATACCGGATATGGACGTATTCGCCGTGCTTCCACGGACTGGATAGACCACCGTGACGCCCATGGCTTGGATAAGTATGAACCCACACGAAATGTCGAGATAAATGAGCTACCAGGATACGAATGCAACGACAACGTGAGGGTGCCTCTATCGCATTTCCCAACTTTGTGGCTGACACGTACCTTCAGCCTAATGAATTAGTGACACACGTCAAGGCTATGATACGAAATCCCTTCCGGTCATTGGCAGAGGTGCTGGATCCTTCGTGTGATCCATCCGGTACCGCTTCTGGCCTGCTATCCTCACCATATACGCCTTTGTATACAGCACTTGTATTATTAATACCATCGAGTAAGTCTCTTAACGTTTGTATCGATGTCTTACTAATCATCCCAAGCTTCTTCAAACTTTGAGTGTACAATCATTGAAGAACTTTCGTCGTACATTCCTATCATTGTACTTCCCCGCATTCCGGACGACATCAACGACGCTACATTATCTTCTTTCAAACCATCCTCTCCCATTGCACTACGACAGGGCCTGTTCCGAAACCCAGGAGTCCTTCTGAATGTCCGGACCGAGGCTGCAGACCGGTTCTTCCGCTGGCGCGAAGTACTGCACTTGACCGAGGGCGTAAGGGGGCGTCGGCAGCGGAAAGACCATGACAGCGCACCATGGACGGAGAAGAGTTGGGGGGAATACCTCTCCTATGACGTGGCAAAGCAGCTGAGAGATGACTCGCATTCGGAGACTCCGAGACCGTGCTACGAAGCAGGCTTCGACCCATTGCACTTCACATCCATGATGATGTTCACCCTTTCGGTCCTGGGGCCTGCTCGGCGATCTATCAAGTCCTTCCTCTGTGATCTGAAAGTACAGGTGGCCATCGTAGGAGGGTTTTGTTTCGGGCTGGGGATAGGACTTTGGTTGAGATAGGCATCGGAGGCTTGATATTTACCGAGTATCTACTGATGTCCGTACCCGGGCAACACTTCTGGACAATTGCATACTTGCGCCTAGTTTGTCTGTGCGTTCTCCTCGCCGTCGTGTCGTCCACATTCAAGACATTGCCATCGATGCGCATTCCCCGTGTTCCCGTCGGAAAAGACAACAAACCGTACACCGAGTGCGACTTGGCACTTCGCCGTTACTTGTATATAAAGGACACGACGCCAAGGTATTGACTCTCATCCTTTCCCCCTCCTCTTTTTCTTCGCCTTCATGTCCTACTATCAATCACAAGGTATAAACCGTTTTCTCTATGTTCTTTCAGCGCTGATATTACCCAATACTTTTACACCTTCTTCGCATCCACCTACTCTTTATATATACTCTTTGAGAACAACAACTTTGCTGAGACTGAGATCTGAGATTGTGATAATCCAGAGAGTCGGGAGATGCACCGAAGGCGTGCATGATCCGACGTATAATCATTGTTACAGGAAGTACAGAACAGTCCAGGAAGAGAGATAAAGTAAAGGAAAATATACAACATGCTAGTTCTAATATAATATACACAGAGCATGTGGCGACAAATTATGCTAGAGCGAAAGTCAACAACCGAGCGCAAAACAGTCCCATCGGCAACCACCCTCGACTATCAACTCGCAGACCATTCCAACAATAATGACAGAATGCGCCACGCATCGCACTTACCCCACACCTCGACTGACACCCAGCGACGGCAAATCGACAAGTAGGAAACAACCCCCGCCGCGTGGCGAGGGCGCTTTCATCTATCTTTAATCGTAAGCCATGGGAACTGGCAGAGAACCGAACAAGAAATGTATCGGGCTGCACGAGGACGGGAAGCGACTGCGGGCACATACGGTAGTCGTCGTCTGACGCCCCGTGCCGCGTCATGCTATCCGCGTCCTAGTCCTGTCGTTGGGCGTCGAGTCGGCAAGTAGGGTAACCATAGAACCCCCGAGGCAAATCGACAAGTAGGGAACAACCCCCGCCGTGTGGCGAGAGCGCTTTCGTCTATCTTTAATCGTAAGCCATGGGGGTCCGGAGCGACGCGACTGGTCCGGCACAAGGAGACGCGAGACGTGTCATCGGAAGTCGGATGTCGGAATGCGAGAGTTGAATCGGGGTTCGAGATGCTGAGACCAGAGCGTGCGGAAAGGTGTGACTGCACTCCCTATGTAGCGCACTAGGATAGAGTGAAGGGAGAAATGAACAGAGCCGAGTGCTGGGGAGAGAGACAGAAGGGAGAAACTGAGAAAAAGACACAGAGGAGAAGCAAACTGCTTCGGCTCTTCAATTTAAAGGTCGACTCGGTAGGGCAAGTCCAAAGTTGACGGGAAGCTCACGTCGAAGAGGACGAGAGCCGTTGGGGTTCAATGGAGGAGGGGGTGGGGGGTTGTTGTTGAAACCGGGGGCATCGCCGTGAGTCCAAGGAACAAAGGGTGGGTTAGGGTTGACTGCGATTGGCCCGGGGCCGAAGTTGTACACTACTGGAGGCCAGATCTGGGCGGCGGCGGCGGCGTGGACGGCCTGGGCGGCGGCAGCTGATTGTACGGCTGGTGCTGGGGCAGGGGCAGGAACTGCTGGAGGAGCAGGTACGGCCGGTGCGGGAGCGGGAGCGGCTGGTGCAAGTGCAGGTGCAGGTATCGGCTGAGGAGGGGGAGGAGGAGCTGGAAGAGAGCTAGATCCAGCGGCAGGATTAACGTTTGCCGGAGCGGCAATCGACTGATGGGAGGAACCCTGTGGTGCTGAAAGAAAACCACGCGTCAGTATCCGCCTTTCAGACTTGCACCACCAAGACTTACCGTTATTTAACCTGCGACGGGAGGTGGAAGGGCGGTCCTCGTCCGAATCGGAGTCATCATCGTCGCGCTTGCGCTTCGAGGACGGCGAGGCCTGCGGGGAGGCACCATCCGCACCATCTGCAGGAGGAACGTGAGCGACATACGAATCGCATGAAAGAAAATGTCTGACCATCTTGACGAGAGCGTCGGCGGGGAGGTGAACTGTCTTCGTCGTCATCCTCGAGGGAGCGTTTGCGCTTCCCTTTGCCCTTGCCCTTGCCCTTGGGCGGAGCATCATCATCATCATCGTCGTCCGACTTGTCGTCGTCGATGTTCATAGAGTCCTCATCATCGGAGGTGCTGGCAGGAGCCTTGCTCTTGCCCTTGTTCTTGCGAGCGCCAGCTGCAGGCGGTTGGGCCTCGGGGACCGGCGCATTGGCGCGTACGCCTCCCTTGGGCTTCGGGGGAGGTAGGTCGGCGGGTTTGATCGTACCTTTATGCAGGCGAGGCGAGCGACGAAGACCGCATTGACCTACATGTAATTGGTAAGTGGGTGGCCTAGAAGAAGATGGTGGTTGCGACGTACCGACAGACTGAGAACCGGTCCCAGAGTCGGAAGCAGCAGCGAGGGCAGACCCTCCCGCTGTGCGCTGAACTGCATTGGCAGTCGATAGGTTGTAATTCAGGGGAGACCCTTCATGGCTACCTACCGATTCGTCATTGGAATCGGCAGCAGCGGAAGGGCCCGTCTTGGGCTTCTTGGACTTGGAGTCTCCAGAGGGTTTGGCCTTGGCCTTGCCTACAGAAAGGTGAGCAAGAGGATTGATGGATGGGCTGTCGACATACCCTTGACGGCCTTGGTGGCCTTGCGCTTGACCGTGTCGCGAAGGTTGTCGACGGCTAGGGAGAGTCAGAACGCGATAGTGATGGCGACAGAAAGCACGTACCTTTCTTGCCGCGATTGACGAGGCCTTTCGCAGTGGTCGTCTTCTTGGCGGTCGTCTTGGCTTTGGGAGCGGGCGCAGGCGCAGGTGCGGGCTGGGTGGCCTCGACAGGTTGGGTGCCCTGGGCAGCACGAGCGCGACTACGAGTTTGCATGGTCGAGGATGATAATACGAGTGAGTTGGGGGAAAGTAGCTGGTAGCTGGGGGGAGATCTCTGGCGGGGGAGAGTTCGACAGGTGGTGGTTGAAGAGAGAGAAAGGCCACAGTCACGGGCGTATGCTTTATACCCTCACTGGTCGCATTGTAGCTCCCAGAATAGGGAATAGCCAAATTGGTCCTAGTGGAGGCGGGCTTACTCTGGACCATTGTCTCTGGTACAATGGCACGGCATCGATGGCCCAAGGTTCGGCATCTGAACAAAGGGATCTCTCGAGTGGCAAAGGCACTGGACAATGCAAGAACACGATGAAGCTATCATACCCACAGTGTCAGTTCCCTGGCGAGCACCACATGAAGTGAGTTCCGTAGTCTGTAGGCGCACGATTCTAATCGCAAGACAACAGAGGAGTTCTTCGATGGGCAGTTCAACCATTACATTTCGAACAAGCAAGACGCTACAAGACATACTATTACCTAGGCAATGATGAGCATACGGTGACCACTGACGAGCCACAAAAACAAACTTCGCACCACTAGATAGATGAGATCAACGGGCTGGCTTTTTCGGCGCTGACACTGGTCTTCTCCTGGGTCCTGTTTCCGACTCCTGTACGTGTGTGCGCATCATTGTAACAACAGCTCCTATGGCGCTTCCTTGTTAGGCCCGTCTCATTGCGGCAGAATCGTTCATTCTTTGTTTTGATTTCGAGTCAGTAGAAGATGGTCGTAGGAGCACTTTGTTGCGGCCGTATTCGTCGTCGTCGTAGCGTCCTCCGCCCGCCCTGTCTTGCCCGTGTCCTTCGCCAATTTCGTTACGCGTCCAGGAGCAGCTTTCCGAGCTTGATTTGCAGTGCCAAGAACGGAAGGACTTCGCAGCAGAGGATGTCAGAAATGTACAGTGAGTAGCACTATTTCCCTCGAATGGCAGACGCGGTGAATCTCCGAGCTCGAGAGATCCCGTAGGATGATTTTTCGATATTAATTTCCGGGGCTGATTGGTCCATCTGATTGAAATGACTCTTACCAAGACCATCGCGGAGCTCAGTTGAGCGCATCACGGCCGACCCATTTAATGACAGCTCAAGAGCTCATGGTTTGCGTGTCTATAAAGAGTCAGCTGAGTCTTCTTGTGTAGAAAGATTGAAGACATACCCTTCCGTCGAGTCCCGAGAGTTCCTCATCGTTCAATTCCAAGCGCTTTAGCATCGTGTAAGCTCTGCTCGGCGTCCATTGGTCTTCGATACTTATTTACCAGGGTGTTGACAAGGGTGCGAAGCGACGGGAAGGAAGGTGTATGTGTGCGGCGTACGCCGGTCTCAACTGCTTCTACGGGAGCCAAAAATCGCCTGACGAGTATTTAGATGGTAGGGCCTCAATTGGAGATTCGCGCTAACTGCTTCGTAGGTGAGCCTTGAGGCAGCGAGGGCGTTGTTTATTTTTTTGCCAGATGGTCGGAAGGAAAGATGATCGAGCGGCTTGGCTGCTGCCATCATGATCATTGGTAGACCCAACCGCCCTCAACGTCCAGCTCCAGCAGCTGCTTGTCCTCAACACTCCATCTCCACCGCTGTCCGAAGATCATTCTCACCCAGTCAGGAGCATGGATGCAGACTTCCGCTCATCTTGAGGACGCTTGGGACGGTCTAGTCTCCGAGCAACTTTGCCAAACGCGTCGTACAGTGGCTCCATAATCACCAGCCGGACCGGAACTATTCTCCAGGAAACGACACACCTCGATATCCGTGACTGGCGAACACGAAATCGTTGCAGCTTTGCCTCAAGCTAGCCATATTCCAGATGTGATGGCCTACTATACTTTGTCTCCCGCCCAGATACTTCGCATGATCAGGCTACAGACTACTCGCGAAGTCTCGAGATGTAGTCGCTGCGGCGACTATAAGATCGCTTCCGTCGTGAGGTACATGCTTTGTTATCAACGAGTGTACATAACGCGCTAACGGCCACAATAGGACTCCATTTGTGGACGTGCTGATCTTCGCCGGGATCATCTCCTTGCTTTCATCATCGTCTCAATGCCCCATAAAAGACCCCCAAAATCAACACTTTGTCCGCATAACAATACTCTCGCTTTCGCACCACCATCTACATCTCTCTCGTGGCCTGTAACTAATCATGGTCAAGCGAGCCGCGGCTTCCTCGTCTAAACGCAAGCTCGAGCCAGATCTCTCCACGAACGCCGAGCCTCCTCGTGCATTGCGCCACAAACGCCGTAGAACGGAATCCAAAGCGCAGTCGTCCACTGACGACGATGATACTGTCATGGCGGAGGATGACGAGGACATTGGCGGCGAGTATCTGCCTGGAAAGGATGAAGACATCCACGAAGACGCGACGTCTCGTACGCCACAGCGTCGTCCAGCTCGACGCCTCAAGATGGGAGGCCTTCTGTCATCCTCATCCTTTCAAGATCTCCCTCTGGAGATCAAGCTCCTTGTTAGTCCTCTCCCCTTCAAGTGTCGCCACAATCTCATGTGTCTAGATCTATTACTTCCTGGAACCACGGGATCTTATTCGGCTACGCCATCTCAGTCGCAAGGAGGCTCGCGTAGCTCTCGACGAGTGCGATGATATATGGAGGGCCGCACGCGAGAATTTCGAGACAGCGAAAGACATGATACCTGCTACGCCGAACGGCGTTCGTGAGGTAGACTTCATGGAAGTACTGTTTGGAGACCGTTGCATGGTACGTCCCGTTCTTCGAGACGAGATCAATGCTGATTGGATTGACAGAAATGTGAGAAGCCGACTACGAAAGTTCAATGGGAGGTCTACACAAGACTTTGCCATGCTTGTCTACACATAGTACCTTATGGGTAAGGCAAATGGCTATGCATCATCATGGCTTGATACTGAACCTCATGAGTCAGTGTGTCGACCGTCCTTCCGGACGATCTCAAGAGGCTAGTACCGAGTTACCGGTGCGATCAAGGCAAGCTGTGATTTCAGCACCACTCCATCCTATCCTAACGACCAACAGGCCAGAACCTTTATCATGTCCCGTCCATAAGAAAGTTAGCGGATGAACTTCGTGGCCTGGACCCGATGAATATGCGATTGTACTCTACGAAAGACGCTATAGCCATCAGAATGGTCGAACTTCGTGGAGTACGTCTTATTTCGGCCTATGTGGCATTTTCTGATTCGTCAATGCAGCATGTGAGCGAGTGCAAGCGTTTCGTTCGCGACATGAAGAAAGACAGATCCGGAGAGCTTGATCAGCTTCGAGATGAGCGACTAAAAGCGTAAGACATTCGTCTCTTTTCCAAGCTTCGACGTCAATCGACGAAATACAATGTAGCATCATTCACCGCCTGCGTGATCAAGGCTGGGGCGGCGAGCTTGACTACAAGAACACAAGAAAACTTCTGTCGGCACATCCACTCGTTCGAAAGCCCCAAGCGCTTACGGATCGAAGTATGTTCTCTCAATGCAGTCTCTTCAGTGACTGAGAAATCCCTTTCCGTAGTTTGGGCAAACATCAGCCCCGCGCTTACAAAACTCATGGAGGAAAGGAGGACTGTACGCCGTCAGGACGTTATTGCCAACCGGTGGGACTCGTTTGTTCGTTGTTATTTCAAGATCTGGGGTGGTGAGGGCAACTGGAAGACCAAGGCGGAGCGAGTCAATCCAATCGACGTAGCGCACGAGGAATCGTTCGAGGCACTCATATTCGGAGCGGACCTGGACAAAAATATTGCTTGGGATGACATGTCAGCTTCTGTGTTCCTCGACGCGACAAACGATGCACGTACGCGGATGGACGCGATGTTGTCGCGAATATTGGAATCGCAAAACTTGCCGGCAGACCCTGCGCTGGTCGCGTATGTCTGGAAATGCGATCATTGCTCTCAAGAGGTGTCTCGCCCTAAACTCTTTCAACACTCGTGCTCGAAGTCGAACCCTCTGGAGGAATTTGCTCGTAAATCCGTGCCACGGTGGAGACCGGACTTTGGTGTCGAAATCAGTGCCCGTCGGAGAGGACTACTCGAGCTCTACAACCTTGACCACTGCTCTACGACTTGGGAAGATATGAATCGTCTTCGCCTCAAGTTCCAGCCGAAGTCAAGCAACTCAGAGCTTAAACCCCGGAGATGGTCAATCTTTGACAACAATACTAACTGGGAATGGGTTTTCGTGAGTCTCGTCTGCTGTGTTTGTGCACCGGAACTCACTTATCGGGATCACAGCTGCATAGCGAGGATGATGAGGAATGGGAGGCTGTAACACCGAAATAGGCCATAATTGTGAACGACACGAACTCTGAGGTCGAATAGTCCAAGTACACTAAGATTCGTGTCAATAAAGTATATCTTGTATGTGTTACAGGTTGAAGCTCAGCTTGACTGTATGATTGAGTGAGTATGAACGTCGAACGAGTCACAGCTGCCAACAGCAAGCTAGGCGTCTGGACCTCGAGGCCTGATGAGGCATTGAGTGGATGCGTGCGCACCTCGTTGAATTGATATGTCTTCGGAGATCGATGAGCGCTGAACTATGAATGGGGTCCCACCCTTGAGATCGTCCTCCAGCAAGGTTCAAGGGACTAGGCGTGGCGTGGCTGTCAAGTAAGCGTTTGACACAGAAAATCACTCAGTCTGCCGTGTGATTAGCGCGTATCGATCTGTGAATGGTGATGTGCCAGAAACGACGTTCGCGTGCCACATTACTGGACTTGAGTTCTGAAGGAATGGGTGTCACGGCGGCTGCAAAGCAATCCATTTCTGTATAGTGCCTCTTGGTACGTGCATACTTCACGCGTAACTACATCGTCGCTGATCGCACTACAAGAACGTGTCCGTTAGGTAGGTATGTAGATAGCGGCACAAGGTCCCTTCGAAGAACGCTTGTCCGTGTCAAGCGCTTCGAACGAACCTGCTGAGGATTGAGACGAAGCGGAGGACTGCGATGGCAGCACTGCTGCCTCCGGGGTTACAGAAGTGTAGAATGAGCGCAGTTCGTCATTGAGCGCGAACTGTCTTGACTGGTAGCTTACTCCTTGTGGCAAGGGAGACCTAAACATTAGAATGTGCTTGACCTTACGATAGAGCTGGGTAAGCTCAATAACATGAGGTGAGCCGCATTGACGCAAATGGGCCGTGGTCAATGTCGCACAAACTTCTGCGAATTGTTGCCGCACTTCAGTGATAGTGGGCCGAGATGAGGGATCATCATGCATCATGATATCCACCAGAGGCTTGAGGAATTGCAACGGGGGGTGCTCTGTCTACACACAAGGCTCGTAAACGGTGTACCACAAGGGTTGGAGGTTTACTGACCACTCGAAGACGCCGAGTCAGCATGAGGCCCAAGCGATATATATCGATTGGAAACGGGTTGTATCGCCGAGGAATGCTGCCATCAAGCTCCGGAAGTTGAGTTCTATTCTCTGAATTGGGGTCCGGTCGGGTGCACTCGACGGGTGCATTCTCCAAGGAGTAACGTCTGGAGAGGCCAAAGTCGATAAGATAGTAGCGTGGCCAGCAGTGTGTACGTGTTCTGTGTCTGACACGACCTTTGAAATCGGGGCGCATATCAATGGCAGTTGGATGAGTTCCGGTAGGGAACAGTTGTGTAGGATCGATTAGGATATTGCCCCCATGAATGTCGCTTCGCCGCAAAGAGTCAAAACGTGTAGACACACTTCGGATACTTGGACACACCCGTGTATTGTGAAGTGGCTATGCATGAATTCAACACCCTGAGAGAAATGAAGCCACAGAGAAATGAGAGCGAAAAGTCACCTACCTCAAGGATTTGTCGTAACGCGTCTATGAACTCCCCCACAGTGTCGAAGTATGGTACGTAATCGAAAATGCGCAGACGAGGCATGACCAGGAATGAGAGGTCAGGAAATTTTGGGTGTTGTAGGATGTCTAGAATAGGAACGGTGTGGTTTTCCGGATGCTCGAGGAGCGTGTTGAGGTAGCGCGCAATCTCGAGTTCATGAGGATTTTGACTTGTTAGTACTTTTTTCAGAGTTACAGGCCTGCCATCCGATGATCTAGTGGCGTCGACGACAGTATGTTTCTGAGCGGATATTCAGTCAACGTGAAAGTGCGCAAATGAGAGTCTTACATAATTAGTTGTACCGTCAGGATCCTTATACCGTTCCTGTATTGTTTTCCATGTTGGAACCCAGCCAGGTTTGAACTTGTCTCGAAGTTGATAACCATTGTCCTGGAAGAAAGCATAAAACCCCGTCCAGTGCTTTTCATTGTCGTTATCCATGGTCAAGACTCGAGAGAAGCAGTAGACCGAGGTATAACATGCGCCGGCCTCAGGCTCGTGACTCGAATGATCGGACCTCTTGAGTTTTGCACAGCTTTGCAGCTGACACTGACACTGACACTGACAGGACCAGCCTCGACGAGGACAACTTGACGATCAGTACAAAGACGAGAGACAATTTAGGACTACGTCGACGACCGTCGCCGTGACGCGGACCAGGACAACATTTGCCTTCCAGGATCAAGACAGCTTAAGCTATTTCTAGTCGGTACACCTTCGATTGATTCGTGCATACTTCATGTGCAAACACATTCTTGCCAGTCGTACTACATATCACAAGTAGAACGTGTCCGGTAGGTAGATATCAGCAGAACATCCCTTTGAGAAACGACCGCTTGTCCGTGTCAAGTGCTTCGTAGAACTGCGGAGGATTGAGACGAAGCGAAGGACTGCGATGGCAACACTGCTGCCTCCGGTAGTACAGAGGTATAGAAGGAACGGAGTTCGTCATTGAGCGCGAACTGTTCCGAGAGGTAGCTCACTCCTCGTGGCAGGGGAGGTCTAAACATGAGAATGTGCTTGATCTTACGGTAGAGCTGGGTAAGCTCGAAGACCTCGGATGAGCCACATTGGCGCAGTTGGGCAGTGGTCAATGTCGCGCAAATCTCCGCGAATTGGCGCCGCACTTCTGTGATGGCGGGCCGAGATGAAGGATCATCATGCATCATTCTGTCCGCCAATGGTCGGAGGAACTGCAACGGAGCGTGGTCTGCCTATACAAGAATCGTAATCAGCAGACTCTGGGGTTGGATGTCTACTAACCACTCCGAGATGCCGTATCATCATGAAGCCTAGGAAATATATATCGATCGGAAATGGGTTGTATCGCCGGGGGATACTGCCACTCAGCTCCGGAAGTTGAGTTCTATTCTCTGAATTGGGATCTGGTTTGGTGCATTCGACAGGAGGGTTATACCAAGGAGTAACGTTGGGAGCGGCCGAAGTCAATGAGATAGTAGCGTGGCCAGCAATGTGTGCGTGTTATGTGTTTGGCGCGACCTTTGAAATCGGGGCGCATATCAGTGGCAGTCGGATGGGTTCCGCTGGGAAACAGTCGTGTGGGATCAATAAGAATGTTGCCCGCGTGGATATCGCTTCGTCGCGGAGAGTCAAAAGGTGTGAACAGAATCGGAAAAAACTTGAACACACCCATGTATTATGAAGTGGTAATGCATAAATTCAATACCCTGCGGCGGATGAAGACACGGCAGAATAAGAGACGATATATGACCTACTTCAAAAACTTGTCGCAACGCGTCTATGAATTCCCCCACAGTGTCGAAGTATGGCTCACAATAAAAAGTGCGCAAGCGGGGCATAACCAGAAATGAGATATCAGAGTCTTTTTGGGGCTTCAGGACATCTAGAATAGGAACGGTGTGGTTTTCTGGATGCTCGAGGAGCGTGTTGAGGTAGCGCGCAATCTCGAGTTCATGAGGATTCTTGCTTGCTAGTACTTTCTTCAGAGCTACAGGCCTGCCATCCACTGATTTAGTGGCGTCGACGACAGTATGTCTCTTAGCACGTATAAGTCAATGTACCGTCGATGCGTGCCAGCGAGATTTACAATAATAGTCGTACCGTCAGGGTCCTTATACCTTTCCTGGGTTGTTTTCCATTTTGGCAGCCAGCCAGGTTTGAACTTGTCTCGAAGTGGATAGCCGTTGTCCCGAAAGAAAGCATAGAAGCTCGTCCAGTGCTTTTCGTTATCCATGGTCAAACCCTCAAGCGAGTCTCAGTCCAAGGAGAGAAGCTGAAGACCGAGGTACTTACAACATGCGCCAGCCTCGTGACGAAGAGTCTGACGATCGGACCTGACGCCGCTTCATTGAAGCTCAACTTGCCTCAAGGTTGAGCTCCTTTCAGCGCTCACGCTCATTTCTGGGCTCCTCGTGCTCTTGCTGCTACTTCCACGAGTTAACCCCAGAATGCAGCTCTGAGCTCAGCTCCTAAATAGTCCACCAACTCAAACATGTCCTTCTCATTCCCCCGCCATAACAACTTCACTGCCATTCAAGTTGTGTGTCCTGCTGCTTCGGATCTGTAATGCCGCTACCCTCCATCGACGAGTACTGTAATGTGCACAGCAGGTCGCGACAGATAAGTGTATTTAGGTAAGGTACAATAATAATAACAAGTTCGCGGTAGAAACATCAGAATAGTAATACACACAGAGTCCAACAACGACGCCGAGCAGCCTCGGAATTCACCAAGCAAACGAACGACTAGACAGAGTATCATCCCACCTCGACTATCACCAACGACGGCAAATCGACAGATAGGAAGCAACCGTCACCGCGTGGTGAGGGCGCTTTCATCTATCTGATCGAAAGCCCTGGGGAATGGGCAGAGAACCGAAGTTTCACGAGAACGTGTCGCGAGACGCTTCAATTCGCGCCCAGTTCATGTCGTTGAAAGCCGGAAAGTGTAAGATCCGAAGGCGAATTGACAAGTAGGGAACAACCCCGCCGTGTGGCGAGGGCGCTTTGGTCTATCTTCGATCGTAAGCCAGGGATCTGACGGATGTAGTCCTTGGGGCGTGGGAAGTGATATCGGGACGTAGGGCTGAAGGTGTAGCAAACGTTTGGATGACAGAGTATTAGAGGTGGAAAGCAGATAGAGAAGGCAACAGAAGAAGAAGAAACAGAGAAGGTATAGTACAAGATGAGGACAAGAGTGAGATTAGAGGTTTCGAAGCGGAGGTCGGAGGCCAAGGTTATCAGGACGCTGGCGGCTAGTCCCACTCGGTCGGCCAACTGGACGTGAACAGCCCAAGTACTGGAGGTTAGATGGAGTTCGGAGCCTGGATGTTGTCGAAGCGAAGAGGGGTACCCCGATTGTACGGATCGCCTTTGTTTTGAGCACTGCTGAACCAGACGGTCGGTGGTCCAGGAGGAGGTTGAACTGCAGACGAAGCAGGAGCGGCCGGAGCCGGAGGAGTAAGGACCTCGGCAGATAATGTCTCGGCAGCACCCGTTATGCCTGAAAGAGGACCACGCGTTCAGTGTTATCCTTTCATCGTCGCACCATCAGCACTCACCCTCGTCCAGTCTACGACGAGAGGTGGAAGGCCCCTCGGCGTCTAGTTCAGAATCATCGTCACGCTTGCGCTTCAGAGGCAGGGGAGTCGATGAGGAAGTAAGCGTGTCGCCTGGAAAAGTGAGTACATCGACCGACATGAAAGAAAATGTCTCACCATCGTCAAGACGAGGACGTTCGTGTTTAGGTTGGAGATCTTCCTCATCTTCCTCCGCTGAACGCTTGCCTTTGCGTTTGCCCTTGTCCTCAGGCCACTCCTTGTCACCGACATCATTTGGCTGGTCGACATTATCGATGTCCATAGATTGCTCATCGGCGCTCTCGTCTTGGAATGTGTTCTCCGAGAGTGGCTCGTCCAGGGAATCGACGACAAGAAGAAGGGCCTCAACTTCAGCTTCCTCCGCCTCGTCGACTAGAGAAGCAGAGGAGGAGGATGAGTCCCAGGACAAGATACTATCGGTGGAGGAAGCAACAGAGGTCTGAGACCAGCCATCTTCCACTAATTCGAGATTCATGTCGTTGTTCAAGAGAGTGACAGCATCGGAAGACGGGAATCCATCAAGGGTAGGTTGAACTGGAGAAGTCGTTGCATTGGCCCGTCGAATGATCCTGGGCGTCGGGTACGGTGGGATCATAGGCATAACACGACGAAGGCGGGGCGAGCGACGAAGAGGATACGCGGGACCGTGGACGTAGAACGCATTGCTTTGACAGGCAGTATAACCGCTGAAGGCGGTCGACTGGTGTTTACCTGCAGAAAGTGAGTTATTGGCTTGGGAGAATGGCGCTTGCGACGTACCGATGATCTCGTCAGAGTTGGACGAAGCAGAGATGGCGGACCCTCCCGCTGTGGGCTGGAATGCATCGGCAGTCAATAGATTGCTGTTGATGGGAGACCCTCCACGGCTATCTATCGATTCGTCTATGGTGGCAGTAGCGGAAGGGCCCATCGTGGGCTGTTCGTTGGCCTTGGAGTCTCCACAAGGTTCGGCATGGTTCTTGGCTTCTCGAAAAGGTGAGCGAGAGTGGTGCGAAGGTGGGATGCCGACATACCCTTGATGACCTTGGTCTTGCCAACCTTGTTGCGAAGGGTCTTTGCAGCTAAGGAGTACTGTCAGCGGGCATTGAGATTGAGGAGAAAATGAACAGACCTTTTTTGCCGCGGTTGAGGAGGCGTTGGGCGGCCGTCGTCTTCTTGATAGCGTCCTCCGCAGGCTGGGTGGCCTGGGCAGCGGCTGCTCGTGTACGACTACGAGTCCCAATCATCTCGGAAGATAATATAGCGGGTGTTCTGGTTGCTGACGCGCTGACGAGTTGGAGAGAGCTCGACAAGTTGTGGTTGAGTGAAGAGGGCCATCGAGTCGAGGGCGTTTGCTTTATACCTTCGATTCTTACGTTGTTCGACTATCGACTATAAAATATGGGACAAAGTCGGTCGCATATGCTGTCGGATAACGAGGCGGGCGACCCTGATCATAGTCGATGGAACAAAGGGGCGGCCTGGGGGCGGCATCGGTTCGGCATTAGAGCAAAGAGACCTCTTGAGTTCGGGACTGGTTCAGGTAGTTGTTGTGGTTGTTCGATGACATGAGATACAATTCTGATGATAAGATTTTGTTCGGGGCCACAGTGGTAGTATCATCGTGGATTCGGCCAAGAACTATTGAGGCAGAAGATGTGTTTTTGGTCGCAAGGTCGGAAGAGCATACTGGTACAAGCGTCTCTAGAATCGGAATGAGCACTCGCGAGTGAACAAGGTGGAAATTGCACTGACGGAGGATACGAGTCAACGTGGCGCTCAGCGTCTCTGTTCTAACGGTCAGAGTCTGGAACATGATCGCCGTTGACGATCTGTCTCCTCTCTCAATCCTTCCGAGCACTGTATGGAAGACATCGCTTGGCAGTTCGTCGAGTCTCTCATCTTGATATGGTAAATTTTTCTGGTAAATTTCTCCTAGACTGTGACGGACTACCCTCGTCGCAAGCAAAATTTGGGGAGTTTCTTCCTTTTGAAGATATGCATGCGGGTACGCTTCCAGTCTGTCTGCAGAACCAGTCAATGTGGCTCGCGAATGGATAATGATCGGAGGCTGGAGCGTACTGTCGAGGGCCGTCGCAATGACTCTTACTGCGTCGCCTTAGATTCTCCCTTCCTTGGCAAGTCCTGCGCGGGCCACTGCTCCTTCGTTGGGCTCAATTCCATTCGAAGTCGAAAGCCGGTAACAGCTGCTTGAGATTTGAGGGAAAAGATCGTTCTTCGGTGCAGTGGTTTAAACCTGCTAGACAGCAGGGAGCATAGTTAGCGTCCATGTTTGCCTCTTTGGTGGCCGCAGCGATGAGAGCATTCCAGTTTGTTGCCAGCGACCAGGTGGACGTAAGAGGGAAAGACGTGACACTGATCGAGCTCCGAGTCCCTGTCCCTGTCCTGGACACTGTCCTCTGGCGACCTGTGTCATGGTCGCTTCGAGGGAAGATTCACGCCAACGGCAATCCTGCGGCAATCGCTCTGATTCTACAGGCATGGCAACAGCCTTGATATACGGACGCCACCGGCATCTTCGTTCGATACTACACCTGCAATACCATAGAGGAATACAGCCTCCCTACCGTCTCAAACGTCCACGGCATCATTGAAGTTCATAAGAAGTGACTAGTCTGGATACAGATAGTAATTTACTCAATACACCAACACAGTGTAGTTGCAACGAAAGCAAGAATTTAAAACACAATAAATAAGTACGGGAGAAGGATTTCACCGTCTTCTACTAGTGCGACGGCTTCACCTCATACTCCATCCGTTGATAGAACATTAGGTACGGCGTTCCCGCAAGGTCAGAGGTACCGCTCTTCTTGAAGAGCTCTGCCGCATTGCGAGTAATAACATTCGCGTTCGGCATATACTGGAGCCATCTGTCACTGTCGCTATTGGCATCGGCTCCCTCGCGGATGAACCGGTGCACGTCCCCTGGATGGAGAGTGTAGGCACAGTAGTCGCCCGTGTTCGTCCTTCCTCCTTGAAGACATACGACTGTTGGCAGGGGGGAGGGGCAGTCAGTTCTCTGGACTATGAGTGATGGATACAAAGCACATACACGCAGTAAGTCTGTAAGTCACTTTTTGGCCAGACTTATCGATTTGGTCTTCTGTCATGCATGTTGAGGCGGTTCGACCCGGACTGGACGAGAGCGACTTACTCGGATAGAAGATGAGTTGCCGACTGATACAGTCGTCTGACTTCATCTTGATCTTTCGCTCTTTGTACTGATCGTCCGTCTGCACTTTCAGTCCGACGATGAGAATGGGTGGAAGGGTAACGAAGCAAGGCTGAGCAAAGAATTTGTTTTCAGAGGTCTTGTCTCCATTCGTGAACTTCGACAGGGCCACTTGAATGCTCCCCATGTCTTTCTGGGATTTTCGCTGTCAGTAAGCATGTGCACACGCGAGATGCCCACACACTCACCTCGAACGGAAGGTTGAGGATCCAGTCCGAGTGCTTGGTTGTACAAGGCGCATGGTCAGTCAAATCCTGCGCCCGGGGACTACGTTGATGGGCGAGAGCTGAGACCATGAAGTATTCTACCCGGAACACTTTCCAGAGTGAGGTGTCGCGCGCCTGGAGGCGGTCCGCATCCGAAGAGCGAAAGAGTGGACCAATCAAAGTTTGCATGTCATTCTGTAGGGTCGAGAGGAGTGCGTGAAGGAAGTCTGCTGCATCATGCTTCCGCGGAGTGAAGGTCGAGCTATCCAACTCTCCCCCCTGTCGACATCACAATGAGTTAGCGAGGCACACCTGTTCAAGATCAAGACGCACCATGATTCTTTTCATTTCGGGAGTTCCTGTAAGAAAGCCTTCATACAAGGCCTGCATGATGGCTGCCGAGATGTTTTCTCCGAAATGTAACGTGGCGCTACCATCTTCCAGAGGCTTGTAAATAGAGTTTTTCAAGATGAAAGTCAGATTCCGAGTTGGCAGTGTCCGCGTCAAGAAACTACTCGTTGCACCGCGTGTTGCTGCCAACGTATGACCAAGATTGAGGAATATATCGGAGAACAAAGTCAAAGAGAAGAGCGAATGAAGGATGGATTCAATGTAGCCCATTTCCTTGGAGTCGTCAGAGAAAGACTGCGCCACAAAACCCATGCTATGGGAGAGTGGCTTTGGAATGGACATCAACGACCACATCATCGCGATGGACATCGTATGGTCTGGATTCCATCTACGTTGAGGGATGCCATTCCCAGATGCGGCGGAGCGGGCGGCGGGAGAGCTGTGAGAAGCCATGATAGGTGAGGTTTGATTGTATGTCAGAGTGTTCGTTTTATACAACTGTGGACTCACAAGTTCGAGAAAGGAAGCTCTTTTCCTGGCCTCGAAGAAGATTGTTATTGTTGCGTATTGTCAACAATAGACAAGAATGTTATTGTTCTGTATTGTCCCCAATCGACAAGGATGTCGTTGTTCTGAGTACGGGACAAGGCCGCGACCTGGGACCGAGGACCCACAAAGTATGAAGAAGGCGGTCCTTGTACCGAAGGAGACTGTGAGCTACTTACATTTCCTAGCCTGTCTCTGGCGTTGTTCAGAATCAGTTGATCAGAGTAGGAAGTAGTGATGCTTCGGATGCTTCCAGTTCAATGGATGCTCGGATGCGAGGTTTGAAGTGCCATGACCAGTGTCACGTCGTAAGTCCAGAGGCTACCTTAGTATAGGATTCACAAACCGTATCACAGCTTGACTGAACATGAATAGGTGCCGAGGCCTCTTGGCTACGAGTGCCAGCTGCAGCATCGTCTGAGGGAAGATGCAAACTTCGAGGTCCGTGTTGCCGCGACAGTCGTCAAGGAACCAATGAAGCCCGAAAAGGTGATTCGGAAGGAAGGCGTGGCCGGTTATGCCGGTCCAATGCCGGATCACCCTTTTGCTGGAAGAGAGCAATCGTTTGTTTCTTTCCATGAATCGAACAAAGCTAGCCGGGCTCTTGTCCTCTACTTGTAGATAAAAGTACGCACTGAAGGTCTCCAACGTCCGTCCAACTTGTCCGCATAATTGCAATCACCATCGCTATGGAACAGGATTCCGAGTCGTCACGAGAAAGCCAGTTGGTGCCAGCCATCGAACCTCGCAAGTACATACTCATTAGGCGTCACAGACAAGTCGAGAATTTAGCTAGCAGTGAGCGGCGAGCGACCTGCGCTACGTATCTGAATCAACTTGCTCCAAACAAGAATATCGAGGATATCATTGATATCTATGGTAAGACTAGTTGATCAACAGAGAGGTCAAATCTGACTGACTTTCCTTCTTTAGTGAATCTCTGGCTCGACGCTAACAGCGATAGACCAGATGAGTCTTGTCGGGTAACGTGGCCATCGGGAGAAGATGACTTGGTGTTCCACGTTTATCCACGACTGTTCACCCTCCGTTGGCAATCGGTTGCTGTATGGAACAAATACATCGACTGCCACTGCGACAGGAGGTGGGGACATCTCAAACGAGGTGCGTTGTTCTTGTAATTTCACTGGCCTGTCGATCAAGCTCATTCATGAACATCATCAGCCCTGCTCCTCCTTCAAGTTGCAGTCAAAACACTTGCTCGATATCGGGCATGGAGTTAGCTCTTCTTCCTTATGCACCTTGCTGACGCCGTGTACTGATAAGACTTACAGTGCAGAAATTCCTCGCAATCAACTCATCGTTACCATCTACCTCACTCTATGTATGCTTGCCGGATCATGGCGTACATCAATTCCATGTCGGCGATGCATGGGAGAGATGGAAATCAGCGTCAAGGTCTCAATACGCAGACGAGACCCCACTGTCTATTTCTCTCGACTTTGAAAGCCGCATCGAGCAATTTGAGTGTGACTTCTACATGAGAGACTGTGGAGGAATCATCACAGGTGTGTGGCCTGATGCTCGTCGTGACAAGGAAACACCTGACTGTCAATTGCTTCCAAGCCATGAGCAACATGTTGCAGGACCGCAGCTTACAGGAGTTTATTGATGTTCGAAGCATTGCAGCTCTTCATTCGATGAAGTCAAAGGTTATCTAGTATACATATACGTCGACTAGTCTGTACTTCGACCAGTATATACGTCGGCTAGTGTCTACGTCGATCTGTATATACGTCAACTAGACCGTCGTCTACACGATCGCGTGAATAGTATTCGGGCAGGACTGCAGGCAAGCACAATCTGAAGAATATGTCAACCCATTTTCGAAATTCCTTCGAAGGTACCGCAGGATCAGGCAGTTCCTCGAACGTTAGCTCTATTTGAACTAAATCACAACAGAGTTTCTCCCACTCGTTGGGTTTATATTCTGCGGTGGTAAGTATTGTGTGGAGATCATAAGAGAATTGACTTACTGGAAAGCAACCAGTTCTGTCGGAGCTGGATCAGAGGTTTCACGTATTGCGCATACCCTCCTTCTGGTTGCATAATGCAGGGGCCCGGTACGACGTGACAGAGAACATCACGGGCTAGCAGGAACTGTCGAGTGAAATGACGGGACGTCGAGTAAAGGGCGTCCGGTGGGTCGTTACCGAGGGAAACAAATACAGAACTGCAGTCGATGCCGTACGGACGACAAGCAAACATGAGACGAAGAGCGAGGAATATGTCGAAGATGAGGTCAGCCTCGCGAGGAGGAGTGAGTTCTTCAGTGACATGTCGAGTGCACGGAATACATGGGGGGAGCTTGTAGAAGGCCCGGATATCGTTACAAAGCTTCACGGCATCGTCGGGCGTGGTGGGGTCGGACTCGATACTATCGCGGACGCGCCGAAGAAGAGTGCCAAAGGACGAGGCCTGCTCGTCTTTCACACCTCGAGCGGGTTCCATGAGAACACGCCCTATGATGGTCGATAGCTCATGTCGCTGGTCCATCCCACGACGCTCGTCACGCCGGAAATCATCAGCGAACAGCGTACATTCGCGTAGAGCGAGAAGATCTATGATGACCGAATATCTGTATTGGAGACCTTCGCTGCGAAGGACTTCTTCGTACTCCGTGACATCCTTCTCGAGAATGTATAGCGACAAGAGGCGGCGGCGAAGAGAGAATGCATCTTCGGGAACCTGCCCCAGATGAAGTTGGTTCGTGAAAATGAAACAGTCGTGCACGAGAGCAAGCACGAGCTGCACGGCACTGGCATCGTTGGCATCGAGTATGCGAATAACCCGTTGCCCTTTGACCACGAATGGCGGCCGGCGAACCTTATCCTCCAGCGCGCACAAGGGATTGACGACTATGGTTCTGGTCGCATACTCGTAAGTGGGAGGGGGGATGATAGGTTTTGGAGATGTGGGGCGAGGATGAGACATAACCGCCGGAGTACTGGGCAAGATGGAAGCTGGAGGGAAGCGGGCGGGCTGGTATACTTGACTCCCTCTGGTACATAAGCCCCGAGAACAATTGCAAAACATGGCGACCAGGGACGTTTACTGGGTATGTCATCCAACAATGAAGCCTATTGTTTCAATGTTTGTGTCCGAGCTGACACAGATAGTCAAGCAGTGGCAGGCAACGGAGGACAATAGTATTTCGGAAGACGACAGCGTGGAAGATTCAAGGGTGAGAAGACGCCTGCTGAGGCTCAAGAGCCTATGGAGGACGGCTAGAATAGAAAGATCAAGCATAGTATGTCTTTTCTCCGCATATCCAGCAAAGTTCCACAGTCCCGCGATATGTCCACAACACGAACGTAGACCACCCGAAAGGGTCACATATGCCCGGCGGTATTCCTCGCGTGCGTGCGGCGGGCGACAGCTCTCATTGTCTGGGGACGTTCGTATCCAGGTGATGTAGACGTACTGTAATGAGCAGGCGTCGATAGTATGTGGAGAATGTGCCGTCCCTCCCTTGTCAGTTGAGGTACCTGCCGTCCTGCTTAGCCGAGGTTTGCTGGTAATCCCGTCCGACTATAAGGATAAGAGTTGAATTTGAATAGGACCGTCAGAAAATTCGACGACGTACGAGACGACACTTGTGTTGGGCGCGTCAGCCAGCCGGCCCACACAATAGGCATCTCGTTTCACACGCTAAGCAGCCGTCAGCGTCTGTTGGGATGGCCGATGAGCGTAGGCATTCGCATTATGGTGATGGTCAGGACGGGAAAGTGGAGACTCGGGTAAGAGCATCCCAGCTTGACGTTCTACCTCGACGTCAAAATATCTCTTCGTTCGTCCTCAAAGCCGACGTGCTACTCCGCGTGCTCTTTCTCGACGACATAGATCTCCTTGTTTCGACGACATAGATCTCCTTGTTGCTGGCTATCCTACCTCTTTTTGATCCGCCACCCCGACGCGTGCTAACAACATAAATGGCAGCGCAAAGTGGATGACCAGCGTCTCCTTCAAAACTCAAACGTTCAACTCTGTCGATCTGACTGAATTCAACACGACCTCAGAGGTTTTCGACATACATACGAAACACTTGCTGCACATATATTGGCTCCTTTTGAACGATCAAGCTCATCTCGCTGCCCCTCTCATTCCTACTGTACCAGCACATTGATGTTTCGAAATACTTTTGCTCCCTTTGGCCTCGACAACTCAGGCACGACGATGGGTACTGCACGCGACGAGGGCCAGGTCGAACTTGCCTGCCTAGACGACGCTCGGTTGTCGCGGCGTTGCAGTGTTCGGGATAGATTCTTTTCCCTCGAAACCCCTTTTTCTTCCTCTGGAGACGTGGAGGATCATCACCGCCAGCCGTTGGACTTGTCCTCAATAATTGCCTCGCATGTCCACGAGGAGTAGACTTGTCCGCAGCGATGGCTCGGTCCCAGGGGTACGTCTGGCCAAGTCTGGTGTTGAGGGAACGGTTCCCGCCTTTTTTGCTGTGCATTATCTGGAACTGTCTCTTGGCGGCTCTGGGATTGCAATAAACCGTTCGATTTCGTGTACCTCTGAGCTACAATCTATGCGATCACTATAAGTATGATCGCACAGGATCATCCGGTGGGTCACTCTACAACCCGATTTTCTTGCGTTCACCGTCTGCTCATCTTGTCTTGCAGGAACTTTTTCGCGCATTGCGGGATACCTTTGACGCCCTGACAGGTATGGTCAGTATTGCATGAGAGTGTGTCTGGTTCTCACTTTGTTATAGACGGGCCCCGTCGACACGGCGAAGCACCCTTACTCCTTTGCGAAGAACGACGTCACCAAGAAGAACGCACCCGGTATGTGTATGACTGATCGTTCAATACGTACTACTGACATTGAATGCTGTAATAGTAGGTTGATTGCCCTCTGCTCGAAGCGACAGATGCTTCTCACTTCCCCCACGAAAGGCGAAATCATCTGGCGTACCCGAGCAGGCTTCTCGAGGGATTTGGCTCTTGTACCGGAAATTTCTCCGTTGAGTTTTGTAACTGCAACAATTATTGCGCTAACGTACTCACTTGTCAGACCTCGACTTTTTGTTGCACGGACATTAAGACGAGATGGGCGAGATCGAAGAGGTCATTGAAGGCCGCAAGCGTGCCCAGGCCGAACAAGATCGTCAAGCTCAGGCGGAGCGGGAACAGAAGCTGGCCGAATTGAAGGCCGCCCGGTCACAGTCAGTGCTCATATTCATTGATTCCGGACTACCGATCAGAGACGAAGGTTCTCAGCTTTCTCCTTGATCTCGGGTTGTTCTAGGAGCTGCACGCGGCCGATGAAAACCTGGAGCGGCCTCTTGGACCATCTCAGCGGCTGGTACGCTTGATCTGCTCATCTATCAGCAATCCAAATTGGCGACTGATCCACTCTTTCCAGTCACCTGCAGCTAAACTGGAATGACAGCGCGTGTCATTGCCTTATACATGCTCCTATGGGTCGGCAAGTTTGCCCGTACTGTGTTCGATTCCGGGAACTCTTTTCGGACAAGGCGTTGCAGTGGCACGTACAGCAAGGGTAAGAGGTACCTGTCCGTCCGTAATTGCTTTCTTCAGCAAGGTCATTGTAGGCATCCCGAGCTTTTCGTCGCTTGAGGTTGACCAGTTTCGAGGACTTACTAAACACTGTAATACGCAAAGTACTAGACGCTGTAATACACAATTCACCATACACTGTGACACACGGAGGATCTCAATCATGAGCATCTTCAGCTTTCATGTATCGGGAAAAGCTGGACATGCGAAGGTATGAGTAGTTGAGGGTGAATGCGGCCGAGTCTGAGGTCACCAATGGATACAAAGTAGGCCCGTGTAAGAGCCTCAAAAACTTCTACTGCGCCCCGGAGCCGCCAAGAGGCAGATCCAGATAGTGCACAGCAAAAAAGGCGGTAATCATCCCTCGACAAGAGCTCAGCTGCAGGTACACCTGTGCCAAGCCATCACTGCGGACGAATGCACCCGCGCCGGAGTAGAAGTCGACACACTCGTGAACCAGCGAGGCATGTTTTAAAACGAGTTACCACAACTGGCGGGGAGAATTCTCTGGGTCTCGGAAAGAGAGAGAGGATTTGAAGAAAAATGGCGTCTAGTCGGAGCACTGCGGCACCGCAACAACGGAGTATCGTCTAGCTGAGCCAAAACGAAGCAGGCTTGTTCGACCGGATCCTCGTCGCGTGTAGTGATCGTAGTCGTGCTCGAGGTCGTCGGGAACGAGAGAAAGACATAACAGAAAGGAGTCGAGACCAAAACTCCGAGTCTGTGCTGATTCAGATTCAGATGTACCCAGACGACGAACGACGAAATCCGAAGTGTTTGTAGGCTCCGCGATATAGACAAAGACAGACACTTTCAAGATGAACAGATGGGATAGATACACGACGCGGGTGCCAATGCGTACTGGGTATATCTCGAGGTGTGTGTTGGACTCAGTTACGGAGTAGAGCTGGAAAGACGCTGTGGGAATATTGCTATTAGGACACGCTCAATGATTCGTCACCGCTCTTGATCTCTCACCGCGATCTCCTCTCTGAACTCAATAACTATGCACAAACTCAAGAGCATCGGCAAGCGTATGATTCGCGTCTTCCACGGCAAATCAGCATCCGAGAACTCAGCATGCAAAGTGCCTCCGCCCGCGCGCTCGTTCCTCGACGAAGCATCCGTATCTGCTCAAGGAGCCAACCGGAATACGTCCTCGCAGCGTGTCCAGCCCAATAATACCAAACTGGCGGATGCAATCATCTCGAACGGAGATGTTATTCTCAGCGCGCTTGATCTCGTGGGAGATCTGGTGCAGACTGTCCCTTGGGTAGGACCTATAGTGGTGGCGATGAGAAAGTTGCTTGAATTGTACAAGGTGAGCCGCATTGTGCTTCCTACCACGTCGCGCTACTCATGTGTACCTCGGCTAGAATTACACGGCGACTCAAGAGCACATAGTCCAGCTGATTGCTAAAGCACAAGCTATCTGGGCCACGATTGCGCCAGTGCTCGAACAAGTCCGCACTACTCAACGTTCGGCTTTGCTTGACGAGCTCAAGGCTGACTTGCTTGATTACAAGGGGTAAGCACCCTTGGTTGAAATTCGAAGGACGTCCTGACGTCTCTCAGACTCTTGGATGACGTGATCAACTATGTTGAACGTTACAAGCAGCACAGCAAGATTGCAAAGGGCGTCGCCCATGACAAATTCAGTGGTGATTTTGACACCCTGGATAAGGAGATGGATCGATATGCTTCTCTTCTCCAGGTAACAAATCCACCATTCCGTTCAATAACAAAGCTGATCTACTTGATCTCAAGGTGAAATGCACGCTTGTCTCGATAGTCAAGGTTGACTATCTTCATGGCCGAGTGTCAGTGTCTGCGTATCCCTTGCTTACTTGTATTTGACCTCATCATTCAGTGTGGATGCCGATCTCTTCAAGTGGCTTGAAAGTCCTCCCGATGGGCGTGCTAGCCTTATGCAGGCCCAGGAGACACGAATGGAGCATACGGGTGAATGGCTTGTCATTCACGATGAACGCTTTCTTGAATGGAAGAGAAATCCTGGGACTCTTCTTTGGATATCGGGTAACTGTACGTGTCATCGGCATGATGTGCTTACAGTGACTGACCAGATCTTGTAGCGGGCACAGGGAAGACTGTCCTCAGGTAGTAAAAACCATCCATTCTACATGCACAATTCTAACTTTCTCTCGGCCAGCTCAAGCATAATTGATGATATAGATGTTGATCATGACATTCCGCTGGCATTTTTCTACTTCAGTGTCAACACATCTGATGGCAGAAAGGACCGTCTGAATCCAGCTATTCGGTCACTTCTCCACCAGCTCTCATCATATACTCCAACTCCTCATTGCATCACAAGTGACTACTATTACACAACAGGTCGTTGTGGTAAAATCTCTCCCTCGCTCCCTGTTGTTCTTGAGATGTTGGAGAAGGTTCTCCAGGACCTCCCAGATACCTATATCATCCTTGATGCACTTGATGAATGTCATCCATCAGAGCACCAGCGCCTACTTGACTTCATCAAACTAGTGCATCAATGGAATGGCACAAAGTTGCACTTTGTAGTAACAAGTCAGCCATGTGATCCCTTCAGAGCCTGTCTTTCAGACATTTCCACAGAGATTATCCTTGATGAAACTCTCATGAGGGATGATATTTCCACATTCATTATTAGTCAGCTACACACAAATAATGCTTTGAAGCATTGGGCACCTCAACAAAAAGAGGAGATAGTGACAACTCTGATGGAACGTGGAGCAAGCATGTAAGATTTTTGCACTATATTGCTTCTTTATCTAATTTTTTGACATAGGTTCCGGTTTGTTGCATGTATGCTTCATGAGCTTGAAGAGTGCCGCAATCAGAAAGAGCTGGCTAGAGCACTTTTACAGCTACCTCGAGACTTGAATTCACTCTATGACCACATTCTTTCACAGAATGGAGGCTATGATGTAGTATTACATCGTGCTCTTCAATGGCTTTGTCTTTCTGAAGAAGAGCATCTCTCAGTTGATCTGTTGAATGATGCTGTACTTGCATTTGATACATCAGATTCCATGTGGCAATTTGATCCTGCTTTACAGACTCAAAATAAGATGCAGTTGATAAAACAGTTATCCAGTCTAGTTGTTATAGTGAACTCAACATCTCATACTCATCACTCAAAATCTAAGACTGAGAAAGTTGTCACATATGCAGTTCATCTAGCACATTCATCTGTTCGCGACTATCTCATGACAAATCCTGCAGTCACAGATATTGCAAGACAGTACCATGTCTGGCCACCATCAGGTCACAATATGATTGCTCATACATGCCTTGCACAGCTCTGCTACTTCAGCATACCAGCACCAATCTCTTCAGCTGACTTAGTATTATATGCCAAGGACTTTTGGCTAGACCATCTAAATCTCAGTGCTATAGAATCAGAAACAATGAGACTTGCAAGTCTGCTTATGACTCCCAGAAGCCCACAAATGTCTTTTTTCAAGGAAAAGAAAAAGGAATTCTGTAATCAATCACTACTGGAACTTGCAACAGAAAATTTTACAAAGAATGTTGTACATTACTTACTAGCAAGTGATATGATTGAACAGGAGTCTCAGGCATATTATAATTCTTTTGTGATGTCTCTTACAAGCTGGAATACTGATCGTGATTACGAGCTCATACGTCTTTTCTTGGATCATGGTAGTGGCAGAAATTTGCATTTTTTGCAAATGCTAGACTTCACCAAATGTCCGGACTTTCCACATCTTCTGAATATGGGAATCTTTTGGGAAGACATGGAGTTAATTTGGCTACTTGTCACAGTGGGAGATGAAGCTTATGTTGCTGATATATATGACCCTTCTACAATCTCAGTTGATACTACCTTGAATGCAGGAGACAGTGTTGGATATGCCAATGTGGTGCAACTCTTGGCCAATCAGAACATCAGTGTCAATAGTGTTACAAAGAAGGGTAACACCTATCCTCAAACATCACTTCAGGATGCTATAATTACAACAAATGCTCGAGTTGTTGCTACACTGTTAGATGCAGGTGCTGATGTGAATGCCACTGAAGAACATAGCACAGATGGTAATGCACTTCAGACAGCATGTTTATATGGCAGGAACAATATAGTTGATCTTCTTTTGCAATATGGTGCCAATGTCAATGCTCAAGGTGGTGAATATGGGAATGCATTACAGGCTGCTGCACTTGGTAGTGGAGATGTAGCTCTTGTTAATATCTTGCTTGCTCACGGTGCCAATGTCAATGTTCAGGGTGGGCTTCATGGGACTGCATTACATGCAGCATCATGGAATGGGCAGACAGCTATAGTGAAGACCCTTCTGAAGCATGGTGCTGATGTCAATGCTGTAAACCGGGCTGAAGGGCGCGCACCTCATTACAGTGCTCTATGGGCTGCGAGATCAGGGGCAGGAGTACGTTACACTTGGTGGGCAGAACGGGTGGATATTTTTCGTCTGCTGATAGCACACGGAGCCAATGTAGAGCCTATATTGCATTATCTCTCTGTGGAAGGGGAGGACTGTCACCCAGAAATGATGCAGATCATGCTGGATCATAGAGCACAAGTTTCAAAGGAGAGGGAGTGTGTTCAATGAACCACATTCCAAGACTAGGTAGTGCTAAAATGTTACATATGCAGCTGTTTTTGTATAATAATATCAATGCGCAGGTCAGGCTTAGATGCTATGCTCTGAAAGTTTCCTTTTCTTGATACACCATATCATGATTGCAGTGAGGACACGATTGGTCAGTGAACGAAAATTGTCTACATAGTCACTAACTACTGATTTTGCTTCAAACAGCACTCAGCGAATCCGAAGACGGCAAAGTCAAGGTGAGTACAGACAAAGGGGTTGTATGGCCCGAAACACTGAGCATCGCGTAAGTCTTATTCTATGGTGGCAACCGCAACGGGATCGTTCGCATGAGTACTCCTGGTGTGAGTGTGTGTTGGCGTCGCTAACGTTGCACTTCGGAAGTGCCGCACGTCACACTGTGGCTAAGGAAGCGTCGGACTGGATGGGCGAGATCGAACTGCGTTGTGTGATCAGCGTAGATAGAAAGTTGCAGGATGAAGGGCGTACATGGGACGCTAGACACGGGACATTCGAGGACAATCTAGGTATTGGCCGCCCTTGAATTGGAGATCGCGACACAAACCTACTTTTGCCTAGTGGCCTGCCGGCAGCTGAGATGGGTATGGTAGTAATACTGGGACCGTTATCGGCGTTATTCCCGCCGCAGTGCACGTCGTCTATGACCTGAGGGCCTCCCGCGGCAGAGTAGCACTTGACGTTCATGAACAGACGAGATAGCTCTTGAGTACAAGTCCCGCGGCTAACAAAAAAAATCTCTACCCTGCGACCCGAGAAAGAAAACCAGAGATGTTCGGAGAGAATGGGGTCTCTCCCGAACACTGCGACACCGCGAGACAACCGAGCGGTGTCTCGTCAAATCAAAACAAGGCAGGCATTGTTGACGACTTAATCCTCGTGAGCTACAGCTGCATACTTGTGTGCTCGGCAAGATGGACCACCACCTGCAGCCCGTCGACTGTGAATGCTGAGTCGTTTGTAGGCCCTGATGAGAGTGCTCGTGATCCAAATTGGAGAGAAGCGTAGTCAGTCGCGTAGTCGGGAAGTGTTCACTGCCTTTGGAGTAGTAAAGTCCTGCCGCCCTCAGATGTACGATCGTACGCGCCAAAGTCACGGCGGGCGAGAAAGCAGAGGCTTGCGATGGCATCGACGGAACGGCACCGCACGAAGTGTTCCAAGTTGACGAGTGCAGCAGACATGACGGCCCGACGAAACCTTTGAGACACCGAAGCAGAATGTGTGAGCTTGCGAACCTATTGCGCGTCAGTGCCGGCGTACAAAGCGAGAGCATGAAGGACTAAAGGAGAGGGACACGGCCCTTCAAGGATACCAAGTAAGTACTACATATTAAGAACGCAACGAATGAGCGATACGCACCGGTTCATGGCTCCAATACATGTGGATAGTAATACGCTGCAAGACACAATCCTGGTCTATATCCATCTTTCCTTCGGAATGTTATGGCCCAGACGTACCGGTCATTGTCCGACCGACCAATGCAGCACTACAGTGTGAGGCACTGGCGGGTGCCATGTATCGTTTGGCGACATGCCATCTGCATAGCTTTCAACGAGTAGGGTCGTACCTGGTGGAGATGTCGCGCACCCGCTTGGCAACACGAGCAGATCGCGGTACTGGTCAAGGACGAAAGAGGACTCGGGTAAGAGCATTGGCGCTTGGCTTTGCTATGACATTGATACGCAGACGACTGCTCTTCTGCTTATCAGCGCAACAGTCCAGTCGGCACCAGCATATGGGCCCACATTGCTGTGCTCAAAAGCCTAGGTAAGACTCGATTGAGACATGCGCAGTTGATTCGCGATTGTGATCGTGAGGATTGGCGCAGTTGATTCGCGAGGATTGGCGGCGGATCCGCTGCGACTGCGCAAGAGTGTAGGGAAGTATCGAGCTGTCAGAACACGCACCCAACACGCACAAAAGGCAAGGAAGGCACCATGCCAAGGAGCTTGGCGAAGGTTCCCCGACGACTGCGCAAACACCCCAAAGATTCGCTCGAATGCCAAACGTTTTGTAGTGTCGACTCGTAACAAGTACACCATCCAAAAATCTACGTTAGTTATGTAGTCCGTGTGTACTGTGTACTTGAACAAATCAAAGTAAAGAAAGTAGAGAAAAAGGCTCCCATTTATGCTGGTATGGTATTAAATGGCGGCACTAACATAAGATCTCTCCGAATGTCCTCCCTCCCCGGCCTACGTGAAGAACGTCAAGTCATAACGTGGCACATGGGCATTTATAGGAGAATCGCAACGGCAGCGAGGGCGCCGATGGCCATGGTGGTGGAGAGGCCAAAGAAGGGGATCTGGAAGGCGTTGGGAGCGCCGTTCGAGGATCCGGAGCTCGAGGAGTCGTTGGAGGAGCCGGTGGCAGAGGCAGAGGACTTGCCAGTGGACTTGCTGGTGCCGGAGCTCTTGCCAGAGCCGGTGGCAGTGGCAGAGGCAGCGGAGCCAGAGGCAGAGCCAGATGCTGATGCGCCGGCGGTGTAGAGCTCGGCCGACGAGAAGGTTGTGCAGCTGGACGAGGCGGGGATACGGGGAGTGTAGGGAGGGTCAGTGGTCAGGGGGTCGGGCATGGACCAGGTGATAGTCTGGCCATCGCTGGTGTAGGTGCCGACGGGGTCCTGGACATCACCCTGGCACGACTCGAAGACACCATCCTGGGCTGCGTTGGGCATGTTGTACGCGCAGCCGAGAAGATCGTAGACATTCTGGCAGTAGTCGGGTTCGGTGATAGAGTTGTAGCAGGCCTTGAAGCAGAATTGGTTGCCACCAACGAAACTATTAGGGAAGGCTTAATATAGAACATGCGGAGAGGACAGACCGACTGGTACGTACGTGTTCCAGTTCATGACCTGGGTGAGCTGGTTGCCGTTGCCCTGGGCGTCGAGGGTGCCGTTGGAGTAGACAACGCCACCGAGGGGGTTACCCTGCAAGTCGGCACCGTGCGGGTCAAGCTCACCACCCTGGTCGTCTGATGCGAGACCGACACCGCTGTTCTTGATGAAACCGACGGCTTGAATGTAGCCGGGGGTGACCATCCACTGGATGCCAGTGATGGAACCCTCGGGAATGAGGCGAGCACCGTGTGTGTCTGAAGTGCACCAGGCGACGACCTTGGCCTCGACGTCGCCGATCGAGCCGTTGGCGTCAGGAGAGCCCCACAGGCAGAAGTCGGACTGTGAGAGAAAAAGTAGGACGTCAGAGGCTATTATTGCATTCGTATTGCGCTGCAAACGTACAATGTCGTTGAAAATCAGGGTCTGGCAGCTGGAATCCTGGCCTTCGGTGGTGGAGTTGCACTGGTTGTAGCCGTACTGGGGCCCACGGAGCACAGCGTACGGGTACACTTGGTATGGCAGGTCGGTGTAGGCATAACTAAGCGTTGACAGGATAGGCGTGCCGGAGCCGCCTGCAACGCCGTCGCGGGCGTCGAGAGTGGCAGTGGGTGAGGGGGCGGAGGTAATGGTGGACAAATCTGCCGAAACGACAACAAAAGAAGCGAAAGAGTGGACGGCTGCAGCGAGCACGGTGGATTTGGCGAGCATGGCGGGAAAAAAAGGCGGGTGGGAGAAAAGTGGTGATGAGGGTGAGAAGGTAAGGAGCAGGAAATTTGACTGACCTTTATATGGGCCAGCCTATAAATAGTAATAATCACCGCCCTGGAGCACCATGCCGGGGTCGCTGAAACAAATTTTGACGCGTGCTCTTCGTTGACACTATCGTGCCGTCGTACTCGCTGTCGGGCGTCGGGACACTGTCGGGCGTAGAACGACCAACTACGGCGGAAAAGACATGCACTTTCTATCTACTTTGGAGCACGTCGGGACGGCCATCATCCAATCACGTCTGATGAAGTATTATTGCTGGAAGTTGGGAAGTCCCCATGGTGACAACTACCAACATGCCGACACCTCGACACCACGAAGCGAGCTGCATACATACAGTATCATCTCGGATTCGCCGTCGGGAGCGACTCACGGCTGACCTAGCTGAACTACTTACACATAGAAGTACTTACTGCTCAAACAGTAAGCCCCCATCGAATAGAGTGTACGTACACTCCATACACGCTTACCCTCTTCAAATGATACCCTACTGTAACTTTAGAAGCTATCGCCCACACAGCAGTTACGGGCAAGCGGTCGACCACGGCGAGTCTTCTCCGCACGGCGCACGCGCATAGATCTCCGCCGCAGCATGATCAGCGCGCGCGATTGTCTTTCAAATTGTATCGTCGCGTCCTGTCGCGTCTCCTCACTGAGGCATCGCATGTTTTGCTTTGACACCCTCGTCCTGGCTTCTTCCACACCTTTCTAGAGTTTGCATCCGCATATTCGGGCCCAACCATCTATCCGCGATGACAGCTCGAGAACCGCTCGCTGCCACTTGTCTGTCAACCTTCATGTAGGTCTCACAGGCGTCGACCAGTATAACACGACTGATATCAGCTCTAATTACTCATTAGAAACATGTTGACTTTTCGCACACCCTGCTTCCCCTCCAGGCTCTAACATGCCTCTATCTGCCCTCAGCAAGTCGTGTCACGCAGCCCGACTTCAGCCTTCTGTTTGCCCCATCTGCTAGACCGCGCGAATATAATGTCGGAAGACGCCCCATCAACCAATGGTCGGCACTGCGGTTGATGCTGTGCGACGCCGGCATTACCAGAACGTGGAGGACGTGTCATTGAGGATGCAGCTGTTGGTCAAGATCAGAGTCCATATGCGGGGGCTCGACGGGCTCATGGAAGAGATCTCGAAGTTATAGGTGGAAAAGAGCTTCAATTTCTATTCAAGCCTATCATACCGTTAATGTCATCAGCTGCATCGAGATCAACGGTCTCGCGATCGTAGTATTACTCCTCGTCTGAGCTACTAACAGCTCTAGCACTGTAACACAGAGTTCATCGTGTAGTGCATGTACCAAGGCATTGGAGCCTTCGAGAATGAACAGAGCTGCATCGATTGAGGCTTCATCTTAGTTTCCGCGGTGAGATCAATATTCGTGGCTCCCAGAAAGGCAAAGTCCGATCTTACCTATGTGCCGACACTCGGCAGCGAGCATCGGGCCGATGATATCCGAAAGTCATTAGTCGCAGTGGAAGCCTGGTCAACAGTAACCTAGTGCACAGACAAGTCAATCATTGTGACTATTGACGCACAACACTGCTTCCACCAACTTGGAGGCATTGAACCCCTCGATTCACAGTCCTATTACACACAGTACGAGAGCCTTTCTCTCCAGATACGCCAAGTCTCGACTTTGACGGGTGAGACATGCTGAGGGCGCAGTGATGCGCTCGTCTTTGACTTGCCGTGGCCCGTCGACAACATATGTGACCCACTATTGTCGCGACACCTACTTCATTCCAAACCCACAGGCCTATTGATGCATCGCCCGGAACTTCATCGAGGGTGTTCCCTGACCTCAGACTGATAGAGCGAATACCAGGATCAATCAGTCTGTCTCTCTACGTTACCCGGTGGACTTTCACCGTGTCCAGCTGTTTGCACACAGCAAGGCATGGGCCACACCCTCTCTAATTATTCAGTTGCGTGTAGTGGTCCACTATCCATTCCGAGGCTTTGCTGAGGCTGGCGATGGGCAGCTGGGACCTTCGTAAGTGACGGTAAGTCTTACTTCGCTTCTAGAGTCGTCATGAAGTCGCAACTCATACATACGTGTAGGAGGACGGTTCAGGCAAGTTGTCTCAAACGGGGCTTGTATTTATGGTCAGGTCATCAACCTCGCCTATCACAGGCTCTGTCCGCCGTATGTGTGGCGCACTTTGCCCATCAAGTGATGAAAGACCTGAACGCAACGTTGGGTCAAACCCTCCGTGCGGGAGCGGACGGTTCTTATAGCGCGTTGCGGCCCGGGACTACACGGAATCTCTAGTAAGCTATCTATCTTCGTAATGAATTTCTCACTGAACGTCTAGCGGACGGTAGATATTTCCCATTGGTGGTCACGACCGGCCTGGTCCTACTGAATAGGCGGAGCGCCGCACGGAACGATTTGCCGCGACACTCGATGTACTAGACTTATCAATCAGCGTATACAACCTTCGGTGATCGGGCCACCTCGCTCATCGTGCTACAAGCCCGAATTGATGACGCATAGTGTGCTCTTCGAATTCGTGACATTGCTCGGTCAGTCGCTCCGGCCGACATTCCTATATCAACCGTCTTTTTCTGAGGCGCCTCTCTGTCCAGTCCACCACTGATACGACTAGAGGCATGAGCGAGACAGCTTCCACGCACACTATGGAGATCACAGACGCATCTACCCACACCATGGAGATTGGCTCCGAGAAGCCTCCTGGCCATAACGCGCCCCTGCTTTACAGCTCGCAGTTCACGGACGCGTACGTCTCGCAAGAGCGTCGTGTCTACTTGAAGCTCATCGCAGTGGGATGCCTCGCCGTCTGCGTGGTGACCTTTGCCGTCTTTGGCATCTACTGGGGAGCGTTGTACAAGATACCAGACCATCAGCTCAGAGGCTGGGTTGCTGATTTCGATGGAGGAGAGGTGGGGAGCGCCGTGACACAAGGGCTACTCGCACTTTCTGGCTCTGGTCCTATACGTTGGGAACAGGTGACGGATGTGGGCGAGGCTGATGTGCCTCGTCTTACCGTGGATGAGAAGGCGTGGCTCTCTGTTGTTGGTATGTTACACTTCATTGGATGATATGTATGCATCTCTGACAATAGACGTTTAGTGCATACTAACGCGACACTCAACCTCAACAACGCGCGTGCAGACTACAACTCCTCGGCGGCTATTACCCTTTACGGCGTCGAAGCTCGCCACGAAGGCGCTTATCGGAATTTTCTTCGCCCGACTGCCGAAGACGCCCTCAACGCAATAACTCTGAAATTCAGACTGCAGCGTGTCGCCAACATGAGCTCCTCTGCGCTCAGTACATTGGCCTCAACCTCCCCCCAGGCCATCGCCGACCCAATTAACTATCGTCTCGTCAACTTGGCCCCATTTAACGTCTCAGTCGGGTCGGCCATTACCTTCATTGGCATGATCTACATCGTCATCCTCACGTTCTTCCTGGTCGGCATCGGCGGTTTCGCCCGGGAGCTATCCGGTCTTGAGAGGAAGCTCGCGACAGGCAGCCTCATAAGGGTTCGCTTGATCTCGACGGCGACCGCGTACTTCTTCGTCAGCCTCTCCTACTCCCTCCTGAGTCGGGCATTCCAGGTTGACTTTTCCCGGAAGTGAGCCCAGTTTGTTTTCGCGTGTGAGCTGCTCTTCTGATACACATTCTTGCTAGGTTCGGCCACTCAGGATTCCTCATCTTCTGGATGGTGAACTTCGTCGGCATGCTGAGTCTCGGACTGGCGCTCGAGTCCATGGTCACGCTGCTCACGCCGCGCTTCATCGCGTTCTTCCTTGTCTTCTGGATCATCAGTGAGTCCTCTCCTTGCAGCGTAATATACTGCTGATGCAATGCCCTAAGTCAACGTCTCCGTGTGCTTCATGCCGATAGAGCTCTTACCCCACTTCTATCGATACGGCTATGCGGTGCCTTTCTATAGCATGTCGCGCGTCACTCGAACAATTCTCTTCTCAACCAAGAACGAAGGTATGCTTTCTGTGTTCGGGTATATCTAGATTGCTCACGAACGCTATCTCTAGTGGGGATGCATTTCGGTATCATCATCGCTTGGGCGGTCTTGTTCTCCATAACACTTCCCACATTCGTGTGGTACAGAAGACGCTCGCTTTTCAGAGCAGATGCGAGGGTGTAACGTAGCGGTCAGACGTGGCAACTTAGAATAGACTTCATTCGAAATTTACATGCCAGTGCGAATGAGAGTATCAAGATACAACTTCCGGAGACTTCAGTCCTGTGTCTACAAGAGTCGTAGGGAGGACCGTGACGTCGCATGGTATCACCCGACTATGTGTCCCCAGTATACCCTTCCGAATCTTAGCTGCATCAACGATGACATCCCAGTCCTCGTGCTCAGTGTGTTCCTATCGGATACTAGGGTGAGAGAAAGCTACCGCGTTGAGAAGTCCGACTTACGAAGGCGACTTGCCATTTGACACCGGACGTCAGCCCGTTTCCCGAGTTGTTGCATGCTTTACAGATGAACGTTATATCAAGGAAGTCCATATCTTTCCATGTAGTGAACGCGGTTCGAAGATTGCAAATCTCCAACAAGTGCATCTGATGTGGACTTCGTGCAGGCGTGAAGTCGGGCCGCCACCGAGGCGCAGACACCCGAGAGTATCCCTCCAGAGGATTTGACAGCGCGCAAGAGTGGGACATGACATCGGGCGGAGACAAGTCGCTGGAGCAGTGATCGCAATTCCAGACATACATGGCCAAGTCGACGTCTCTCGGTAATTCCAATGTAGCGAGTTTCGTTTCAAGTATTGCTTTTCTGCGTAACATGACGTCTATCCAAGTCCAGCAGAAGATAGGAGTTCGCAGGAGCCCGCCCCAGTCAATGGTCACGTTCGGGTCAGTCTCAAAGATGAGGGTTCGGAAGGGCTCCTCATAGGCGAGGTCGATTGGATTGATTGGCTTGATTTGCCAACTTGTACTTGAAGCTTCAAGACAGAAAGAATCCCAACGATCAGGTATCGTGCTCAGTGATAGGTACTTCGAAGTCTGCTTCCACGTAAAGAACTTGATATAGGGTTCGGTCCACTTCCAAACTACATCACCAGTGTCACTCTATCAGGTCAGAAACGATGTGCGTAAGCAAAACGTACTTTGGTCGGTGAGGTGCTGGGCTTTTCGAACAAGTGCGTGTTCGGACGAAGGCTCCGTCGGACTCTTTCGGGACAAAACGTGAACAGCGTCCCAGCCTTGATCATTAAAGTTTGCGACGATGCTGCATTTGTGGAGTCAAATCTTCGAAGGTTGCTAGGAAGAGAACGATTTACCAGGCAAGTCGTTCTTGATGAAGATGATGCAGTTCAACAACATCGCGCCTATTCATTTGCAATGTGTTCACGAACATCTGACACCACTCTTCATGCTTCGGGAACTAGAGTGAGCTTGGCACTCAGATATTTGGCATGGGCTCACATTACGGAGAGCTTGCATGCGTGCCATTACTGCTGCTAGTTTCTTCTCCCGCTGTGTGTCCGAATCTTGAGGGCAAAGCTCGTTGACCAGGCGCTCGATAGACGGGACATGATAGAGTAGAACTTTGTCTTGATGTGCTTAATGTAAGCCTCAGCATACGACGCGCTCATGTGACTAGCGTGAACTGCTTACCTCTATCGGGGTCGTGGTAAGCGTAAGTTGGGACAAGAAGTTTAAGCTCCAATCGAGAACAAGGTATGGCCGAAAGCCTTGCGAAGTTAGCATGCAGGTCATGAAGACTGGGATCTCAACATACTTCTGCGGCGTCGTGCGGAGACAAGCATGACAAAGCCTCGTGTTGACCATCCACTGGACTGCTTCTGTCGGTTTCGCGCACCTCTACCGATCCTGTGAGCATGCATCATGATAGAGAGGATAAGGGCTAGTGTACCGTGCAATGTTCTCCAAACAGAACCTTCAAGAAATCAGCATCACGAAAACCGGTACCGTCGGGATTTGAAAGTATCCATCGAGGGCTATTGAAGGTATTGCTGTGGTAGTTTTCAAGTGCGGCCTCCCAGATACTGCTGCACTCGTCAAGTATCAGGCGGTCACTCCTGTCACCGTAGTGGTGCAGCCGGACGAGGTCGAGTGGTTCTAGGTGACCATAGATCTGTGTTATCCAAATTGGGACAAGCGGGCCTACACTGAAGGAACGAAAGTGCTCACAAGAAGCTTAATTTCTAGAGGAAGTGATTTGAAGGATGACGATGACAAAAGGCCCTGCTTCTTGAGAGGCGGCTTTGACTGATGCTGTGGAATGTGGCGCTCTGGGTCCTCAATTTCGTTGTCACCGCTTTCGAAAGCGTCAGCCGCTACGAGGTCTTTCTCGGCATCGGTCTCCGAGCCTCGAGCTGGCACCTGTGCCGCCACGTCCAATTTACGGCGCTTGTGGCGCAGTCTTTCGGGGTGGGAGAACTCCTCGGTATCGTTGTCCTCGAGATGAATGTCAGCCGAGGGATGTAATGTATCCGCGTCCATACTGTGGGTGGAATTTTCGTTGGTGTGAGAGTCGAATACTGTGGAATGTATGATAGCCCGAGAGCGATGAACTGGCTGTCTTATATAGACAATTATGGAGCGCACAGGCCAGGATCGTCGCATGGAACAACGACACTGGCGATCTCAGGGTATTGTATAAACAGGACTGAGAATGCTGTTTTCTGACGGAGATCATGGACAATAACATCGGCGATCCTGAGGATTGAAGTCAGAAGAATGCTGATTGCTGACTGGCGCACACTGAGCACAGAGCATTGAGCATTGAGGCTAATGGCGAGCCGCGAGTGAGATGATGGCGGCATCAGACAAGGAGCCTCGATCATGTTCACGCGACCAGATCATGCCTTTTCTCTTACCATTCGGTCCTTGGCGCCTTCGCGCTCTTGCTGCCGCCGCCTCGCCTGCGACAGAGTCACTATGGACTGCGACCTTATCCATCGTGCAAGAGGCGCCCATGGCGGAACATCAGACTGGCACTCGACAGTCAGCACCGGACATCGTACTTTCCTCAGCACGAAGGCCTCAGGGGAGGCGCAGCCGACATCACCAAGACGAAGGCAAACCTTGGACGACGCGCCACTTCAAATTCGTGGATTTCACCACTACCAGATTTTTTTTGCTCCTCAGACCCATATTGCGCCACTTTTCGCGCCAAGCTATCGAAGAATTTTGGTGGCTCAAACGGCGTGCTCAAGAGCGTACCTGGCGGAAACTTGGAACGTGTATACGACGTAGTTCTCGAGATATTGCGGAACAGGCGGACAATTCGATCCTCACGGGAATACGAGCAGACCATGCCGAAAGCCTTGAGGGAGAAGAGAAAGACGAGTCTTGTAGATAGTAGTGATGTATTCGGTCTGCGCATTGTCCATATCCTTGATGTTTGATGACAGCGCCTCTCCCACTACCGAAGAAGCAGGAATCCATTCTCTGCTTAGATCAGACGGCATCCAACGTTATCCGAGCCGCCGGAGATGGACGCAGAAAGCGTAGCAAGGTGAAGCCAACAGGGTCATAGATGTAAGAAAACATCTCGTATCTTTCACTGTTTGCTACTGAGATTGCACATATACATAATCTGTTATGTTACAAGGACAATTGCCGCCACACACCAATTGCTCTGGAGGACAGACGATAGATGTTCTAGAAACCTTCTATACTTCAGCGGTACACAATTCATTGTCCTACTTCCCACTCGACTGTATGACCACGGAATCGGTACGGAGGGCAATTTGCACTGTAGCTTCGTCGAATCATGTCCAGTTCGTCTTGCTGCGCTGAATCCAGGACGACTGCCCAATCATTATGCTGAGAGTGGTCCTGACACACCATCGGTAAGCTATTCCAGGAGCGTTCACTCCGCGATGCTAGGAAAACTCACAAAGGCATCCCTCCATCGTAGGAGATGGATGTGATATCGCTCCGGCCCAGATACACTACATGATTTGCACACGAAGAAAGGGTTCAGACGGTCCATGTCTCGCTGCGTGGCAGAGCCAGTGTCGAGATTACACATCTTGATCAGGCGTATGCGATGTGGACCAAGCACCAGCACGAAGTCCGCTTTCCATGAAGGCTGGCGAGGACAGAAGGGTGAGCCTTCCTGTACCGTATCCGATGCTCTGGTGCAAGAGTGTTCTAAGACGCCAGGATAAGACACGCTACGAGAGCAATGCTTGCACTTCCAAACATATACCGCCAGTTGCAGATTTGCCGGCTTTTCCAGGAGGTCGAGTTGTCGCAAGAGTTGCCCTTCCATCCGTCGGCGCAGGTTGTTTACAGCATCAACCAAGGCAAAAGCATAGATGTCTTCGAAAGATATCTTATCCTCAACGTTTGTGTCAAAGATGAGCGACCTAAAAGGCTCCTCGTGGGCAACGTCGACCACCTTCAATCGCACACTGTGCGCAAACAATTTGCGTGCCTGAGCTGTCCAAAAGTATCGCTCGAACGATCTCCATCGGTCTGACATGATCTTCTCGTGACGCTGGACCCTTTGCTCCTGCATGAATTTCAGTATGTCGGGCTCGATGTTCTTCCAGACTATGATTGCAAAGAATAATGAGGACCAGAAAGTAGAGCCCAAGTAAATTGACATACCTCTATCAGTCAGGCGTTGAGGTTTCCGTACCAGTTTGTGCGATTCTAGCTTGTTTGTAATGTCCTCGCAGCGAAGTTCGATTGTCCAACCTAGGTTAGCAAGGCGAACTCGAATGCTGCAATCAACAAACATCAGCCAAGATCCCTGCGATGTAACTTTGGAGATATCCGAACCTCTCGAGGCGTTCCTGGCGAAGGTTGTCTCGCGTCATGGCCTTGCTATGGTCCATTACTCGGGTAAATTTGATACACTCCTGGGTATGCTGTGCGACTTGTCAACGACTTGATGCTGCCAAAGAGCGGATTTGCATACCGTCCAGATGACCTGCATCCTGCTGGTCAAGAACGCTCGCAGCTCCTCTCCAGTATTCATTGCCTGTGCATGCTTATTTATGTCCTTGAGCGAAGCGACGTGGTAGTATGAATCGAAATCTTGGCCAACTCACGTCAGGCACAATGGACCACCAATAGAAGAGCAAAAACTGGGACTCACTCAACCCATGATGGAAGGTAGGCACGAGGCATGTGTAGTTGCTGCCCCACAGATCTATATCGAAGGGCCAGCGACGGCTGATCTCATACGGTCTGAGACAGAAGCTAAGATAGAATCAGCGTCGGAAAGCCGTCATGTCTCGGGTTCAATTTGCTTACACATTCGATGAACGAAGACATACTGTACAGAGCCTTGTGTAAGCCTGCCATTGAGTCGAGTTCGTGGGCTTTGAGCAATTCTAAGGTCATAGGTCAGCTGGGGCTCGTGACACTCGAAGACTTGACAGACCGAACACCGTCGCTCGAATAGCAATGCGACAAAACTGCTCTCGGAAACCTCTTGCGGCGCTTGAGGAACAGAGGGCAAGTCGGGATGTTCCACTGCGAAGTTTTGACGCGCCGCTCGCCAGATATCTGGACACGAGTCCAGAAGGTGTGAAACCTCCTTGTTGCGGACACGCTGCAGTCGGACTAGGTCCATTGGTTCCAGGAAAGAGAAGATCTGCCGCCAAAAATCATGAGATCGAAAGATTGGAATGGGATTGGAAGACAGCTTGACTGACCATGATTTTCAGTTCGAGAGGGAGTTCTTGGTACCTTGATAATCTCGAGGGACCGCGGGTTCTATTGCGAGGTGTTGATCGTGGAAGGGATGGTTCCTCTGCGGGCTCGTGAAATTCTGGGACATATTCCTCATCCAGTGAGGGTCCCGTTTCTGCATCACGGACGGATTCGATAGCAGGAGTAGTTGATGTCAATTTGCGGCGCTTCCGAGGTGGTTCTTCGGAAGTATCGACGGGTAGAGTCTCCAGGTTATCGTCTGCGGGTTGTTGGCGGTTTGAGGAGGATGTCGAAGCTCGTGTCGAAGCTCGCGTCTTCATCTTTGGCGGGTACGTTACCAGTGAAAGAGGTGGTGGCGAACGTGGAGATACAAGGGAAAGGTGGATACGACAGGCTTGTACTCGTGTGTCCATATAAGTATGAAGCTGAACAAGAGAAAGACGAAGATCAGCGCGGATGCGGGGCAACGACAAGGCTGGATGTTACATACATACCCGACACAAGAACAATAGTCGAATACACAATACACAATGGCTTGCCAGAGACATGACCGACCATGCAATTCAGCAATCGCTTCGTGGTCGCCATAGGGTGAGTAGGCTAGATAGCCTGTCGATGACGACGAATTTTCGGACGGACAGAAGGCATACGACGAGCGTGAAGATGCAGCCGCAACAGGTGGGTACTAAAATGAGCTGCACGTTATGGTGATAAGTGACTGAGCAGTCGACGAGAGTCGTTGACACTGTCAACGGGGAGGACAGCATAAGACCGTCGGCACTGCATGATGATGGCGAGAGCGAAGATGGCTCGATCATCACTTTGCCTCTTACCTCCTATGAAGGTCCCCGCCGGACAAAATTATAGGGTCTCGACACCATCGCTTTGTCAACAGCCCAGTGTTACATGCCGTGCACGTGCCTTCCTCACCATGCACGTGCCTTGCTCGCTCTGACGCGACTTGCTCGCTCTGCTAGTCGGACGGGTCTTGCTCCACACACTGTAAATACCTCAACACGTCTAATATGCCATTGGGCTGCAGCATTTGTACCGGATCTACCTAAGCCTGTAAGCCCGAAGCGATATGTGCCATTGGTCGTAATTTGTCTGAGGAGAGGAGTGCTGCACACATATAAGTACCACCGGCTCACTGCGTCAATAAACCATGGCACAACCCGCTGTATCCCTTGCTGATAACCTCTGCATTGCCTTTGAAACACTCAAGACAAGTGTTTCTGACGCCCTGACTCGTCAAATTGGTGACAGTAGGCTCATTATCTTTCAGCGCAGACGCTGTGAGGAGTTTATAGGTCATGTTGCAAATGCTTGGGTAAGTTTCAGTTTACCGTAACTGTATTTTCTGACCTGCGTGAAGGGTGCACAAGCTATCAATCCAGCGACATACCAGTTGATGCAAACAAGCATTGCATCCATGCTTGAGTGTCTTGACATTGCCTTGGCAATCTCAGCCGACCCACCGAATGCACCTTCTGCGACGATTGAGCGCGAGTATATCCATACGGGCAGGCCAGGCCGTCCAGCTATTGCCATTCCCTCAGATGATCTCCGAACTCTGGCACATGGCCGTACTACCAATGTGGACCTTGCAGCACGATACAGTTGTGCAGCTCGCACTATACGTCGTCGACGTATTGATTACGGGATTTCTCCTCCAGGCCCACCCGTTGCGCAAACATCCACTCTGTCTGATGGCACTGTGATTATAACGTACCAGCCAGGACGTTCTTCTGACTTATCAGTATTCACCGATGAAGAATTAGACCGTCTCGTCACACAAATCTATCACCAGTTCCCATCTTTTGGCCGTCGAATGGTTGACGGCTACCTCATCTCGATCGGAGAGCGTGTACCCCGGCAGCGTATTCTGGACTCGTATGCTCGTGTTATTGGGCCATCTACGCGCACATTTGCTACTCGAAGAATCAGCCGACAGGCCTACTCAGTTCCCGGTCCAAATAGTCTTTGGCATCACGATGGCCAGCATGGTAAGTTTGACCTCTTACCCACAATGAACGACTACTCACTACTTTTATCAGGATTAATCCGTTGGAAGATGGTAATTCATGCGTTTGTAGATGGTTACTCTCGTCTTGTTCTTGGCATTCGCATCAGTAACAACAACCGGGCCACGACCGTCTTGAACCTTTTCCATGAGATCATTGAGCAGTTTGGCTATCCAAGCCGCGTTCGAGGAGATCACGGAACGGAGAACCTATATGTCGCCCGCGAGATGGAAATGGCACGAGGCACCAATCGCGGATCATATATCTTTGGCCGGTATGTCATCATCCAAGTCTATCAGAGTCTTTTTGATCCGTATAACTCAGGTCCGTACATAACATTCGCATCGAAAGGCTTTGGGTGGATGTCACAAGAGGTCGGGAAGATCACCCAATTGATGATGTTGCACAAGCCTGAATCAATGTTGTAGGTACGGGCAAAGGATGGAAAGATTTCTTCCGTCAACTCGAAACAGCACAACTGCTCAATCCCGAGATTGAGGTTCACATCTGGCTGATTCATTTTGTATTTCTGCCGGATCTCAATATGGACCTGGCGCGATGGGCTGATGTGTGGAACAATCACATCATTTCAAGTCGTGTGGAAGCTCATCGTACACCGATCTGGAAGTACACACACGGAATGATCACTCAGGGAGTTCGCGGTGGGTTTGCACCAGTATCGCCGGAAGATCCCAGTCTTCAGGATGGTGACGACGCTGGCTATGGTGTAGACTGGGACGATCTTGATATCACCGGTATTCATACTCACTTTCAGGAGAACAATGTGTCCGAAGACACAACCGATCCTTTTGTTGCAAGTCAACCCGAACACCTGGCTCACGTTGAAGTTCCAGATGTTCGTTGCCCATTCTCTATGGAGCAAGTCACACAGCTGGAAACCTTTCTGGAGGCACTGCCACATCGTCATACTCCAGACTTTAATCACCGCATTGTTATATGGAGGGAAGCATTGGCTGAAGCAGATCGTATTTGGCATAGTTGAAGTAAACTAGAATATTATATGCTATAATCTATCTGAGATGTCGTGTAATATAACAAGCAAGTCATAAGCAGGTTCTTGAGCTATAGGTAGGGTAATATGTATGTATAAGTAATCACAACGCTGTAAACTCTAATTGCATGTTGAGATCGAAAAGGTCGAAAGTAGCAGCATCAATTGTATCATCGTCGGAATTCATCAGAAGTCTCCAGGCCATTGTGTCCGTCAATACGTCTATTTGCGACCAACACACATGTATATGTATACCCGAGAGAAGAAGCTTTGGCTTGCTTGCTGCGGCTTCCGAGTCCATGAATATAATCTATGTGCAATATCATCAGTAACCATCGCAAAACTATGAAAGCTGAAACATACCTTATACTTTGTGTCGGGATCGAAGTAGAAGGTTCCTGCTACGCCAACTAGAAACCGCTCTATTCGCGTCGATGGGTCAACTTCCAGCCATCTCTGCAAGGAACAGATCCACTTCTCCTCTAGACTCCATTTCCGCGATCCTCGAGGCTCCTGAGATTCATGGACGAAATTGTCCATGATCTTCCCTATCGATACATCTCTTCGCCCACGGATCAGATGACAAATGATCTTGGTATCGTCATAGCCTCTAGCGATTTGACGAAGTGTTTTATCATCGGTAAGTGGAAGGTCAAAGCCATCACGGACAGCAGAGAGGCGAGCGTTCAGATGGCTATTCCCCTGAGGATCCGATGCATACAGAGTTCCCCTCCAGATGGACTTTTCCATATCCGTCTTCTGCGCTGCATCCATCCCTAAGAGATCAGAAACCTGGAAGAAATATCAGTCAAGTTATCGAAGATCGAGAAAAGTCAAACTTACTGTCACTGCGCAGTACTCCGCTGCTGCAATAACTGGCGCTGAGGTCTGCAGATAGGTCATAACACCCGAGATCGGATGTTGTTCCAAGACTGGCGGCCACGATGCCTTCAGCCGATCGTTAAGATGACGGTCAAGTAGAGGAACAATCACGCTGTATGCGTCCTCGTCGTGACACCCAGCAAGGAGATAATGAACGAGAAAAGGGGACACAGGAAGGATGTCCACTCCCCACCGAAGAGCAAGCTGAATGATCAGCCCCGCAGTTCGGAGTGTTTGCCGTTCAACCAAAGATAGTGGGATATTGATACAATGAATGATATAGACTCCTGCCACAAGCGTTGTCCATAGTCGATGTGTGATGACCTTTTTGAGAAGCATGGCGGTAACTGTCTTTTGGACACCGTTGCCAATGGCATCTCCAACGGCCCATCGAATACCAGGCAGGGCAATGTTCTCGCTCGTAAAGTCATGGATAGCAGCTTCGGGGGTATTTGGTGGAAAAGGAAGGTTATTCGCAAAAGCATATAAAGTATTGTAAAGGTGATCAACTACTTTGGGAATTGTGGCCCCACTGATGGACATGTCTCCATGGCGGGAGAAACAAGTGCGCCACCGGTCCCACGCCTGTAAAGTTTCGATACTTGCAGAGGAATCCGTCATATCTATTGCCTCCATGGTGCCGTCATCGTTCACAACAAACTCGTATATCCCATCATTCGAGTTCATTGTCATGTCCAAGTTGGCGTTGATGTCCATCGCAGCGTCAACATCTATGATCTCGACTCCTTCGGGAGTAAACAGATCAGCTGCTTGTATCACAGGAGGAGGTGGAGAGACTGGACTGACAGTGGGCGTTGAAGGTTCGGGGGAAGATGGGCGTACTTCAGGTGAAGATTGGCGTACAACTGCAGGAATGGGTGCATCAGGCGTGATGTCTGTAGGTATAAAGAACGATGCATCAGCTACGGAGGAAGGTACAACATCGACCATGTTACTGTCTTCGGAAGGTTCGGTATCCGATGAACGAGAGGGACCAGCAGCCGGAACTGGTGTAGGTGAAGCAGGCGGGGAAGATGCAAGGCGGCGGGACCGCCGTGGACGACTGCTTTCTGTGGCGATTCTTTGTCCGGGTGAAGTTAGAGTATCGGTTGTGACAGGGAGTGTGGTATCTGTGCAATCAACCCAGCAATCAATGTCGGCGTCCGGAACCTCTTGAAGGTCTCGAGTATGGAAGCCCGACCAGAGGCGCTCCGTCAAGCATGCATGCATACCCTGTCCTAGATAGGGCCCAACCAAAGACGTAAAACGGGGTACAATCACTACCAAGTAGAACGTAGGCTTGCGTCCATGATATTTTGATAGGCCTGTTTCCAGTGCCGTGTAGTTAAGGAATTCCGTCTCTGTGGTGTGTAGAACTGGGCCAGTCTTCATGTGAGCGGTAGCGGCACGCGTGGGAAGAGCAATCTCCCAATAGAGAGAGCGTTTTCGTTCTGGTATATTCAAGAGCATCTCGGGTGACAGGTGGGTATAGGCAAGTCCATGCTCAGTCAAGTGCTGGTTCACCCGCTCGTTGAGTCGATCAGAGACAACTTCTTGTCCCATTGAAGTCACGTTCCAAGTAAAACCCAATCCCAAGTCTACGGCATGATTATACATGCGTTCATGTCGGTCAATATCTGGTGCATGCAATGGGCTCTTGACACTATAACTCTGCAGATTACGCCCTGATATGATGATATGATATTGTCGTTCAATTCGTGAAATGTTGATCAGGGAAGTGGGCGTTCGTGCGCCACTACCACGAGAGGAAGATCCTGAGGGTGCAGTAGAGGTTCGGGGGAAAGCAGCTGCCAGCATAGGGGCGTGGAAGGGACTAGCCGTTGAGATTCCTAACGGTGTATTCCGTTGGAGATCAGGACGGTTACGCCCGGCCTCACGACGTGCATTGTCCTGGAAGGGAGTTGGGATGAATGGTGACACTCCAATATTCGAAGAACCTAGGACGGGTGCAGAGATGGAGGTTTGTGCTGGGACGCTGACGGGAGTGGGGACAGAAGGTGTCGGGGGAGCAGAAAGGGAAGGAATTGAGGAAGGAGCAGTAACACGAGTTTCACTGTGCGCAAAATACGGGCGCCCGCAACCGTCGTGCACACACACAGCCGTGTAACTCTGCGAGAGTTCCTAAATTTCAAGAGTTAGACAAAATCTACTAGGCTAAGAACAAACATACATTCAGGAAAGCACGTCCACCTGTAATACACCAGCGTAGTGGAAGGCGTGGCTGCTCGATGTGTACTGCGACGGGACACGTACACGCACAGAAACCATTTGTGACCTATATTACGCGTTCAGACGGGTTCTCCTGGGCAAAAATGGAGATACGCACGCCACAGAGTCCACGACATTCGCACTGAGTACAAGGGGGCGCCGGCATTTCAGACTCCAACAGTAAGCAAGATCAACCTGCAAACTGGGACAAGGGTGGTGAAGGAGGGAAAGAGAAAGGCGTAGAGTCTTCCAAGGATCGAGTTTTTCATGGCAGCGAATGTGAAGAGTGGAGAAGACTGTCGCTGTCAATTGTGAAGAGAGTACCTTTTCAGGAATAATTCAAATCACGCAACTATCACATGATCAGTTTATTCCGTGTCGCTATCACTCGGTAGAAATAAAGGCACAGGTACATAGGTAGCATATGTAAGTGCACGGTCAGCTAAAGTAAGACGACCAAGAGCCTCTTCCAGTTTGCGATAATCTACAGTATCCAATCGATCAATTTTACAAAGAATATGTTCTGTAATCAAGATATTAAATGGAATCTTATCGTGTAGATCTTCGGGAATGGAGTCATTAAGGAAACTATGAACAGTCTCTAATGCATCTCTGACTTCAGCTTGTGTTGTACATGAGAAGCCAAGTCCTTGTGTAAGACCCTTCATGGCCCCCTTCCCCTTCAAGTCGTTGATGATCAACTCCGCGAGTTCCTCCGTTGTAGGAAACTGTGCCGCACCAGCCATAGCATAGTCACCTGCGAGGACCAGTGCTTGAAGAGCACCGATACCAGGAAATACTCGCATTTTGCGGAAAACAGTCGTAAAGGTGGGAAACTCGCGATTGAGCAACCACTGTGAGTTACTTGGCTCGGCTACAAGAGTTTCATATGTGGGTATGTTGTCGGGGTCTCGACGAGTCCATTGTCCATATGCCGATCCAAAACAGAAGAAGTCCTTCTTTGCTTTGAGACGCTCAACCTCATCGCTAATCTGCTCAAACTTGGAATCGAGTGATGAATAGACTTGCTGCCATGCCTCAAGATCTTTGAAGAAGCTTTGCTTGATTTCGCGAAGGAAGTCGGAGTTGTGGGTGATACCGCGATAAATGAGAGCACTGAAGAGACCGGCACGAGTGTATAGATGCTGAGCAGAGTATGGCCCTGTTCCACCGAGGACAATTCTCCGCGAAGAAGCAAGGTCACGCCACGGAAGTTGTTTGTCGGAGAGATGGCGTACATGCTCCACATAACGATGATGGGCAAGATGGAATAGTTCGAGAGCTGTTTTGTTGCGTTTTGTAGGTGATACATGCGTGACAACATAGTCTGGATCTTCAATTAGAGGGAAGAGGGGCTTGAGCATGTCCAGCAGACGTGCGAGTTTACGCTGAATGGTTGGTGACAGCTTGGAAATCCCCCGTGTTGTAGTGGATGAGGTGTTCATACGTGATTGGGTACCTGGACCAGAGGATTGACTGGTGGTAGACGAGTTATTCGAATGCAATTGCATGACTGGGTTGGAGGTTGGGGCATTCCGAGTGGGAACCACTAATCGGTCGAGATACGAGATATGAGGCTCCTCTGATTCGAATCGTTCGCCTTGGTCTGATACTATATCACTGTGAAGCCAGTGACCATCTTTGTCGGCACGATGTGCTAGTAGATCAGACACCTTTGTGGGTAGATATCGTTCCTCCGGTGTTCGCCACACATCAACGATACATTCAATCTTTTTCAACACTACCAAGACATCAGGACTTGCATCCTGCAAGACGTTCTGACACCATGTTGCTATAGCAGCATGACTCGGTTTATAATCACCTGCGTCTCCAAAGATATAACGACGCATGTGCGAACAGGCCTCCCAAACGGGATGTAGAAGCAGTACAGATGATGATTGCTTCAGCACAAGATGAAACACGAGCTCTGCTTGAGAATGCCCAATATCATAGGTTGTGGGAAAGTGAAGCCAGAAAGAGACGATGCGACAGACATGCTCGATAACGAGTTCAGGTGTCGGAGCGAACATCCGCTTCACAGACAACTTCATCGAGTAATTTTGGCGGTTTGTCGGAATGGTATAGGTCGGGAGGTACTTGACTGAATTCCAAGTTATGGTGGATCCTCTGGCACCAAACTTGAGCTCATCATCCACTGCGACATATAGAGCTGACAGCCAATGATCAACTTTGCCCTGCGAGGCGACAGTGGCTTCTTGATCAAGCCATTTCCAGAGTATCATGTTCTGAAGCATGAAATTCTGATTCTGAATACGGAGAGTGATATCGGTCGCATTTCGACGTCCAGCTGCCCAACGGGAATGTGCTGCTAAGCTGATGACATTCTGGCCTGTGAGATCGACAGTAGCATTATCCTCCTCAAAGAACGACCTCCAAGCAGAAGCGTCCTCCCCTACAACACGTTTGGTATACCGGCGAATGTTTGCACAGACATCTTTCATGTTACGAAGAGAGAGGTTGGCGAGTAGAATCGAAGTATCTGTAACACTACAATTGGTCTTTATAATACAGCTGTCTAAAAAAATTCGGACCTTTCTTCCCTGTTTTTGAGCGGGTGCTTTGCGATGGGTTCGGATTCTCCTCACGAACTACTTTGGAACGCTTTGCTCTTGGCTCCTCGTCAATGATGTCTCCAGCTCTAACCTTCTTGAAAAAGGCTTGAAGACATATGAGCGTACGTATTCAGAGTATTTGAAGAGTGATGCTTACCTTGTCTACGTTGTGGATGTCCGCCAATGGGCCCTTCGGACGTCTGAACAGCGGCGCAGATAGGAATCGAATTGGCGTTGGTTTGTGCAAGACTATTGTATGCATCAGTGACCAAACCATCAAGACGTGGATTGCCGAATGGCAGATGCTGAAGGGCTGGATCATCAGAGGCCTGCTTCATCATATCGAGATCATATACTGGTGTCGGTGATGAGGTCGACGATGAGGATGGTGCCGGTGTGATATGTCTGACAGGACCTGGCTGACATTCAATGGAAGCCCAGCCTGGGCCCAGCTCCGTCGGTTGAGCGAGAATACGTTCTTCATCAGACATGAGAGAAAAGCTCGAGATAAACTGATCTCTGTCGAATCGCATACCAAGTGATGCAGGTGCTTGTAAGAGATAGAATGACACCATTTGGGAGAAGCTTCGAGCTATATAGTCGAGATATGCCTGACGGTCCATGATCGCGTGGGCGTCTGCGAGCATATTGGGGTGATTGGTACTGGCACGGTTGTCAAAGTACCGCTGAGAGCCCAAGGTCTGCATCTCCAGAGGTAGACGCTGCAATTCGCCCTTATGATCAGAGGCGAATGCCCAAGATGATGACCCTTCGAAGAAGTGAAGGGGGCAGTATGCAATAGCAGTGACTCGAGTGTAAGCAGGAGTCATAGAAGCGCCGTCTTTGTATACGGGGGCTGAGCCACCATGCATGTGGAGACCAGAGAAGCAGGTCGAAGAGCCAGGCTTTAGAATCCAAGCCACGCCGAGTTCCACAATGAAAAATAACTGTTGTTCGATACGGTCATCATCGTCAGACAGCGTGTTGACAATAGTAGTTCCCGCGGGGGCATCGAAACGATCAAGATGTATTCCTCCAAAAGAGCCCAACTGCGTGATGGCCTGAAAAGCTAGCATAAGGTCAAGCTGGGCACAGTGGATACAACACTGGCAGCGTACCGAAGATACGAGTAACGCCACCCGCAAGATTGATCTGAAAGGCAGGCGAGCAAAAGTTTCCGTAGCAGCCAATACGGGGCATGTTTACTACATCAGCCTGATTTTCGATGATTTGAAGAATTTCCTGTGGTAGTACACGGCGCAAGGCAGCCATTGAAGTGTCCGCAATGGTCTATGTTCCAAGTTAATGACAAATAGCTCTAACACACTCGGCAACTGACCTTGAGAAACTGCTGGCGACCGGCAATGTTACCGTCAAGGTCACTAATAGCATCCTTGAGCCCTCGTGTAGGTCCTGCGAGTTTCCTCTGATGCTGCAGATTCAAACTAACGGTATAGGCCCGTGTTCCTTCCTCCAAGGGATTGACTCGCAAGCTACGCTCCCAATGAGCGCCACCTGTTCGCTCGCTTTCTCCGGTTGGCGCTGACCCAGTCAACTCGTCCTCGTCCCCAAGAATCCAGTCCCGGGTTGCAGCACGAGCGTCTTGTTGCTCTTTGGTGAAGGACGTGCTGCAGACAATGAGTGCAATATTGAGAAATGGCCATGAACAACTCACGCAGGCATTCCCCATGACTTGAGAATATCGGGTGATGTTGAGTCGCCGCATTTGTTTCGCATGAAGAGTATTGGCTCCTCGTCTGGATCAAGGAGAAGCATTCCTTGCAAGGACTTAGGAATGAATCAAACGATGACAATACAAACTTACCTTTCGCATCGTAAGGGTTAAACGAACCGACCTTGGAGAGTAGCTCGAGCATACCCTCCTTGGTGAAATCGCCGTACAAAACATAGATTGGACCTGAGTGGCCTAGCGGACGTTGGTCGTGTGTCGCGACTTTGTAGACCTGCGGAAAGGCAGGATCGCGATTGACAATGGAGACTAACTCCCCATCTGGCGGGGGTACGGTCACTGGACGGGGAAGAGTCGAGACTGAGGGCGTTGGGTTCGAGGCTGGTCTGAGTAGAGGTGTCTGTTGTCTCGGGGACGAGGAAAGTGACCGCCGAGTTCCAGAAGAAGAGCCGCGAAGGAGGGGAGCCATTGAGCGAGAACAACCCGCAGAATGGACAAGTGATGGCGTAAAGCAAAAAGAAATGATCGACGCAGGTATGTGTTCCGAAAATGTCAGGGTAAAATGACGTCTTCCGAGCTTGGGATTCCCAAAATCCCAAGCTCGGAAGACGTCATTCTGGCCCACAAGCTAGTGCCGAACTTATTCCGTGTTCGTTGCTTGGCTACGGCCATCATAAACTCACAAGTAACACACCAGCGCTAGCGCTATCTTCTCTATCCCACTGTCACGACTCTGCCTGAGTTCAGGACTCTCGGTGTGTACTTCCCAGTCCTTCGTACATCCCCAATCCGACACCGATCATAGCTGCCGTCTACAGGCTGCCCATCCCACCGACCACGCCATGTCGTCCGCGTATCTCTACTCTGGTGCATCCCACGGCGTCTACTCTGCCCGCGCCGATCTCGTCTACCCGCCCGACGCACATCATCAACTCAACCATTCATGAGCATTTAGCATCGAACTGGCAACGAAATGCCCCAAACCACTTTTCTACAATACGAGGTGCCGTGTACGTTGCGCTCATATCCTACCAGTCCGTCATAATAATTAGCTACAGGGCCCGTGCACAGTCTGGATTGGTGCAAGACGCCCGCGCCAGGTCAACAGCTGTGGCCGCGATCTGCATATCGCCTCGGAATCGCTTCATTCGTGGAGAACTACAACAATCGCATTGCCATCGTCGGGTTGCAGGACGAGCGCGTGCTTGTTGAGGATGACTACACTGACTACCCTGACTTTGCGACACTCTGCGAAGTTGCCTGTGGATACCCCGCCACAAGCCTACAGTGGCAGCCAGCGGTGGCGGCGAACCACGCGTGGACAAACAAGTCGGCATCGACGGAGCTGCTGGTGACGACGGGTGACGCATTGAGGATATGGGAGTACGCCAGTGATACCGGCTCCCAGATGTCGGGCTACGTGGGAAGACAGAGCGCACCAATAACACACAATCTGTCGCTGAAGACGGCGTTGTCTGGGGTGCGTGCACGCCGAATCTTCTTGAAAGGCTGAACTTAATGTTTCATAGCAATCCAAGGTCCAGAATCAGTCGACGGGAGCGCCGTTGACCAACTTTTCATGGAACGAGAAGGTCCCCAGTCTCATCGTCACATCGTCCATCGACACGACCTGCACGGTCTGGACCATCGACACCGCCGCAGCGGTTACGCAACTCATCGCGCACGACCGCGAAGTCTACGACGTTGCCTGACTTCCCAACTCAACTGACATATTCGTTTCTGTCGGCGCCGATGGCAGCCTTCGCGCGTTTGATCTGAGGAGCCTTAAGCATTCCACCATCTTATACGAGACGCCCGCTCCAAAGAACGTCCCGGTACCCTCTGCCTCCCCTTCCTGTAAGTCATCTTTTCATCCGCCATCTCTTCATGCTCAAGTCCTTCCGTAGTGCTATGCGGACCACGGGAGTTTATGCCTATCACATGGAGCTCGAGTCCCAAGGTACGCGCCCCGCTCCCGCCATCGCCGCCTACGCTGACCATCAGCCAGAGCAGGAGATGATTGAGAGTCTCGGCGAGCACGGCCTCTTGCCCAACGATCTCGTCCCTGCCCTCATGACCACTCACACCATCGCCAATCCTGAGTACGATCCGGAAGAGGCGCGCTGACAGGCCGACGCGAACCACGACGAGGCTGACGATGATGATCAGACCCTCGCGGGTTCACCTGTCTCTCCCATTCCCACTCCTACCACACGACGGGCATCACACCCATGCAAGATGTCATCGCTCAGCGGTACGAATCTATGAGGCTTGCTTGCTGTCCATTCCAGCGGGAACGGCAATGGCTCTTACCTCGATACACCCCGCCAACACAACACCCGCCTAGCCACCTCTCCCATTTCGCCTCAAGTCATACCCGCCCCGCATCTCCACGAGCTCGGGTGGCTCGAGAACGTTCTTTCAGATGCCACCTTCTACTACGTCCACCCTACCCTTCGTGTCACCACCGACATCGACTTGCGCAATTCACCGTCGCAGCAGGGAGCGCCCTGGAATTCGTACGTCGCCGAGCTTGCAAACGCAAGCACAGTGGCTAAAGAACCTGAGCTGGGCGTCGCCGTTCTTCATCAGCATGGTGGATTCGGCGTTCAACCGATGGTAGTACGGCCCACTGCATGCGGGCGACGGCGACAAGCTGTGCTTGACACAGGGAGAGACGACCAGCAATAAGTGAGGACCGAGAGCCATCCCTAACTGAACCTCGGGAAATAGATTGACCGGCCCCTTCATTCGCCTGAGGGTTAGCGACTCATAATCGGTGCCCTCCCTCGGGGTGGGCGCGGCCTTCTTCCTCTTCAGGCGGCGGAAATCCCGACGACGACGACAGTCGCCATTGTCGCCGAGCATGGACCGGTTCCTCCCGTCGTCCTCCGTCAGGTCGTCGCGATCTGGGGGCCATGACTGGCAGCGCCTGGAACCGACGCCCGGCATGCTTCAGCACTCGATCTCCATGGGCGGCGGGACTATGGTTAGGACGGCGGCGATGAACTCACTTTGGTATTACTTGCTCTCATTTGCTCCGCTATCTAGCTAACGATCCCGTTCAACTTAGCTTTCACAACAGACTGGGAAATGGACGGTTGAATGCTTGAGGTGTTCCATGCCCTTGAACGTGCGCCCACAGCTCAAAAGCGGGCAAACGAACACGTCGGTCTTGGCACCGCTATTTGCGGCAGACGCTGAATCAGTCTTGTGTGCTGGAATTGGCCGTAGTTGTCGAGGGTCGGAGGATACACTGCTGCGCCAGAAATGAGATCGGGAGTACCGCCGTTGACGAGCCGGCCCTCCTGTCGCAAGAGTGGACGGGATGGCGTTTGGTCGATACCAGTTGGCGACTGGTTAACTTTACCGCCCGTAACGCGGTGAAGATAAATTACACGTACGTCCGAGTTGTATAATACTATATTTTAGTCAGTTGTACATTCTCAATGTACAATATCATTCAGTCGAACAACTGATAAATGTGCGAGGATATGGTTGAAATCACGAAATCGATCAATGACTCATACATCAACTCTTGCCTCCTACCACCACGTTAACGAGTTCGACGGTTGATCTGTCGTTACTTGTGCTCAGTTCCTATCGAGATCATATAGTACTGCCTGTATAGGATGTCGGTGAGTGGTGGCTGCTACTTTTGCAGGGTGTGAGGCTCACAGTGCATAGTTGACTACCAACGCATATGCTCACCTTGACCTCCCACTGGGAAACGGGACATGCTTTCTCTCGAATGGTGTGGTGTTCTACTCTCCCAACAATGGGATAGCTTTTGGTGAAACCCCACCGCGCTTCTCTCCACACACCTTCCTGTTTAGACATCCGAACCTGTCTCTGCAGCTCTTTCAACACCCAGTCTGGTGGACGGATGCGTATGGCTGGATGGCGTTTACACAGTATTCTCCGCAATTCCACGACTGCCCTTTTCATGTTCTGATGAACACGGACATTGTCACACTTTCCGAAGATGCATACGGTCTTCATCCCGGTGTACAGGGCATGTGGCAGAATCTTGAGGCCATCTTGTCCTACGCCACACATACACTCCTCCAAAGCAGCAAGGCTGTCGCGTTCCGACCTATTCCAGCCCACCATTTTGGCTACACTAAACAGTACTCCTCCGCACATACCGCTCTTTCTGCTGTTCTGCGTGCGCGGGGATGGTTTGCCATCTGGGGTGCATTGCTTGCCTATCTTATTGCAGTGCACAAGGCAGTCGATGTTGATGACCGTGATCTTCCTGTGTGGGTAGGAGCTCTTGCAAACAGCGGCTTTCCCCCATCCTTGCTCGACTTTATGGCCTGTTCCTCCATCCTGCAAACTGATCCCAATGAGTCACCGCGTCAACGAGTTGGCGTCATTCTGGATTTCGAGGATTCATTCTCGCGTTACCGACCATCTGTACAGTGGTTCATGTGTCATCAAATTCCGGTCTATTATCCTTGGTCTAATGCGCAAATGGAGAACGCGCAGCTGCAGAAGTTTGCACCACCAGTCCATAAACTCCAAGCTGTGCTTACACTCTTACACAAGCCCCCATCTCCTCCATCTACATGCTCAGAGGAGTCGAAGGAGTCTACTCATCGGGCATTCTTCTTTGCATGGTTGGAAGCTCGTGTCGCGCGACTGGGCCTGCCAGATGACTCTGATTATGATACCAAGCCCAGTCTCTCCACCTTACAGATGACCAAGGATCGTGTTTTTGAATGGCGGGCCTCTCGTGTCAATATCAACAGGCTCAACCGAATACCAGTAGCTGCAGGTCTCAAGCTTGAGACCGTAGAGCGCTATCCAGCCTATCAGCGAATTTATTGCCCGGCAACATGCGAGTGGGACCTGTATGATGGTCTACAAGATCTGGACGGATTCGCAGAGGACAGCCACTCGGATAACTTTGATCCAGATCAGATTTCTTTTGTTGGCGATCAAGCAGAGAACGAAGATGCACTGCAACAAATGCCAGCTCCAGACCTTGAGCTACCTGCATTCGAGCCATCACCTACCACTCCTCCGCGCTACATCTCGGAACCTCTCTTCATCTTGCGCTACTATTATGGATTTGTTCAGCCGCGTAGTCTTCAAGTAACGCAGCACGATAATCCCGAGTCTGTTCTTCATATCGAAACATTGTGTACGATGTTGGGTCTGGACCGAAGGCAGAATATCGACATGCCTGCTGATGCGCTCAAGGCAACATTCACTTTCCTTGATGCTCTGCGTCAACCCCATTTCTCAACGTATGATCTCCATGAGACCAATCATCTCTTCCTTCCCCACTTCTCTGATTTCAAGGTCAAGGTGAAAGCGGTGGAGCACCCCGGTCATAGGGGCACTATATACACTCTACGTATCTCCCCGACAGCTCTCATCATCTGTGAGGTGGCGTTGACAATCCTTGTGGCCTATCGACTTCTTATCAACAAGCATGATGTTACCCGCGTGCTTTTGGAGATGGGCATTTCATTCCATCTCATGGCCCCCACAGATTGCGTTGTAGGCCTGCAGAAGCCTCTCTTATATCGAGTTGTGTTTCCCAGCCGGATTCAAACACAACAGCAGCCATACTCGTTTACCCGTGACGACTATCAGGCTCATGTCGCAATGTGTACAACTCTACTTCAAGAACCGTCGGTCGGGAGAGCGCTTATACTGCATGGTGGACTTGTAGGACACCTTGCCAAGGACATCTTGGGATTAGACGGGTTCGAGGAAGCACCATCGCCAAAGGCCCAGTCATACGGCCAAGGGTTCTTTGTACGCTTTCAGGGGCAATCTTGGGTTGATGATGAGATCGATACGTCGGACTCGGTACTGGATCTCTTACTTGGAAGAACTGAGATATACAACAAGCGTAAGGTTCCTCTTCTTTCTTCATTCAATGTACTCACAGTACCACAGAAGGCGAGCAAGGACGTTATCAGATGATTCAGAAATATTGGTGGCCACCAACAGAAGTCTGGATGAAACGTCGTGTTCATCGTTGGTCCGAATTTGACGAGCTATGGTTCAAAGAGCGAAAAGTTAAGATTGAAGAAGGCAAAGGGGAGCCATACACGACAAGAGAGTGGAAAGCTAAGTTGAAAGTGAAGAGTAAGATTACTGCATATGAACAAGGACAGTCGACCAACGCAACCGAGCTTTGTAGAAAGTATTTATCTTGAGATATATTGTGCAATTTTATTTTATTTTATTTTTTCTCTTCGGCGAAGTAGCAAGAGTATAGTGAGAGCGAGCAAGCTCAGTCAGAGCGAGAGAGGCACGTGCAAGGTGAGGAAGGCACGTGCAGAACAGACAGACAACAGTAGGTAAAACGAGAGGGGAAGTGAGACATGCTACCAAGGCGCGAACTTGAGGGCGAGCAAGCTGCAGCAAGGTGAGGAAGGCACGTGCATGGCGTGAAGGGCACGTGCACAGCGAGAAACGATGAGCAAGCAAGCCCAACCGGGATAATATATATTTATGTCCATCGAGGACCTATATATACCTCCACCACAAATTGACATGCAAGCTTTTTCGACCATGCATGCTCCACCTCGCCTTTGTGGCTTGTACTGGGACCGTCGATTAGCAGGCTATTTGCTGCCCAGACCTGGACCTTGCGCCAACTAGTCCGCCAACTCGTCCTTACCAGTCACTTGATACTGATAACGGTCCAGAGGACGTGGTGCGTCTTTTCGCGCTTGGCGACGCGCCCACACACAGAGTCCCTTCTCAGATACGTCTCCCCGAAACGGGGAACAGTATCTTGGCCACTAGGACGTCGCTTACTTTTGCGGACGACACATACACGCCCATTTTTGCAGGGGGAACACCACCTCGACAATTTTTCTTTCTCTGAAACTCGCCTACCGCTATGATGACTGCCAATCGAAATCTTCCAGTAGACAGGAACCCCGACCATCGAACTCAGATCGGCTTCTTCAATCTGCACCACCGGTATCAACCCAATGCATTGGTCGTAGTGCTGCCCACGTCTATGGCGCGCGCCAAACTACCACACATGCAGGCTATGGCACAGCCGGCAGTGCCGTCTCCTCCATCACCGGTACGCTTCTTAGTACGCTTCTTGGCGTGCGCCACACCATCTCTGTCATCCAGGGTGTGGCCGTCGTCGCCAACCAAGTTGACCCTTTTGATTCGGCAGTGGGCCAAACGTCGTTCTCGTTCTTTGGTCATGGAGGCCTCAAGACCATAAACGACGTGTACTGCGGCGGGGTTTCCGCCGATTGCGGTCCCAGTAGTACCACCATACACATCTCAGCCGCCGGCAGGCCACTGGGCAGAAGTAGATTGGTGGTCGCGATCTCCGACCCATGGGCGGCCAATACCTAAATTATCCTTCATCGTCCCCCAGTCTGGCGTCCCCTGTACGTTCCTCATTCCTCTCCTTTAACCTCGATGCAAACTGATCACACAACGCAGTTCGCTATTCCCATCCAGCTTCCAAGTTCCACGCATTACGCGAGCCTTCTCTAGCCATGGACTGACGCGCGGTGCCTGCCTGGTGCAACACTACTGACGCCAACACACACCCACACCCACCAGCGGTACTAATGCGAACGGCTCCGTCGCGGTCGCCTTCATAGAATCAAACAAGGCTTACGCAATGCTTAGTGTTCCGGACCATACAATTGTTTCTCCTGTGTCCACCTCGACTTTGCCGTCTTCGGGTTCAATGGATGGCACGCCGCACGGTGCCGCCATCGTAGACTAAGCGCTCAGAGTTCGAAGCCCAATATTCAGTGACTATGTAGACAATTGTAAATCACCGGCCAATCGTGTTCTTATTACATCCATAGTGTTAGAGCCAATCTGAATGAGTCGTCAACACTGAGACCCTAGGCAGAAGCCTAACATGACTCAACTTTCCCGACGACTATAAGGCAAAGGGCCTTTGCTTTGGAGCAGCTCCCAGCTCATCACTCTCAAGACACGGTTTGTAGACCTTCCCATTGGCATAGTTAATGCTATCGGAATCCCAAGCCCACGACGCACATCTTTAGCAGTGTCCGGATAGTCCTCGCGATCTCGATAGTAATCCAGTGGCCGTAGATCGACCGTCACGGGCGTCTGCGTCAAGTCAAAATCCCTCACCAAACGGTGGTCGTGGTGCATGTTTGATTGCATCAGCTCTCGAGTAATGCATTCCAGGAAGTAGTTATCGCGTGAAGACATGATCCAGTGACAAGCTTTCTCTGCAGGCACGTCATAAACATTCTGGAGGACTCAGCGAACGCTTACGTGTTGTTTTCTTTGCAGGAGTGCACGCATCTCGGTGGCGAGACACCCAATCTTGCTTTTGACACTGGCGCGAGCAGTAATAGGACAGCCCACACGCTCTACACTTCTTCAGCAAATATGGCGGTGTCGTTGCAAGATTAGAGCACTGGTAGCACGTTCGGTACAAATCAATAAATCAACTGGGCACTCACCGAAAGAGAGTCGCATATCGTCACAGGTTGATCCCGGTACTGTTTATAGAGCTTTTTCATGTCCGTCATAAGTCGTTCTTGATACTTTCGATAATCTTCGATAATCTTCATCTCATTCGTCGTGTAGCGCAGTCTCCGCCGATTGTCCCGCAATGCAGACTTCAGAACGGAGTGAAATATGGTGTATGGTGCCAAATTTAGCATGCGTGCTGCCACTGCATCGCAGTATATACGTCGATCCTCGGTACTGTAGTAGATGTCCTTGGTCCGGGAGAGTACACAGTCGACCCGGAAGAGGCTAAGGAGCGCCTGTCCGTCGAAAAGTTGTTTGGCCACTGGAGCCCCGCAGGTCTTGACAAGGTCGTCAAGGAAGGTGTATCCGTACACAACGCATCTGACTGTCGTATCAATAATTGCGTGCTTTTCGTCATGGTGCATCGCTTCGGCCCTGCCCGTGAGGCGCATCAACCGGGAGGTAGAGATGACGTCCAAAATCTTGCATGTCCAGCGAACATGCTCTCCGTGTGACAAGTGATCTAGGATGTCACTTTGGCCAACAAAGAAGCCCATGGTTTGGTATGCGTCATTCAGAGACCGAACAGTCTCTTTGTAGGCATGAGGATCGATGTCCTTAACCTGCAGTGTATCAACGGCAGCTACGAGAGTGGATTGGAAAGTCGAAGCGAGGAGGGCGGGCTCTGCAAGGAGAGCATCGTATAGCTGCTGAGAGTATGGCGGCAGGTCGGACGGGTCGTCCACAATCAACTGAGCCATTGCATTGAAGCAAAGGTTCAAGACCTTCGTGCGGGAATGTGGGGATGAAGAGGTACTGTAGAAAAGCAAATGCGGAATAATGACGTCGGACAGCATAGCGTTGCCTTCAGACGAGCCTGCCTTCATAGAAACAAACGCTTTGTAGACTGTGGGGTGATCGCGCTCGTTGAGGAAATCCGCCACAAGAGCGGCGCAGATCTCGGCAAAGTTATGGGTGAATTCGCCTTCGCGCTGTGAGAGAATGATGTCGGACATGAAGTAGAAGATCCACAAGACGACGTAATATCTTATGCAGTCCACGACGAAATCATTCGCCTCAGTGGTGTACGTCGAATTTCCAGTGCGAAGGAGACCTGCAGAAATGCTCGCATGGAGAGCGCTGAGGGCATCAACAGCTTGATTCAGAGGATCACTAGGATCATCTGTCGGGATTGAAGATGTCTTAGGAACCTTATTAGCCGAGAGTCGGCGTATATGGTCTGAGAGTTGTTGGAAGGCACCGTAATGACGAGCGGCAAGTCTGCCCACGTCAATTATTGAACGCTGTTCGACCACATCAGGATAAAAAAGCTGACGATGAACTGTAAATAATCACGGTCATCTGTTCGAGAATGTCTGCAGTCAAGAAGCGCAAGTCGCAACCTTGCTCGGCGATAGTTTTGGTTGTAGAAGCCAAACAAATATTTGGCTTCGCGCTTTACCTCCTACCATCGTCACACGCGACCTTACTACACTTGGCGTGCCCGGGTGATCCGTACATTGCAGAGACGACCACTACGCTGCTGATATCAGACGAGCTATGCCTTGCAATACATCCCAGCGACGCGACAATCTGCAAAATATCCAGAGAACCTCTTATTCAGAAGTGTAAGCAAGCAAGAGGCGCTCTGCGCGCGTCAAGACCAGAAATTCTCGTCGCGGTCATAGTGCGTCTAGCAGCCTAATAGTAGTAATATCTCTGACACAACGTCTGCGGTTGACAGTTCGATGAGGTTCAGCGACACCAACGGGACGATCTTTCTGCACTGCTCGTAATAGACGCCGCCCAATGCCAGGATCTTCTAGCCCTGACCCGCTCTGCTGTTCGTCACCGTTAACGGCATACCGAGTATCCTTGGAACGCACCTCTTTGAGGGGAGTGAGGCTCAGCGGGCAGACCGATTGGCAGGAAACGGCCGACAATGCGGCACTGTGCTCGTTAGTCCGTCGAACTGTAGAAGATGGGCACACTAGGTCGTCGAGTGATGACAACCCAGTGAGCAGCAGCAGCAGTAGCAAGACCGTCATCATCGCCACGGCACCATAGTGGTGTGCGGGTTGGTCTTGCTCAGCATTCTCGGGGCTGTCATCGGCATATGCGTCTTGCAGACGAGTGGCAGAGCTTACCGCGATCTCTGATTCACTGGCGGTCATCCTCAGGCGGTGGGATAAGATTCTTGCACAAGGTCAGGAATTCTCCATCCGTACGCTGATGTAGGTTTCCCCTTGATCCAATTTCTTTCCATCTCTTCACCTATCATTACTATGCAATTCCCGAGGTTGTTCGTACTTATTGAGCCTTGGTACATTTCTTAGGGTACCATCACCTGTGACTACGACAGCTGCTCTTATTCAATCTCATATGACCTGTAACGTGTGGCGCGCGATGGCCGAAGCGGTTAGAACACCGGACAGAGGGCTTGACCATTCTCACAGGCCACACCGAGGAACTATTATATAGGGGTGCGTTCGGATTGTACACTAGAGTGAGCGTAGCAGCGTTACACTTGTGTGACTATAGCCGTGATTCTTCTACAGTTCTGCAGGCCGCGTGTCAAAACTGCTATACGCAGAGCAATTACGTTCGACATTCGTATCGATTCTCATATCCTAAGATCTCGAGCCGTGTCTGGCTTGGATACTGTTCCTTGGAAATAATACCTGTACCGCTGACCGTCAAGTAGTTTCGCACCGACAAAGCCATATTCTTACCGTCGCGCTGCCACCATCTGTCATGCAACGGAGAGCTGAGTTGGTCGGATGTCACATTTGCCAGCAATTTCCGAAATGCTTCGAGTGCCTGTGGAGCGGTCAGGTTTTTCTTCAAGTCGGTATCGGTGATGGACTCGAAGAATGCCCCTAGTTCCGGAACAACAACATCTGCTATCTGTTTTCATTGAGGCCTTTCGAGACATAGTGAACGTGATAGAGGACATACCCGGACTAAACGCTGCAACGTCTCTCCAAGATTGATGACGTCGATCAAGAAAGGGTTGTTGTTATACTTTGCATCGCGAAAAGCACCTCGAGGTGGATTGAACATATAGACGTCCTTGGCGCTACCAAGATCCGTGTCGAGTGGGTACATGACAGACACACCAAAATCAATGTACGAAAATCTGGTAACAGAGGGTTCAAGTAAGCCTGGGGGGAATTGATCCTCAAGGTCCGGGACTACGTTGGCCATGATGTTATCGTCTTTGATGTCACAGTGAGCGATTCTGTGCTCGTGAAGAAAGGCAAGACCCTGGAGGTCATTGTTGGAGAACGCAAAATGACCCGGAAACATATACACACACACCTCAAGCATCGTCTCGGCAAAGTGGAAAACCTGCGCGACAATCGCGTAATTCAGATTCCAGGCCACGGTCCATCTGCTCGTTGAACTGAGCTACATACAAAACATGCAATGGAAAGACTTACCGGGGCATGACAATAACGGTGAACTCGTCGCACTCGAGAAACTCCAGTATGGGAATTGTGTGATTCCGGGGATCTGCTCGTAGTTCTGGCGAATTGAGATAGCGCAAGATCTTGAGCTCATCTTCAGCCACGCATCTGGAGAAGGACTTCTCAGTATTGAAAGAATGAGTTCAGTAGTGGCTCACTTCAGGACGACATCCCGTCCAAGGATATCCTTGACCGGAAACACAGTCGGATTCTGTAGTGATATGAGCTGGTAGATACTAATGGATGTCCGTCAATGGCAACACACAAGAAACATCGCTTCCACATGGTATCGATACACGAAGGTGACTCTCGGGTATGGATATAGAGCGAGGGACTCGGCGTCGGAGAGAAGGGCAGGACGAATTAAGGGCGCCAGGACATCTTCTTCTAGATTGGCATGGGGGAGATACCGATAGCCGTTGGAAACAAAGAACGGCTCTGACCATTGCCAAAAAAGCTTCCCCTCATTCTCGTCAGTCCAAGTCTTGGGACTACGAGAGATATTTAGAGAGGCTGGGCGTCTCGTGTAAAGCTTCCATTGCAATCGCGCAAACCATGTCTTCAATTTGATAGATAGCGCGGACTGAACACCATATGTTCTGACGACGTGTACGAGAGCGGTCGATGTGAGAAGAAGAGCAGCAATTGCGAGTGGTATGCGTTTGGGAGATACCAAGGCTCGCAGGCTTGGCATGACGGGCGAGGCCTTGTGCACGGACTTGACACGAAGTCGAACGTCGGAAGCAAGTCGGAAGAACGATCGCTGGACATGCACGTGATGTGAAGTCGAACTTCCGTGCGCTCGGCTCAAGCCGAAACTACGGCAAATGATGATCGATGATGATCCTCAGGAGGTGGAATCAGCAAATGAGTCCTATTCGATAAGGATTAGATAGGCCAGGCTGACAGCGAAGCCCAAGAGAAGATCGGAAGGAGCAGGAACTGACGCAACCGATTAGAGCCGGATAAGATTGTGTCTTACAAGTAACCGGTTCACGTGGGGCTGGGCGCCATCAGCCCGCCCTGCTTGGGTCCGCTTTCCGACACAATCGTCAGCGGAGGGTCGGACCCTTGCGCAGCCAAGAGAGACCCATCCGCCGCGTCCAGTCGGGCAAGCAAGAGCTCTTTTCCCACGTACAAATTTTGCTCCTTCCCTCATCACCTCTGCAGTACATTTCATTGGCCCGCTTCCCTACATTCTCTCAACTCACCTTCCTCCAATATTCTGTATTAAATATGAACCTCTATTTGCTAGTGCATGGCACGCTTGAGTCCGATGTCTTTGCGCTCATAGAACGTCTCCACTTCTATGGACAATGGAATGAAATTGAGACAGGATATACAGTGAGTGGACTTTGACGCTGTCTCCAGTCAAAATCTAAGCTTTAGCCGACATCGAGGATTTCGGTATCCGACCATCCTACAAGATGGGTTACCCCAGCGAAAACATGGCACGTAACGTACGATGTCTTTGTGGGTCTCACTCGAGCTTTGTAGGCCCTCCTCTGATACATTTGTAGATGGAACGTTTACGCGCCTTGGTTAATGTCTCGTACCCGCAATCCAAGGTCTGAAACATCATTGCTTGAATGAACCGGAGACGACCGAGCCCCGACCATCTTCAGCCTTCCAGTGCTGGTGAGTTGACGTGTCTGTAACCAGAGTCTTGTTAGGGATGACTGGTGCAAAAGGAATAACTCACTGGGCTTACTCGACGGCGGGTATGAATAGCGCGTCCGTCTTTGGGTGTTGGATCGGGGATACTGGAGTTGGGCCGTGTCAGGGTGCGGCTGCTTGGCAATGGAGGTGCGCTTTAGCATCAATGCTGGGCACGTGTTGTATTGTGCGCTGGAGGAGGGAGCGGCTGGGAAGATGCAGTGCTTGACGAGGGGCAGTGCGCGTCAGGCTTGGAAGAGGGTTGGCCCCGTGAACGAAGGCAAAGTATAGTGGCGAATGCTGATAGACAACTGACGGTAAGCAAGGGATTTGGGGTGGCCACCGGGACAGAACCTGGCAAGGGCACAATGAATGCGGGCCAGGTGTCAGAATGTGGTCATAGTGAGAAGCCCAAAATTCTGGAGATGAATGGGATTGAGAGGTGCCAAGGAATTTCCAACCTAAAGTTGACGAGTTAGCCAAGTTACAGAGCCAAGTAGAATTGATGTAGAGTAATGGACTTGCACTGCAAGTGCTGCGCCAGGCGTTGGAACTAGGCTCAAAGGTCAGCCCTGCGTCAACAACGCTGGGCGCAACAATGGCAGCGCAAACAGACAGGAAGGCGGTGTGGACAAGGTGGAGTATGAATGGCATACCTTTGGGCATTACTCGGTGTGGAGGGGGGCAAGCGGGAGGTGACGCGCCACAGTGGTGGTAGAGGGACGCAGACAGAGCTAATGGCGCGGTGAACCAAAGCTTTATACACCTAGGGTCAGTCAACAATGGTGCGTGCAACCCAGGGGGTGCACAATGATGGCGGCAGCGAACTGAGACTGGCTGGAGTGCTGCAGCAACTGCTGTCAGCACTGTTGCTCGGTCTAGGGAAAAGAGACCGTAGCACGCACCTTGATATACACCCCAGTATTCGTCAACAAAGCGCGTCGACGCGTGGGGTGTGTGTACATAGTTGTGTGGTAAGAGTAAACAAACGGGACGGAAAACATACCTGGTTCAGCGTAGCGCAAACCTGCACGCGCTCACGTGTGGGTTTGATTTCCCTGCCCCTTGTACTATTACTACTAAGTACTTGTCACTATCCACCACGATACCCTGTACATTGTTGGGCTCAGGCGCCTGGGAAGCTCTTACCCAATCTCGACGCCGTCTCACCGACCCTTCCTTCCTCCTAACGTGTGCATTCAAGTTTGACGGCAATCTCGACACTCTGACCCAGTCAACGTTACGGAATTGAAGTATCTTACGGCGTGCGCCGGAGGCTTGTCGTGGAATGGATGCAAAACACTGTTGTTCTATCTCGAGGTTATCTGGCCTTCAAAACTGTCCGTCACTCGTGTGGTTCTCAACCAAGTTCGAGATCCTCGTAGATTTCATAACCGCTGCAGCTGCATCTGGTGCAGCTCAGGTATTTATGTCTCTGTCTCCTTTCTCACTTCGGGAACACACTCTGATAAGCAGGCAACCATACGAACCAATTTATCAACTTCCAAGCCGTCGCCATTAAGGCCGACGCGAGCTTCACGCCGCTTGACTCGTTTTGGAGTAAGGGTAAGCGTTCAATGGCATCTTTTTTTGTGGCTTGACTGACACCACTCTATATCCTCGAAGTTCACCGTTGGTCATTCCAGTGCAGGGCGCTAGGTTGACCGCAGTGATGATGCTGCCACCCACGGGCCACGTCCAAGACATGAGTGACCTACTGCCACACAGTCGACCTCTGCCCCTCGTCTCACAAAGTCACGAATCACCTCAAGACGTGTCCTACGCCTGTACACTGCGCCCTGCCCCCAGTACCATGTGTGTCTTTGCCCACCGCCTCCCACCACGCTCAGCTCTGGTCCTGCCCGCCCCTCACTGTCCGTCTCGCCACCGCTGGTGGAATCAATATATTTGCAAGCCGATTCGTACCAGATTCAAGGGGATGTTACACGACACGGTGGTATGAGCGTCATACCACCAACTGTCGCTGTTCGGATTATCGGATATGTTGGGTTTTTCTTTCCATTGGCATCATCAGCTTTTTTGCCGTCAACGGCGTACCCCCTGGTGCGTTCAAACGACCTAACTGAGCACCCTGAGCAACTCACATGTGAGTCTCACTTTCGCACTGCGCCATCCCACATCTGATAGCGGATCATACGGCGTTCCGTTCGCCAGATGGGCGCGCCCATGATTGCCAATTCGTCAGTCGTGCATGTCCATCAATTGTCGGCTTGCCGCGCCTGCTGTTGAGAGCCATACTTCGCTCGGCTCATCACTAGTCTGACTCTTGGCCAATGTTGTGGATTCGTCTTTGGAGAGAGCCTTGCTAGTTCAGCTTTACCAAGTATCATATTGCTGATTCTAGCAATTTTGTACAGTAATGACACAAATTCTTCTGTGTCTTCATTGCTCCCCCCCAGTCTCCTCCCCGTTCCTTCTTTGCACTCTTTAGCTTTTCGTTGCTACCATAGTACCAAGATCGATCCGACTCTGCAATATCCTCCGTCAACATCTCTAGAGAAATATCCTCTGATCCCGTGCCCTGCGCCACGCGTCTGCCTTGGACTGGCACTGAAGAAACACCGAGTTCTCAGTTGACTGGTAGAAAAGCGCTCTTACCCTTTTGGTCGAACGTGGTGCGGAGTGTCCGGCCCATTGGGCGCTGCCGGCAATCAAGAGCAATGGCACGCAAGCGATCCGACGACCATCCGGTATCGGTTGGCTCGGAGGATATCGCCGATATCCCTTCTCTGTCACTTGCTGACAGATCAGGGCGACTCGAATCGGACTCCTTTGGTAGGTCCACACTACCATCACTACTTGGTCACACGCGACCTCTCTTTACTTGGCGTGGCTGCGTTTCCTTGATCGTTGCAAGGCGTCTGATACGCTGCTGAAGCAAGACGAGCGACATAATAGAAGATTCATCGTCATGGTCAAGGCGCGTAAATATCAGCCTCATAGTTATTCTTGCTCTGACGCAACGCCCGTGTTCGCCAGTTCGCTGAGATCCAGCGACACTTACTGGACGATTGGTTTGCACTGCCTGCAAATGCCGCTCAATGCCAACATCTTCCAGCCCAGATTCGCCTTGCTGTTCGTCACCGTCATCGGTATACCAAGTAACGGGACGTATCTCCTCATAGAGTATGGAAGATGGCCGCTGGACTAGCTGACAACGGGTCTCGTAGAGGGAACTGTTCCCACCCTTTCCCGCTGTCTACAATCTGGGCTCGTCACTTGGCGAGCTTGGGGTGACCGTAAAAGATTTTCGTTTCTTGGCCCGACGCGAAGGAGACGATACCAAAACTTTGGCAAGACTTCTTCGATTATTCCGCTCAAGAAAGTCTTGGGATTTCTCGTCAACGCCTTTGCGTTGCGCGCACTTTCGTTGCATCCCTGGCAGGCGCCATCCATATGTTGCCGCCATATTGGTCGCCGATGTCAGTGCTCTACTCGTCACGGGTTGAGGTCCTCCCAGATCCTACATCGCCTGCACTGAAGCTGCGTATCAAAGTTGACAAGTTACAGGGGTCCTTAAACATGTGCGGTATGTACGTGTGCGTAGATACCTACCGTACTGTACCATTGAATCACTTCGAATTCGCACGAATTCTATTTCCACCTCAGTTTGCCTTTAGCTCGTCATGACCGGATCCGGAGACGAACGACGAAAGGAACCTTCGAGCAGATTGTAGTCAATGCCATAGGGGCAAGAGTCGAACTGGTTAGTCGGGTGTTTTTCCTGCCCGCAGTCTACGCGTATATCAGCAATACGATCTTGACTCAAAAATTGGAGACACTCACAGCTAAACACGCATTCCATCTGAAAAGGGTCAGACATCCCCTTGATGTATGATTGCAGCTCTGAGTATTCCGTCTTGTTCGCCACCTCGGGGATCGGTACTTGGTCAGCCGCAGGCACCGCAGATTCATGCATGCGCAAGTTGACGGTGACGCTCGTTGTGATCAATAGCGTTCGCAGACAGCCACCAGGCGTTGCAGCAAGGCGGTTCATGACACCGTGAAGGCCGTGAACAATCGTAGTAGCCAGCTCGTCAATGAACGCTGCGCCATCAGCGCTATACACCTCGTTCAACTGCGCCACATCAGTAGAGTAGTCTCTCATACGAACGGCTTCTGCATAGTTGAAAGCAATGCTCTCGATGTCATGCAGAGACAAGATAATTTGAGCGATACTGTCAAGCAAATCGCTCACGATGTCCACGTCTGGCATATAAGACAGTGATAGACTTTCCAGGCGCGGAGTAGTTTGCAGAATGTCCAAGAGGTCCTTCCCATTCACGAGCCCGTAGTCAATCACGAGAGTAGTGAGATCGCATCCTGAATGGCGGATGAAAGGAAGGAGGTAGTCCTGCGCGAATGAGCTCAAGAAGTAAACGTCTCCGAGACAATCCTTCGACACGTTTGGGCAGTGAGTGATGAGCGTCTTCAATGAAGGCAACTTCAAGCATCGTAGCAAGCTGAAGCTCTGAATCGACAAATACTCGATGGAATCATTGTAGATTCGACCGATCCTGAGGGGATCCGGAAGGATTACTGCAAATCCGCAATCATCAGACGTAAGCACCAGCTCGTTGAGATTGACGGCTGGCGTGAGTACAGAGCGAAGACAGGCGACGGCACTGAACGCAAAGAAACAGTCTTTGAAATCCAGACGGGAGGAAGGTTCGTACAGCTTGAAGTCAATGTCCAAGGACTTCAGCTGATGCCACGGCAGTTGGAAGAACATAGTCGATTGTGCTATGCATAGAGATGCCCTCGTGAGAGACGGACAGTCATCAAAGCTCCACAAGACTTCCGGCTCTGGATTTGTTGGAAAGGGCTTTCCATTCTCTGGCTTGACCTCAAACTCGACCTCCAGTGAGATGTATCGAAGCCTCGGTAGCGAGATGGCAGAGTTCATCAAGCAATCCTGCATGAGACTTTCAGGAAGCTGGATATCCGCCATTTCCCAAAAATGCGATCTGTCTATCAGGTGCTGGATCATAGTCGAAACAGTGTTTGTGGCGTAGGTGAGCTCGTCTGCACCAAGGCGTTGCATCAGTTGCCTCACTCGATCCTCCGGTTCTTCCGCAAGTTCCCCGTCTGTCCCAGGCTTAGATAGCCATCCCGGATAAACCCAGACACTGAGAGGCGCGCCACAAGTCGCATCGAGCACCTGTCGGAGATGATCTAGGCATAGATTGCTACGCGTGCCTTGACTTCGCACGCATTGCTCGAAGACATGGATGCTGGCAGGTATGGCGCGTCGTGCAGTCAGTCTCCATCGGCGACAGACTTGAGTATAAGCGGGTACACGCGTGGCGTCGGTAGGTGTTGGGGAAATCATGAACCCCGGCTGTGAGTCAACGAGCTTGAAGATCGTGGGGAGGATGTCGTCTGGGAGGGCGTCGAAGGGATGTGCCGTTGATGGCAGATCTGATTCGGAGGTGGTCATGACGTGCAGCAACATGAGAGAGGAGGCGAAGGGCTTTTTATTGAGCAAGGGACAGTGGCGTTGATGGGCAAAGTACAGCCTTAGTCCGAGGCGATGCCTCTGCATCCTAATCACAGACATAAATCTCTCCGAGGACGCCACTGCAAGAACGCAGAGGCATGAAGGGAAGAGCACCACAGATACTACTTGCGGGAACAGATGTGGTCTGGCTGGAGACGGAGCCGACTTTGCTAGTCTTTGATCTGGACATCGAGACCGAGATGTCCTTGCAAGGTTCGTGTATGCTGGAGGCGGTGTGAGTATATGCATTCAGGGAAGGATTTACCTTTGGCAAGACGCGCCTTTGCCATCGAAACCCATGCACCGTTGTAGATATTACTTGATAGCAGGCATCGAAGCCGCGTCGAATGTGGCATCCGAGTACCAGACCGAGGGGAGCTAGAATGTCCGGTAAACGAGAATAGAGCCAGCTTGAAGACTTGGCACGAAGAGCAGCGCGGCAGCGTTGAAGACGAAGCTATATTTTGACGTCGGTGTAGGAAGCCAGGCCGATGCACTTACCCGGTTCCTTATGTACCCTTTGGTCCCGACTATCGCGACGAAGCTAACGACTACGCGCAACGGCCGGCAAGCTGCTTGCCGTGCGTAGCTAAAATACAGGGCGAACACCAGGAAGACGGCTAATCAAAGCTGCGAGAATCGGGTGCGCCTGCTTGGTCTTTTTCATTCTCTTCAGCACCCAATTCTGCAGTCGCAGGGCCTTGGCTGTCTGCCACACGCAAATTCCTCTTCCTGGATCCAATACATGGCCGTCTGACGCACTGGAGAACACCGTTACTTGATGTGCGGAATTGCTGCCAAGCCCGCTACCTTCCATGTGGCTCGCCTCGTAAGTATACAAGGCTTGCAGACACCCACTATATCTCCACAGCGTCCTTCACGGTACACATGGACTCTACCACTGATTGTACGCGTGTACTGCTCTTGTGGCCCATAACATCTCCATCAGACGCTGAACCCCACTTCTTCGTGGGCATCGAATGGGACAACGCTTTATGATTGTCTAGCGACTTCGCTGTACGACCGCTCGTAGGTCGCGCTCGACTCTGAGCCAAGGAAGATGTTGAAGCTTTCTGACGGCGAGGTGCCAGAAATGAAATGGAACGAGGTGAATTGAAGGCTCGCGAGATGAAGGAATTTCTCGATCATAATGCGCAGCCAAGATGCGTCGTGAAAGAAATGGAGGCTACACTGAAGGAGACACCCGCTGACGGCCTCAGGCTGGTCAAAAAGACGCTTTTGGAGCTAGTCTGCCTACCACCTGAAGAAGAGCAACCAGATTGGATCCCAATCATCACTCTTACCCTTTCTCCACGTCCAGAACTGCGCTCTTGCCGACCTTATGTGCGAGCAGAATTTCTACAACAACGATACGTGTCTTCCTGATACCGTTGGGCATGCATTTTCTGTCGTCGATCCCGGTCCATCGCCCACCTGTAACAACATGTCGGATTCCTCGACGACGACGTTCCCTCTCCTTCTTTCCGCCCACGGTTAGGCTCATCGTCGCGCACATCCTCGAGCTCTTCTACGTTTCCAGACGTTCTCTACCGGCATAGATCACATCGCTTGTCCCCGACATTTGCGGCGACGTCGTCACTCTCCGGCCACTGCTGAGAGTGCCGTCCGCTGTCCAGAAGCGCCTGAATCTCGGTGACTTGCGCGCGCAGCTTCCGTTCACGGCAGGACAAGGGCGGGTCTGTGTTATTCAGAAAATAAAACTGCTACAGAGCACAAAGCGGTCGGAACGGGTCCGTTTAGAGACCAAACGTCGGAGTCGTCAGAGCCCAAGGGGGCATTGCATGACTGGGCGAGAGGATGATGTCGGAAGGTCGATCCTCTACAGGTCCTGACGGTGAAGGCATGATGAATCTTGTTTCATCGGTATCTACGTTGAATCCGCCTTTATGGTCGTTGTGTCTCGTAGATATTTTTTATCATTTGATCTTCGGACTCTCGCCGGTACGTTTGATAGATGTGACGGGTTTAGAGAGCTTTGCTTTTGTAGTCCTCGTGCAATACATGGCATGGCCGGCGCTTCAAGCACGAGCAAGATAGGCAAAGTCACCAGGATACTTCCTCTCTCTTGACATACAAACTTGTAAGATGACTAGTACTGCGCCTCTCTCGTGCAAATGCGACTTGCTGATCTGAATTTGAGAGATTTCGCGTATACTAAATCATGAATGTGGCACCGATCCATCTCGGGCCGGTCTCCGTACGTTGACCTCTTTTTGCCATGACATTTTCAATCCACCGCGCATTCGTGCTACACCGTGCACTGGCACCTGGAAACAACGTATTTACGGATCACGGAGATCATAGCAAATGTCTGAATCACGACACACTGCCAATCGGACGCAGTGGGGAGTCTTTGAATGACTAGTTGCTATCACAATTTGCAGGTATGTGCCGTATAACACCTTTCGAATAAATCTTTTCCGTGACTCCCTTCCGAACTTTACACGCAAGATCTACTCTGATACCTTTCCCAAGGCGCGCATAGATAAGAGTCAAGACAGCTGAACACGTCTACGCAACTTTTGTGGCGAGCCACGGCGCCCAATGTGCGCCCCACGTCTCCAAATTGGACCCCAATGGCACGCTTGTGGAAACCTCGTCTTTGATGGATCCTCCGTCCGCCGCTTCGCGTTTTGACGCGTCTCGGATCTGCCGCCTCAACGCGACATATCTGCACCTGAATGCACTGCCACCGCCAATCCCGACGATCATTCCCATATCCTGCGTAGCCGATGAACCTGGTCACGAGAACCCTGTGAATTCAAGCGTGTACCGTCTCTTCCGGTCTACCAGCGCGTCCAAATCACGATCAGAGGGCGAAGCAATTCTGAGGCGTAGGATTCAACGTCGCGTTGACCCCCATCATCTCTATTGTACCTGTTTGAGAAGGTATTTCTTCTAGGAATATCACTTCCCTTCTGTGCTGAATGAGGCTTTCACAGGCAGCTTATTGTTTTCTTCGAAATGAATTGAGGCTGTCCCTATTGTCTTTAGGTCGCTCATTCAACGCTCATCTCAATGACGGTTTCTAGCCTATGGTTGCCATACGACGGAGGATCTGCATTCTGTGTCACACCTACGCTCAACGGGCTGTACAGCTTCGACGAGAGATGGGTAGCTTTCCGCCGTTCGAACATCGAGCTTCGAGACAGTGGCCGGCAGTCTCGCGTCCGAATGTACGATTTCCTGGTCCGGAACGCGAACGCCGCAAGATCGTAACACATTCAGGAGGTCGTAGCGCGTGTCCCACGTCCGATGGCTTTCCTCCGGAAATGTGGCGCAGTTTCTTCATGCCAGGTTTCCAGCGCCTTGCTCGCCTACATCTTTCGGGCTCTTTCACGTCATGCCCACTTGGACTTTTTCGCGCAGACTCTGCAGCTTCTCTCTTGCGTGACGGGAGGTATATAGCGCGGATTGATTGGGTGTACGCACACCTTGTTGCGTATGCGGGAGTCCTTCTTTCGTTGGAGGCGGCAATTGCTCCGTTGTCATAGCTCGTGCTACGTCCTTGTCGAAAAATGGTAATGCTCGTCAGTCTCTTGTACTCGCCGTGCCCTTGTACTGACCGCTATATCTAGAGGTTCGCGGTATCGACAATGGCATCATCCTATCCATTTACGACCCCACGAAGAAGTCATCCTGGAGATGGCGGTCTCCGAGACGAAGAAGAAATCTTTCTATGGAAAGATCTATGACCAAGGCTTGACGGAACCTTCCCAGTCTTTCAAAACAGAGATTGTCGGCGCTATGGGGTGCGTTACCGAGAACTTTGACATTTGCCGAATTCAAACGAAGATGTTCTTTCTTCATAGATGTGGCACCGAACAGGATATCGAAGACTGGTTCCAGCAGCAGCGGACAAATCGCAGGAAGAAAGTCTCTTCGTATGTATGTATTTTGCAGGACCGTACGACACTTGACCATTTCCATAGAACCATCGATGAGAATTGGGACACAAGCACGTTCCGTACACATATCAACCAGCTGTGGTCTTCGACCGCGGGCTAGACTGCCTCCACGATCGCAATCCATCACTCCCGGCCGTACTTCGACCTTTGAACGACGATCGAGTGCTTCTTGGATTGCCTTACAGTCAACGTTGATTCTCATGACTGTTACGACTGTCACGACTATTGTTATCCATATCCTTATTGTCTACCTCTTCTTCCATACCTACTCACTCAGCGAGCTCTCCTTTTGTCTCTACTCGGCGGGTCACCGGTCAACTCCAGCTCTTAATTGTTGTGGCGGCACGGGGTACAACTCGGTCCCATAGTTATATGATGGCCTCAGGCTGTTCAACTTGTGTGTCCCAGCGCTCTCACCCTTACCACATGCCAGTCGAAGAGATTTCTGCGCCACGCGGGGCGCCAGCAGTCGCCGGCCACTGCTGTCATTGCACAAGCCTCTCCAGCCGCCGGACCTCCCTCGCATCCCATGATTCGACTCTCAACGAAACGGCCGCCCATACTGGGCGTGCCGATATACCTGCCTCAGCTAATGACGTCTCCGCACCATCGAATGGTGAGCTTTCTGCTTCATCCTCGATTCAGTGGCACTCAGCCAACCACCTAGAACTATCTTCGGACTACGAGCAGAAATATCGCCCCGATAAGGAATACCAGGAACTGTCCGAGAACTCTCGATTCTGGAAGACATACGCAGACGAGTGTTCCAAATATGACCTGGAAATGGTCACTAATTGGAAAGAGGGTCTGGATATCTTACTGCTATTTGTGAGTAGATCAATTTGGCTCGGTACGTCATATCACAGCTGACTTTGCAGGCGGGTCTCTTTTCCGCTGTACTTACAACATTCGCCATCCAAGCCTGCCAGAATTTGCAGGTCAATTACGGTCAAGTTACGGCCAGCGCGATGTTTCGATTGATAGACCTCCAGGTCGCAATCGCCCAGAATAGCTCAGGCACCGATGACTTTTCCAGCTATACGAATCATCAGGATCCATCTCTCTCTTTTCGACCCCAGTCAAAAGACGTCTGGATCAATGGTCTATGGTTCACAAGTCTTGCGCTGAGCCTTGCTACCACTCTCATATCCGTTCTTACGAGACAATGGATCAATGAGTTCATGTCCATACCGACAGGAACTCCCCGCGATCGTTCGCGTATTCGTCAATTCAGATATGCAGGTATCCTGAAATGGCGTGTACCGCTAGTGATCGGTCTTCTCCCAGTCGTCATGCACATCTCCCTTGCTTTATTCTTTCTGGGACTCGTTATATTTCTGGACTCCATGAGCGGACCTATCACCGCCCTGCTGGGATTCATTGCCGGCGTCGCATTCTTTGCATACTCAATCAGCAATATCCTTCCCCTCTTCTATGCTGAATGTCCGTATAAAACTCCTCTATCCCATTATTCACACTCGATACTCCGTTATGTGCGCCGACATTGCCTATCCCGAGTCATGCGTCTTGCATATCCAGACGTATCGCTGTTCAATGGCCCAGGGGAGTCTCTCAAGGACATCGAACGCCTAACCGTTCTCCGTAATGCTGATGCAGTCGATGCACGAGCTATAACTTGGCTCCACAATTCCTCTTCCAACGCATCGGTGCAAAGCATCTCCCTGCAGTCATTGAGCGCTCTACCTTTACAGTGTATCAACCTCATCAAAGGTCCTGATGGCATAGCATGGCCGGTTCGAGGTGCTGATACACTCCCCGTCATTGAAGCCTTCAGAGCTCATCATCGATACGATTCACCCATTGAGCGCCTGGAGCGCTTCCAGCGAGCAGCCATTCGATTCGGCAAGTTCCGCGAGAATGCGAAGTTGCAGGACCTAGAGACGGCGAAGTACGACGTCATACACTTTCTCCCGACTGAACGCGCCATCAAGCTGGTATGCGAGAATCTCTCTGGAATCAACGTTGGCCCCGAGACTGTGTATGATGTTGTTTTCTGGGGGAAGATCTTCGAACATGCTCTTTCTGGCCCTGACTTCCTCCAAATGAAGTCTCAATCGCCAACAGCTGCATGGATCGAGCTGCTGGGATGCGCAATCTCCAAATTCCATAACTGCTCTTCTTTCGATTGTCTTGGTCTCGACGATGTCTTGTTCAATTTCAAGACTGGACACAAAGAATTTCCGCTTGTCATCAACCGGTACAGCATCGAGAAGAATGGGATGTCATCAACCCTGAGTGGTGCTCTTACTACCAATATGCGACCGTCTTTCGTGCGATGGTTGCTTCACGTCGGATTTGGGGGCACGTCCATTCGCTCGCAGCACAATCATACTCAGCACCTTCCCGAAGATGTTCTGCTCGTGCTGGCCATGTTGCAGAGCCCGTATGTTCAGGCCACATCTTCAGCCGACCCCAGAACTTCGAAAAGTCTCTTCAAAAGGGTGCTTACATTGACTCATGACTATGCTTTGGGCTATCAAGGTGACTCGGACGATGTCGAGCACAAGGATATCGATCGTGCAACAATCTTTGCGCTGAAATCCGTGGTGTGCTCCCCGTCTTTTGGTACAGATGTCACGATCATCGCGGAGCACAAGGTTCTCATCATACGCAATCTCTTCAGCGGACTCAATCGTCGATATGAGTTCTCCGGCCTTGGCGATCGTGACTCTTCTTGGTTGACCCCAGAGGTGTTCGATATCGTGTGGGAGATCGTGTCCAACCTCGCCTGGCAACCAGCTGATACATCTTACGGATGCGCAGTTGTCGCCCACGTTTTTGCATACGTTTCTCGGTTTGCGTCTCAGGTGCACGCCACACAGAGGATATATGCTTACCTCGTCGCAACAGATTGGTTGGGTGATATCGGAAAACGATTTGAGCGTCTTGCTCACTCCAAGGCGCCGCATGTGGATAGACTACCGACATCCTGGGTCCCCGGCTACACCTACATGGCAGGAACATATCTCGATGGTTTACTAGCTTCCTATGTTTTCCGCACGACACCGGAATTGCTCAGAGAAGCGCGAGCGTACATCTCCATACCTGGCAACCTTGCTACACTGTGCAAGATTCTGCTACTTTCCGATGCAGATACTCAGGATAGGCTTTGGCATTTGCCCTCCATAGTAGAGCGCAACGGTTGGGCTGCTTGCTTACAGGATCTCTCGGAACTTTTGGCTTGCGATGGAGCTGAGGACGAGTATGTCCATGCAAAGGAATCGATGGCCCAGAACATCGGCCGAATCAAGTTCAATCAGTATCGATCTCTTCAAGTACTGCCTACGTTGGTCGCAATGCTGTCACAGGACATCGCTCGCGGCAATGCAACGCCACCTACAATCGGGCGACCGCAAGTGCAGGTTAGCTTTCGTTCATTCTGTTGTTGTGTTCACAGACTCATCTTGTCGAACAGTTGGCTATCGATACGCATCGAAGCGAAGGCAACCAGTCATTCGTGAGGAGGCTTGTTTCATACTGCAGAGCGCTGCTACCTCAGGGAGGGTCGAGTCTGAGTACCACTAGTACAATCTCGAGCACGTCGAAGGGAGCTCTAGTAGAGCCATAATTGAGTGAGGTTGGTGATACTCATGCCATGGTGCGCGTGCGATACGACATGCCGACTGACAATGAACAATAGGTTATAATCCGACACCCGTGCGTTGAGGGCATCCCGGGCCCTGTCTTGTTGAATACCTACGTGGTTAGATACCGGAATTGCAGCCTTTCTCCTCAATTGCACAACTTTCCGATAACTACAAATCAGATATATGAGCTTGACAGCTGGAATCAGGACATGCAAAGGCTGAGGTAGGTAATATTGAATGGCAGGCGATGCGGTCACGGCCCAAAGATTCGCCGTGTGTGACAAAGTTCGACATACTGCATCTCTGGAGGTGCCAAGAGGCAATTCCAAAGGTGCACAGCAAAACAGGCGGGAATCATTCCCTCAACAGAAGATCCAGGAGAGGTACCCCTTTGACCGACCGTCGCTGCTTTCCTTATACCCCCGCTCGAATACAAATATGTCACTCCCGTGGACATACGATAGCCAAGGCAGTATGTTGGCCGGAACAAATGTCAAGGTCGGCGGATTCCTTCCTCCGAGCTTCGGAAAGAGAGGAACAGGAAGGGTTTGGAGGAAATAGGGTCTATTCCAAGCACTGCAGCACCACGATAGTCGAGTGTCGTCTGGGGCGAGCAGACCGAGGCTGGTATTCGACCTGGTCCTCGTCGTACACAGTGCCCGTCGTCGTGCTTAAGATCGTCAAGGACGAGAGAACAGAAAGATGGGAAGGGGCCCATGATGGGGTGGTGGTGGAGGAGGATGGGGTACGGCCTCGATCATTACAAAGGAGCCATGCAGCCAGGAGGAGGAGGGGATGAACAACATCGTAATGAGTTCTGTCAGGTCGACGGAGGTGGAGTTTCGAGATGCAGCAAACAGGAGACGCTGAACATCGACCATGCGCTATCGTGAGTGTTATAACTTATGGGCACGCGTCGAGTAGCATCCCAATTGCGGACAGAAAATACGTGATTGCCAGGCAAAGAAACTATGCTCCGACTTGGAAGGCTTCGCCAGCGCGATGCTCGGTGATGGCTCGTAGGACGGTCGGTGTGCAGTACTGGGAACAGTGTGCAGTACCCATCAAGTCCGGCATCGTTTCCTTCGCGTCGCATAACACGATGTATATTTGCGGGCACCTAGCCTGCCTATGCGGCAGTATTGCGCGCGCCACAGACGTGTGCAGCACTATGTAGGTCACCAGCACCATAGTACGAAATGCAGTGGTCTGATCCCGGTAAGCCACTAGCAAATTGGAAGAGCCAGCCTGGACCAATGGCTGAGGGTGCCTGTTTGCTGGCAGAGTTCGCAGGGCAGTCACCAGAGCCGTATACGAGTTACTGCGATAAGAAAAATTCCGAGGTGTTGATCTCGCTGCAAATTGGGCGTGTATGTGTTGTCCGCATGCGCAGGCGGCGTCCCAGTGGCCTATATGCTATTCGCGTTTCGGAGGATATATCTGAGGGAGGACACGTAGTGTGAACGCGTCGGCAAGCGAGAAAGGACGCACCGTATCCTCTTGGCCGTCATTGATATTATCTGGTAAGGAACAGATTGGCGTATGGTCCAGGTCTGAGCAGAAGATGGCCTGCTAATCGACCGTCCTGGTTCAATTCGCAAAGGCGAGGTAGAGCATTGTCGAAAGAGCTTGCGTGCCAATTTGTGGTGGAGGTGAAAGGCAAAGGAATGATCGGGACATGTTGACTCGGCGGCCCCGATCGTAGTTCTGGACCTTCTCGCGAGCAGACAAAGTTGGAGATGTTCCCACCGGTATTGATCATGTATTGGTAACAATACAGCATAGTTCTTTGTGTATCATAGTGTTTAGTAGTATGTGTGTTACAGTGTAGTAGTTTGAACTCGCGAATCGTATCATTATATGCTGGGCTTAAAAGCTCCGGAAGATCGTCACTTACGTACCGTGACACGGTGGCTATGTAAACCTCCTCTCGAACAAGACGCACCTTAACAGCTTACCTTCTGCCATGACCCTCGAGAACCCCCCAAACGATTCAAGCGACGATCCCGCCCAACTCTGCCACTGCCATTGCTACTGCGTAGCAGCGGCCAACGAAGCAACAGCACCCGCTGCAGCTGGCCAACGGCCAGAGACGGTACCGGTCATGAAGGAGAATGTGGCGACCAATGAATCGTCTGCACGCCGTTGCCACCATCGCTCCAGAGCGTGTCTACTTGGCGCCCGCTCTCCGCCAACAAACCAAGCCCACCAGCTCGGTGAGACAACATCGAATCCGATATGCTAACGGGTCTGATCTATGTACTCGATTTTTAGATCCGGGGAACTACGAAGCCAAATATCCTCCGGATGAGGAGTTCATGGAGATGTCCTCCAATGCTCGGGTCTGGAGAGTCTATGGCGATGAGACCTCCAAGATTGACTCCGAAAAGGCCGACGATTGGAGAGATGGCCTTGACATGCTTCTGGTCTTCGTAAGTCGAGCGAGTCTGTCCGATGGCCGTCCCGTGCTGATAATAATTAGGCTACTCTATTCTCTGGAGTTGTGACTACTTTTGTTGTCCAAACCTGCCAGAGTCTTCGCGTCGACTATGGCCAGGTCACAGCGACAGCAGTTTATCAGCTTCTCGACCTTCAAGTCGCAGTTGCCCAAGGAGTCTCAATGGACAATTTCACATCTCCGTCTAATCCCGCCATATCTTTTCATCCTCAAACCATTGATCTATGGATCAACGGCTTGTGGTTCACGAGCCTTGGTCTGAGTCTGTCGACTGCTCTCTTTGCCGTCTTGGTGAAGCAGTGGATTCATGCCTACATGTCAGTTCCCTCTGGCTCTCCCCGCGATATGGCGCGCATTCGCCAGTTCCGATTCGGCGGCTTCACGAAATGGCACGTCCCACTCATCATCGGTCTCCTTCCTATCCTCATCCACGCGTCTTTGGGCATTTTCTTTGTCGGCCTCGTCTTGTACCTGTATGGAATGAGCGGTGTCATTGCAGCAACGCTCGCAGCCGTTGGAGGCGTGGCGTTCTTCATCTATTCCACCACCAATCTGATACCAGTATTCTGTGCCGATTGCCCTTACAAGACGCCGCTCTCAGATTACCTTCTTCCCTGCTTGCATTATCTTCACCAGCTTTTTCTTGCCCTATTTGGTCGGTCGCTAGTGAAGGTGGCCGGCGAAGGGCCGACGATATCAAGCCAGTCCCTTGTTCACATGGAGCGAAAAGCTGTCTCGCGCAATGCAGACAGACTCGACGCACTTTCCATCTCCTGGATGCACAATACATCTCCAAACGCTTCTGTGCAAAGTATTGCACTGCAAGCACTCAGTGCCCTCCCGCTGCAGAGCATACCTACGGTGAATGGCCCCGATGGCATAGCATGGCCGGTTCGAGATGCACAAAAACTCCCCGTCATTGAAGCTTTCAGGCCTCATCATCGATATGATCAGCCCGTTGACCGCTTGGAACGCTTCCAGCGAGCGGCTATCCGCTTTGGCAAGTTTCGCATGACAGCAAAGTTGCAAAGCCCGAAGACGGCGAAGTACGACGTCATACATAATATCTCGACTGAACGCGCCATCAAGCTGGTATGCGAGAATCTCTCTGGAATCAATGTCGGCCCCGAGACTGTGTATGATGTCGTTTTCTGGGGCAAGATCTTCGAACACGCTATTTCTGGCCCTGACTTCCTCCACTTGAAGTCTCAGTCGCCGACAACTGCATGGATCGAGCTTTTGAGATGCGCAGTTTCCACGGTCCACCACTGCATCTCTTCCGATTGTCGAGGCCTCAACAATGTCCTGTTCACTTTCAGGTCTGGATGCGAACAATGTCCGCTTGTTATCAACCGGTACAGCATCGAGGAGAAGAATGGGATGTCATCAACCCTGAGTGGTGCTCTTACTACCAACATGCGACCGTCTTTCGTGCGATGGTTGCTTCAGGTTGGATTTGGGGGCATGTCCATTCGCTCGCAGCACAACCATACTCAGCACATTCCCGACGATGTTCTGCTCGCGCTGGCGATGTTGCAGAGCCCGTATGTTCAGGCTACATCTTCAGTCGACCCCGGAACTTCGGAAAGTCTCTTCGAGAGGGTGCTTGAACTCACTGACCTCTATGCTGTGGGCTATCAAGGTGACTCGGACGACGTCGAGCACAAGGACATCGATCGTGCGACAATCTTTGCGCTGAAATCCGTGGTGTGCTCCCCGTCCTTTGGTACAGATGTCACAATAATCGCGGAGCACAAGGTCATGATCGTACACAGTCTCTTCAGCGGCCTCAATCGTCGATATGAATTCTCCGGCCCCGGTGATCACGACTCTTCTTGGTTGACCCCAGAGGTGTTCGATATTGTGTGGGAGGTTGTATCCGACCTCGCCAAATCAGCCGATACACCTGACGGATGCGAAGTTGTTGCTCACGTTTTTGCATACGTCTCTCGGTTTGCGTCTCAGGCGCATGCTACAAAGCTGATATACGCACACCTCATCGAGACAGATTGGTTGGGTGCTATTGGACAACATTTTGAGCGTCTTGCTCAATCGAAGGCGCCGCATGTTGATAGACTCCCGACATATTGGGCCCCCGGATACAACTACATGGCAGTCACGTATATGGACGGATTATCTTCCTCCGTCATCCGCACGACGCCAGAATTGTTTGAAAAAGCGCAGGCGTACATTTCCTCACCTGGAAACCTTGCCGCGCTGTGCAAGATCTTGTTACTTTCCGACGCAGATATACAGGATAGGCTTTGGCGCTTGCCATCTTTGGTGGGGTGCAAGGATTGGTCTGATTGCATGCAGGGACTTTCGACACTGTTAGTCTGCGACGGGGCTGAGGACGAGTATGTACACGCCCTTGAATACATGGTCAAGAATATCGGCCTAACCAAGTTCAATCACCGTCGACCTCTCGAAGTACTGCCTACTTTGGTCGCAATGCTATCGCAGGACATCGTTCGCGGCAATGCAACGCCACCTACAATCGGGCGACCGCAAGTGCAGGTTAGCTTTCGTTCATTCTGTTGTTGTGTTCACAGACTCAGTAAGTCGAACAGTTGGCTATTGATACGCATCGAAGCGAGGGCAACCAGTCATTCGTGAGGAGGCTTGTTTCATACTGCAGAGCGCTGCTACCTCAGGGAGGGTCGAGTCTGAGTACCGCTAGTGCAATCTCGAGCACGTCGAAGGGAGCTCTAGTAGAGCCATAATTGAGTGAGGTTGGTGTATACTCATGCCATGGTGTGCGTGCGATACGACTTGCCACCTGACAATGAACAATAGCTTATAAACCGACACCCGTGCCGTTGAGGGCATCCCGGACCCTGTCTTGTTGAATACCTACGTAGTGAAATACCGAAATTGCAGTTTTTCTCCTCAATTGTACAACGTTGTGATAACTTCAGATCAAATATCTAAGCTTGGCAGCTGGAAGTGGAATCAGGACATGCGAAGGCTGAGGTAGGTGATATCAAATAGCTGTAGTCACGTCGAGGGTCGTCTGGGGCGAGCAGACCGAGGCTAGTGTTCGACCTGATCCTCGTAGTGCACAGTGCCCATCGTCGTGCTTGAGATCGTCGAGGACGAGAGAAAAGAAAGATGGGAAGGGGCCAATGATGGGGTAGTGGAGGAGGATGGGGTGTGTTCTCGAATATTACAAAGGAACCATGTTCTATGTGCAGCCAGTGTTTGCGTACGTATAGTGAAGATCGTGTCGACGAAGTCGGAGACTTGAGATGCAGTGAACAGGAGACGCTGAACATCAACCATGCGCTATCATGAGCGTCATGGGCAGGCGTCGAGTAACGTGCCAATTGCTGACGGAAAATATGGGAGGGCCAGGCAAAGAAGCTATGCTCCCATTAGGAAGGCTTCGCCAGCGCTATGCTCGGTGATGACTTGTAGGAAGGTCGGTGTGCAGCACTGGGATCAGCGTGCAGTACCCATCAAGTCCGGCATAGTCTCCTTCGCGTCGCATGACACGATGCGTGTTCACGGTCACCTAGCCTGCCTATGTGGCAGTGTTGCGCGCGCCACAGACGTGTGCAGCACTATGTAAGTGACCAGCATCATAGTACGAAATGCATTGGTCTGATCTCGGTAGGGCACTGGGAGATTGGCAGAGCCAGCCTGGGCCAATGTGTGCCTGTTTGCTGGCAGATTTGGCAAGCAGTCACCAGAGCCGTATACGAGTTACTGCGACAAGAAGAGTTTCAAGGTGTTGATCTCGCTGCAATTTGGGCGTGTATGTGTCGTCCGCAAGGATAGGCGGCAGCCCAGTAGCCAAGATACTATTCGCGTTCCGAGAGAGATATCTAAGGTAGGATCAAGTGGATAAGTGTGTGAGCGCGTCGGCAAGCGGGAAGGGGCGCACCATGTCCTCTTCGCCTGGGGCCGTTCTCAATATCTACTGGAAAGGACTAGAATGGTGTATGGTCCAGGACTGGGCAGCAGATGGCTGCTGATTGACCGTCCCAGTGCAAGCTGCAAAGGCGAGGTGGAGCATGCGTGGTCGACAGAGCCTGCATAACCATTTGTGGTGGGGATGAGAGGCAAAACAATGATCGAGCCATCCTTGCCTCTTGCCATCATCATGCAGTGTCGTCGACCCTATGCTCCCGCCCTCTCAGACAGTGTCAACGAATCTGTGCGAAGTATCACCCATAAGTAACGCGCGGGACAGTCTAGTATCGCGCCTGTCACAGCTTGCATCTTTTGGCGCGCCGTTCTCATGCCTTCTGTCCGTCGAATCACCACTGGCAATCGTCGTCGTCGACAGGCTATGCATCTGGAATTGCCCCATGGAGACTCTGGAGTGACTGCTTTATTGCATGGTCGGTCATGCCCCTGCCGACCAGTGGCGAGCCATTGTGCACAGTATTGTCTTATCGTCTATTGTTCTCGTCGGAGATGCGCGCTGATGTTTGTTTTTCCCTTGTTCGCACTAAAATGGACATGCGAGTACGCTTCGGCCTTCACCTTGTATCTCCACGTTCGACACCATCCATTTTACTACTAACGTACCCGCCAAAGATGAAGACGCGGGCTTCGACACGAGCTTCGACGTCCTCCTCAAACCGCCAACAGCCCGCAGACGACAACCTGGAGACTCGCCCCGTTGAATCTTCGGAAGCCCCACCTCGGAAGCGCCGCAAATTGACATCAAGTACTCCTGCTATCGAATCCGTCGGTGATGCAGAAACGGGACCCTCACTGGATGAGGAATACGTCCAGGAATCTGACGAGCTCGCAGAGGAACCATCCCTTCCACCGTCAACGCGCCGCAACAGAACTCGAGGTCCCTCGAGATTACCAAGGTACCAAGAATTCCCTCTCGAACTAAAAATTACGGTCAGTCAAGCTGCCTTACATCCCGTTGCTATTCCTCAATCTCCTAAATCATGTTCGCAGATCTTCTCTTTCCTGGAGCCAATGGACCTAGTCCGACTGCAGCGTGTCCGCAATAAGGAGGTATCACACCTCCTCGACTCGTGCCCAGATATTTGGCGAGCGGCGCGACAAAACTTCGCAGTGGCACATCCTGACTTGCCCTCCGTTCCTCAAGCGCCGCAAGAGATTTCCGAGGGCGATTTTGTCGCGCTGTTATTCGAACGGCGATGTTTGGTCTGTCAAGTCTTTGAATGTGATGAGCGCCCACTGATATATGACCTCAGGAATGCTCGAAACCCACCAACTTGACTCAGTGGGAGGCTTACACGAGACTCTGTCGAACATGTCTCTATTCATCGGATGTGTGAGCGAAATGAACCCGAAACGTGAGGGCTTTTCCGACGCTGATTCTGTCTTAGCTTCTGTCTCTATCCGTATGAAATTAGCCGTGTCTTGCCCTTCGATATAGATCTGTGGGACGACACCCGCGAATGTCTCGTGCCTACCTTCCATCATGAGTCGAGTGAGTAGTGCTTTGCTGTCCCAGCAGCGTTTCCATTGCAGAGCACCTAACATGAGTTGACTAAGGCTGCGTTGTGCACTATCACGTCCCTTCGCTCAAGGGCCTGAATGACGATGCGCTTGGAACGAGTACCGGAGAGGAGCTGCGAGCTTTCTTGATCGACAGGATGGAGGTTGTTCGGACGGTACGCCAAATCATTTATGTTGGCGGCATCCAGCCACTGACAATGCGCGTACAGCATGCTCGGGAGTGTGACCAATTTTACGAAGCTATGGAAAACGGCAAGGCTATGACTCGAGACAAGCTTCGCCAGGAACGCTTCGAGAGGTTCGGACGCTCCACATGCACAGACCTCGGCTGATACCTTGTCGCTTACAGCATCCAAAACCGTCTTCAGAGCCTGGGTTGGACCATCGAACTTCGCTGCGAGGACATCAAAAACAAGCTTGAATCACACAAGCTGGTTCGGAAACCCCAACGCCTGACTGAAAGAGGTACGTCAACCCACTCATGCCCTATCATTTTTGGACCTCATTCTTCTTTGCACTCGCAGTGTGGAAGAACATCGAGCCCGACATACTGAAATTCATGCAGGAGCAGAGAGTCAAGCGTCACGAGAAGATCATGTCAGACCGACGGAGGATGTTCGTGTATTTCTACGAGCAGGCAATGTCACGCGCAGGCGAACCTGACCTGCCCGAGTTCGTGGAGTTGAACCCGGTCGACGTTGCTCACGAGGAGCCTTTCCGCTCCTTCATCCTTGAGGAGACAAAAATTGAAGAAGAGATACGCATCGAAGACATCCCTGTCCGCGACTTTGTGGATGTCGTGAATCGCCTGCGCGAACGGATGGACGCGCAACTCATGAAGCAGCTCGAGGATCTGGACCTGCCGACGAATCTGGAGCTGGCGGTGTATATTTGGAAGTGCACGCATTGCTCTCGGGAAGCGTCTTATCCCGACGTTCTACAGCACTCTTGCTATGACGCGTCCGACGTTGACTTTGCAGTTCACCCTCTCGAGGGGCCTATGTGGAGCGCGGACAAGTTTGTGCTGGTCCCAAGTCAGCATCGCATACGCTTAATCACGATGTGCAATCTCGACACGCGCTCCGCCACGCAAGATGACATGACCCGTCTGGATCCTTTCTTTGTGTGCAAGACATGTAGTGTCCCGGGCCGCATACATCATCTACAATGGTGGGATGCATTTGTGAGTACTACGCTGAATGCTGCTCACGCTGCCTACTGATGGTTTGTCAGAGCCACTCCCAGCATAAGAGTTGGGCACTCGTTCTGGATACAGAGAACAAATTTCGATTGGATAGGATCAAATACAGCATCAATATGCGTTGTCCGCCGTATCGATTTCGTGGCAAGACAATCGAATGGAAAGCAGGACGATGATATGTGCACCGACTGCTGATTCATGGAACGGTTCCCATGCTCGTGTAATTGTCTGTCTTGCAGAGCGAGTGATGTGTGGCGGCGACTCGGATTCTGATAGAATGCGGATGATTACGCTGAAGCGATGTAACAAGATAACGGAAGAGATATTCTGTATTCTTTGAAGTGGCAGTGGTTCCGCCGAGACTTTCCAGCTGCTGTCACCAGACATCATCACAAGACATCGCTCGTGAGGATCGATCTTGTTGGCCTGTTCCTCGAGCACTCAAGGCGAGCCACCAAACTTGAGTTGAGTTGTGGCGCAATTGGTAAGATGCTCGCAGGTCGCAGTTAGTCTCTCGTGAACCATACGATACATTAAGTACCTTGTGCTGGACCTTGCCAGGATGCGATCTACCTACTTGTCGTCAGCTCGAGCTGTAGTCGCCGATATTTCTGTGAGCCTCGAGTACTGTCTGTTGTCGTTGCTATCCTCGGTCATGGTCGGTGTCCTCATCCAGATCTTCGCTGTCCGTTTTGGCTTGTCCTCGTTGCTGTCGACGTCGTAGTCGGCTCGTGTCCCCGTCCTCTTCGTTCTGCTCGTGTGGTCGTCTTGCTTGCAGTGTCCTGGCTTGTCGCTGAGGTCCTTGGGTGCTCTCCAACGTCGGTCCTCGGTGTTTTCATGTGTGCGTCCTCGGTTCCTTGAGGGCGTCGTCCTCGCAGCATTTGACACGGTGTTTTGAATCGCAAGTCAAATTTTTTGCAAATCCAGTGTGTGTATCTAGCAGTCTAAATCTACCACCCCCGGATCGCTCAAGGGTGACTGTGCAGTTCATGCGGAGAACAAGGCGGGTGCAGGTCTCATACACTGGCATCATTCCCCTCCCTCCCACCTGCGCCCCTTGCACCGAATTGAGCTTGCTGTCTTTGAGGTGCATGGGTAGAAAGGAACGTCCATCGCTAGAAACACCAAGAGGAGGAGGAGGAGGAGGAGACTCTTGCCCACTCTACGATGCATGCCAGAGAAGTATTTGTACCCAGGGGTTCGCCGATATTTGCCACCAAGTCTAAGACATACATAACTCGGACTCAGAGCCGCGTCCAACAGTATGGGCATATGGGCAAACAGATACGCGAATATCTGTCACGAGCTTGGGACACCAACACATTTGTTGTTCCAAGTATGACAAAGGGTGACTTGCTTCCGTGACGATGGAGGGGAATCGAAGACTTTTTGGCGTTGGGGTCAATTTGTGTCCATAGGCCTTATTGGATGGGTCAGTGGCGAAGAGTAGACATGCTCGTACTCCCCGCAGTGAGTCACTCGAGAGTGCGTCACCGTGCTCAAGAAAACGACGCACCCTCCCATTGAAAGAGTAGTCACGGTGCAGGCTGGCAATAAGTGGGAGAAGGGAGCTAGCTAGTCCGACACCGCGAATCCGTCGTTCCGAATCACAGCCCAGAGTCCAGAAGTTAAGAGAGCTTTATCCTGAACGTTGTGTAAGAATTGAGATGAAACCATACGCCACAAGATTTTTCGATTTTCATGGTGGGAGAGTCTGAGAAGGATGGCATGAAAGTGTGGCGCTGAGAAAACGTGGCCGGCCAGCCGGGCCGACGTTGGCTTGGCAGGTTTGCTTCCGCCTCGTGAGTCGTTTCGGTTCGGCTTGACTCCACCACGGCACCATCCACACCAGCACGACGGCGCAGACGCACTCTTCAGTGATAACGGCGCAGACACACGCACATCGGATTTAACTGGGACGACGGAGGGTTATTTTGGGACGGATATTTTGGGACGACTGTAGACGAGGAATCTCTTAGACGGTGCGTGTGTGCAGCTTGTGTGTCTTGCATCCTTCTTGTCTCCCATGCGGTCCTTCCTGTCGTCCGTTCCCATGCCCTCGTGCTCGCCCATACGCAGTCCACCCACTACATAATAATGTCCGCGCCCATGTTGCACATTACATTCCTTGTCCGTGCCCTTGCATCCCCTCATCCCTCCCCTCCCTTTCGTTGCTCTATCGACCATTGCTTCGCGAGCGATACTAATCGCATCTTTCCCCAGGCACCGCACAGGATAAACGGAATCCATCAAAAACTTGAAGCAGCTGCGCCCATCCACCGCACGAGACTCCCAGCTCGGGCGGCGTTCTTCCGAAAACAACCAACAGGAAGGCCAGCATCAGGACACCAACACCATTGTATCCACGACACACCAGCCTCTACACCACACCATCGACTCGCATGGCAGACCTGACAGACCTAACCGTGCGCGCGTCGCTTCCAGCATGGGGAGGCGAGACGAAGCGCGGCTCATGGCGGGCGAGCCTGAAAGCTGGGAGTGGGAGCGTGAACGAGAACGAGGCACGCAAGTCGTCCGAGAACGCGGCGCGGAAATCCTCTTCGCTATCATCGAACAGCTCGGAGGAGAGTGCAGAGGAGGAACCGACCCCAAAGGTGGACAAAGGCAAAGGGCGCGCCATCCCCCCACCTGAACCGCAAGAGGGCTTGTCGCCCAAGTCCGCTAGGGGACCAGGGCTGACGAGGGAGAATCGGCCCCGCCCGTTGTCGTTCGCACCAAGCGGGAGTGGAATTGCGCGCCCGCTGAGTGTCACCATCGCGCCCATGCCGCCGAAGAGCCCTGCGAGCGGCAGGAAACACATGTGGAGGAGGAGCGGGGGCGTGTACGCGGGGAGCACCCCCGATCTGACGTCCCCGAGCGCGGCGAACTTCCCCGCGTCGCCTATTACGCCGAACCTCGCGTCTCCTTCTACACCCAACTTGAACACGCCCACTACGCCGAATTTGGCTTCGCCGAGTACGCCCAACTTGGGGACGTACCCGGACGCGCCTGCGGGACACTGGGCGGGGAAGGTGGGTGTGGTGAGTCCGCGCCCGAGGCCGACGAGTGGGACCGGGATGGGATGGGGTGGGTGGAGTCGGAGCACGACGCCCACGCCTACGGCGTCGTCTACCGGCTGGAACACAGCCACGGGCACTGGGTCGTCCAGTGGCTGGAGCATCGCTGCGCCTACGCCACAGACTGCGTCTTCCGTTGCCAGTGGGAGCGGGAGCGGGAGTCGACCCCGTCATCGCCCGACGCGGTCGCGCAGCGCACCGCCGGGGGGTCTGCCGATGGCGGATCATCGCGGGTATATGGTGAGTCCCCCTTCATTCGTTTCTCTGTCTCCTTCGCTAATGGGTCACGTAGGTCGGCGGCGGCGCGAACATCCACGCCGTCCCCGCGCCCGTGCCCGTCATGAACAAACCGCCCCAGCCCAAGCGCGCGTCCACCCTGGGCGTGGGCGTCGACAACAGGTGGGGTGCGGGGTCTGGGTGCGTTCTCCTCCTTCTCTTCCTCCTCCCCTCTATCCCTTCTCACTCTGCTTGCTTGTTGCAGCCCGACCCTCCCCCCACCCGGGATGCACCGCCCCAAGCCCTTCTGGCGGCACACCCGCAAGAGCGGTGTCACCGCCATGAGCTACGCCCCTGCGGGCCACGTTGTTAGGTCAGCGAGGCCTTCTTTCTCCTTCCCCTTCCCTAACCCACACCCCCTTTTTTTAGACGCTCGACATTCATCGCCGCCGGCCTCCCCATGGACTCGCCGCACGACCAGGGGCAGGGGCTGTTGGTCTTGGGCGTGGAGGGGAGGTTGTTGAGGAGGGGGCAAGGGGATGGGGAGGGGCTGGTGGGTGCGGGAGGGGGAAGAGGAGGGGCGTTGGGCGGGTTCTGGGAGTTGGGATAGGGGGTTGAGGTTTGGTGTAGGGGGGATGGGGAGGATGGGGGTGGGAAAGGGGAAAGGGGAAGGGATGAAGGCACAGTGCTGCATCTATTTATCTATCTATTCCCCACATCTAGAGTATTTCTTGTTTTTTGGTTTTGGTTTTCTTGGATACCCAATCGATTTCACACCGTCTATCTAGGGTTCTCACATAACTTTCTTATCAGCCGTGCTACAATGCGGGGTTGTTGTCGTGGAAGGTGGACAGCTTACGCCGCACACCAATCAGAGCAAAAGTACACTTTCCTTTCTTTGCTAGCAAGCTTACCCGAGAATCTAACATGAGGAGGTTACTACTGGGGCGCAACTTCGAGGACGGGAGGGGCATATACATTCCAACCTGCGCGCGCGCCTTGTCAGTGAGGTTTCCGCCTGGGATGCCCTCAACGGCACGGGTGTCGGATTATAAGCTATTGATCATTGTCACTCGGGAAGTCGTATTGCCATCGCAACATGGCATGAGTATACACCAACTTCACTCAATTATGGCTCTACTAGAGCTCCCTTCGACGTGCTCGAGATCGTACTAGCGGTAATCAGACTCGACTTTCCCTGTGGTAGCAGCGCTCTGCAGCATGAAACAAGCCTCCTCACGAATGACTTGTCGCCCTCGCTGCGATGCGTATCAATTGCCAACTGTGAGACAAAATGAGTCTAGGAACACAACGACAAAACTAGACGAAGCTCACTTGCACTTGCGGTCGACCAATTGTAGGTGGCGTCGCATTGCCACGCGCAATGTCCTGTGACAGCATTGCGACCAACGTAGGCAGCACTTCAAGAGATCGAAATTGATTGAACTTGATTCGGCCGATATTCTTGGTCAAAGATGACTTTGCGTGGACATGCTCGTCCTTAGCTCCGTCGCAAGCTAGAAGTTCCGAGAGATCCTGCAAGCAATCAGCCCAATCACTGCACTCCACCATGGACGGCAAACGCCAAAGTCTATCCTGACTATCTGCATCGGAAAGTAGCAGAATCTTGCAAAGTGTAGCAAGGTTGCCAGGTATGGAGATGTACGCTCGCGCTTCTCTGAGCAATTCCGGTGTCGTGCGGAATATATAGGAAGCTAGTAAACCATCGAGATATGTTACTGCCATGTAGGTGTAGCCGGGGACCCAGACTCTCGGTAGTCTATCCACATGCGGCGCCTTGGAGTGAGCAAGACGCTCAAATCGTTTTCCGATATCACCCAACCAATCTGTTGCGACGAGGTAAGCATATATCCTCTTTGTGGCGTGCACCTGAGACGCAAAGCGAGAGACGTATGCAAAAACGTGGGCGACAACTGCGCATCCGTAAGGTGTATCAGCTGATTGCCATGCAAGGTTGGACACGATCTCCCACACGATATCGAACACCTCTGGGGTCAGCCAAGAAGAGTCGCGATCGCCAAGGCCGGAGAAATCGTATCGACGGTTGAGTCCGCAGAAGAGATTGCGCATGATGAGGACCTTGTCATCAGGGAATTCGGGAAAGTATGACACGAGCTATGGACCGTGATCGTAATTATGTCACATTGTATGACCTTATAAGATACCCATATGCAAGACGTCATATTATAAGGCATTGTGGGGATCATGTAAAGTTTGCACGACCTTATGGAAACACTGTACCAATTGCGAGAGCTTCTGGATTGATAAATATATCGTGGCAGACACGGTCCGTGACCGGGAATAAGAGGCCAAAAGCAGATTAGCTCAGTCAGAGTACTGTCAGACTCGCATTCAAGGTTTTGTATGGTCATTGCAGCAAGTGTTATATGCCAGCCCAGACGTGCCAGCCAGCCACCTTTGAGATTACATAGTGACTCGAGTGGTACTTACTTAAGGAAGTAGAGTATTCATCCAACAATTTCTCGGTACCCATGAGATCAGGCAAGCAGAAGAACAAAAATCCGAGGTGCCAAAGGTGGCAGCGCAGAACCTGAATTGTGCAAATGGCGGGCGGCGCGCAACGGCGCGCAATTGTTGCCAGCGCCGAGAGGCCTGAAAAAATTCCCTCGATTTCTGAAGTCCGACCATTGCCGGGCAGCCGCATTGTCACGTGGATGTTCGACTTTAAAACCACGGTCGCGCCAGCACGTCACCACACAACGGTCTCTTCCTCTTTCCACCATCTCGCCCAATGGCATCTTCCCATCGTGAACGACATCAACCTCGCCAGTGACTGGCCGCACTTGAGCGCTGTCCATCCGCGATGACGGCCACAGCACGGACGAGATCTCGCAGGTGTGGGGGCTTGTCCTGGCACTGTCCTGGCAAGCAAAATTACCGACGAAAGGACAAGGACTGCTCAGTGAGTCCCTCCTTCTACCGTTGCTGCTCTTTCTCATCTCACGCAGGGACGCGCTCTTCTGGATCGACGACTCACTCAAATAGTCCTACCACGTATGTCGGAAAAGTCCCAAATTGCTTGTAACGGTTGACCAGATGTTAGGTGCCGTTATAAGCAGATATGGCTAAGGCTGGCTTACAACGCGTGCTTCGAGGCATTACAGCACTTATAAGCCACCAGCTCGGTCTTAAGACGTTATAACCAACCTAAGTCTTATCATCTTATAACATATCACAAGGCGTCGCGTGTACTCATAACTACTAGACGTGCACAAACACCAAAAAAATAGGGAATACATTATCAAAAACACTGCAGCCTACTTACTCGTCGTGCTCATCGGGAGCATCGCTGATGTTCTGCTCATCTCCGCCCTCGCCATCATCTCCAGGATCATCCGAATCTTCGCTCTGCTCAGGCTCCGACTCATCCGTCGACATCACATCTAAAGCCTCCGCCGCATCTTCCATCTCCTGCCTTCTGAGTTTGTGAGGCTGCGAGACGCTCTTCGCGTAGCGAGAGCCGTTTGTCTCTGGACACGATCTCTTCCCAATACTTGAAGACACGTTGGACCCCGTGTTGGCGACGGTACAACTCCTTGCAGAGCTTCTCCAAGTACTCGACAAGAGGCCGGTTAAATCGCCAATCTGGGTGAATTTGTATCGCCAGAGTAGTGCCAAATAGCCTATGGCGAGATGAGTATTATACGGAATGAACTAGACACCCCATACCTGAATGGTAACAGCAACGGGCGTCGAATGGCCAGCCGAGAGCCGTGCACATGCATTCGGGCCGCGGAGACGACAAGCATACAGCTGATGACCATATGAGCACATGCGAGCTACAGAGAGGAGAGCCCACCTTGAGAAGTACCGGGTTCTTGAACACTTGCTTATAACTACGAGTGTCAGTCCCGTCTTCGTGGAAAAGTGTCATGTCCCAGACGCGATGAGCTCAGCATAGTTGGCGATACGCGAAGTTGGCGGTACGCGACTTGCTGGTCTTGAAGGCCGGGATGTCGTGATTGTCGTTGATGCTGCTGCGCAAAGCTTGGTTCTGGACAATGGGCAGACATGCCATCGGCGAACTGGAAGATGAATTTTATTTTTTAACGGCTCATTGAAGTGAGAAAGATAAGAGCGTACCACATCGGCAGACCGGTCATGAGTGCGACCTCGCGATGTACAACGGACGGCCGTTCATTGAATGATTCAGCCGGCTGCATCGAAGTGGCGGAACCCATGGCTGGCAGCTAATCGTCGAGAGTGACCTGTTTGAAGATAATGGGCCGTGCCGAGCGATACAGTCTCGTTGCCAGTTGGCGCATTGAAGGAGCTTGGAGGCAAGGCTGACCAGGGTCGTTGTGTAGCAGAACACCGTGTCCTTGACATGGTGGTGGTAGCAGTTCAAGTCGCAGATGGAAACGCGCCGGCTACAAGTAGGCATGACATCATTGTTTCCCACGCCACCTCACCATCAGTATTTCACGAAGTGCGGATTTCCAGGTCGATGCTCATTATTGCCCACTGTAATCAAATTCATGCTTCGCAACGTCCTGAGCGCAAGCGGAGCTATGCATAGTTAAGGTGATTCATTAGAAACAGGGGGCATAATGTGGGCAGCGCATAAGCCCTCGCAAGTGCTCAAGACTTGTCTGATGGCTTATAAGTGCTTAAGACGAAAGTTACGTTGCTTACGACGTCTTGTTAGAGCTTATCTTCCCCATGCCGCAGCCATATAACCGCTTACGATGTCAATATGCTGTGTCATTCCCTTATAAGCATTCTAGTGTTTTTCCGACATAGAGGCCCCCGGGAAGGAGCATGCAGCCGCTCGTGTACGCTACCTTTTTTTTTCTTTCTCCATGTACCTTTGCTGATCACTTTTCGAGCAGGAGCTTTTTGAACCCTTTGGCGCCCTACACGGTCATTATAGCAAGGCCTCGTCAGACTAGCTCCTGCTCGAAAAGTGATCAGCAAAGGTACATGGAGAAAGAAAAAAAAAGGTAGCGTACACGAGCGGCTGCATGCTCCTTCCCGGGGGCCTCTACGTGGTAGGACTTTTTGAGTGAGTCGTCGATCCAGAAGAGCGCGTCCCTGCGTGAGATGAGAAAGAGCAGCAACGGTAGAAGGAGGGACTCACTGAGCAGTCCTTGTCCTTTCGTCGGTAATTTTGCTTGCCAGGACAGTGCCAGGACAAGCCCCCACACCTGCGAGATCTCGTCCGTGCTGTGGCCGTCATCGCGGATGGACAGCGCTCAAGTGCGGCCAGTCACTGGCGAGGTTGATGTCGTTCACGATGGGAAGATGCCATTGGGCGAGATGGTGGAAAGAGGAAGAGACCGTTGTGTGGTGACGTGCTGGCGCGACCGTGGTTTTAAAGTCGAACATCCACGTGACAATGCGGCTGCCCGGCAATGGTCGGACTTCAGAAATCGAGGGAATTTTTTCAGGCCGCTCGGCGCTGGCAACAATTGCGCGCCGTTGCGCGCCGCCCGCCATTTGCACAATTCAGGTTCTGCGCTGCCACCTTTGGCACCTCGGATTTTTGTTCTTCTGCTTGCCTGATCTCATGGGTACCGAGAAATTGTTGGATGAATACTCTACTTCCTTAAGTAAGTACCACTCGAGTCACTATGTAATCTCAAAGGTGGCTGGCTGGCATGTCTGGGCTGGCATATAACACTTGCTGCAATGACCATACAAAACCTTGAATGCGAGTCTGACAGTACTCTGACTGAGCTAATCTGCTTTTGGCCTCTTATTCCCGGTCACGGACCGTGTCTGCCACGATATATTTATCAATCCAGAAGCTCTCGCAATTGGTACAGTGTTTCCCAGGTGTTTCCATAAGGTCGTGCAAACTTTACATGATCCCCACAATGCCTTATAATATGACGTCTTGCATATGGGTATCTTATAAGGTCATACAATGTGACATAATTACGATCACGGTCCATAGCTCGTGTCATACTTTCCCGAATTCCCTGATGTCGTGACATCTGTACCAAAAGACGGGGAGCACACCACGGATTTTAGCGCAAAAATTGTTGCACGATCGATATCCTTGTGCTCGACATCGTCCGAGTCACCTTGATAGCCCAAAGCATAGTCATGAGTCAATGTAAGCACCCTTTTGAAGAGACTTTTCGAAGTTCTTTCGGCTGAAGATGTAGCCTGAACATACGGGCTCTGCAACATGGCCAGCACGAGCAGAACATCGTCAGGAAGATGCTGAGTATGATTGTGCTGCGAGCGAATGGACGTGCCCCCAAATCCGACGTGAAGCAACCATCGCACAAAAGACGGTCGCATATTGGTGGTAAGAGCCCCACTCAGAGTTGATGACATCCCATTCTTCTTCATGCTGTAACGGTTGATAACAAGCGACTGTTCGGGTCCAAGCTTGAACGTGAACAAGACATCGTTGAGACCAAGACAATTGGAAGAAGTGCAGTCATGGAAATCGGAGACTGCGCATCTTAAAAGCTCGATCCATGCGGCTGTTGGCGATTGAGACTTCATTTGAAGGAAGTCAGGGCCAAAAAGAGCATGTTCGAAGATTTTCCCCCAGAAAACAACATCATACACAGTCTCGGGGCCAACTTTGATTCCTAAGAGATTATCGCATACCAGCTTGACGGCGCGTTCGGTCGAGAGAAAATGTATGACGTCGTACTTCGCCGTCTTGTGGTTTTGCAACTTCGCCATCTCGCGGAACTTGCCAAATCGAATGGCTGCTCGCTGGAAGCCCTCCAGGCGCTCAACGGGTTGATCGTATCGATGATGAGCTCTGAAGGCTTCGATGACAGGCAGTGTATCAGCCTTCCGAACGGGGCATGCTATGCCATCGGGGCCATTGACCGTAGGTATGCTTTGCAGTGGGAGGGCACTCAGTGCTTGCAGTGCAATGCTCTGCACGGAAGCATTTGGGGATGTATTGTGCATCCAGGAGATGGAAAGTGCGTCAAGTCTGTCTGCATTGCGCGAGACAGCTTTTCGCTCCATGTGAACGAGGGACTGGCTTGATATCGTCGGCCCCTCGCCGGCCGCCTTCGCCAGCGACTGACCAAACAGGGCGAGGAAAAGCTGGTGAAGATAACGCAGACAGGGAAGAAGGTAATCTGAGAGCGGCGTCTTGTAAGGGCAATCGGCACAGAATACTGGTATCAGATTGGTTGTGGAATAAATGAAGAACGCCATGCCTCCAACGGCTGCGAGCGTTGCGGCGATGACACCGCTCATTCCATACAGGTACAAGACAAGACCGACAAAGAAGATGCCCAGCGACGCGTGTATGAGGATAGGAAGGAGACCAATGATGAGTGGGACATGCCATCTTGTCAAGCCGTTGTATCGGAAATGACGAATGCGCGCCATATCGTGTGGAGAGCCAGAGGGAACAGACATGTATGCGTGAATCCACTGCTTCACCAAGACAGCAAAGAGAGCAGTTGACAGACTCAGACCAAGGCTCGTAAACCACAAGCCATTGATCCAGAGATCAATTGTTTGAGGTTGGAAAGATATGGCGGGATTAAGCGGAGCTGTAAAAGTGTTCATTGAGACTCCTTGAGCATCTGCAACTTGAAGGTCGAGAAGCTGATACACTGCTGTCGCTGTGACCTGGCCATAGTCGACGCGAAGACTCTGGCAGGTCTGGACAACAAAGGTAGTAACGACTCCGGAGAAGAGAGTAGCCTGCATTCGATTAGGATGGGATGAGATTCAAATTGATTCGCCCAACTTACGAAAACCAGAAGCATGTCAAGGCCGTCTCTCCAGTCGTCGGTCTTTTCGGAGTCAATCTTGGAGGTTTCATCGCCGTAGACTCTCCAGACCCGAGCATTGGAGGACATCTCCTTATACTCCTCATCCGGAGGATATTTGGCTTCATAGTTTCCCGGATCTAGAGATCGAGCATATAGATCAGACCTGTAAGCACATCGGAGTCAATGTTGTCTCACCGAGCTGGTGCGCTTGATTTGTTGACGGGGAGCGGACGCCAAGTAGACACAATCTGGAGCAATGGTGGCAACGGCGTGCAGACGATTCACTGGTCGCCACATTCTCCTTCATGACCGGTACCGTCTCTGGCTGTTGGCCAGCTGCAGCGGAAGCTGTTGCTTCGTTGGCCGCTGCTACACAGTAGCAATGGCAGTGACAGAGTTGGGCAGAATCGTCGCTTGAATTGTTTGTGGGGTTCTCGACGGTCATGGCAGAAGATAAGCTGTTAAGGTGCGTCTTGTTCGAGAGGAGGTTTACCTGAGTTTACATAGCCACCGTGTCACGGTACGTACATAAGTGACGATCTTCCGGAGCTTTTATCTGAGTGGTCTTCTCTGGGTCTTCTGTTGAGGTAGGTTGAGACATGCGCAGTTGATTCGCGAGGATTTGCGGCGGATCTTATATGATACGCCGCCCGAGCTGGAGTGAGTCTCGTGCGGTGAATGAGCGTGGGGCTTCTTCGTCTTGTGCGGTGCCTTGAGAAAGATGGATGGCCAGTGATCAGCATCGCACTTGATGAGCGGTGGAACGGAGGGATGGGAGGAGTGGGATGGAGGGATGGGGAGGAGATGGGGATGGGCGCGGACAAGGGATGTAAGGTGCAAGGTGCAACATGGGCGCGGAGACAACTAGGCTATGGGCGGCTAGGATAGACGACAAAAAGGATAGCATGAGAGACAAAAACAATGGGAGAGACGCAAGCTGCACATATGCACCCTCTAAGAGATCCCCAGTATCAGGTCCTGAATTCCTCGTCCCAAAATATCTGTCTACAGTCGCCCCAAGATAAACCTCAGTCGTCCCAGATATCCAATCCGCAAACGCGTCTGCGCCGTCGTGCTGGTGTGGATGGTGCCGTGGTGGAGTCAGACTCGAAACGTCGAAACGAGGCGGAAGCAAACCGCCAAGCAAACGTCGGCCAGGCTGGCCGGCCACATTTCTCAGCGCCACACTTTCATGCCATCCTTCTCTCGCACCATGTGTCTTGTGGCGTATGGCTTGCGCAAGACCAGTTCTTTGTGCTGCTTGCTCACGCCCGCTCTCCCACCTCACAAGTGTGGTCCGGGAGAGTGCATAGTATTCCTTGAGCACGCCTCTCGACTCCGAGTCTCGAGTCATTTCTGCGGGAAGACGTAGCCTCGATCATGCTTTTCATCTTATGGTCCTTCGCAACGCTCACTTGCGACACAATCACCATCCGAAAGTGCGCTTATGGCGGAGCATCGGCAGTCAGCAGCTGGTCATTGTACTTTGTCTCGCCCCAACGGTTGTGCGACAGCCTGAACTACATAGTCCAAAGAACACACATAACATTCTTCGTTGAGCGTCGAGCGTATATATTCCGTGAAACTAGGACACTCATTTCCGCCCCACTCCAGAGGACAGATGATATCCTCGAGGAGCGTTGTGAACCTTCTATGCACAGATCATCGTCCTGCTCCCCATTGGACTGTGTGACCACGGAATCGGTACGGCGGACAACGCAAACCCAATTCCCATTGAAGCCTATCCAAATAAGATTGGTCCGCTTCTTCTAGGACAAGTGCCCAGCTCTTATGCTGGGAGTGGCTCTGCGACACCATCAGTCAAGGTCAGCGTGGGGAGCGTTCATCACTCACAAAGGCATCCCTCCATCGCAGATGATGTATGCGGCCCGGGACACTACATGTTTTGCATACAAAGTAAGGGTCCAGACGAGTCATGTCTTGCTGCGTGGCGGTGCGAGTATCGAGATTGCACATCGTGATTAGGCGGATGCGGTGCTGACTAGGGAGCAGCACGAACTGGTCCGCTCTCCACAAAGGAGGCTCATGAGGAGGAAAGGGCGAGTGTTCCTGTACCGTACTATCCGTATCCGATGCTCTACGGCAAGAGTGCCGTAGGACGTTGGGATAAGTCACGCTCTGAGAGCAATGCGTGCACTTCCAGACATACACCGCCAGTTCCAGAATTTTTGGCAATCCCATAGAATCGAGTTCTTGCGTGAGTTGCCCTTCCATCCGTTGGCGCAGGTTATTCACAATATCAGCGAGGGCCAGATCAGAGATGTCTCTGAAAGATATATCTTCTTCGAGTTTTGTCTCGAATATGCGAGATCGGAAAGGCTCCTCGTGAGCAACGTCGACCGTGTTCAGGTGCATGGAATTGGGGTCGAAAGGGTCGCCTGAAAATAAATAGTAATCCCTGAACGATGTCCACCGATCGGACATCACCTTCTCGTGCCAGTTGGATTTCTGCTCCTGCATGAAGTCCAGTATAGCTGGCTCGATGTTCCTCCAAACTATCAACGCCAAGACAAATAAGGTTCAGGAAACAGAACCCCCAAGTGGCTGACATACCTCTATCAGTCAGGCATTGGGGTTTTCGTACCAGTTTGTGCGATGCTAGCTTGTCTCTAATGTCCTCGCAGCCAAGTTCGATTGTCCAACCTAGATCATGGAGGCGATCTTGAATGCTACGATCAAGTTTGACAAACATCAGCCAAAAGTCGGTACATATAAGGCGTCCGAACCTCTCGAAGCGTTCCTGGCGAAGCTTATCTCGAGTCGCAGCCTTGCTGTTGTCCATAGCTTGGTAGAATCGGGAACACGCATAAGAATGCTGTACGAATTGTCAGTGCACCGTCGCTGCCAACATGATGAGTTTTGGCATACCGCCCGAACATCATCCATCCTGTCGGTCAAGAGATTTCGCAGCTCCACTCCGGTATCCTTCCCAGGCGCAGAAATCATGACATTGAACTCCTTGAGCGAAGGGACGTGGAAGTACCAGCCTGAACCAACTCATGTCAGGTACGCTGCAAACAAACGCTGCTGGGACAGCATACCTGACGCATGTTCGAAGTTTGGCACGACGCGATCGTAAGCGTACCATACACCTGGACCGAAGGGCCATTGTGGGCAAAACTGAGCCTGAGACGGATAGCGACAGAAGCTGAAATATGATCAGCGTTGAAGAACCATGAAGTCCCGGATTCTTCTTGCTTACAGATCCGATGAACAGAGACATGTTCGACAGAGTCTTGTGTAAGCCTCCCACTGAGTCAACTTGGTGGGCTTCGAGCATTTCTGGGGTCATATATTAATGGGGACTTGTTACACTCAAAGACTTGACAGACCAAACACCGCCGTTCGAATAGCAGCGCGACAAAAGTGCTCTCGGACACCTCTTGCGGCGCTTGAGGAACGAGGGGCAAGTCAGGATGTGCCACTGCGAAGTTTTGACGCGCCGCTCGCCAAATATCTGGGCACGAGTCGAGAAGGTGTGATACCTCCTTGTTGCGGACACGCTGCAGTCGGATCAGGTCCATTGGCTCCAGGAAAGAGAAAATCTGCGGCCATAATGTATGAGACAAAAAACAGCAATGGGGATATAGGACAGCTTGACTGACCAATATTTTCAGTTCGAGTGGGAGTTCCGGGTACTTTGGTAGCCTTGAGGGACCGCGGGTTCTGTTGCGGCGCGTTGACGGTGGAAGGGATGGTTCCTCTGCAAGCTCGTCAGATTCCGGGACGTATTCCTCATCCAGTGAGGGTCCCGTTTCTGCATCACCGACGGATTCGATAGCAGGAGAAGTTGATGTCAATTTGCGGCGCTTCCGAGGTGGTGCTTCGGAGGAATCAACTGGGCGAGTCTCCAGGTTGTCGTCTGCGGGCTGTTGGCGGTTTGAGGAGGATGTCGAAGCTCGCCTCTTCATCTTTGACGAGAGTGTAGGGTGTAAAGTGTGGAGATACAAGGGGAAGGTCGAAGCGACGGCTTGTATCCGCACGTCCATTTGAGTACAAAGATGGACAACAGACAAACAAAGATCAGCGCTGCGCGGACGCCGGACAAGGACAAGGCTGGAAACGTGCATCTCCGACGAGAACAATAGACGTTTAGACAATACACGATGGCTCGCCGCTGGTCGCCAGGACCATGCAATAAAGCAGTCAACCCAGAGTCGCCATAGGGCAAGTCCAGACACGGTTGCCAGTGGTTATTCGACGAACAGAAGGCATGAGAACGACGCGCCAAAAGATGCAAGCTGTAACAGGCGCGATATTCGACTGTGCCGCACGTTACTTATGGGTGATACTTCGCAGTCAGATTCGTTGACACTGTCGGAGAGGGCGGGAGCATAGGGTCGACGACACTGCATGATGATGGCAAGAGGCAAGGATGGCTCGATCATTGCTTTGCCTCTCACCTCCACCACAAATCGGAATAATTATGCAAGCTCTGTCGACCACGCATGCTCCACCTCGCCTTTGCAGCTTGTACTGGGACGGTCAAACAGCAGCCATCTGCTGCCCAGACCTGGACCATACACCATTCCAGTCCTTACCAGTTGATTTCGAGAACGGCTCCGGGCCAAGAGGACATAGTGCGCCCCTTCCCGCTTGCCGACGCGCTCACACACATATCCACTTGATCCTAGCTCAGATATCTCTTCCAGAAGGCGAATAACATCTTGGCTTCTGGGATGCCGCCTATCTTTGCGGACGACACATACACGCCCATTTGCATCGAGATCACCACCTCGGAACTTGTCTTATCGCCAGTAACTCGTATACGGCTCTGGTGACTGCCCTACGGACTCTGCCAGAAGACAGGCACCCTCGGCCATTGGTCCAGGCTGGCTCTTCCAATTTGCTGGTGCCCTACCGGGATCAGACCAATGCATTTCGATACATGGTGCTGGTGACCTACATAGGGCTGCACACGTCTGTGGCGCGCGCGATACTGCCGCATAGGCAGGCTAGGTGACCAAATGTGACCAAGACGGCGTCAGTCATTGTCAATCTTTAGTCGCCAATACTGCCTCAAGATGATGACGGAGTCTGCAAGAAACCACGGGATCGGCATGAGAGACCGAACCTCTTATCATTCAACAAAGAAGGAGGTATCGAGGTGAGGTTACAGGCGAGTGGTAAGTGATACTTACTGATCTCCAAGATAATATCTTACGGACGGTGCACCTTGTTGTTGAAGGGTAGGGCTGAAGTTCTACCCGAGTCGTCGCAATGACTGCAAAAAGAAAGAAAAGACGCCACACATACATTCAAATTGCGGCGGAATGGAATGGTTGTACCCAGCGTCCGGGCGTCGTGAGATTTATACATTGAAGACTTCCCTACAACGGCCGTTCAATTCATTCAGTACCTGAACTTGAAGAACGGCTGATGGGGCGTGATCCGATCCGCAAGGCGCCTTTCGGAGCCTATATCGCGTCTTTGATTCTGGATGTTTTCGCCAAGCCATATGGATGGTGACTTGCATACATAAGATGCGATGGGCGCCTGTTCCGTGTTTCGTGCCCTCATGTCGGATCCGGAAAAAGATGTACAGAGCTTGAAGCTCTCCCATGATGCAGCGCCTGCCCAGCCCGAGCACCTCAGGCGGGCGCTGACGTCTCGTCAGGTGCGTACTAGTTTCCTTTCTCATGCAATGTTTCTCTTCATGTCACTGTTGTATGTACTTAGGTGTCCATGATAGCCATCGGCGGGTCCATCGGGACGGGTCTTTTCCTGGGTACAGGCAAGGCGCTCGCGACGGGCGGACCTGGTGCGTACCCCGTCCCACTCCAGTCCATATGCTAATCAGCCCACTATAGGCTCACTCGTGATAAACTACACCCTCGTCGGGGCGATCGTCCTCCTCGTGATGCTCTGCCTCGGCGAGATGGCCACGGAGTTCCCCCTCGCGGCGTCGTTCTCCGGGTACTCGGCGCGCTTCGTGGACGAGCCGTTTGGGTTCAGCATCGGGTGGAACTACGCGTTCAATGATGCGATTTCGGCGGCGGGGGACTTGACCGCCGCGCAGCTGTTGATGGATTATTGGCTGGTGCGTGGGATGTGGGATGTGGATACTATGGGTTGATGCTGATGAATATTGGTCGTGTAGCCAAGCGGCCACCTAACATGGCTTCCGAGCTTATTCTTCCTCCTCACCATAGTCGCGATCAACCTGTTCCACGTCAAAGCATACGGCGAGCTCGAGTATTGGCTTTCCCTGGTGTGTCAACTCCTCTCTAGCTCGCAGGCTCTCTTCTCATCCTGATTGCACAGCTCAAAATCATAACCATCGTGATATTCTTCTTCCTCGGCATCGCCGTCAATGCTGGCGGGAACACTACCAATACATACGTCGGCGCTAAATACTGGAGTGAAGGCGAGGCGCCGTTTGTTGACGGGTTTGGCGGATTCGCGAGTCTGTTCGTGACGGCGAGCTTTGCGTATGGGGGGACAGAGTCCATTGGGATTACGTGAGTGTCGCGTCTCGATGCTAATTCTAGTCCTGAGCTGATGGCAATGTGTATACTAGCGCCGGGGAGACCAAAAACCCAACACGCAACATGCCACGCGTGATAAACCGCGTCTTCGCGCGTATCTTCATCTTCTACATCCTCACCGTCATAATCATCAGCTTCGACATCCCCTACTCCTACCCGAACCTCTCCACCAAAAGCACCGCCACGTCCCCCTTCACGCTCGTGTTCGCCCAGGCCGGGTCCAGGGCCGGCGGGTCCTTCATGAACACCGTCATCCTCACGTCCGTGCTCTCCGCCGGTAACCACGCCCTGTTCGCCGGCGCGCGCGTCCTGTACGGGCTCGCGACCATCGGGCACGCGCCCGCCGTGTTCGCGCGGACGAACGCGAACGGCGTCCCGTGGGTAAGCGTGCTGGGCATCGCGTCCGTGTCGCTGCTGTTCTTCGGCGCGTCGTTCCTCCCGGGGGGCGCGGGCGAGATATGGACGTGGGCGCAGAACCTCGTGGGCGTGTCGAACCAGCTCGCGTGGTGGTGCATCGGCGTCGCGTCGTGGCGCTTTAGGCGCGCGTGGGTGAGGCAGGGGCGGAGGATTGGGGATTTGAAGTATAGGAATCCGGTAGGGGCGGCGGCGGCGCCGGTGGTTGTCGTTAGTACTACGGTTATCATCCTGAGTGAGTGGGACATACTATCTGCTATCAGGCGTTTGCTGATCTGGAGTAGTACAAGGATGGACGGCCTTCAAGGGCTCATTCGATGCGCAGTCGTTCGTGTCCGACTATAGTACGTCCCATCCCCACTTTCCTTTCCCAACTCACCCGTTTTCGCAGTCGAGCTCCCAGTGTTCGCACTCCTGTACATTGGATGGCGTCTCATAAAACGCACCTCATTGCATCCTCTACAGTCCATCGACCTGGACACGGGGAGATACGTCGAGACCGCGGCGGACGAATTGGATAACGAGCGGATTGCGAGGCGGGAGGGGGATAAAAGGTGGGGCTGGGCATGGAGGGTGTATAGCTGGGTTGCTTGATATCGACATTTATGTACTTTATTCCATTTAATGCTTTGACTCACATGTGCGGGACTAATATGCAAAGGTGATCGATCTTGACAGTGTAACTTCAGAGGTGAGGTAGTACTCATTCCTGCTACAGTACTCACGTCCATGGTCGACATCAAACGAGGGCTGCCAAACAGGTAAGTTGGACCTACAGTAACCGGCTGTTACTGCCAGAGACTGGCCATAGATACTCGGAGACACAAGTCATCCTCAAGTGTTGTTCATACTGTAGCTAGCTCGCTGAGATCATCCTGGGGTTAGGGTTTCAGGCTTTGCGGCCGAATCTCAAGCTTCTTCTTTCTTGACTGCCACCAGGACAAAACCCTTAACAGTACTTGCCCTGCAGTAGCTCTCAGACTTTACTCGATAGACCTAGAGGCATGAAGTAGGTGTAAGGCATTGGGTCTGTTGTCCGTCGCTGACATCCTTTGGTTTGCAGCACCCCAGCCCCACTGGCAGTCGTCCCCGCGACCATGCAGGAACGCCCGTCTGCTCTGATTCACGAACGCATCCCCCTCGAGATTATGCACAGAATCCTCGATCTCTCTGGCATTAGATGCTCTCATGGGATGAGCAAACTTCCGCGGCATTCCACATTCTCATCGTCCGCCTGTCCCCTCTTGCTAGTGTGTCGCGCCTGGAAAGAGATCCTCTATGCATGGCCCCCACTCTCGTCAAGTATCCTCATCTTCTTTGATCTCTATGTCGATATGACTTCTCAACACATCTCATACCTCGACAATATCCTCCGCCGTTCCGGAGATTTCCCCTTGAACATCACACTGAGCTACGGCGAGAGCTCGCCTGACCAGCCCAACGCCCCACATCCATACACACATGCCAATGCAAATAAGATATACTCTCTGGTCGTCGGATCGTCACATCGTTGCCGGGACCTGACCGTGGAATCGGCGTGTTTTGACATAGCTCGGGACAAGTTTTCCGCCATCACTGGCTGGCCCCTCCTGCAGCAATTGTTTGTCTTCTCGGCGCCGATGCTGGCACACCGCTTCGTCGAACGGGATGCCGGAATGTGCGCCAATGTATTCTCGAATGCACCTATGCTGTCCGAGGTGTGTCTCGCCGACCGGTTTGGCCTGAATCTGCCTTGGAGGCAGCTTCGTAAGCTTACCCTTAACCATTCAACATACGAGTGGGACGCGGAGGTGTACGCATACCTTGCCTCTACTATCACCAGTAGCTCCTCCCTCCGTCACCTGTCCGTAGACATCATGCACCCAAACTTGAACATGCCCACACAGCCACTCTTGAATGCGTCCATCACCCACCTGGTCACACCGGAAGACAGTCCCCTGCTCAAGGTCCTCCATTTCCCCTCCCTTGTATCCTTGAAGGTCACTTCCTTTCTGGGTTCCGGACAAACTCAGACTGCCGTTCTCACAAGCTTCCTCCTCCGCTGCCGGGCACCCATCACACATATCGACATTCTACACATGACCCAACCCAAAGTTTTCCTCGACTGTTTCAAAGCAGCTGCCGGGCTACAGGCTCTCCAAACTCTCAAACTGACTATGAGACGACGCAAAGTCCAAGTCGACGACACATCTTTTGACGAAAGTCTGTACGCTGTCGTCTCAGTCCTTCCTGATCCAAACCTCCTTCCGGCTCTGCGCGAGGTGCACATCTCGATGAAAATATTGCTGGCGAAGACGGATGATGACTGCTGGCCGGGAATACGAAGTATCAGCGCTATAGCCGGTGGTCTTCGTGTCCGTCAGAATTTGCGCTTCGTTGGCGTCTACTGCCTAGAATCGACAAAGCTAAAACCCCCACTCGATGGCTTGCCGACAACATCTGAATACTCCGACGCTCTGAAGGAGTTGGCCTCGGTCGGCGGGACGAGGGCGGAGATGAAATGTTTCGGTAGGTGCATCAGCTCTGTCTCTTAGTCGACGCTCAACAAGAATTGAAGGTCTTGATCTGCTAGCACGCGAGTCCTGAGTTAGCACAGTTATTAGGGACCTTCCACTAAGCAGCACATACACTTTACATACACTACGAGGCTGCTTGCTCGGAACTCAACGCTCAATTGTACCAACGCTGCGCGAAACAGACCGTCCACATCAAAATGGGTGAATCTCAATATTGTGAGGGTATAAAATGGCACCGCTACGACCCAAGTCCACGTCTGGGGGTAAACAAGGGAAACATAGGGCAAGAGGAAGAAAGTACCGTACTGCACCGTTGCAACAGGTCTGTACACAACCACATCATACATAGATAAGCATGTGGTCAAGAAACCGCCGCATTGCAAGAGATGATCTGAACCGAAATGGTATCCAGGAGAAGACTCGGAGAGAATCAATGATCATGAAGGTTTCGTATCTATTGCTCGACTTCAGTGACACTGCAATAAGAATCTAGATGACTTACAAAAACCGGTTTCCACCAGATACGCCTCATGTTCCTTTCTGTGTCCTTTAACCTCACGATCCACCGTCATGCGCCATATCGGCAGACCGACCTGTGGATACGCACGCCACATGAGAAGGATCCCACGATGTGGAAGCAAACAGAACACGCACCCAACCGATAAAATTATAGATCGAATCTATGAACACATTATTTGACGGCGTAACGCCGCGCATCGACGCGCGGAATATGTTTCCCAACAAATCCGGCGAGATATGGAAGTCGCCCCGCTCAACGCCCTTGAGCAGCCCCTTGGCATACTGCTCCCCCGTCACACCGGGATCCGTCTCCTCGATCTTGAGCGTGATCTTTGGCTTCGTCTTGTTCTCGATATCATACCCAGGAGTGTACATTGTCCCCGGAAAGGCGATGTGGACGCCAATGTCGTATAGGAGGAATTCCTGACGGAGTGTGTCGGCCAGGGCTACAACACGATTAGTATCCGTAGGTGCGCAGTGAAGGATTGCACGTACCCCGCAAAGCCATCCTGCCAGGACCATACGCCGCATAGCCAATAAGGGTGATGTACCCAATGTACGCTGAATGGAATACGATCTTCCCTTTGACCTTACTTTGTACCATCCGCTTCGACGCCTCCAGAGCTGTCCACGCCTGAACCCAATATGTCTGCTCCATCTGGGTCTTCATAGTGTCCTCCGTCTCCTCGATGAAGAACCGCGGGTGGCACGATCCAGCACACATGAAGATAGCATCAGGGACGCGTCCGTCGTGCGCGGAAGAGACGGCGTTCAGAGCGTCGCGTGCCCCGGAAGCAGTAACGAGATTGAACGAATAAGATTTGAGAATCTGGATCGGGGATACGCGTACGCTCTATTGAAATGGCAAGGTAAGCATCAAGCTTGTTTGCTGGCATGATTGTCTTGACCTCAAGCTGTATCATGGCATCTTCGAGACGCTTCGGATCTCGTGAGACGATGGAAACATGGGCGCCTTTAGCGACGAGAAGCTTGGCGAGAGCTAGACCCAGTCCTGAAGAGCCACCGGTCTTAAGGCGTATTTAGCTGGAGCCGCGATATTGTTGAATACGTTGTGTGTACTAACGACGTAGCAATGCTATGGGATGTCACTTGTCCTGTTGTTTTGGCAATAGTACATTTGAGCGGTACCTTGGCTTTTGGGTCCCAATTTTTACTGAATAAACGACCGAGCATTGTTAGAAGAGTAAAAAGAGTGAGCAGGATGGTAGGGACGGTATAAAGCAGCTGGTGCATTCAAGTGCGAGATGAAGGAAGAGAATGAGAATGAACGGTTATCAAGGCCCCGGGTTGATGTCAGGATCGAACGAGCGGGCTCCCGCGACAGCCGTGACAGCCGCGACTCGGCAAAACTTTGGCAGATCCTGGCAATGATATAAACGTAATTTCTACTCAATGGGGCTGCTGAGCCTTCGTACCTCGCAAATACACAATGGACCGCTGATTATCGTTTCAAGTTTCATCTCTTCCTCCCATCCATCCTCTCCAAGCACGGCGCAGACTGAGGCAATGGTGTCCTCAGAGCGGTCCCACTTCATTTCGCTCTTTTGTGAGTCTGTCCTGTATGGTGAGCATCTCCGTATCCAGTCTGTTCCAGCAACAACTTATCTATCATGTACCCAGGCATGTACACGGTGCTATTCCTCGCGCTCGTCCCAAATTTCCAGTAAGTGCCCTCGTAGGAACTTGGCCCCTTTCACTAGACCGACTCTTCCAGTGGAAGGAGACGGAACGCAGGACCATCCTACTCCATCATTCGCAGTCTAACTGTTGTACAATATCTAATGGCGTCGACACACATAGCCCTCGCGTTCTACCAAAACTACATGGCATTTGCTGTTCGCGACAACGCCCACGAGGAGTTCAACAGGCTAGGCGCTGCGCCGTTCACTCTAGCGCAGATGGCTCTCGAGTTCACCAACGTGAGTGCACCCATATCGATCGTGTATAGTGACATGAACGCTCTGCTAGTGCGCCTTCGCAGATTCTATCCTGATCTGGAGAGTATGGATTCTCTGGAATCATCGCATTCTTTTTGTCATACCTCCAATCATCCTTATCATCATTTCGACCAGTACGTACACGGTACATCCACCCACCCACATTACTCAACTCGAGTCTACTTTCTCAGCGTCCGGCTACCTCGTCGTCTACTCCATGACTATTGTTGATAGCTCTGCTGACGCCCAATTCTCCGACAACTTTGGCCCAGCCGTTGAAAAATGGGCAATCCTCCTAGCAGTGTGCACGATCCTCACGAATATCGGATGTACAGGCCTCATCGCTGGTCGGATATGGTGAGTCATCTTGGGTACCACTCACTGGCGCGTACCTCACTGCCTTTTTCATTCAAGGTGGCACAACCGCGAACTCCAACGAGTCGTCGGTATGCAAGGCATGTCCCATCGCTCACGCACCATCTTCTACGGAATCCTCGAATCCGGCGCTCTTTACCTCCTCGCATGGGTCCGTGAACACGCCAATCTATTTCTTGCTTGCACAGAAGACTCAGGTTTTGCAGATCATAGCCATCCTTCTCTACCTCATCAGCACCGCCGCCATCGTCCCCATGCTGGACATTATTTCCCAACTCACCGGTATCGTCCCCGCGCTCATCGTCCTTCTCGTCTCGCGCAACATCGATGCGCAGACCCACCACGAAGAGGCGCTCAGCACGATGCGCTACGCGCACAACAACAACAACCTGAACCTCCATCGTACGCGGACGTCTGGCGACCACGAGCACATTCCCGTGCATCTCAGCAACTCGTACGACCCGCCGCCGGAATCAAACAACCTAAAGATGATCACATTCGCGGACAATGCGAGTGTGATAGAGATGGGCATGGGTCACCAGAACTCCCAGCGGCGGACTGGGCAGACGGACTCGACGGGTGTTACAGCTATCGATAGGGTGTCGGGAGAACAATGATGACGGCGCGCCTGCATCGGCGCGAGAATGTACATTACTTACTTTGTGCAGTATGTGTATTTGAGGAGCATACGCTGACATTCATGCACTCCCTCGATGCTTTTCCGCATGCGCGATGAAAGATACTTGCGCTCATCCTCTCGACTTCAAATTATGAATTGTACAAAGCAATCACAACGAGCGGCTTTGCAGCTCTTCAAGCTTCAAGGCCAAGTCGGCAGAAAGCTAACGATGCTATTGAAGCTCTCTTGACCTGCGGCCTGCCTGTTGCACAGTGGAATCACTGCCAATCAGAACGTTCATTGTCAACGAATCATAAACAGAGCGCGGTCGAGTCGGGTTAGGGTTTGCCACTGCCTTCTTCTTGACGGCCATCTGGACTCAACTTTCTTTTCACTACCCGTCTTTCGCTTGGTCATCAATAGTGGCTCTCAGGTGGTCGAATCGAAGTATCCACCGACGGACTCCGTACCAATTCTCTCATCAATCTCGAGACACAGTGTATGCGTATTTAAGGCGTTTCTGATCTTTACCATGCTCACTGGCAGAGGGTTTGCAGCACCCCAGCCTTCTCCCCGACTATGCACGAGTCACTCGATTCTCCCTCTTCCCTAATCCACGAACGTCTTCCAGTGGAGATTATGCACAGAATCTTCGATCTCTGTGATCTCAACTGTAGTCATCGTATCGACACCCAGTTACACCCTTCTAGGATGATCCCATCTCCCGCTTGCCATTTCTTGCTGGTCTGCAGAGCATGGAAAGAGATCCTGTATACATGGCCCCCTCTCATGTCGAACGTCCACCTTGTGATGAATGATCTCGACACCCCTTTGTATTCACGTCATGTGGACTACCTCGATAGCCTTCTTCTCCGTTCGGGAAACTGTCTCCTCAAGGTAGGCCTTTCCTCTGAAGGCGAGGATTACAGCCTCCTGGAACATTATCGAACCATGGCCCAGCAGCGTACCATTGCAAGGAGGATGCTCTCTACCATCCTCAAAACGTCACATCGTTGGACATACCTGGCCTTGGATTCGTCATGCTTCTTGATAGATAAAGACGCGTATCTTTCTATTGATAGATGGCCTGCCCTTCGTGATTTGGTCGTCTCATTGGCGCCGAACGATTGGAGTTGGGATGCTGGTGTGTATGCCGATATGTTTTTGAACACACCTCTGCTTTCTTCGGTGAGCCTGGAGTCCTGCGCTGGACTGAATCTTCCTTGGGAGCAACTTCATACACTTTCGCTACTGGACTACGTAGCAGAAACATACACATACCTCGTCTCCATCATTACCAGGAGCACCTCTCTTCGCCACTTCTCCGTCGAAGTCGAGCTTGAAGAGACCTTCAAGCCCACAGAACTCCTCATAAACACCTCTATCACCCATCTAACTGTGTCAGAGGACAGTCTACTACTCTTCAAAGCTCTCCGATTTCCTTCCCTCCTATCCTTGACCATCACTCCTCATCCCAGCACTGCTCAATCTGCCGATCTCACTGGCTTCCTCCTCCGCTCCCAAGCGCCCATCACCAACATCGACATTCGTCAAATGGCGACCCCAATTCTAATCGACTGCTCCAATGCAGCCGCCGGGCTACACGCCCTCCAGTCACTCAGTGTCAGCATCACCCGAATGGACCGTGACCGCAGCAATACCATAGTCTTCGACGACAGCCTCTACGCTGTCGTCTCAATTCTCCCCGACGCGTACCTCCTCCCAGCCCTGCGCAACGTGCATATATCGATGTGTATCATGGGCAGGACAAGTTATAACTGCTGGCCACGGATTCGGAGCATCAATGCCATAGCCAGCGGTCTTCGTGCCCGTCAGAACCTGCGCTTCGTCTGCGTCCATTGCTCTTCGATACAGGACCGGGAACCGGTCGAGAGCTTGCCAAGGGATTCCGAATACTCCGATGCTCTGGAGGAGTTGGCTCAATTCGGCGCAGCGAGGGTGCAGATGACCTGCCGTGGTAAGCTGTGTATGTGACTAATTCCTCTCTACAAGCCAAGTAACCATCATCTCATAGACGACTTGTACCTCCTTGCGCAGGATGTTTGACACAGATCAGACATTTTCATACAATGACTCACAAATGCGTCGGACCTGTACAAAACATAATTCTTGACTAGTGCCCGATACCCTCGATCCACTCCAACAAATCCTTATTTACCGCCTCCGCTTGCTGCACCATCACCCAATGCCCCGCATCATAATCCTGCCAAGTGAAATTCGCCGCATGCTCGAACAAGGTTGCGCGCAGAGGAGCGGGGACGCAGATGTAGTCGCGCGATGCGCCTCCATAGAAGACGGGTCTTGTGATGTTGTATGCGGTCAGTGGGATGTCTATGTAGGACCTGGTGAGATGACGGAGAACAAGAGGGAGATTGGGAGTTGAGGCGCACCCTGGTTGTCGAGAAGGTCAATGTCGGAGGTCATGATCTTATACCAGTTGAGGGTAGGAGTGACACCTGACGACAAGAAATCCGCCTTGCTCGTGGCGTATTCCTGACAACGCAATAATGTATCTACTTCATATAGGAAACGACATGTACTCACCTGCTTGGACAAGAATGTCTGCGTCTTCGACCCAGCCTCAAGCCACGTCTGCAAAGCACCGCGCGGCGCGAAACTTGACACCCAGAATCTAGGGTCCAGGGAGAACATGAGCGTCCAGAACGAATCGGGGGCGGCTTGGATTATGTCGGATGCGTTATCGTGTGAGAGGAAGTCCCAGTAGCCGAATTCGTCGTAGCCTACAACTGCTTCCGACTGTGAGGAGGGTAGATGAGACGGCTCATAAGATGAGGTGCGATACACTGTACCTGCGTTTCAGAGTCCGCGTATGAAGGGAAAGAAGGAAGGAAATATCCGCAGGCGTAGAATGCGAAGCCTAAGAAGCGATCCTCAAAGTAATTCGCCAGGCGGCCGTTTATTTTTGATCCCCTGCGTGAAAGAGAGATATCAGCGTCCACTGGTCCACTTCCATTGGGCCGAACCACTCACCAATCATGCCCTACGGCAATAACATCCCGAACCTGTTCGTGATCCAGAATATCAACGAGGTCCTTCGTGATCAGACTACTTCTATAAGCCTCAGTCTCTCCAGGTTTGGCAGTACCGCCGTAGCCCAGCATGTCCGGAATGATGATGCCATATCCGCGGGCGGAGAAGTAAGCGGCCTGGTAGCGCCAGTCATACGCGCTGCTGGGCCAGCCGTGGAGGAATAGAAGGTAGGGTTGCGCGGCATCCTGGGGTGGTGCGAAGTAATAGTGGTAGTTCAATCCGCGAGAAACGACGAAGTTTTTGGAGGGAAGTTGAAGGGTGTTTACCAGCCCACGTTGGATGTTGAACGCAAGACTGTGGCCGAAAGCCAAGAGAAGTGTAACGCAAAGGCGAAGGACGTACATCTTTGAAGACACAGTTCAACTGTAGGGTACGTTGCGCCTTTTGTTGTGCCATGCACCGCTGACCGAGCAAAACTCGAGTGCTGACTGGCCTGTGCTGAGGAATCTTTTGCGGCGAAGAGAGGTGAGACGAGTGCTGATGGTGTAAGCGGAATGTATGCCTGCATGTCGCAAGCTTATTCATGAAGGAGGATTGTGCTACGAGCCACGAGCAATAACGCAATGTGCAATTGAAAGTCCTTGCGAGGAACATGGACCTTTGATGCGGCGAACATACTGACCGTGACGGTCTCTCAGGCAGAGATGCCGGGTCGCGTCGTAAGAGGCACGCAATACCGAGTCGTGTCGTTGATGCCTATGAGAAGTGTTAGTGAGCTACCGGTCGTGTTGAAAGAGCTACATATGATGCCAACACTTGACGGCCATAGAAGCCTGATAGAAGCTACGTTTTGTCAAGTGTTTATTCCTCTCTGTGCGGTTGCGCCAGGGTTGCGCTTCACATAGTGAGGCGTCCACGTTCTCGACCCGGTAGTCTCGAAACCCGACTCAACGAACAGTGAAGATGAGTCGTTCCCTGTTGTATAGGATTGAGCCAATGAAGAACTGTCTTGTATGGAAAGTCCAACTTGACTTGAGTCGAACTACACGATCCGGATCAGCGCTCGACGGGCGGTTCCGTCGGATGCAGTGTCTGAGGCTGGTGTAAAGTGTTCCCTTCCTTCGTTCACTGACCAACAGACTGCAAAAAGAGTAATTGTAATGATGGTTCGAGTCGCACTGTTTAGGTGAGCAGATATTCAAACAATAAGATCACGCCGCTATGTCCGACTTGCTCTACGCCGTCATCGCCATTCTTCTCCTCGTCGTGCTCTATGTACGCGGAAACGACGCCAAGCTGAGCGCTCTGCCGGATAGAGCGGCGGCATTCTCACGAGTGAGATGGACGGAAAAGGAGGGCGAAGCGATGGCGAGAAAGTTGGCGGAGTCGGACGATCTCTCAGTCGACGACCAGTTACCCCCGAAGACGGGCAGGCGGTACATCGTAGTTGGCGGGGTGAGTGTTCACGGTCGTCTCCTTCTGATCCTTGTTGATGGCAGCAGGCGGGTTTCCTGGGTGGCTGGATCGTTATACAGCTCCTCCGACGCGGCGAGGATCCTAGGCGCATACGTGTGCTCGATATCCGGCTGCCGACGCGTAGCGATCTGCTCGAAGGCGCTGCCAAGGACGTGCATTTCATCCAGCTGGACGTCTCGAACAAGCAGGCAGTCGACGCTGCATTCAATGCACCATGGCCTGGCAACGACGATTCCCCCATCACCGTATTCCACACTGCTGCCAACATCCGCTTCTACGAGCGACATGCCTTCCAGGTACCTGCTTCTGCCAAGGTCAACGTCGATGGAACCCAGAACATCATCGATGCAGCTCAAGCTGTCGGTGCGACCGCAATGGTATACACCTCGTCTGGCTCTATCGGTGTCCACAGTACCTTCTTCTTTGTCCCACCTTGGAAGAAGGAGCCAGAGCATTTTGTGCAGGTCATCAATGACGACGACGACCGCCTACCCAAATCGCAGGATCAGTTCTTTTCCAACTACGCCTACACGAAATTCCTGGGCGAGAAACGCGTCCAGCTGGCGGACAACACTCAGGGAATGCGAACGGGGTGTCTGCGGCCAGGAAATGGCATCTTCGGGCCCGGTGGAGACATGCTTTGCGGTGCATACCTCGTCCGAAAGAGCAACCCCACCTGGATACCCAACATCGTGTCCTCCTTCATCTATGTCGAGAACTGCGCCCTTGCCCACCTACTCTATGAACAGCGCCTCATTGACGACGACGGAACTCTGCCTGACATCGGAGGGCAGGCGTTCTGCGTCGCTGACCCAGGTCCACCGCCTACTTATGGAGACGTCTACAAGGAGCTTGAGTTCTTGGACGGCGAAGTCTTCTTCTCCTTCCTCTCGCCCACCCTCATGCTCATCATCGCGTACATATTCGAGTTCTTCTACGTCTCCAAACGTCTTCTACCCCCATACATTGCATGGCTGGTTCCCAATATCTCAGGCGACCTTGTCAACCTTCAGCCGTCCCTGTTCAACCTCATCCAGGTGCATCTCATTTTCGACGACTCGCGCGCGCGGCTGCCGCAGGCCAAAGGCGGGCTTGGGTACCGCGGGAGGTGGACGACCCTCGAGGGCCTGTATAAGACTGCAGTGGAGCACAAACGCGGGCTGAACAGGTCGAGTCAGAGATCGGACGTTGCGGGGGTGAGCTTTGGGTTTGGGATGGTCAGAGCCCAAAGAGGCATTGGATGGTTGGGCGAGCGAATGAAGTCGGAGATTGGTGTCGATCCTGTACAGGTCCTGTCGGTGAAGGCTTGATGTAACTCTGACTTTGTATCTTTATTTTTGTTGTACCTTTTGTATCTCTTTCCACTGATATCCACTATTCACTCACTTCCACCAGGCTCAGTTACATTCTAGATGTTCGAAGACAATATTATGGACAACTGAAACATGTGGCAATCTCGATGAGGAAAGTACATACGTTCTTCCCTGAATCCCGGATGACAGTGAAAGTGGGGCGACGATGGAGACAAGCTTCGCGCAAAGATCATAACAGCGAACCTATCATCTGTCCAAGCTTGTACGTAGAGGTCGTAGTGTAGGCACATCTTGGGATCCGCGTCGGAGTGTTGGGTTGCGACCAGGGATTCTGATGTCCATGAGCACAAGAATCAGAGTCTGACTCGGAGTCTACCGAGATCCGATACGAACCGATCGAAATTGTACAGTAAGCCTCTGCTCCTCTTCCTACTAACACTCATGTCACTTACAGACCTCCCACCAGAGCGACTCCACGCTATCCTCTGGCAACTCAGAAAGCCTCGTGACTCCCTCTCCTTGAAGAACTGCTCGCTCGTGTCTCATCACTGGCACAACATCGATATCTGCCTCGCGCACCTCTTCGATCACATCACTTTAAATCCTAGCGACTTCCGTCCAGCATCGCAAATTTCTCATCCCCGGGAGTACGCGCAGTCCTATCACGCCATCCAGGCGCTCTTGGCTACATGTCTCTCTGTCCGTACAGACTCGGATGGACAAGGACTATTCGCGAAGATGAAGGCCCAGCTACATCGGCGGGTAATCCAATGTGTGCTCGTTGCCTTTGCTTCGCGATCTGCGGCTGCATAACATCATGTCAGGCTTTCCATCGCTCGTCGGTCCACACTCGCGGACTCTAACTTTGGTCAAAGCCACTCCCTCTTTTGAACATCGCTTTGACTCATGGCCAACCATGTCATCGACAATTGCGCTGCAGTCGATGTGTCTTGCCAGACCTTACACGGTCTCATAACTGATGGCGGCATGAGGCAGCAGTCTATCGAGTTCGCGCCTAAGGACTTGCAGAAGTTGCAGATAGCATGCGAAGTCACATCGCGTTTAATGACATTGGCTGAGACGGCCGAACTGCTCGAACTTGTTGACTCAAGTTCCCTTCATTGAGGACTATCCGCTCGCCGACGGCCGTCATCACGCTCGTGGTGAAAGATGTCATACGTTGGGGCAGACTAGGGTTGGTGCATTTTGAGAACCGTTCTGTTTTTTGTCATGAGTCGTCTCTCGGACCTCAAAGCGATTAACGGCTGTAATTGGCCAAGTGTACATGTATTAAGTCTTAATAAGATAGGTATGGACGCCTCTGATTTGAAGACCACAATATGGACGCATTGGTGCATCATGATCCTATTCGTCTCTCTTTCCCTTTCTCCTCCGTTTCGTCCTTCCCGGCAGATGATGCCATGCGATCCTGAGTCCTCCGGATTAGCAGTAAGTATAAATCAAAGAAAGGACACTGACCCCTACGGTAATAACGCTCAAAGCCGCCTCGTGATCCGTCACGACATCTGTCGTACAAGTGATATGGACTTGTCCCGACAGAGCCTGCCTCAGGCTCGTCGAGAGACCTGGCTGTTCCGAGTTCCGGTCCAATCCGTGACTGCGACTGTTCAGAATGATCATAAGCATGTTCGCATATCTGCCAGTATCGTGAGGCGGTGTGATGAGGGGTTAACGAGTTGAGGCCTACAAGTTTCCTATCATGAGAAATCTGAAGGCGCTGGTGAGTTCGCACGAGCAGCAAGCGCATGGGGCGAGAGACCCACATGATATAGTGGAAATTTTTCTGCTCAAACAGGTGCCAGAGCGCGAGCTCGAGTAATGCTGCGATGGATGTCACGGCCCCAGTCTCGGCATTCAAGCGGATGAGCCTGTTCAACATGCTATTCGTGTAGCTGAAGGTGGTCCGGCTTTTCCGCCGGGCTAGCTACAGAGAATGTAAGATCAGGGCGCTTGTAGATGAAGTTACAGCAACACACCAAGAAGACAGTGGAGACTGTTATGAGAAGATCACAGGCAACACTCAAAGTGGTCCACGCCTATCAAGCATATAGATGCAGCATGATGGGATGAGCACGTCGAATTGAGACGCACCGTGAGTTCTGGTGACAGTTTGAATAAATACTGCACCCTCCCGCCATGTAACGATGTCTATGACATTGAATGAGTCTTCAGTCTCAGGTCCGTCTCCGCTTATACGCACCACAATCGAAACATGTATCCCAAGGCATATACGCGTAACTGCAATCTAAGAGCAAGGCGTTGAAACCGCATTCTCTCTCTCAAGGAGCTGATATACCAGTTCAATGAGCAATGGTAGCCAAATCGAGTCGGTCAACCTCCAAATTCGCCAGGCATAGAAGCTCTGTGCCATTCCTGCCTCTGAGAACATGACATGTGAGTTGGCACACTTTTAGCATTGACATGATGAGGATAGGTACCGAGGGAGTTGAGGGCAGTCAACGGTCTCCACGACCAATTTTGTGCGAAGAGCGCATCAGTATTGCCCCATCCTGATCCAAAAGCCGTCCAAGCACCGATGTTCCTGAAAACCATAGACACTGTCACCAGAAAAAACAATGACCATACTAGAGCGTCCTAGATTAACCGCCTGCCAGACAGTGAAGACAATGTTCGCGCACCAAAAATCTTGAGCGCCAGCGAGTCTTTTCTGAAGAACTGGCAGTACATGACTGTAATCCCATTAGTAAGCCCACGCTCATGGGCCTTGTTGGGGATCAGACTCACAGAATTGAACGACGAATGCGCCGTAGAGAGCATAGCTCCACATGTACCCCAGGATCTAGCAGAGCAACCGTTTAGACGCTTTGAGTTGGCCGGAGAGCTAACGCCAATCACCAACGGTCCTGTTCTGCGGATACATGTCAGTCAGATGCTGGCAGAGAGTAGCACAAGCGGCTTACAGAAGGGAGACCTTGACGCCGTCCGGTGTCTCGACTGCCAGTGGCGCCATTCCGTAGTACTCGATTGAACAGGTACGAGAGGATTTCTCTCAGTACTTATGTACGAGAGACAACGTCCATGGCCACCGGATGAAGAAAGGTGCCGTGCACAGATCAACAACATCGCGTAAGATGAGATTGAGCGGCCAAGCGCTGGAGAGTTTGCTAACCCTATCATTGCCAAATGCGAGACAACTGTATCGGCCACTTGATCTAGATCTACCCTTCCCTTCTGGAGGATGAGCGTGTTAATTGGCTTACTGGTGCTATTAATGAGCCATGAATATGGTCCTGACTTTGTAAGAGTTCAAATAAGCCTGGTTCACCTGGGAACGATGTCCACTGTTGTCTTAACCTGTTTGAGTTCCGTGCCGTTGATGCGCCACAAGTCAGCTCCGAGACTGGAGGACATTGTCTGCGGTGGGGGCTGTTAACGTTCCCAGTGGCAAACGAGACAGACGATAAGCAGGTAGGGCCAGGGCAATCCAGATTTCACGGATCCTTCGCGGATCGGAGTGCTCAGTCACAGTGGCCGCCTGCAATCGGAACAGCAGCCGGATGCCGATGAGCACGGCAGTCGGCAGCCGCGAAATTCAAACAGCAGCCGCGAAACAGCAGTGCGCGCCGCCGAGCACTTCATCTTCGAAATCAACTCGGTTAATAACGCTGATCCTTGATATCCCTTGTATCTGTGTAGTACGACCGGCGTGTTTTTTCTCTCCTCTGAGTCTCGACTTCTCTCCAATGCGGTCTTGATGTACGAGTCAGACCAGTCGCGCCATCCCGGAACTGCGCACGAACTACTTGCGACTACATAGCGGGCGCGAGGCATTAGTTTGACGGCGTGTCTTGTGAGACTATACTTCAGGCTCGATGAGAAGGTATCTCGCAACGAGTCGCCCAAGACTCGAGCTCTGACTCGGGGTTAAACTCGAAAGGGTCTCATTGCTTGTTTTGCGTCGAATTGCAAAGCTATGCCCAGTCATGCATGGTATACCAGTAAAACAGTGGACGCATCGGCAAAGACAACGGGAGCACAATGGACCATATCACTACCCCTACGGGCGGAAGGTATATTCGTAGCTATGTAGATACAGCCTGATGGCCAAGCAGTCAGTCAATCAGACCACAGGCAGCCATCAAAGAAGATTCAAGGGCGCTTCTCGCTAGCGCTGCGTTTCGCAATCTGCTTTCCTTGGCATGACCTGTGAGGTTGTACAGGTACATCAACGAAAGACCGTGTCAAAGAGAAAGCACCTACAGTTACGATTGCCATTCCTGCTCAAACTCAGAATTCTTCCATGAAGAAGGCTACTGAATGGGCTGGAGACAGGGCAGATAATCTTGCAGATTTGCGCAAGGGACATAGAACAGAAGTATTCTCCGACAACCAACTCGATGGTTTGCAAATAGCGTCTTTGCTGTGCGGCTTTCCCGAAGCGGCGCCACTCAGGATGAGTGCTTAGCTCGTGCCATGGACAAGTATTGGTGAGTTTGGAATGACGCTGGCACCAGCACAGCCCAAATCCGAAAACATGGTCATTCGAATCGAGGATGGTGACTGTGAGGGTCCGAAGCGGCTGGTCTGCCCCCGATTGACCGAGAAAGTCAACGAAGAGAGTCCACATTTCCGAGTCTGCGCAATGATAACCATGCTCAAAGCTAGAGAGCGTGGTGACGAGGGCGAGCCGCGTCAAACAATTGAACTGGGGACACAGGCGATGGAGCCTTGGAAGGTGACTCATGTCCGAGCTGACAGATGAATGGGATTAGTCACCGTACGGTTCAAAAAAGCAACTCGAAACATACTCGTACAAGTGATAGACATACGTGCTTCCGCGTAAGTCATAGCGCAAATCCACAGAAAGACTCGTCACGGCGGTGCAGGCGGAAAGGAGATGGTGAAATGCTTCTCCAACTTCGAAATCCTTCGACGAGAAGTAGAGCGTGGATATGTTGGCCAAGGATATCGGCCATGGCCTCTGCACGAGTCCATTGATTTCATCCGCATCCAGTGCTCGTAGGTCCAGCTTTCTCAGGTAGCGAAGGGGGGATTTGCTGGAGGCGACACCATCCGCTGTGTCGGTCTCTGGATCGAGGGAGAAGGTGGGACTGAACTGCTGCTTGTCGGATTGCAGGACGCGGAAAGTCTCCATGTCAGGGAAGACAGAGAGCAGTTCCGTCAAGAATGCCCGGTTCTGCACCCAAAGGCCCGTCAACGTAACATTGCTGATTGGCTTTCCACCAAACAGCCGTATGCACCTCTGAACATCAACAGTTTCCGTCAGATCGATCAAACGGAAACAGAGGCTTCGAATGGACGTCAAGCTGTCGAACACCGGAACAACCTCGTCAATCCCAAGCCATGCATTCAGTTGAACGCTTCCCGACTCGCGAACCTCGTCTGTACCGCCGCTGATGGTGACGCAAGAAACGGATGCCCCGATGTCCGGAGAGAACTTCAGCAGTCTGGCGAAGGAGGCCACAGAGAAAGTTCTCTCCCAAGATCCGTTGTTGCACTTGGCAGAACATGAGCCGTGATTAGTGCAAACTTGGCGTAGGGGATTGATGGGCAACAAGGTGATGCAATGGAATAGATGTTTGCGTGCGCGACCGAGGAAGAGTTTCGAGGTACGCGCGCATGAGAGGAGTGCTTGGCGAATGACCTTCGAATCAGAGGGTAGATGCACGATTTCGTCTATGATGCTGAAGATAATGTCCGCTGGTATTTCGCCCTTGAACAGCAGGGCAGAGTCCGAGTTGCAAAGCTCCGGTGGTATGGTCCCCAGTCTCTTGCCAAGGCCGACGCTTTCAAGAGGATTCTGCAGGTCTGCGTGGATAGCCATTCGGTCTTGACATCGACCCAGCGAAGTGGAGGTCTCAATGAGACCATGCCTGGACCATGCGCCTACCAATTTGATGGCGGAATTCGCCGCGTGGCTGCTCTGCAGTGCAGACTGCCAAAGTGCCGGCGGCGGCAGCGCGGTCACCGCGGGGCGCCTGGCCCATCACTGCCCGTCACCTGACCTAAAGCGCGTGATTGGACGTAATTGTTGTCTTGACTTGTTTACGACCCTGCGTCTAAGCTTTCGCTCTTACCACCACTCAACTTGCTTTAGTCGACGACGACGACCATGCCACCCGTGTATGTTCATCAGATATACACTGAAATGTTGCGTTCAATCTAGATCTGCAGCTCTGCGACCCATTGGCACATTCCTGGATATCCCATTGGCAGCACCTTCAAGGACCGTACAGAGTGCTGCAATGCGGGCGTGCATGGGCACACTCAGGCTGGCATACACGGGCGTGAAGGGGAGGGCGCATTTTCCGTAACTTTGTGCGTATTCTGGATCTCGTATAGATGGTCTCTGACAACAGGTGCAGGTCCGGCGGATATGAGGATGACGAAGATTACGGGACCTATTTGTGCGTCCTTACCACGTCTATCTCTGCGGCGCCTCGCTTACCGCTTGCAGCTACTACACTGGCGCAGGTATCTGAAGGTCTTGACTAATGTCGATAACACTGGATCTGATCGACATCCAGGCGGACGTGCAGACCGATCCAAGGTGCAAACAGAGGACCAGCTGTGGGAGACCAAGGGTAACGCCCAGCTGCAGGTATGTCTCGTCTTGCAGCATGGACCGTGAGCTCAATCTGTACTAGTTGTCGTGGCTCTCCAAGAAGCCTCTACGTGTTATCAGAGGCTCAAGACACAAGTCCAAGTACGCGCCAGTCGAAGGGTAAGAAAGACTGCAAGCCTGACTATATGCTGCTGATAACGTCGGACAGTTTCCGTTATGACGGTCTCTTTATGATCACCAATGTGAATTCTCTCATCGTTTCAACGTACAGACTTACTCATAATTCACCAAGGCCTGGGAGCAAAAAGGGAAGAGTGGCTACAAGATGTGTCGATTTCTCTTCCAGGTTCGCACCGTTTATCGCGCGCTCAACCGACGCCTCACCGCATTCCAGAGACTCAAAGATCAGAAAACTCGTCTGGCCAACTGGTCCAACGTAGAGCTCGAGCCCGTGGACCCGGCAACCTTGCAAGGTCCTGACGCTCCCTCCCCTTCCACCTCTTCTACGCCGAGACAGCGCTCAACAACCGAACTGAAATCTACGATCAAGCACAAATCCGCGTCTACGTCAAAGCCTCGATCAAGGCCAATTATAAAGCAGTCTGCAGTGACTAGCTACAGACCTGCTCCCAACGCCTACATACACAAACCGAATCCCAGCGTCGTCAAGCGGCCACTAGCCTCTTGGGAACGATTGGCGAACAGAGCATTTCGTAGTAGCCCGGCTGCCCCACTGGCGCAGGATGGAACAGTGGCGGTGAAGAGGGAGTCAAGCCGGACACCGTTTAAATCGGTCAGGGCGGAGACAGCGTCGGTCAAGAGGGAAGCTAGCGACGACGACGCTACTATGGAGGAGGGAATCTGAGCTTGGGCCGACTTCTATTTCTTGCTATCATTGGCAGCCCCACGGCGCAGGATGGAACAGTGGCGGTGAAGAGGGAGCTCAGTCGGACACCGTTTGAATCGGTCAAGGCGGAGACAGCGTCGGTCAAGAGGGAAGCAAGCGACGACGATGCTACTATGAAGGAGGGTGAAATCCGAGCTTGGGCTGACGAATCTTGCTATCCTATTTCTTGCTATCCTTTTGTATCATACTTCAGCTTACATCTTGTACATGTTATCACGTAGATCTTGCTATTGCCTCGTCTGACATCGGACTAAACTTGTGTACTCATGTAAATCTTAGTCGATCGCGATGTGATGTGCTGATGCCCAAATCAAACCTTTGATTGCATCCACGGGCTTTGATTTTCCACGTCCGAATGATGCAATGGTAAGGGCTTAGAGTGGGCTTGGCTGTGTCTCATTTGTGCAGCAAGCCCAGTATCTCGAATGCCTATGTTCCGTCTCTCTGCTTTGCCTGCCACCATCTTCATTGTTTCAATGCGATGTGGCTCATTGTCGACTGTGCTCTAGATCTCTGCCTTGCTAATGAGGGCACACCAAGCAGACTTTCGTAACTCGTCAAGTGCAGATGAACCCCAATTGACTACGGCTACATCGGCGGAGCGCTTACGAACTGTATCTATGAAGCGCATGCTACGGCAAGCGGGCGCCTGCCGACGCGGATCGGAAATCCAAAACTGCGCCTGGTGGCACCAGTGTTACTGAGTGTACTCTGTGTTGATCGCGCTGTCATGGTTGCCATTGCACCCCGACAATCTCAATCCTAACTCGTCAAGAGGACTAGCCGCCGTCACGTACGCGTCCAGATGACTGGAGTCTTGCTCTGCGCATTTGTGCCAGGGTACTGATAGCTGATTGCATACTCCGAGTCGGAATCTTCATAGCTCCCGGCGTCCGAAATCTTACGCGACTTTTGATGTTACGCGACGTGGAGTCGATCTCTTCAAGATCCTTTTCCTCCGCTCGGCGATTATGGTCGACAGCGGGCCTTGCTTATTACTCTGTAGTCGTAGATAGGCCATCAACGGCCTCTCCCTCTTCTCCTCATCAAGACTAGATGCCCTCACTGACACTGACGGATGAGATAGCAAATCTTGACATTGCCCCTCTGTGAGTTATTTGGCTTGATATTGCCAGCATCTCATCCATATACTTATTCTAGAACTGGACCTCTGGTAAGTGGTCCTGATTTCACGACCCATGAATTCGAAAGTGTTCAAAAGGCTGCGGTTGTTGCTGCCAGGTCCTTGGGTACATGTGGAGCTACGCTTTCTATGGCGCATTTGTCGTTCAATTCTGTGAGTCGTACATATTTGCAGCGGCAATTCTCTCTTATGTGCGGGGAATCAACAGATATATACTGCCAGACCTTTTCAAGGGATTCGCTGGCGCTCAAAAGCTTCGGTGCGCGCAGACATTGCTTTCCGGAATTTCCTGCTCGGACTCACTTACTCCAGTATGGGCGATGTTTTCGGGGGCGACCATTTTCATGCTCTTCGTGACTATTGGTGCTTGGAAGGCTTTCGGACCAGGATGGGGCCAAGAGGATACGCTCTTCCTTCAGAACTGGACATGGAGACCGCTGATCGTACTCAGCTCCCTCGGTGTGTACCTGTCCAGTACAGACTCTGTGCGAGTACTGACCGATTCCAGAAGCAGGAATGGCACAGAGTTTTTACGCCTGGCGGATCTGGAGGTTGACCAAGTCGATTTGGCTGCCCTTGCTCATAGAACTGGTATGTCCCGTCCAATAAGATACCCTGCAAGAAGTCAGGATGTATACTTCATGTCCAGATCGCGGTTGCGCGCATAGGCCTTGGAATTCATGTAACGATCGTGGTGAGTGGTCTACGTGGATACGAATCTTGAAGTTGGAATCTGAGTGAAGGCGATAGACAGCGATGCGTGGCGGCAGCATGACGAGTCTATTCAGCCTCTCGCCCGAGCTCACGGTGCGTCTGCATAGTCTACGTGGTGTGAAACCGGGTCCTCAACGGATTCTAAGGCATGGGTCAGTCTTAGTGTTGCCTGCGATCTCCTCATAACAGCTTCCACCGTCATTTTCGTGAGCAGTTCTATCTCATCTGTACAACCATCGACAGTTTGTGACCTCGTTTCCATGCATAGCTATACCGGCAGAAGTCCCGGACGACGTTTCACCACACGACCAGCTTGTTGAACAGACTCATCTTCTTGACTGCAGAGACAGGCGCGGTGACGTCCATTGCGGCAGCACTCGAGCTTGCGTTCTGGAACTTCTTTGAGAAGAAGAACTATCATTTTCTAATGTAGGTCTATAGCAGCTTGCTGTGATTGTGCTAAATTGCCTTCAGATTCCTCTTGATCGGGAACTTGTAGGTATCTTGCCGTTTGTTTTCTCTGCCGCTGCCTGACAGCTTTGGGTTAGATATGCGAGCATGTTGCTAATCATCTTGAACCACCGCGGCCATGGGTCCGATCAGGATTTGGAATGGTCGGGCCATTGTTCGACCCGGAGGCAGGCAGCTTCAACGCGTGAAGTTCACATAACCTTTACGACGGATGTCGTCACAGACCGCGCAGCAAGCGTCGATTCTATAGAAGTCAGTCTTCGATCCTGGTTCTCGTACGCATTGCTAACCCTAGAGCGCTCAGGATTTCGTGGCCTCGTCCGCCGGAAAGGACAAGGAAGAGAAAGTGCAGGGAGTCTAGAATATGCGGGAAGAGACGAAACGCCGGTCGTGTGGTGTTGAATAAATTTGTATCTACAGCTCAAACAAGCCCATAATTGAGTCTCTTCACTATGAGATACCGAGCGGTGAAGAGCGCCTGCCGACGCTGATCGGACTTCAAAAGTTGCCAATCGCGTAATCCCGACACTCCGCTCTTTTGATTCAAACGCTGATCGCGATGGACGTTGTCGCAACGACGTTCCACATCACCGCCGCTGGCAGGATCTGCGTCAGATACGACACGATGAGCACCAACCGCCTTCAGTGCTAGGCAAGAGGCGGTGCGCTGACCGCACATCTACTGTTTCCTGCATGCTCAGCTGCCTCTCAGTGATAAGCCGTGTCTTGACCGAGGCGCGGACAATATGGGAAGACCTCTACCAGACCTTTCCCAACTGGCCGCACAACTTGTTGAGCGCCATTCAGCTGCCCGTTGCCCTCCGGGCAACCCGTCTCTGCATAGATACTCGCCAGTTGACAGTGCCGGCACACTCGACATCATCAGCACCGCCCGAAGTATGAGGATTGCAGAATGCCGACCGAGCCCGCTACTGACGCGTCTTCGCGTGAACTCCTAGCTCCTGTCCGTCATTACAAGACTGTGACGCGATCCGAGAGCCTGTGTAGGGGAAGAGGAAGCTCTAAGCTATTGTCAGAGGCCATTCCTGAAATGTAGAATTTGACCGTGCGTTTTCTATCTTCGTTGAACAACACGCCGTTCCTGTACTAACACCGTGCTAGAAGTTCTTGTTTACGGCGCCACCGCACTGAGCATCAAGATTGTTATCAGTCTACCACCAGCTTGAGACGCGCCCGGAACGCTCTTCCGCGCTCACCAAGCGCCCAAACGTGAAACGTCCCGATGACTACAATCTGCCATTGGACAACTAGGGATCATCGGCGATGGCAGGAGCGAAGTTCACGACGAACTCCATCACCTCAGCTCTCTGCGATCGATTCACTATCCTGTCACCATCAGCTTTGTTTGTATGAACTCGCCCAGAGCTCGTCGCCGAGTTATATGGCTATGTTCGCAAGTATGTTCGCGAGTCGCCCAATTTTACTCAGGCACGTACTTATGTGCAACCCTGACAGAAGATCTTCCGGGATCCCAGGCTTCCCTGGCTCCCTCGTGGCCAATCATGACTTCTCCCATCGAAAGATATAAAGGCTCCTGTGGAAAGTTGGGACGCCCTTGGTCACCTTCCGCCAGATGATCCATGTCAACTGTTGGATTTTCGGGTGTCGATCTCGTTGAAATGTGAGTAAATCGTCGTCCTCGTCGCCTTCTTGTGCTTATGACGGCCTCAGCACTGGTCCCCTGGTAGCTATCTGTGTACCAATTATCGATACTGTTCCAACACTGCAGCCAGGTCCTATGGGGCTATTGTCTCTATGCCGTTCTCCTCGTTCAGATGTGTGAGTATCATTCTCCACTATGCGTCACGCGAAGCTGACCAGTCAAGGCTTTTACATTCGGACTTTCCCACATGATTCCCTTTCGTTGAGGACATACGGTGGCGGCCCTTCCTCGTCTACGAAGGAGAAAAACTGAAATAGATCTTCCAGCATGGACCTTGTTTCTTCTGGAGACCGCCTTCACGATGTTTATCAACACCAGTGCATCGCTTGATCAAGGCCCTGGCTTAAGGAATCTGTTAGGCCTCTTGTCTTTAGACTGGTCTGTAGGTGAGCCAGACTTTCTTGCACCTTCGTTCTGATCATTCATCATGTCATGCAGCTGCCGCGATGGCAAGAAGCTACCACATCTGGCGGATTTACCGCTTGACGAGATCATTGTTGCTGCCAATGTTTATACAGGCGGTGCGGCGCTTACGGCCATGCTTCCATTCGGTACTGATGGACGTTTTGTGCTTTGCAGATTTCTGTCACCCAGTTGACTGCTGCGTTCTCCTTTAGCATATCGGTGCGTACGGGTATAGCGCATAAGGCTCCGCCAACATAATGTGCTGGACTTCAGGTGTTTTTGCGCGGAAGTGGGATAGACGTGTTGTTTGATATGGCACCTGTTATCACGGTACGCTTCTTCGTCGGGGCCTGACAGAGAACTCAACACATTCGGTTTATCCGATAATTCAGGCTTGGGGCGGTGGCAGCTTAGCTAGCGACACACTCATCACGAGCTCCATCATGTTCATTGTACGATCTTCTATATCTCATGTCTATTCTTCAATGACAAGCGACCTCTAGTTATCCCGGCGTAGAATTCGCTTTCGTCATAGAAGTCGTTTCGCCAATATCTTTCAACTTGCTGTCGAAACCGGGGCTGTCAGCTCGGTTGCAGCCCTGATGCAACTTCTTCTCTGGCTTACCTCCAAGGATTATGGTCTGTATCTGACAGTGTCCGTATCTTCCTCTTACGACCTTTGTCTAAATGCTTACACACCCTCAGTTTTGTCGCCATTGGCAAACTTTATTCGAACATGTTACTGGCGGTCCTCAATTTGCGTGCCACAACCGGGTCGGACTTTGCTGGCGTCAATGTGCCGACGTCTGTTCGTGCAGCCAACACGGCGCGGAGTCAGCTAAATGATCGCAACGCGAAGAGACGTTCTGGCAGAAGGCCCATCATCTCAGTGCAACTCACGCATACGCTCAGGCTCATAATGCTTAACCGACGCCTGCGTCGCGTATCCCTCTTCGTCATGGCCAATTTTCTCCTCATTGCCTACGTGTTCAGACGCCAGATGGTTCACTGGAAGACCGTCAACATGGAAGACCTGGCCTTTGATCATCCGACGCTCGTCAAGGCCAGATTGAATGAGCTCGAGTGGGAGGAAGATTTTTGGCGCCATGACCAGGTGCAGCAGGCGCTGCCGACTCCGCTTAGCTCGAAGCATCGGTTCAACACGACCGGGCTGCTGCAGGTTTCGTCGGACCCGTACGCGCGGCATCCGATTCCGGACGTCATTGCGTACGCTCAGCATAGGTGGAATCTCAAGCTGAAGAGAGCTAGCAAGACTTTACGGGAAGCTGTGGCCGAGTACCAGCGGCGATACCGCCGTCAGCCGCCAAAAGGCTTCGATAAATGGTAAAGACTACCTCGCTTTTGGTCCGGTCATCGCTTACTCGTACTCAGGTGGAAATACGTTCGAGAGAACAACGTCCAGCTTCCAGACGAGTACGACCAAATTTACAATGACCTCCAGCCTTTCTGGGGCATCTCTCCGGCACAACTCAACAAGATTCAGCGCGATTATGAGTCTCGAACGAGTTTCACGCTGGGAAAACTCGATAGGCATACCGTGGGCATCGTAAATCATAGCCTGCCCGAGGGACGTTACGAGGAGCTGACCTTGGGTGCGAGAAGTCTCGTTGAGCTGCTACGTCCTGTACAGGAACTTTTACCGGAATTCAGGGCTGTCGTTCTTCCCGATGATAATCCGACACATTTCTTCGACTGGGAGCTCAAGCAGGCAGCACTTTTCAATGCGGAAATGGGGACGTACTTGAACGTCTTCGCCACACAGATTCATACGAAGCACGATGGTTGGCTGTCTGCGTGTAGCCCCGATTCACCCATCTGGAGAGATCCGCCATCTTTTGATGAGCCGTTCCCGCCTCCATCGTCCAAATCCACCTCCAAGTCGTTCATTTTCGACCATCGCAAGGCGACTGACCCATGCCAACACCCGTCTCTACTGCGACAGCACGGCCAATTCCTTCCGTGGAAGCGGGGCCCCATTCCCGACGGCCATATCACGCCCAGCTTCTCGTACTCTCCGAGTGCGGTACACTTGGACATCACCCTGGCCCACACAGTCTCGTGGTTGGGCCCTTACCAGGAGTCGGAGGACAGGTCATGGGAGCGGAAGAAAGACAAGTTGGAGTGGCGCGGAAAAAACACTGGGATCTTTTATAGTGACAACGTTGATTGGGCGGCGAGCGAGCGAGTGCGGATGATGGACTGGGCGGCGCGGGATCTGCATGAGAATGTGACGTTGCTGAACTGGATGGATGGCCATCCCCGAGATGAGGTGTATTTGAACGTCTCGAAGGAGACACTGGCGTCGTCGATGTTGGACATTGGTTTCGTGGGTTCACCGGTGCAGTGCGAGGCCAAGCTTTGCAAAGTCTTGGCGAAGCTGTACAAGTTCCACGCGAAGCCGCACGACCCCATAGAAACGTTCTCTCACAAGTACATCCTCGACATCGACGGGAACGGGTGGTCATCGCGATTCCATCGGCTCATATCATCGAAATCGCTTGTTTTCAAGAGCACCATATACTCGGAGTGGTGGGCGGACCGCGCGCAGGCTTGGGTTCATTATGTGCCGATCAAGAACGATTTCAGCGATCTTTGGGACGCGCTGGTGTGGTTTAGAGGCGGGCCTGATGGGGAAGGAGCGCATGATGCTGAGGCAAAGAGAATCGCCATGGCAGGGAATGTGTGGGCGCAGAAATTTTGGCGCCACGAAGACATGACGGCGTACAACTTCAGATTGTTTTTGGAGTATTCGCGATTGATGAGTCTCAATCGCCACGAGATGAGTTATAGACTTTGCGGTCGGTGGGACCGCAGTAGTGTTTGTGATCTATAGGTTATCACGGATATGGATAGGCGAAAGCTGAGTCCGTTAATCGTAGCTTTGGGAGAGTCTTTCCGATACAATTGATACGCAGCAAGTCACCAGAGATAGTGTCTCTTCATCAGAATAGATATTCTTGACTCTTGTCTACAGTATCTTCCAAGAGATGATCGACTATAATACATGGATCACGGAATTTGCACCTTCACGATGCACGATGCACGACGCTGACTGATGGCTTGAGTACTGAAGAACTGAAAGTCCACGAGAGGGGATTGTGTACAAGTGCCCACTCAGGAGCTCGGGCAGTTAATCTGTTGGATCATTCCGTTGTAGCAGCATCGGAGAGTTCATATGGTTTGGCCGCTGTAGAGTCGTCCTGACTGGCAGTTTGCTTGCTAAGGTTCTGAAATGCAGGTCAATCCTGAGCAAGCATAGAACCGTGACAAACCTACGCGCATCACAAAGAAATCTCCTTCTTTGTCTGTGATAACCTCTGTCGTTCGCGATATTTGGATGCCGCGGGCGAGAAGGAGAGTAGTGGCGGTATCGTTCCTGTCCTGCCAGAACGGACTTTCGCAATTTGTTCGAGATGGTGCAGATAGCATATTGGCACTGCTCTCTTCCAGCTTGGGAGTCCGCGAGTTTAAGACAGCCATCAATGTGGTTGAATATCTGAAGTTCAGATTGTATCAGTACAGCCTTATGGAAGGGAAATGACCCGATGACCGTACAGTTTTCCCGTCATGAGGAACACCGTGAAATAGAAGTAGCATTGCCTGCTTGCAAGCCAGAGTGTTAACTGAACAGTCACAGCCAACAACGTCAAAATCCCAGTTTCTACGGTAAGGCGTATGATCTTGCTGATTTTACTTGTCGTGGCATGGAAATGAGTTCGGGTCCTGTGTCTGTGGAGCTATGTGTATAGTATGAGTTGGTACAAGGTTCAACATTTCATGATAGACTGACTATAACCACCAGCGAAACCGTGATCAGGACGTCGCAGGCAACACTGTCCGACCCCCAAGTCTACGAATTATTGCTTAGATGACGAGGATGGCGAGATGGAAGGTTTTACGGTGATCACAGGCATCAAGTCGCTGAGTTTGTCTATGCCGCCGCCTCGGAGAAACACCTAGCAAGGTTGAAGATACTTAACCTCCGATGATACCACGACTCCACCGACAATCTCACCGTAACACTGATATAGAACGCTATTCCAACGTGCGCTCCTATGATCTGGCAGGTCGTGTTAAGCGGTGGGATAGCCTTCAGACGGGCGGGGCGGAACATACTGCACCGATAATCAATGGAAGCCAGACTGAGCGACTCAATCGATAGATGCGCCAGGCGTAGAAACCACGCGCCATAGCACTGACTAGAGCATCTGAGTCAAGCTTTCACACATCAAGACTCGAACATACCAAGAGAATTGAGAGCAGCAAGTGGTTCCCAGGACCAATCGAGCCGGCGTAGTGTATCGACATCGCCCCATCCGGGACCAAAAGCGTTCCATGCTCCGATAGTGATAAATGCCGTGAAGGCTGTTTCCAAACAAAACATGGTCCAGACTAGGTGGTGATTGAGTCAAGGGACACAGAGAGAAGGTCATGCCCACCGTAGATCTTGAGTTTGCGCGGATCCTTCGGGTATGATTCGCTGTACATGTCTTGACCGGAGTTCGTTTCCTCCACCGTTTAAGGGCAACGAGGAGCACTGGACTCACACATCTGGACAATGAGAATACCGTACAGACAATAGCTCCACATGTAGCCCAGAACCTAAGACAGTCATCAGTCAGGCGATGGACAACAGTGGAAGATGCAGGCGTGATTACTAAAGGCCCCGTTCTGAGACATACAGTCAGTCTTCGAGGTACAGAGAAAAAGTGTGGGCCTCACAGTAAGGAAATGTTCAGGCCTGGTATCACAACTGGCGCCATGTCGATCGAATGAGACGTCGATGCGGTCAAGGGTTTATTAGTCCATTATATAGTGCTCGATGCTGTGGAGTGAGTTTCCGGTACATCTGCCGGAAATCAGAGAACACGGTTTGTGGAAAATGAGGAGATGATGGTGGGAATGGGCTCGAAGCTCAAGGTAGAGTGTTCGTAGCAGCAGACTGGCAAGGAAGTGAGGGACCTGCAGTTGACGCTGAAACTGAGGACATGAACGCAGTGAGTATTGCTCGATGGCAATAGAGGAGGATTCATCCTTCCAAGCGAGCATCTTCATAGGCCCTGGGAGGCTTCAGTGCATCCGAGACATGTGCGTTCGTTCGTAACCAACGTCAAGGATCAAGTTCCTTGACAGATGCGAAGATACGCCCGTGCCCACTGCTATGCGTTCGCGCGCTGATGATGGTCCGGTTCCTGAGTCACGTCCAACGGCTCACAACGCTGCGTAATTTCACCGCCAACAGACGAGCTCTCAACTCAGGCTATCTCCCGTCTGTGTCGACTCATGATCTCAATTCTCAGCCTGATTATTTCTGACTCAATAGGTGATCTTGAATACAAGTGTCACGTATAGCTTACTCACCTGTTGAACTCCGTCAAGCTTGCGTCCCGATTCGGGGTGGATGGGGAACATTGACCTTTACAAATTCTACGCGCCTTCTCCTACCAGCGACCCAGGATCGAAGGTCGTTAGCTTTGGTGCCCTGCTTTGCTAGAGAGATCCTATAAAATATGTTGATCTCTTGTGGAGGACGAATCTCTACATGTACAACCTGACAAAGGGTATGATTCTCCTCGCCTGTGATCAGCTTCTGCGATCGGACTTTCTTCTTCATCTTTGTTGGCCTCCGACTTGACAGTGTATTTTTATTCCGAAACCCGTTGAAATCACTATAAGTTGCCTGGAGAACGATGTGAAAAGACTGAGAGCATCAAGGCCGTCGTGACAGTGCTTACACTACTTGACCAACTCCTTGGATTTTGATCCTGTCATATCAGCACTGGATGACCAAAATAAGCCCGAGTTTAACGTAGTAGATTCATCACAAAGACTGGAGACACCAAACTATTCGCCTATCCTGGTGACACCGTCCTCGCGGTCATCTACTCCGCTTGAGTTTTGGTCGAGCAGGTGCCGCCAGCATTTCCTAGAGCACGCGGGGAAGTCCGCAGATCAACACGGGAACTCACAATAACGCAGTCCATCGGACAGATCCATACACACTTTGAGAGGAGTAGGCGCCAGCGGAGACGACGAAGCGAAGACAAATGGATGGATGGACATTGGAAGCAGCTACACAGCGGCAGAACGGCCCGAACGACCGACGCTGCCTGTGCCTTTCCGATCTACTTGTCTCCTTTCGAAATTGAGGACGACGACGATTCGAATCCTTCAGCTGCTGTGCCCATGGTAGCTCTTGATGCTATCTATGTTCGCTCAGTTCAATGATCACAGAAACGAGCGGTATGTCCATATTTCATAGAACGACCACGTACACAACCCTTCGCAGACCTTCCACTTCCCCACACAAAAGAGCCGCCGAAGATTAATTCCTCGGTACGTTCCCGACACGCCGTAAGAGGGCCTGGTATGAGGATGGATGCTGAGACAGCTTCGAATGAGCCATCCTGAAACTCGAACGAAAGTCTCCTCTACAACAGCTTGGCCGTTCCGTCAGTAAATGCCGTCTCATCTACCTGTCCATTTGTCGCTAGACCGTCAGTGGTATATTATGGCTATCAAATGCCACTTGTACGATATTCTCAACTTGTGTAGCCCAAGAAACGCGGTGTAAAGAAGGTACTCGTTGGTCCGCACTTGAGTGGCCCAACTTCTTGCCACTCTAACCTCCTCAAACGCTCTCGAACTGCCACTGCTGGTTGAGATCGCCATTGTCCGTGAGGAGCTGTACCGCCAGGTTCGTCTAACATTTCGCCATGAGATGAAACTTCGATCCATGTGTAAGAAGCATCAAACACTCACTGTGTTCTTTGTGATCACGTCGACCACGCTCCACGCCAAGGAAGGGCTCTGGTCAGCCCACCTGATCTATAAGGGCATTGCTCAGTGACCATATCGGCATCGGGGTCGGTCCATACGTACAGCATAGTAGCCATCCCCGGCGTCGACGATGTCGAACAAAGACGCCTCATCGGGCGAGGCGCTATAGAGGTGGGATTCCTTTCGAATACGAAGATCAGCACCATGCCATCCTGCGAAGAGAAGGTCTCCTACCTCGCAATACTCGGACATGATTGTAGCGTTGAGCGGCTGGTACGTGAACGTGTAGGCTGTCCCGGAGGGCGTGACGAGCCATTGCGAAGCGTTGGAATTCTGGACCCCGAGCGTGTCGTAGATGCGCGTTGGGGCTGCGAGCGCGGCAGAGGAGTTGCGGTTCAGAATGCGGTAAGTGCCTGCGGGGAGCTGGGCGTGAGCTGTGACCGCAGCGACCAGGACGGTGAAGAGAGAAGTGAGTGTGGAGACCATCTTTCGTGGGTTTGGGAGGAGAGGTAAAGCGGAGAAGGAAATGATGGGTGAAAGGGCCACTGAAAGGCTTCTTATACCTGTGACAAAATCAAAAGATTTTCCACGTGTGGGGAAAGGCTTTACGCATACCCTTCTATGAGGGTTGTCCGCGAGTTAGCAAGGAGTTTGTATGTACTCTAGGCTAGAGTGTAACTATGGCGATGATAACCTACGATGACTTCCATCAGTATCGCGAATTGAGTGAAGGTGGAATTGGAGAGGTTGAACACGACTGTGACACAGAATTGACGAATTATGTAACGAAGAGCAGCATGCCCTGTCGCAGTGGTGGAAGGGAGGAAAACAGAAGAATAAGAAGGCTTACAATTACTGACGAGCACACAAGAACCGAATAGTATCATAGATTCCTTCACAGAATTTCGATAGAATTCATAAGGCCCACCGAGAAGAAAGGCAAGGACCGAATAGATTTGTCTCACCTGGTCCTTCTACACCCGGTAATGATTCAGTCGATGCCGCTGTGTGTGTATGCACCAGCTAGACGCATAATGTGCCTCGAATCGAACTGATGAATTGAATTGATTATCGAGCGTAGTACGTGTCTTGGCTCTCGATCCAAGGATATTCGGGACGGCACGAAATAGAGTGCAATCCAGACGACCATTGGATTATTGATTGAGAACTATCTGCTCACGTTTAGAGCGACGTAGGGAGCTAAAGAAAAAATTCATAACGTACGGGGACCGTGACGTTCTCGTTCTCGAGGAGTGGATAGCTAGGACCATCAGAGTCGTGTTTCTTCCGCATGTGCCTGTCGTCTTTCGAGACGGTGAGCCAAAATGCGCATACTTTGGATGTGGCATACCTTAGACCCGGAACCTTTGAAAGTTTCTGTCCTCTGCCTATCTCCTTATAGGACCGCAGACAGGCGTTCTGCCGCTATACGGCATCCCAGCTTCTGAATTGGCCACCACCACCATGGCGGATATCCCGAAGTTCGTCTACAAGATCGTTCCCGAGGCGCCTCCATCTGTGCTACCACACGTCCTCTCGCTGAGCTCGCTGGACTCTCAAGACGGATTCATCCACCTCTCCATCGCATCCCAGATCCCCATAACAGCCGACCTCTTCTTCCAGGAAAGCACAGCTCTCTGGCTATTGCGATTGGACAAGGACGCGATAGAAGCAGAAGGCGGCCGACTCGTGTGGGCAGAAAATGCACCCGGATGCGTGCATCTGTACGGGAAGGAGGCGGGGACATGGGATGGGGCGCGATTGGGCGAGGGCACAGTCGTGGATGTGAAGGAGTGCACGCGGCTAGGAGAGCAGACATGGTTGGAGGCGATGAAGCCGTGCTTCAGTGACGGCTGGCTCGTCGATGATCGTGCATAATGAGGGCAAAGCCATAGTCGCCGAAAACGTTGGCAGTAATTCGGTTGGCGTAGGGCGGGAGGCCACCTATGCTCCTCGGCAACAGTGCGTTAGAGAGAGCGGCGCCGGCTGTACGCAGTCAGACGAATATATTTGAGACCATAAGCGACGCGCAACTTACCAGCCGGTCCATTTTCCACCGCTGTCAGCTGCAGAGTACAATTTGTTGTCATAGTGTGTCCAGCTAGGAATCAAAGAGATCTACCGTCTCGACGGCGAGGTCATGGGAGGGAGAGGACAAATGATCGTTGATGTAAGGCCGCCCGCCCAAGGTGTTGTCGGCCCAGTGTCGGCCCTTGTGCCGGTTTGGACACCCGCCTCATTTCCTGACTAGGGGTCCTTGAGGGCCATATCCTTGCGGAGGTCGTTGCAATACTTTCTGATTGCAAAGATACAATTTATATGTCGTTGATAAACTCTTTTGCAAGAACGTGATTCTGGCAGCTCAAGCGCAGGTACACCGTCGAGGCGAACTCCATGTAATCACAGTGATCTTTCATAACAGTCGACTACCTCTTCATTTTCTTCGGAGACTTTGCCTTGCCCTTGCCCGCAAGGCCTTGTACCATATCAGCAATCATATATTTTGAGAGGGCGGCGCTCACATTTCTTCCTTTCTCATGGACTCCACCTTCACCTTCAGACTCCGGTCAATCTCTGTGCCGTTTGAGATTGCAGATGAAAGAACAGGAACCACTCACCCATCAATGGCTCATCTACTTCAGCATTGACGACCGTTTTCACATTACTAATGGTACCGCCGGCGACCGCTCATACATCTTCACAGAATACGGAGAATGTAGAACAGGATGACCAAGACGACGATGCCCACGACGATTCACAGGGATAACGATCTGGAGGTTCTGTCTACTAGGTGTCCTCAGCGTGCCGCTGTGAACTTCATCCTTGCCAGGTACCTCATGCTAGCTCTATAATCTCTACCAATCGTCCTTGAGGGACACAACCTTGTACAGGATTATGCAGGTATACTATTTTTCTTGCGGCAAAGTCACGAATTACGTTATGAACAGCGACACTACTGCGAGTCTGCGACACCGACGGCTAAACCAGCTCCTCGCAGGTTCTCGCATAAGGAGTTGACAAAACCTGATGCTCTTCTTCATGGTTACGCTGCCTCATAATTTGTCTGCAAAGCCTCGTGGTTCTCGCACCTGCCCTCCACTACTTATAAGCAACGTCTACTGTGCACCAGACGCCGATGTCCACTCATCGAGGCAGTGGCAGGCACCGCTGGATCCCCGGCAGCAGATCTTCGAACAGAGGGTCTCAGAAGTTGATACTATCCCTATCCCTTATTGTGGCACTGGCCTCGTCATTCAGAATAGTAAAGATTGATTGAGAGCTGAACGACGTGTTGTGGAAGCTACGCGATGCAGCTTGGTTTAATGAGGTCCATTGACTTAAGACCACCGTGACAGTGATGGACGCGACATGACCACGCCTCAACAGTCTCAGAACGAAATCTGGCCACCCTGACCGATGTGTTACCGGCGTTAGGGCCTCCAGCGAGCGCAAGTGGTGCAGTAGAATGAGTGTTGAGTTGTCCATGAAGGCATGTTACACGAGGAAGGCGGTGTTGTGTTTGTCAACATCTTGAGAACGAGGTATGTTGAGATAGGATGTCGGAGTACAAGTCGAATTCGGCATCGGTGAGAAGGGCGGTCATTGTGCCAAATCAAAATAACAACAGTCGGGATCAGCACCGCTACTGCTACTTGTAGAGGGCCTGTGATAGTTGCGGTGTGAGGTTGAGCAACAATCACAGGAGATGAACTTAAGTCAAATTGTATCTGACTGGAGCAGGCAATGGCTGCGCAACTGTGTGTTTTGAGACACATGACAGCTGTTAGCCTATTCGCCAGTAGTCTTGAGCCCTTCGCCAAGTTGAGATGAGATTGGGTTTCTGTGAGACGGACGCTATGCACGGCGGCTGCGGAGGGTGTGGCGTATTTCCGTGAGGGGGTCCTCAAGGTCATAAGTACCGTCCGCTAACGCAACTGCTCCATAATTGGCAATCCCAAAGGGCACATGCACAGTATAAAGGGAGAGAATCGTCCCTGCCGAGTCGTCCGTCTTGTCCTTGACTGCTGTTGGTCCTCCCAGATGCTATAGCCAGACATACATGAGACGATCGCAGGGTACTTGAGCAGACAAGAACCTTACGAGCGAACGGCAGTCTGTCCAGCTAGTTGGCCCATGATCCCAGATTCCCAGTGCTGTTGAGCAATCATCCAGCAAGTGCTGTATGCCGCGCACTAGCAATCCAGCTCACAATAATCGCCGAGAAACATGTTCAGCAACTATCCTTCTAATCCTTCACTGCTGCGGGTGTCAACCATAGCCTGAGGCGGACGACACGGTATTCAAAACTTACGCATGTGTTACTTTATTCAGGTTTCTGACCATTCTAGCTCGCTGTGATGCCAAAATTGCCGTATCTGCGGGCCAGTGTGCGGCCAGTGGGACACCAGATTGTGTGTAGCAAAAGTCAAGACAATTGAGTCGGTGCGTGCAGGGACGCTGGCGGCTCGCTTCCCAGAGTAAGATCAAAGCACACTACGCCACACGTGGCCTTTCTGTCGGCAGCTACCATATTGTGGTAGTACTCAGATTGTGCTCGCACACTTGTTAACCTCGCGAACGAGGATCGAAGATGTGTCTTGGCTAGCAAGCAGTGGGCGGTGGGCGGCAAGCGGACCTGTGCAAGAAGCAGGGGATGACTGCCAAAGGCCGGCGACAGAGGCGGGTACCGTTGTAAAGCCAACCTAGACCTTGAAGCTTCAAGCTTCAAGCTTCTGAAGTGTCATAGTGTGAGTCGGACTCCGTTGACGCGACGCGGTCCGTGCGCCAGCGAGATCATCAACTTACGTTTTTTTTTTTTGGTTTTGTCTCATTTTTGTAAGAAAGACTCAGAGCAGTCTTAGATAGTAGAGAAAGGGTTTGCGGAAGGGCTCAGAGACCCAGATGAACAATTTTCGACGTTCCTCACTGGCAAGACACGATAGAACGAGCGAGGACAGTTTGATTTGGTCCTGAAATGGCGCCATTCACGTGATCTATTCTGATTTGGATATTATGTTGACATAAGAACTTCGGGGTGGAGAGTCCTTACCAAGGCAAGGAGACACCCATATAGACCTTTTGAAAACAATGAGAATCCGCGATACGAGGGTCATTAATGTTAGCTGGATGGCTTACCACTGTTGGAAGGAAGGAAGGAAGGAGGTGTATTCCGTCGGGCATCCAGAATTGTCGCTAATGTCGCTGATGTAACTGCCAAGGCGAATGAATACACAAAAGGCCGTCTGGCAAGGTGACGGCGTACTTGGTGTCCATAGATCCGCCAGCGACATCATCGCGTCGGTACAGAGAGGTGTTGAAGGATGCCCCAGATCAAGGGCTGACAGGCCCAGGGATTGGTGTGTTCTGAAGCTGATCCTCGTTGTAAGCGAGATTATCATGCTGTAAGATGCTGTGTGTAGGCTGCGCCTCAAGGATAGGCGTCACGGCAGCTTTTAGCAAGTCCCTCGTCGTAGGACCCGGCTGCTTCTCGTATGAATTGGAAGCATGGGAATGCCCGGGTGAGCGGGAGCTGGTGCGTTGGAAGTCTAATAACGATGAGCTTGACGGAGGCAAAGTACTGTCTTGGGGCATTCTCGATGCCTGATCTAGCGCTTGACCTGCTTTGCGTCCCGATGCTGAACCGACGTCACATCGAGCACGGCGGTACCAACTCGGCACGCACCGCTCGCCCTGCCCAAGTGACTGAGCATGCTCCTTGTACAGAAGCGAGTAGGCCACACCGATGTGCATCTTTGCCATTGACGGGTACATGCGATGACGACGGGCAGGTCCGTCTGGCGGACACAGAGCACACACACAGCTTGACTACCGCAGGTCCCTTTCATACCCGCTGTTGGCCTTGAACATCTCCTTGGCCTGCTTGAGCACCTGCTTGCGTCTACGAGCAAGGCAGTCAATTATTCCTGCTGCAATTGAATAATGAATTACATTTGTTATAATTGTGAATGACATGATATCACTGTGAGGAATGGTCGACGCCATATGGAAAGCGGATACAATGGATTTGAAGTGCGTTCAGGCAGCGTAGCAGGCGGGGAGTGTAATGTAGGCAATTACTCTCCGGTGGGGTCTATGACTTCTTACGATTGCGAGACACATGGAGTCGATGGGGCGTCGTTCACCGTCAAATCAATGAGGACGTTATCGAGTCTACAGCAGGCATTCGAAAACTTCCGACAACAGCTGAGAGTACGCACCTTTTTGTCCGCAGGTGCCGTTTGCCAGTCAGATCAATGAGTTCGCGCCCATCTTTCCTCCGTCTCCATCGCGCCGAATAGATGGTCGATGGACGGTATGAGCGGAGGACCGTTCCCACGCGAGCTTGAACGACCGCCGGTTTCTTCGCTAACCAAGACAGAGGACATCATCTGCGGCGGCGGAGGAAGATGCCATATACATGCGAGCATCATCTTGAACGGGTGCCATTTGGGCGCGGCGACAATGTGTATGTCAATGGATCAAGAAGGGAAGAGATACGAACTGGCTCAGCTCGCAGCGAGCTTATGGTAAGCCAATATCGACGAGGAAGCGAGCGAGGGTGTCATTGGAGAGGAATTGGAGATACACTTCGAAGAACTACATCACGGACGGAATGGTGCTGTTGGGAGAATTGGAGGTGATGAGAAAAAGCAAGACGTTGGAGCAGTACGCCACACGCGGATCGACTGCAGTGAGGCGGAGCGCCATGGTTGAACCACCGGTGACCGGTGACCCTCCAGAAGGACAGGGCTTGCAAAGGGGCCACCATTTTGGCGTGCAGAGCGTGACAATAAGGACTTAAGGCGTGAAAAGAGGCGCAGGTCGACGAACAATTGATTTGCCAGCTCAGCGCCAGGCCCAGCCGAGCGGCAGCCGGTGGACGCGATCAGGAGCACTCAGCAAAAGCTACTTTGCGGTGACGCTGGCAATCGGCAACGCCTGGCATTGCTTGCCGCATCACTCGGATCACGGAATTCCCTTATACGGACACATGAGAGAGTCCATGCTATACGCAAGGATAAGCAGACGAGGCGGCTTTAATTCTAGGCCTCTATTGTCTTTTGCCGTCGGGTATCTTTATCATAGTACTATCGATCAATCGGAAGTGTCAATCCATTGGCACGCGATTGACACTTCTGTCCTACTCACTCATTTCTTGATGTACAGGCGTGAAAACTTGCAGAATTTTCAGTCTCAACTCAATGCATGGAGTGAATCAAAAAACTGATTTTTAAGTGCTTGTGCGAGCGATGCCAGACGATGCCGATTGGGACCTTAATTCTGGCAGGAAGTGTCAATCGTGACTGGCTGTGACTCTGCCAATTTTCGCAGACAGATCGGAGTTTCAAACATTGGTTGTCACGGCTCGACAGCGAACGCTCTCTCGCTCTCTTCACTCATGCCTGAAAAATCTGCTTTATGGCTCGAATGGACCAAAATGATGCCAAAGCCACTGTGGGAACTTCTCATAGGCAACGGACCACCGAGTGTAACGTGCCAGGCTGGACAATGGAAGTGTCAATCCAGAATTGACACTTCGTGCCATCAATGAAAATCCTCAATATCTTTGGGCAGGTGCACCAACAATCTGAGCCGACAGATCCGACAGTAACATGTTCAAGCATTGGTATCCAAAATTTCAGAGGGAACGGGTGCGACACAAGGGCTACAGAAACTGTTTCTCTTGAGGGATTGACACTTCTGTCCAGATTGACACTTCCGATTGATCGATAGTATGTCCTACCAGGGCCATACATCCAACATCGCATACAGGTACTTGTGCATGTAGATACTGTATTTCGAGAATCAAAAGAATGTGGCATCGACTGCCAACCGTTTTTAGATCGGGGAGTTGGATGGGAAAGAGCCAGACGTCTTGCTTCCTTCGCCTCCGCCGGGAACACCAGGCACGACGGTCATCGGTAGAGGTGTTGGCGTATCGTGCCGATGTCGTGTTGCTATATGACGATGGCTGAGAGGAAGAAATGGTGGTTCGGGGAGCGGCCGTGGATGTGGAGGAGGATGAACAGGTTCTCCTGGAAACTGGAGACGTATTCAATGCTGCATACGACAGTGAGCGTTCTGTCGGTCACTCTCGAAGGATCGGAAGCCTTCATGTAGGTCTTAGTCTGGGAGGTATCCGGTAAGGATTGATAACGATGGTAGTGGTCTGGCAACACATGAGGCAAAGATGAGTGCAGAGCAATGATCGTCGATAATTTGACCCACTGCTTTTAGTTGATCCGCAATCCCGAGGCACCACGACTCTTTCCCTCTCCAGCGAGTATACTCGCAGAGCGGAGGAGCAATGTCAAGCCGACTTGAAAGACGATTTCTGGAAAACTTGGTCTCGTCAGGATGGGTATCGAGGAACGATGCAACAAGAGAAAGGAAATCAGATAGGAGCGAAAGACTTTGCAAGAATTCTCGACACAGTTATTCAGGCCAATGATGATTGTCGTCATTCAACTACGAGCCGGACTGTAAATGGACTCACTTCGAAGTGAGTCGAAGCTCGGCTGGCCTGCACAGGGAGGTCTCAGTACATTGGCAAAACCAGGAGCGATCATATAGGACACATATGACTTACCTCTTGAGACTAGGGTCGAGGCGCTATACGAGACGACCGGCTACGTTACTCAGCGCCTTTATGTGGTGGACCGACCTACAAGACAGAAAGATTGTCGTTAGCTTGGGATATTGATGGCCAAGAGAGTAGCGAAGAGGGGATCAGATAGGAGCGAAAGACGTTAGATGCTTGTTTGTCAACATGATGGTTTCAGTGTGAACTATGCGTTTTTGTGTTGGAATCATCGTGTGAGGGAGCCGAAGGACTGTGGATGAAAAAAGAGGATCAAGCCGCTCACGTTCGCATGGCGTATCTGGGGGGCAGTGGATGATACATTCATACAGGCCACGAACAAGGAATTAGAGCACGTGCTAGGAAGGAGGCAATGAGTCCTCAAGGACGCGCAGACAGCTTGTCGCGTGCGTACCGTGCGCGGCCGCAATTCCTAATCATAAAGCGGGATCCCGGGAAGACACTAGCGTAAGCTTCGTGTGGGATTCGTTTGCGCCGACCTGAGCACATGTAATTGCAGAGCGGGCGGCAGTCGACTCTGAGGGCTCAAGTCTCCCAACAGGCAGCGCAGCGAGAGGGAATGAATCTCGTGGATGCCTTCTGCTTGACGTTGAAGATTCGTCAGCGCTGAGTCGCTCGAAGACCGATTGTTGGAGGTCCTTTGAGCCAGCCGCGACCCGCGTGAACCGATCATTCGCTGCAAAACAGTCTTTAGTAAGGCGACAGACGAGAAGAAAAAACAGGCGGCATACCTTTCAAGACCGTCTGCATAGATACGCACAGGCGTACAAAACGGTGAGTTGATGCGAAATGGAAAACAACGGCATTTTTCTTCGTGGGCAACGGTCACGTCTCCGCGCTGCAAAGCTAAGTATGAAAAGGCAGCAGCTGGAGCAAAGGCGACTTGCCTCGCCTACGCACGCCGTCATGGGAAGCAAGGAAACGGGCTGATAAGGGAAACGCGGTGGCGTGATGAAAGTCAAGAGGAAAGCAATTCGGCGGCAACTTGAACCGAAGGTTCGATCGCCTCTTCTCGATCACATGTCATCGATTGTGCATGGGAAGAATTGTGGCGCAACAAATCATATCTTGTATTACAGCGTTTTCGGAAAACCTTGTCGTTTTCGCTCTTCGCTGCACGAAGAAAACAATTCCTGAAACAAAATTAATTATCGAGTGCCTGCAGGGACCGTGCACCAAAAAAGGCAAACAACGCCGAGATTTCGCGTGGTCATCGTCCTGTACCCTCCGTGTTGCCTCCGCGGGCCTTCAACAAATCGACTCCCCTCACCGTTATGGTGCATCGTGAGGTCTGCAGTGAACATTGGGCATGAGTCCGTCAAGTTGTTTTGCTCCGAGGGGTGTGGCAGAACAGATGTAGTCTAGGTTGCCAATCTCCTCGGATACCGACTTTGAGTAGCAAACTGGAGGATGTGGGACTGCCTATGACTGCTATACAGCTCCTACTACGACGCGACGCGACTGATTCTGTCGATAGCTCTGCTGGTCTGAGTCTATTTTTGGTGTGCCAAGCCCAGGGACTCGACAATTTATTCGTGTTTCAGGAATTATTTATCTGAGCAGTCGAAGTTGACGATTTGACAATGTTTTCCGAAAACGCTGTAACACAAGTACTACGCTGGAATTGATGTTTGCCATATCCCCAAGACCGCCAATAATGGAAGCCCCAGATAGACACAAGCAAAGGGAAGAAGAAGAAAAAGAGTTCCCCCGACGACACAAGCCGATACTGCAGTAGCAAGGTCATCGCGTCCCCGTGTTGCAAGCAGAGCACGAAGAACAAGGGCGGCAAAAATTAGATAACCAGATACGGGAGGCGGTGCCTCCGTAATAGTGGTTAAACTATTAAGAACAGATACTACACTTGATCTAAGCCAAAAGGCCAGAGTGGTAAGGAATCCATTCGTTCGATGGCGGATTATATGGTATTGGGGCGCGCACGGACCAGGTGCGGCCTTCGCGATGCACGGACCGACTGTCGGTCCGCATTTCGAACTTGTACCCGATCGGTCACCATCACGTCTAAAGGAAACTGACCAAGCTCTTTGGAATAATCCTGGCTGTATCCGACCCTCTCTCATTATCTTTGAACGCGGCTCTTGACGCTTTACTTGATACTCTGGACTCGAGCAGCTTTCTGGACGATCATTGATCATCACGTTGAGGCTATGTACATAAACGGAACGAGAACCCCTTGTCCTCGAACAACGCGCACCAACACCCTTTACGATTATCTCTGGCCATGCCTTCTGAAGATCCCAAAAGCTGTTCAGGCGATGATCTACCCGAGTGCTGCTGCTGCCACTGTCGTTGCGCATCAGTCGTCGACAGTTCGCCCACTGCGGCTGTACATCAACCAGAGACAGCACCGGTCAATGTGGCGGTCGAAGGATTCTCTGCACGTCGCTGCCACCATCGCTCGAAAGCTTCTCTTCTTGGTACACATTCCACTCCACGAAATACAACCCATCAGCTCGGTGAGATACTCAATTCGATTCCTTCTCAGAGCTCCGATTCATGTACCCGATCTCTAGATCCGGGGAACTACGAGGCTAAATACCCACCGGATGAGGAGTACAAGGAGATGTCTTCCAATGCTCGTGTCTGGAGGGTTTATGCCGACGAGACGTCCAAGCTTGACTCCGAAAAGGCCGAAGACTGGAGAGACGGTCTTGACATGCTGTTAGTTTTTGTAAGTTAAGCGACCTTGATGGTTGTTCTATCCTCATCACGTACAGGCCACTCTGTTTTCCGGCGTCGTGACTTCCTTCGTTGTCCAAACTTGCCAGAGTCTTCGCGTCGATTATGGCCAGGTCACATCGACAGCGGTATATCAGCTTCTCGACTTTCAAGTCGCCGTCGCTCAAGGAGTCTCCATTGCCAATTTCACATCTCCGTCTAATCCTGCCCTATCTTTCCGACCTCAGACAATCGATCTATGGATCAACGGCTTGTGGTTCACCAGCCTTGGTCTGAGTCTGTCGACTGCTCTCTTTGCGGTCTTGGTGAAGCAGTGGATTCATGCTTACATGTCGGTTCCCTCTGGCTCTCCACGCGATATGGCGCGCGTTCGCCAGTTCCGTTTCAACGGTTTCACCGATTGGCATGTCCCACTCATCATTAGTCTCCTTCCTACTCTCATACACGCGTCACTGGGCGTGTTCTTCGTTGGTCTGGTGCTGTACCTGTATGGAATGAGTGGTATTATTGCGGCAACGCTTGGGGCCATTGGCGGCATAGCCTTCCTTCTCTATTTCGTGACCAACATGATACCTGTATTCTGCGCCAATTGTCCTTACAAGACACCGCTCTCAGAATACCTTTTTCCCTTTCTGCACTATCTTTACCCGTTCATTCTTGCTCCGTTTGGTTGGCCACTACTGGGGGCAGCTGGTGAGAGCTCGGCGGTTCCAACACGCTCCCTCATACCCATGGAGCGAAAAGAGGTCCTGCGTACCGCAGACGAGCTCGATGCACTTTCCGTCTCCTGGATGCACAATACATCTCCGAATGTTTCCGTGCAGAGCATTGCGTTGCAAGCACTTAGTGGCTTGCCGCTTCATAGCATACCAATTGTCAATGGACCTGATGGCATTTCATGGCCTTCAGTCGACGGCGATACTGTGCCAGTCATCGCAGCCATACGGGCACATCATCAGTTCAATCAGCCGGTGGATCGACTGGAGCGTTTTCAGCGGGCTGCGTTCCGATTTGGAAGTCTCCGCGCGCCTTCCAAGGAGCAGAACAAGTACAAACTACTTCATTCTCTGTTCCCACAGGCTGCCGAAACCATGATCCGTGAGAATTTACTAGGACTATCAGTTGGCCCCCAGACAACATTCGACGCCCTTATTTGGGGGAGGATCTTCGAAAAAGCTCTTGCTTCGGGGCTGGATGTCCTTGGGAGCTTTGACTCTGCGGTGGATGGCCCCTCGCCCATCTGGTGCGAGCTCCTGAAATCTGCCATCCCTGCACCGCACGAGTGCGCCACCTTCAACTGTGATGGCCAGGATAAAGAGCTCTTCTCTTTCTCAGTCGCACCCAACAAGTTTCGGCTGGCCATTACGCAGTATGATACCAGCCGAAATAGCACATCGTCAAAACTGGCGAACGTTCTTAGTGTTAACATGCATCCTTCCTTTGTGAAGTGGATTCTTCGTGTTGTATTCCCTCGCGTCAGTCGCTCTGCACATAACTTTACCCAAGACCTCCCTGACGACATCTTCCTTGCGCTTGTCATGGTCCAAGCGCCCTCAATCCAGCGGACATCGTACCTTCCAAGTAACGGTCGCAATCTCTTCGAACAGCTGTTGGAAATGGTGAGATGCTACGCCGATGGCTCTTATCGTGACCTGCACATGGATGTTGATAGAGCGGCAATCTTTGCTTTGAAAAGTGTTGTACAATCTCCGTCCTTTGGCACTAGCACCACTTTGAAACTGGAACACGAACTTTTGATTGTGGACAGTCTCTTTGGCGGTCTCCTCCATCGCTACGAGTATTCAGGACACGATGCTCGTGACCTGTCTTGGCTGACACCTGATACCTTTGCAAGAATCTGGCGTGTCGTTACTCAATGCGTTCATTCAGAGGACATCAGTAAGTTCTCCCAAAAACTGTTCGGAACTTTTTGAACTGTTTCCCTGCCAAAATTTGACCGAACAGCCGAACAGTCAACAGCTGACCAGCTATGTCAATTTGGCTGAAAAGTTCGTCTCCGTTCATGCGGAACAGTTGACAAGTTCACTGCTGTCGAGAAACAGCTCAAAAGTTCACTGGTGCTCAAGTAGGTCGAGCGCGATTTCTCGTGTCTTTCCGATTATTTTTTGTGTTATTAGAACGCTATATGTACCAGGAATACAATCATGTTGCGAAGGTAGCATAAGAATGAATGCGAAAGTAAGAGTAATAGTAGCTGTGCTTGTAGTTGACGGCGGTGAGATGGAGACAAGAATCTAAACCGAGTCGTCCTCGGATGCCTCAGAATTGGAGGCATTGGAAGCGGCTGAGAATGGGCTAGTAGGAATGTGGATTGCATATGACATTGCATCGAAGACGGTGGGGTGAGGTGCGAGATCGTCTTCATCCGCTTCGGCCGTGACGGGTTGCGCGCGCGAGATGTTGGCAGACGTGAGGATACGCTCGGCAGCCCTCGAAGAGAGTTGTTTGGCAGCGTCAATGAAACGAAGGACGTCGTCGCTGACGTTGGCTTGCGAGAACCTGTCCTTCTTGTCGTTGCCCTGAACTAAGTAGCCCGTTAGGAACATCCGGTAGGCACGTAAGAGCTGAGTGGAACACTTTCAATATGACAGATAGAGAGATGATCATGGCACGCACCGCTGCCGCTGTCAGACCAAAGGCGCCAAATGGAAAGCCGTAGTCAACGACTGAGTCGCGCAGACAGCTCTTCACTGCCATTCCCATCACATAGCAGAAGGCCGCAGACTCCCCAAGGCCATGTGGTTTCTGACAGAGTGTAAGCGCTACTCAGCTGGAGGAGGAAAGGGACACCGAACCGTGTAGCCAGGTTGCCCGTACAAGACGTTTTCTGGCGATGGTACTTGATAGAAGGCAGGACCGTCGAGTCTGAGAGCGTAGTGGCAGTACCGGATGCGAACATCGACATCGGCAAAGTCTTCGTGGCTGAACTGGTGGGTCACGAACTCACGAGCGCATGTCGCAAAGAGGGCCCGTTTCTCGGTACATCGGTCATAGCTCTAGATGAGCATTGTTAGTGGAACCCAGGCTCAAACGAACAGCACGTACCATTTCGACAATCTTGTCAGCTAAGCTAAACACGTAGCTATGTCCTGGGGTCACTGCATCGAGCACTTCTTTGATGACCGCCTGGATCCCCGTCTTCGTGAATTCACCACCGAAGGGTACCTGAGAAGACAGAAGATAATGCTGAAGTGTTGGCAGGAAGGCCTTTGGCCACAAGGTACTTAGAAAAGCAGGAAGTGCTTTTGTCAAATCGATTCCATCTCCCGGGATGATTGTGCTCTCGTGAGTTGGCGAAAAGACATCCCGCTTGCGCTTAGCGAGGAATGGCATGCGACCAGGAGTTCCCGACTTGAGGAGCGGTGTCGGAGTGCTTGGCATCGAGATCGGCGTGGGTTTCGCCTGAACCTTGGTCTTGGTCTTCTTCGAGGCTGTCACCGGTGTCTCAGAGGTCTGGCCTACAATCTAGCAAGGCCATGAAAGGATGTCATCAATTGACAAGGACTCAACGCACCTTGTCGACCCGAATCCTCGTGCCCTTTGGTGTAGGCACAGCATCTTCGTCACTGTCTGGGACGCCACCGTAATCAAAACTCGAGACTGTCTTGGTCTTGATCTCGGGGGCAGTAGCACTTGCAACTTGGGATTGATGAGGGAGAGTTCGCGTCTTCCAATCGTTGTGAATCCCCGCCGTCCCAGCGGCAGAAGATGCGGATGAGTTGGTACGAGACCTGGAGAGAGGTAAGGAATCGGACCAAACTCGGTGAGAAGGATTTACGTTGTCGGGATCATTGCCGGCATCTTCGACTTGTCTTTCGCTTTCAATGATCCTGCGATATGTTCCCTCGCTTGCTCAACTTCAGCCCGAGTGGAGCCCTTCTCGATCTTCTTCTTACGCTTCAAGACCAGTTAGCAGGGCTTAACATGATAGCAGATTTGAAACATACCTTGCGCAGACCCGGCTCGTCGACATCCTCGACGAAGTCTTCATCTCTATCGTCAACCTCATGAGCGGGAACGAAGTGTCTGACAACCTCGGCCTCTTCATCAGCATCCTCCTGAATCTGCTTCGCTTCAAGAAGAGCCAGGCGTTGTTTTGCTTCGGCTACTGCCTGTTCTGCCTCTGCTTGCACCTCGGCTAACTTCCGCTTTTCCTCTGCAACTTCGGCAGAGGTACGACGAGAACGGGGCTGGTCAGCCACTCCAAGGCTAGCTACATTTGCACGAGCTGCTCGAACAGGACGCGATGGCTTCTCAACAGGCGGTACCGGTGTCACGCGCTGTCTTTTAACCTTGTGTTCGGCCTTGTCAACAGTCTCCTCCAGCTCGGAGAGGTCTGACGCGGTAAGACGCTCGGCTTGCTCTGGCTTGCTGTCAGCAGACTGAACAAGAACAGGTGTATCGACTTCTCGCTATAGTAGCAAGATTCAGTAAGAGGTCAAGTATGAAATGGACAACATACTGCTGTCTTCGATGGACGTTTCTTGGGGACTACTGATGCTTCTGGTGCCTCAAGAGCATCTACGGGCTTGGGCTTTGTGGACGGAACTCTAGGTTTGCTTGCCTTGTTGTCCGTCTTCTGTCTTTTTGCTGACTTTGCTGGCGTTGGGACAGGTACCGGTGCAGGCGTCGACACAGTACTGGGCGCAGCCTCAGTAGGACGCAAATGCGGAGGTAGAAGATGTGTGGCTGGCGCCTTGTTGAGCCGTGCAGAGCTGCGACGGCCAGTTGACATGAGGAACGAATGTGGGAAGTAAAATGCAAAGTGCGTTCAAACGGAGGAGAAATCAAAGAAGGTACGTGTTTGGTTCGCATGTCGTTGGCCAAAGCTAACCTACTCCTGTTCATGGTGGTGGGCATTCGTCGGATCGAGCATGAGCGCTTAGTCAGCCGGTTAGGTTGAGTTACCGGCGAATTCATCGTTAGCATCTCTTCGACTTCAACCACAACGACGCCTCGCATATTACCCAAGTATACCCTATGAAACCTATATAAATCGATTGTATCTGTCACTCTCTGGGCCCAAATGTCAAAATTCATCATCTTCCGCCATCTCAATATCCTCCTCCGTATACCAGTCATCAACAACCATCTCCGTTCGCGTCTCGATGTCTTGAACATGCGGATCATCACCAAAAAGGGACTCTGAAGGTATGTTGTCGCTCTGAGTCTTGGATTTCTTCTGGAGAAGGACTAGATGGGCATTGAAGGCCTTCTCCAAGGCCTCCTGCTTCGGGCCCTTGTTCTTGATGTGTGATTTCAATGGTACCTCGATTTCTACACCCCACAGGCGACGGAGGAGCTCGAGCTGGTCGTCCAGGCGGTCGCATGTCATACCTTTAGCCCGGATCTGGTCGACGGAGGTGATGAGGTCAATTCCTGCTAACCGTTCCGCTACGTCCTTGTTCTTCTTCGCTTTCGCGTCTAACTTGTCCTGTGTTGCCTTCGCTAGGGTGCGATCGAAGTCCGCCTGCTCCTGCTTTCGCAATTGCTCCATCCCAGACGCGTCAATTTCCCGAGCACGCGCCATAACGAATCGATGATCTTCGTCCGCAAAGAACGCGTTCACGAACCGCTGAGTATGGTTGCGAGTGAATGCGGCTAGTGCATTGTGCTTTTGGAGGGTTGCGGACGGATTATTGCGCGCGAACACAACGTAGGAACCGAGTGCACCTTCGTTCCTATCATTTGTCGCCGGGAGGTAAGCCTTCTTCTTCTCGCCATCCGACATTCCATCAATCAGTCCACCGGGTGCGTACTCTGATGAGAAACGGATCCAGGTCACCAACGCCCCTTCTAGGAATGCCACCAACATCTCACGAAGGTGAGGAAGCTCTCCCTTCTTCTTCATCTCCCTGATCGCATCGATGACACGCGGACGAACCCAGGCTTGTCCGTCAAAGCTGCCCAATGCATGGCAGTCCGGCTCGAAATCAAGAAGGACTTCTGGTTTCTCGATAAGCATCTGGCAATGCTCGCGGACCTGAACATGGAGCGGCCCAAGGTCCAGGGCATTCAGCGCTTCAGCTTCAGGCCGTCTGACCATGCGCATATACGGATGAGTGATTACTTGCTGATATAGGGCAAGGACAGCGAGCTCGGTGAGTGTGGCTGGGTCCTTGAGGGCATTATAGACATTGACTTCAATGTTTGTCCAGGATGTGGTGGTCTTCTTGAGCCGAATGTGCTCTAGAAATTCGATGTACTCCGGGAGCCGTTCCAGTAGCTCTCCTGCCGCTTCGCCATAGCTTCCGAAGCGAGTGTTGTTCGTCTGGGGAAACCTTTTGATGAGGATATCAAGCTTATCCTCCATGAAAGTGATGTGCGTATCGCCTTGACCCTTCTTATCGTAACGATTGTTGAATATCGCGCCTGCCAGCGCCGCTGTCTTGGCTCCACCAAACGCCGATGCTTCCAGGGTAGCAATCTCCTCCTCGGTGACCGGCTTTGCACCCTTCTCGGGTGACAGGACCTTGCGAACGGCCTCTGCATTCCACTTGTTAGCAAGGGGTATTGGCGGGGTGAGTCCCAAGAGCTTCCACAGTGCCTGCATCCTAACGTTTCCACCTTTGAAGCTGTTCTGATCCTTGTGCATGCAGCACCCCGTCCAGACGTAAAGAGTAAGTGCTCGTTGATCTGCTGCATCAAGCTTACTGAAAGCGTCTTCTCCTAGTGCGCGAATCATAGCATTGACAGTAGCAAGGTCTCGTGCAGCGCGATCCTCTGCAGACAACGCCGCCCATGCATCCCATCCACCAGCGTCTTCGATCTTCCGAAGGTTCCACTCGCGAAGCATATCCTGGACCTCGGTGAGATCTTTGTCTAGCGCCGCTGTCTCACCAAGATCCTGGAGGGTCTCTTCTCGCTTGAGAGCCTCCATCATGTCCGAGGTGCTCTTCTCGCCGGCAGCATGGTCACTACACATGCCACGCAATTTCTGGCAGACAGTGCGTAGATTGAACGCCTTTTTCTCTGTCCTCTGAGCAAGCGGACTTCTAGAGTACGTCGCCTCGCACTCCTGGAAGGTTTTGACCCAAGAATCCTTGGATAACTCGCTCGAGTGGTCCACGGTAGAGCGAACACCGAGGAACCGAGTCGTTGGCTTCTCAGCCAGCTTGACCGACCCATCCGCCTGTTTCTCGGGTGCTCGGTAGGTCGCATGATGAGCTTGGTAGTTGATGTGACGACGTGAGGTACTATCACCACTCAGAGTTATATCTACTAATGATATGAGTTCTAGATGTTCCTGGGAGAGCTTGACTCGCACCTTCGGTATGCTGCATCTCGTATCCAAGCTGCATCTTTGACATGACCAGTCCCTCCAGTACTGTCCTCGCCACCGTGCGACGGCTCATCATCTTGTTGATTTGAACACCAAACAAGCTTGCAACGTCCTTAATGAGGAGCCCGACTTTTCCTTCCGAGCATCCAGTGGACACAAGCATTCGAGACAAAGCACGGATATGAGGACGGAAGGATCCCTTCCGCTTCATCTTCCCGAGAAGGTGGGCCTTGTGAGCATGTGCACGAACTTGGGTGCGTAGACGCTGATACCGGACAGCTTTAGCTTCTAGGTTCCGAACAAGCTTGCGTAGACGGACAAGCTCATTCGTCTGCTGCAGATTAAGCTCTCGAAGATATGTGGCATCGTGGTGATAGTCGTCAAGAAGAGCGTTCGCCTTGTGCAGCTGTTTGACTAAAACCTTCTCTCCAGTAGCCATCGTCTCTAGTTTCTCTGTGACATAGCGCTCGGCCTCTGCATGCGCTGCTTTGACCTCTGCCTCGGCAGCTGCAATATGTACCTTGAGTTTTGCGTTCTCCTTTCGCACGTAAGTCTCACGACGCGTTGCATTGTGCAACTTCCGCTCAAATTCTTCAGCTCGCTTCTGTTCCCTCTTGGCCGCATTGCGAACCGCTTGAAGCTGTGCAGAAGTAGGTGGGCGGTGTGTAGCCCTTGTTTGAGTGGGTGGACTGTTCTCTTTACCGCCAGCTTTACGATTCTGGCTCAAGGCCATGGTATGGGCTTTTTGTGCCACAGACTGCCGTTTCTTGACAGGGATTCGGCCCATGCTAGTACATATGATATTAGATAAACGTTTTTCGGAAAGAATGAGAGTAGTTCTGGAGCAGTACCTTGTGTGTACGCGGTATGAATCGCGAAATGCTGCGCGAAATTAATGATGGTCGGTAGCAGGCCCGGTACCCGAAGCGCCTCCCGTCACATATTGTCACGATCGATCGTGTATCTTGACATTGAAGAACGCGGTGCATTTTCCAGCGGATAGACTATAGTTCACGCGTCGAAGCTAGTCTAAATATCATCAGATCATATATACCATCAAATTGCTGGTCGGAGAGCAAGTCCGCATCTATACCCTCTGTGATACATACTACATCTCAGGTGTTTTAGCTTGCTCTCAAAATTCCAACCAGCCAAATGACCATGCTAGTATTTCAGTGATATTTGTCTCTCAAAGTTGTTGTGCCCGGTACCGAGCACTTCAGAAAATGCCCTCGCGAAATCGATTGAATATCTGGCAGGGATAGTGACTCAGCCAAACAATGCCAACGTCTCATGTCCGATCCGGGAAATGCCCACCACCACTGTTCATCTCCAGATCATGTCTCGCCGTCTGTTTCTCTGTGATATCTGCCATCGCTCCTTCTCTAGCGCTTCTGGACAGACACGGCACAAGCAGTCAGCTCACCGAGAAGTTACTCAAGAGCCGGAGGACGAAGATACCGAAGATGAAAATTTTCGCTGTGAAAGGCATCCGCAAGCAACGGGTACGAGCATGGCCCTCCGTGCTGGCTTTCACGCTGATGAACCGCCAGGTCATCCTTGTGATATGCAAGGAAACTACCTTCCTCCATTTGCAGCTCCATCACCGCCCTCAAAGCCCACATTTTCACCGTTCAAGGACCGCATCGAGTTCGACTTCGCGCACTTCCATTTCGTTGAGCAGCAAAGCTCTGCTCCAGCTATCAAAAAGGCTCTCGATTTATGGGCTGCCACTCTTCTCGATGCCGGTGCCACACACTCGTCTCCTTGGAATTCCGCCGAGGAACTATACGCAACCATAGATTCCATACAGGAAGGATCAGCACCATGGAAGCTCATCACCTTTCAGTACACAGGAGAGCTCCCACCTGGAATACCGCCAGCATGGATGACCGAAACATATGAGCTTGTTACGCGCAACAGCCGAGACGTCCTCCATCATCAATTGGCCAGTGAAGACTTTCGGGACAACATGAACTTCACGCCATATCGCCAATTCCAGCCCGATGGTCAACGAGTTTGGTCGAATCTCATGTCTGCAGATTGGGCCTGGAAACAAGCTGTGAGTTTCTTGCAGCCGCTTTCTCATATGCTTACCTTATACGCTCTAGGACAAAATTTGCAAAGCGGACGGTATGGACGGTATCATGGTCGTTCCGGTGATCTCAGGAAGCGATAAGACGACGGTCTCAGTCGCCACCGGTCACCAGGAATACCACCCGGTCTATCAATCCCCAGGCAATTTGACGAACACGGCACGTCGCGGTCATGGTCTCGGTGTTCTCCCGACCGCATTTCTACCTATTCCAAAAAGTGAGTCTGATCAGTCCGTGCCGCATGCCTTGCTGATCAGCCTCAAGCGTCGAAGAAGCAGCGCAAGAAGCAAGTCTACCAAACATTTGTCCGCCAGCTCTACCATGCCTGCTTAGCTGCTGTATTCGAGCCACTTCGGGATGGAATGACTACACCGGAAGTTGTTCGCTGTCCTGATGGTCATTTTCGCCGGGCTGTGTACTCGCTGGGTCCATATATCGCTGACTACCCGGAGCAAGTCTGGTTGAGCGCTATTGTCCAGAACTGGTGTCCAAAGTGAGTTCATTTCTTGCCGTGTGAATGCTGGTCTTACTACTCGCAGGTGTACTGCAAGACCTGATAATTTGGATGGTGATCATACTGCTATGCGCCGAACACATGCCCTCAATGAGTTCCGGATTCGCCACTTTGACCCTGGTATTCTATGGAGCGACTACGGAATCAGAACAGACGTCACGGTAAGTCTCTTCTTCGAGAACGGTGTTCTGCCTATCTGACGCCGTTCAGCCCTTCACTGCCAACTTTCCACGAGCTGATATTCATGAGCTTTTGTCCCCCGACCTCCTCCATCAAGTCATCAAAGGAACGTTCAAAGACCATCTTGTTACGTGGATTATGGAGTACCTTATCCAGGAGCATGGCGAGGCAGACGCTCTCTCAATCATTCAGGATATCGATCGACGGTATGCCCTTTCATCTGCATGCCGCTTTGACAGCTTACTCACATTTGGTCAGAATTTCGGCAGTTCCGCCGTTCCCGGGCCTACGACGCTTCCCAGATGGGCGCGACTTCTCGCAGTGGACTGGCGATGATTCGAAAGCCCTCATGAAGGTAAGGTCCTGTTCGTCATATACTAGCACCAGCTCACGTGTTGTAGGTCTACTTAGCTGCTATTGCCGGCTATGTTCCGTCAGCCATGGTGAAAACTGTGGCCTCTTTCTTGGATTTCTGCTACCTTGTCCGCCGAAATGCTATTACCCAGACTGGACTCGATGCCATTGATAATGCTCTAACCGCATTCCATGACCATCGAGAGATCTTCATCGAGCTGGGTGTTCGTGACGACATCTCCCTTCCCCGCCAACACTCTCTCAAACACTATCGACGCTCTATCGAGCTTTTTGGGTCGCCGAATGGCCTCTGCTCCTCCATCACAGAGTCGAAGCACATCAAAGCTGTCAAGGAACCATGGCGCCGGTCAAGTCGTTATCGTGCACTTCTGCAGATGGTCCAGACTATCTCTCGCCTTGACAAACTGTCTGTATTGCGGGCCAATCTCTGGTTCAATGGCATGCTTGATGGGACGACACTTTCTTACACTGCCATGGTGATCGAGGGAGGCGAGCCGATACCGCACAGCAGTGCCGACGACGAGGATGACGAGAACGATGAGAAGGATGATATTGGGCCGGTCCGTGGCCTGAAGACGCTGACATCCATATCGTTAGCTAAATGTGCTGGTGAGTAGCTCGCAGTCTCGGTCTTGGAATGATACTGACATGCTGCTCAGAGAAGAACTATCCGAAATTTCTTCCAGAGCTTGCTGATTTCATTTCTCAACCTCGCTTTCCCGATGCATTTCGCCGTCACCTCTTCAAAATAGTCCACTCCGACCTCGACGAGTTTCCGGATCCAATCCCTCTTGCTCTATGCCCGTTCTTTGGCGGCCGCATCCACGTCTATCACTCTGCGACTGCACGATTCTATGCACCCAGTGACCTGTGTGGTGCTGGAGGCATGTATCGCGAACGTATCCGTTCCAACCCAAACTGGTACAACCAGTATGCGCGCCATGACACCGTCTTCGTGGAACTCGATCCTGATACACCCGGGATGGCCGGTATGGAAATCGCACGCGTGTTGCTGTTCTTCGCATTCGAATTTCAAGGGCAAAGTCATTCGTGTGCGCTCGTTCATTGGCTCACGCGGGACAGCATCGACGAAGACACTGGCATGTGGGTTGTCAAACCCGAATACGTTGGAGGTCAACGAACTCTGGAGGTTATTCCATTAGATTCAATACCGCGAGCGGCTCATCTGTTACCTGTCTATGGAACACGACCATTACCCGAAGATTTTGATTATACATACTCACTGGATGCCTTCCGTGCTTACTTTGTAAATCGTTATGTAGATCACCACACACATGAGTTTATCTAAAGCACTTGAAGCAGAAGCATCTGTAATCTACAAACTTTTGGACTGTTTGACTGTTCGACTGGTGACCAGCCGAAAAGTCCTAAAAAGTCTCAAACAGTTGACCAGTAACCGGGGAGACTTGCTGATGGACGGAGACGGATGGCGAGTGGTTGCCTATGTCTTCGCTTATGTCTCTCAATCTCCCGCACATCTGTATGCCACCGAGCTCATTTACGCTCACTTGGTTGACACGGACTGGCTCCAAGATATTGGCGAGAGATTCAGAGCAGTTGTTGGACCCCTGGCACAAGAATACACCTTCCCAGATTGTTGGTCTCCCGCCTATCACTACATAGCGAAGATATACGTCGATGGCCTGACAAGACTTAGCGCGCCAGATTCAGAGCTCACTCGACAGGCACTCTTGTATCTTGCAGAACCTGACGCGTTGGCCGCTTTGTGCAAAATCCTGGTATTGTCGGACCTATCTACCCAAGAACGACTGTGGCACTTAGCATCGATGATCAAAGGTGTAGCTTGGCACTCTTGTCTGGACGACGTGCTGGAGCTTCTCGCATCGAGTCACGGGGAGGAGCTGTACGATAATGTTCGTTCGATGATGCCGATAGATGTGTATGGAAATACGGAGACGATTTATCGGCCATATGACACGTTGGCCGCTCTCGTCAAGAACCTCGAAAGCAATATCATGCACGGAATCTTCCTGCCGCCAAGGTCTCCAAACCCAAATTTCTCAGTGAGTTTCGTAGCTAGACTTGAAATCCAAATCACTGAAATGCGGCATTTTAAACAGTCCGATCCTGCCATGAAGTGCAAGACGTATGGCAAGCCATCCCAATGCAAATCATTTTGGAGGAGGATCACTCGACGAAATAGCTCTACGAGTGCGGCGTTGGATCTCATAGAAATACCCTGAACAAGATACACTCGTAATAGCAACTAGGACAGTACATAGATGACGCTATAAGCTGTAAGACTATTATACCTAGTACCAAGAGGCTCTCATTGTCTTCCTGTCAGTGCCGCTGGCATGACTCACGTTCTTTCGCTCACACATGTCGTCGGCCAGCGGTAGTGAGTCTCAGTTAGGGCTGTAGCCATCACGTCGAGCTGCTCGGTTTCTTCCCCGAAGAATCATCATCTGAGTCACGGCTATCATCCATATGTGCCTTGCTCTGAGGCGTACAGCTCGTAGATAGTCGTGCCCGTTTGCCTCGCTCTCAAAGGTAGCGAACCCAATTGTGATTCTCTGAAAGATGCCGAGTGAGTCAGTGATAGAGGAAAAATAAAATGAGCGGGTGTCTTACCTTTCAGTCTGACAGTCACATCCAGTCCTTCGCTCTTGAGCACCCGTAGACGAGAAATCAGGTCGAAAGTTTCTAGATTCATCTCCAGAAACTGTAGAGGACCTGGAAAGACGGGCTTAAGACGCGACTGATACACGTCGAATTCCTCTTTGAGAGGCTCGTCGTCACCAAGTTCCAGAACCACTCTTCGAAGCCGGCTAGTGCGTACTTCGCCGTCACCCTTGTACCCTGACCACCTCGAGAGGATCACCCAATAAAGATTCACCGCCAGCTCGACGCCCCAGAATGCGAGACTGTGCGAAGATCGGAACTCCAACGAGTCCATTCGAGGTAGTAATTCCTGAGCATCGGATGCCACACCCCTCAGCATTGCTTGCCTCCGTTTCCAGTCGCTTCCAGCGATCAATACCAACAGACAGTGATAGACGTTGAGGTTGATGCGATCTGGAGCGAGGCTGACATCTCGAACATCATGGAGAGACCTGAGGTGCGCCGTGATCTTTTGCAGGTCTCCAGATGACGACGAGCCAAGTACCACGCGTAATCCACTGCCCAGCGGGCAGATAGCAGGAGCACGTTGGAGGAACCACTCGACGTGCCGACCTCCATTCGCGATGTCATAGTAGTGATACTGATATTCCACGACGACTTGGTCCAGAGCTGGACACCGGTCCAGATAGCGAAGGAAGTCCTCTGAGATATGGTTCAGGTGCAGCTTTCTCAAACGAGGAAGGGTAAGGATGGGCTGCGGGTGAGATTCGCCTACCCCGGTGATAGTCAACGTCTCCAAATTAAATGCGAGTCCCAAGATATGCGAGATGAATGGATCCTTGTACGCGCATATCGTGAGGTCCGTGATCTGCGACCACGGGAAGTCATCCAAGAGGGAGGCATCCCGACTGTTCCGAGGATTACTACACGATTGTAGAAGCTCCAGCGTCCGTAAATTGGGTGCATCACGGAAGGAGTTGAGCACACGCGCCATGTCTGGCCATGTGCTGGGGAATGTGCCAAAGTTCGACATGCGCGGCTTCTCCGTAAAGTGCAGGCGCAGCGTCGTGAGCATGGAGAGGTCGAGGTCGCCGACATCCTCCAGAGACTGTAAAAGACCTGCAGAGTCGCCACGTAGATGAAGGGAGCGCCATCGTGATGCGCATCGGGACAGCATCGACTTGCAGGACTGGGAGGGGAAGATCCCCACGAGCTGGACATCAAAATCCAGTGGCGCATTTCCCGAGCGTACAAGAGCTATCTCTAGCTCCCGCGATGCCGTAAGCTGGCGCATTTCAAAAAGCGAAACATCGGTTTTGAAAGGACCCGCCCATAACTTCGGGCTAGTCCTGACAAGATCTCGCCAATGTCGACAGACCCTCTGCAGGTGCCATGGTCCACCCTGTCCTGTACTATGAGTGCCCGTTATCAGGTAGTCATCAAATGATAGTCGAAAGATCTCGGTCAAGACTTCTGTCGGTAAAGCGTGAATAGGTGGGTAGAGTCGGGAATGGAAGTCTCGCGAGGTAAGCGCCGCCTGGTAGTCCACCTCTAGCGTGTGAAGCAGTGCCTTCAGCTTTGAGATAGCCTCGGCAGATTCCTCGATCTCTCGTGTAAGACCGTTGATTATGGCCTGGACCTCTCGACGCGAGACTGAAGGAGACGTTTCGAAGGAGAGGACGCGCCCAAAGTGCGGCGCATACGGGGAGGGTTGAGCGCTTATTCGGTCGAATTTTCGGGCCTTCAGAAGACCGGCACCGCAGCGTGAGCAAGACATCTAAGCTTTGAATCAGATTGGGAATTACAGCGGACATTTTGCTGGAGATCGGACTGACCGACTGTATAGTGATGGTGAGAGTTCTGAACAAACGCCTCAACCGCTTCGGTTGCGGTGAGTACGGACCAAGTAGACACGCGACTCACACGAGTTCCAGAGTAGCATCAATACAGAGATACTCGCACCCACCGTCGCCTTTGCGAAAACTGCGTGTGCGCCTTATTTACGTCAAATCCTGACGGGCCGGGAATGGACCACTTGAGGCTGGAAAGTCTTGGCTTTTCGCGGTTTAGCAGTACAGAATACAGCGTCAAGCGTCGCGTCTAATATTGTTCCAATGAGCGTGGGCATTAGCCTCAAGAGTCAAGACGCGATTACATGCAGGTCGACCAGCACATCCCCGAAAAGGGCTTCAGGTGATATCTTCTGCCAAGCCGCGCGTCGTCATCGTTGTTGACAAGATCGACAGAATTTACGCCGATCCCTGCTTCAACCTTGACCTCGATAACGGCAGCAACGCTAACGACACTCGCGTCGCGGTCTGGGGCCAGTGAACTGAAGGGCAAGGAACCGCTCCCCACCAGAGCTGGCAATTCATCCAGGTTTGAATCAATCGTACACCAAGGACACAAATCACTTGTACTATCAGCATAGCATCAGTCAATGAAACACATCTCGAAAGCACCTTCATGTTGGAAGTTGCACTGTAATGCGGTACCAAACAAGATATCCCGTTATTGAGCTGCCAAGGCCTGGCACGTCCTGGGCACGTCGTAGTTGGGAGCAGCAAGAGCAGGCGGCATTAATGACTTTTCTTGTCCGGCATTTTCCGCCCATTGGTGAACCCGGCGACGGGCCGGCGGCCCGGAGTCAATATGATGCTCCGAAAGCGAGCATAACTCCGACGAATACTGTTCGCTTTTCTCTCTCGTCTCTACTCTTCAAGTTTTCCAGTGCTCTGAGATTTATACCGCGATTCCTACGCTCCTGATTCTCAGTATTCTATGAGCTGCTGGTGCTGTGAACGATGATGAGCGCTTCATTTCCACACCACATCGAAGGAACGGCCTGTCTGGCACGGTATCACCTCGCATTACGCTCCTGAACGCAGCCGTCGTCATTTCTATGGCTGAGCGCGGAGCTGGGAGGCTTGGCAGCGGCTTTGGCAGTCTCTCTGGGGCATGCAGTGTAAGTACGTCGTTGCAATCTTTAGTCATCGGTGGTGCGCCATAAGTTTCACACAACCGAGTATCCCGTCTGAAAGCAATCAAATCCATAGCGGCGTTCCACCGTTCTCGAGCAGAGAGCCAGAGCCACTGTGAGCGCCAATCTTTATTCTTTCTGTTCGCAAGTGACCATGGTGCACGCATAGTCAAGAGATGTGCTAAGGCTCAAAATTACCTCGTAACGCTACGCATAAGTCGGGCCTTCTGTCAATGTTGGACTCGCACCGGTGAAAAGTTTACAATGACATTTGAGCTAAAGTCCCGCGTCCTAGCCCAATTACCACCTTGCTGAGAGCATCACGGAATCTAGTTCTTCCTGCCCAGTACACCATCCCTTGCTTCCACTCCCGGGAAATATGTAGAATTGAGAAGAAGATGAAGAGCATGTCTATGTAGGTCAAAGTAGACTTGGGCGAGCAAATGGGTCTGATTTCGTGCCAGGTGCCTTTCCTGCGGCCAGAATCAGAATCCTGCCGATGGGCTACCACCATCGAAACTCGCACAATACCTCTTCTCTTCGCAGAGTCCTTCTCAAAGGCGTCCGATGTACGCTATATTTCAAGTCAGGTGAGCTATTTGCGCCTAGCACACCGCTCTCCATCACGGGAATACCCATTGTCGTACCATTTCATCACAGCTTGACACTGAACTCCGTGTAGGGACTCGTACGGGTGGTACATGAATGTCGACCACAACTACGAGAAAGGCTTCAGGTAACTCTTCTCCCCGCTCCGTGTCTATGCCCATGCCGAAAATCGTAGGATTTACGCTCATCCGTGCTTCAACCTCGATCTCGACAATGGTAGCGACGAGGATGGCGCGCGCGTTGCCGTCTGGGGCCAGTGGACCGAAGAGCAAGGCACTGCTCCGCACCAGAGCTGGCAATTCATCGAAGCTTAAAATGAGCCGGATGTCACAGCAAATGAAGTCACCTGTATGATTATAGAATCAATGAATGGGAAGGATATTTGACAGTATCGATGGACTTGGCAATCCTCCGAGTCGAACTCAGAGTTTGTGATTACTTGCCTTGAAGGATGACAGACTGCCGACGGAGGAAGGAAGGAAGGTAGTCCCCCCTGCTCCTGGTGGCGGTACCAGAGCCTTGAGTCTCGATCTCTCAGGCGACATTCAGTGTCATTCGCGACCTACGAATCCACTCTGGAGGTAACAAGGCAGGCAAGAGCATCGCCTTGATCACAACGGTCGACAATCGACCATATTTCAGGAGTAAAGACATCGCTGATGATATGCTCCATCTGTGTTAGTGACTCCCTAGATTTCGCTAGAGCTTGTTATTGGTTGGTCATGGGAAAACCTCGTATCTTCGATTTAGCTCGCTGACCCAACCGTTAGATTGCAAGATAGCAAGTTTCTGGAGGCATATGTAGGTATGTATGAGTTGTACATATGCATATTTCTGATGGTTGAGTCCTCGTATATACTGTCAACTGAGATGCAAGTGATGTGGTCCGTCGCTGATACTCAATACCGTTCAAGGGCCGAGCGTCTTGGAGGACATACTTGAATGCCAACTGGTTGCATCAGCGCTCGTTCTTCGACGGCCAGTCGTCCTCAACCGCGCACCGAGCTCCGACCACCAGCTTACTAGCCTGGTCGTGAACGAGGGCTGACTTGCTGAAGTGGTCGTAGGGATGATCTGGGGAGTGACTGATGAGCCGATGACAAAGTGTCGAATATCTCATGACTTCACCTCCGGTCTTCCCAATACGGGCGGTGTGACTCGGAAGTGCCCACGCGCCACGTCGCTCGAAAGAGTCATGACCAGGGTCTGCAAGACTTCGAAAGGTCGATAATGGTTTACCTCAATCGTAGTGTTCTTCCGCTCCACAGAATATCTGACATGGTCATATTGGTCTTGGACACCACTGCAAGAAAGAAGTTCGAAAAGCTCTTGGAAAGTGTTGGCCCAGCCATCACCTCTAACTAACGCCGCAAGGCGCCACAGTCGGTCCTGACCATCAGCATCTGACATAAGGAGAATCTTGCAGAACGTGGCTAGATGCGTCGGCTCGGCGATGTAGGCTCTAGCTCTTTCGGTGACATCGGTAGCCATGACGGGGTAGGTCAAGCCGTCAAGGTACGTCTGAGCAAGGAAGTTGAAACCGGGACACCAGAATGAAGGCAAGCCGTCCTCGGGCTCCACAACCGTCTCAGAGGAGGCACAAAGACAGTGGAATCTTTTCCCTATATCGTACAGCCAATTTGTTTCCACAAGGTGTGCATAGATGGCCTCAGCAGCATACGTGTGAGTTGGAAACTGTGAGACGTATGCGAAAACGTGGGCAGCTACTCTGCATCCGTTTGGCTCGTGGGGCGAGTTGGTCAATGCGCCGGCTATTCCCCATAAACCTCGGAACAGTCCGGGTGTAAGCCAGGAAGGATCTCGGTCGCCAAGTTCGTGGAACAGCTGACGTCGATTTAGACCAGTGAAGAGAGCTTGCACTATGATGGCCTTATGCTCGAAGGTCATTGTGGTGGTCGTGAAAAAGGAGGGAGATTGAACCACCGACTTCAACGCGTGAATGGTGGCGCGATCGATATCTTTGTGTTCCATCTGCTTCCAAGCACTGCCATCACAGGCGTATTGCCGAGCCAGTGATAGAACCCGAGAGAACAAAGGCTCCAAGTCTGTCTGCTTGGGGAGGGAGGACGTCAACTGAATTTGTGGTGCCCTCAACATGGCAAGTACGAGCAACACATCGTCGGGGATGTGCTCAGTATACTCTTGGGCTGACCGGGTGTATCCTGGAAATCCAACGTGAAGTGCCCATCTCACCAAAGACGGTCGCATATTGGTAGAAAGAGCATAGGATAGTCTAGGCGATGCTACCATGCAATGTGGGTCCTCCAGACTGTAGCGGTTAATCGAGAATGAAAATCTTTCAGGTCCGAAAGAGAAAGTCCACAAGTCCTGCTTCTGATAACAATCCATGAACCTGCAGTTGTGAGTGTTGGAGATCGCGCATTTGAGAATTTTACACCAAAGAGCGGAAGGAATGCCTGCCGTCGGTTCGATGCCCAGGAAATCAAGGTTGGGAGCGAGCGCGCGCTCAAGTATTTTCCCCCAAATGAGAGCATCAAAGGTCGAGTCTGTTCCAACAGACGTACCGAGAAGATTCTCGCGCACCATATTGATCGCTCGCTCTGGCGAAGGGGAATGTATGATGTCGTACTTGACATTGTTTGGCCATGGAGCTTCCATACGAAGAGACCCAAAACGAAACGCCGCCCGCTGAAATCGTTCTAAGCGGTCGACCGGCTCGTCATATGTATGATGGCTCTTGATGGCCTCTATCACTGGCAGTTCCTCAGCGCTGCGGGTGGGCCATGATACACCATCAGGTCCGTTGACCGTAGGTAGGCTCTGCAATGGCAGGCCACTGAGTGCTTGCAGTGCAATACTTTGAACTGATGAGTTGGAGGAAGAGTTGTGAAGCCAGGATATAGCCTCCCCATTAAGTTCGTCGGCATTGCGCAGCACCGTTCGACGCTCTATATCCTTCAAAGACTCGTCTGAAGTTTGATTCGAGCGAAGTCCCTGATGGGCAAGTCTCAGGAGTCGATAGTGCCGGCGGGCGTAGCGAAAGAGGCGATGGGAGTAATGTGATAGCGGCGTCTTGTAGGGGCACTGAGAATTAAACAGTGGAAGGATATTGCTGGTGAAGTAGGCAAGAAAGGTAGCGCCCGTGATCAAGCCAATGATTGCAGTGATAGTTGTATCGAGCGCACAAAGGAAGATGATAAGTCCGCAAAGGAATAGTCCAAGCGACATATGCATCAGGACAGGAAGCAGACCAATCATCAGTGGCACATGCCATTTCTGGAGACCTGAAAATCTGAACTGACGAATCCGCGACCGGTCACGGGGCGTCCCGGAGGGTACGGACATGAACTGATGGATCCATTGTCTCGCCAGAACAGAGAAGAGGCTGGTAGCTAGGCTCAGCACAAGGCTGATAAACCATAAACCGTTTATCCAAAGGTCTGCTGAGAGAGGTTCGAACGAGATGGCAGGATCAGGATGAGCGGTGAATTTGGAGAGATCTTCCGAGTTCGTTGCACCTTGAGCGATAGCAACTTGGAGATCCATTAACTTGAAGATCGACATCGCTGTAACTCGGCTGTAGTTGACACTGAGGCTCTGACAAGACTGTATCACGAATGTTGTCACAACGGCCGAGAAAAGTGTCGCCTGTTTGCAGATCAATGCCGATTGAAAGAGGTCGGTATACGGAGATCACGTACGAACAAAAGAAGCATGTCAAGGCCATCTCTCCAATCGTCAATCAGCTCTGAATCGAGTTTGGTACACTCGTCAGCGTAAGTCCTCCAGAATCGAGAATTCTCGGATAGTTCCTTGTGTTCTTCGTCGGGTGGATACTTCTGCTCATAGTCGAACGTTTCTGTGATGCGGTTATGAGTGGCTTGTCACCAGCCGCTTCGAAAAGGAAACTCACGACCCATAGGGTTCCCCTGATACCGTGAGAGGCCACGACACATAGCGCCCGCTGCCCGGCGGCGGGCTGTAGCTGACTCGCTGCGATATACACCCGAAGGAGGCATCTCTAGGCCAGGACTCTCAGCTGAACCGTCAACATCGGAGGAGCAATGACAGCAGCGACTCGTAGAGCTCGATATGTTGGGCGCCTGGCGTGGCGCAGCTAATACTTCTTCGGCGGGCATGTAGAAGCTGACAAGGGTAGATGGACACACATGTTGGCGTTGGAACCCATCTTATAGGGGGCCGGGCCGAAAGGCTGTGCACTTCATAACAATAACTCTGCTTGAGCGACTGTCTAAAGCGAGATGCCAAAGACAAAAAAATGGTTGAATGCAGCAGCACCTGTACCAATCTGACAAAGACAATAGATAGAAGGTCAACAATAGCAGAGCCAGTCGTGTACTAGTTACGTACATACCGTATTCGACCTCACTCTGCGCCATCTCCGCGTCCCCACAAGGTATGACTGGTGACGTCGTCAAGCAGTTGCCTGAATGTCAGAGAGCGAAGCATGATTGTATCCAAGAGGGAGTGGATATACGACTAGCAAGGCCACCCGAGTAAGCTGCAGGAAAGGTATAACATCTCGACGACCGTCCGTCAGAGAATGGACGTCCGTGAAGAGTCACTCGCTGGAACCCGACGATAGATCAGCTCTCTGTCCGAATAGACCAGATTTTACGGATACCCGGTAGAGAGAGGTGTAATCGAAGCATCGAGCGACAACTTCAAACGAGGGAGCCGCCATGCAATACAGATTATCCGCCAACCGGAAGTGCTTTCAGAGGGATGAGAAGAGCGGCTCTGAGAGAGAGGTGGAATTTGCAACCAGGACTGAACGATAGAGTGTAGATGTCCGGTTGGACACCAGTCTGATCATGAAGGAGACCGAAGGCAAGTATCGGAAGATTATCAAGAGCAGTCCTGGACGATGATTCCATCCGATGCAGATCCTGAGGCTCAGAGTCCATCGATGAAGCTCTGAAATTGTTGTGAGGTCGAGCCTGCGACATATGACCTATCAAAGTATGAGTCAATGTCGCGGGATCGTGAAGAAGATGACCTGCAGAGGACCGTTCGATGTTCTGGCTTTCAGACGCTGGTCATCGAACCAGTCCGTGACAACCTTTGACGTGCATCTGACAATGGTATTGGATGCCACAATAGACATGATATCCCGATATTCAGAGCTTACCCGCATCGCGTGGCAATTTTCTCCGTCTCGTCCGCGCTTGGTTCGATTGCGCCCCTATCATAGACCTTGGCAAAGAAAGATTCTCTCTCGGTCTTGGTCATTGCCATCTTGCATAGGACGATTCTTCAAGTAATGAGGAATGCGAGGTGGCTGAGTGATTCGGTGGTCCCTAGCAGCAGACATCTCGTAGATATAGCGGCCAGAAACAAGGACATGCGAGGTACAAGGGACTGGACTCGTTACCTTTTTCCACAAGAGGAGCGCAAAGCATAGACCATCCCAACGCGGGATCATCCACCTTCAACGAAAGAAACTCCCACTTCTGCAACAAGGCGTATACACATACATCAACCTGCGCCCTCGAGCCTCCCATCAGGGAATGGAACATGATGTTGAGCACTGTAGAAGCCCGAAACGCGTCTTGTGAGCAGGCGGGATATAAAGGAGAGCAGGTCCGGCACCTGAAAGATTGCGCCACATTTCCAGAGGCGAGTTACGGGACACAGAACGCACGTTACGACCTCATGGGAGAATAGTGAAGAACTTGCTTCGTTCGTTATCTGATACATGGAATCGTCCTTTCGGACTTGACACTGCAAGACCCTGCCATTGACGCTCGTTTCCTCGTTGGCCATGGGGGATGATTGTCCGTCTGTCGTCGAAGCTGGTCGCCCAATCAGGAGTGTGACAACGGTCATGTAGATCCTTCCCGTTGGATGGCAACGACTGGCTCTAACCCCGTCATCGAGATGAGCGACCAAAAGACAATAGGGATAGCCTCAATTCATTTCGAAGAACAACAGCGACCTACAACAGTGACCATTAGTGCGAGGGGGAAGTAATATGACCCAGAAAAGGTACCTTCTCGGACAGGTACAAGGACAATACTGAGGGTCAACGCGACATTATGCCTTCGGATAGCGTTGCCCTCTGATCGTGTTTTGGACGCGCGGGTGAGCCAAAAGCAGGGTACGCGCTCGGATTTACAGGGTCCTCGCGACAAGGTTCACCGGCTGCAGATGATGGGCTTGGTCGTCGGGATTGGCGGTTGGGGATTCAGGTGCAGATCAGTCGCGTCGAGGCGGCATATCCGAGACGCGCGTCAGAGCACAAAGCGACGCATAAAGCCGCCACGGGTGAAGAAGACTGCCTCGAGCTTGTCGTTGGGAAGCCCCAAGTTTGGACACGCAGGGCACTTTAAGCGTCGTGGCACGCCACAAAATGGGTAGACGAAACGTGATTGGCCGGCTTTTAGTATGCGCGCCTTGACGGATCCATCGGAGCAGATTCTTCGCTGAGAACAGGATGACCATGGTTGGATGCAATTGGGAGTGTGTCGTGTAGGAGTATCTTGATACGACACGTACATGCAATAGCCTCTGTTCAACCGAAACTTCCCCACTACTTCGTGATACGTCCATGTGTTGGTTTGAATGTTAATTCCAGGTCCGTGAGGTTATTGTTTCCTTGGGCCACTGGACGTCGCAGCACGATTGAGCAAAGAGCAAAAATTGACATGGCGAAAAGAGGTCAAGGCACGGAGACCGGCCCGATCTACACGGTTGGCAGTCAATGCCACATTCTTCTGATTCTCGAGGTAGTCCATCCTGGTTCAAAGTAGCAAGTCAGGTACTTGCACTGTAAAATCGCGATGACATTCGTCTGCCGAACTTGCGTTCTCAAAGAACATGAACTATATCTTGGCGGACATGATCATTCGTGCTTCAGTTGCCAATCATTACGCGACCACATAGACTGACTTCGATCCCTGTTACATCTAGTGAATTTACTCACTCAGAGTTCAAGAGGTATCAATTGGAAGCGAGTCAAAATTATAGAAGAGCAGCGAATCGGTACTGATAGATTTCGGATCGTGATTGTCATATCATCCCTCTAAGGACAGGTCCTCTACAGTATTGAGCCCAACGAACTTCGTTAAGTCAACCAGCTAACTGAAGCCCCTCTGAGCTCCTACCTCCCCAAGACTAGAGATCATCCCCACGACGTCTATTCTCCGACTCGACCTCTAGCCTATGCTGTGCTGCTCGGCGGCAGGCTTAGACAGGCCCTCAAGGATCATCCACCTCCCGCAATACCCAAGCCCGCCTCTTCGATTGTCCTGCGGCAGGCGCGCGCCCGTGTCGTCAAATTGGTATGCACCTGGGTCAAGGATGAGGTTAGGGACGGCTGAAGGTTGCGAAGTCGTTGTCTGTGTGAGGGACCAGCCATGCGGTGTCTGGGGTAAGAGCTCCAGTAATGAGCTACATCGATGATGTTCTGCGTTCCATCGACGTTGACCTTGGCAGAAGCAGGTACCTCGAAGGCATGTCGCTCGTAAAAGCGGATGTTGGCAGCAGTGTGAGATACGGCAATGGGAGGCGTCGTTGCCAGGCCATGGCGCATTGAAAGCAGCGTCGACCGCCTGCTTGTCCGAGACGTCCAGTTGGATGAAATGCAGGTCCTCGGCAGCGCCTTCTAGCAGATCACTACGCGTCGGTAGGCGGATGTCGAGCACACGTATGCGCCTAGGGTCTTCGCCGCGTCGGAGGAGCTGTACAACGATTCAACACCCAAAAAGCCCGTCTGCTGTCAGCAAGGCAAGAAGGGAAACGATCGTGAACACTCACCTTCTACTCGAGCAACCAGAACACGGGTCAGCACAGGCGGTATCCCACTCCAATCTTCAGGATTAGCGACTAGAACACAGATAGTATCAAGGACGGTTCTGAAGAGGCACGAAGCCGGCCAGGCTTTGGCACATAGAGAAGGCATGTCAAAGGAAACGATCGATCGATCGAGCTGTCGCTTGAGGTGAGAGTACACAAGGGCGCAGTCATCCAGAAAGCAGCCTATGGTATACCATAGACGATTCGTAGCCTTGGTGTTGGATACATGAAGCGGGACTGCAGGTAAGAAAGATGACTCGAAGTTTCAAGTCACGCGAGAAGATGGCCACGGTGAGTCCAGAAGTACAGAATACCGCGTCAGCGTCGCGTCTAAAGTATTGAGAGAATGTGTGATACAGCCAGGATTGTTCCAATGAGCATGAGCAGTACTGTAGCCTCAAGACGCGATGGTGACCGATCGGGTACAAGTTCGAAATGCGGACCGACAGTCGGTCCGTGCATCGCAGGGCCGCATCTGGTCCGTGCGCGCGCCAATCCCATAAAACCCGCCTTCGAACGTATGGATTCCTTACCACTCTGGCCTTTTGGCTTAGATCAAGTGTAGTATCTGTTCTTAATAGTTTAACCACTATTACGGAGGCACCGCCTCCCGTATCTGGTTATCTAATTTTTGCCGCCCTTGTTCTTCGTGCTCTGCTTGCAACACGGGGACGCGATGACCTTGCTACTGCAGTATCGGCTTGTGTCGTCGGGGGAACTCTTTATCTTCTTCTTTTTGCTCGTGTCTATCTGGGGCTTCCATTATTGGCGGTCTTGGGGATATGGCAAACATGACTTCCATCGTAATACTAGTACTTAGCATCCTTTGTATTAAAATTTGTTGCGCCACAATTTCCTCCTGCACAGTCGCGCTGCTTTGCACTACACAATGACATGTGTTCGAGAAGAGACGATCGAGCTGTCTTCTTCACCCGCCAGAGAGTTTGACCCACGTTTCCCTCATAAGTCCTGATCCTGTCTCCAGTCATTCCCGTGTATGGTATTGTCTCAAACACTCTCTGACTCTTGAATGGAAAATGATACGACGATACACTCAAGGTACACTGTACTATTGTTCTTCGAACCAAAATGGAACAAGGACGTGGGGCCAGTGCGTTGTCTCCATCACCTTTGATTCTCACACCCATCACCTGATTGTTCCTCTTGACGAGGACTATTAGCCAGACCACGGCACCGCTGAACAATTAGAACGTCGCCACGTCGCCCCACCTCGATCGACGAAGAACCGCTGTATCCAACTGCTTGCCACTCGTCATTCATTCTTCACTTCGATTCCTCTATCACTGGACGAATGGCGTCCGACAAGCATCCCCATCCCGGGTTCAAGTACGTGTACAAGATCAATACACTTGACAGCAAATTCCCGACATCCAAGAACATTCCCGAAGCTTGCGTGCGCTGCCTAGTTCGACGCGTGCCAGGCGCGCCGCCTATGCAAATATGCGGTGGCTGTCGCGCTGTTCGCTATTGTGTACGCCACTCTATGACCGTCTCCACCCGCGCTAAACATTCCCACATGCAGAGCAAAGAGCACCAAAAAGCGGACTGGCCGTCGCACAAAGGGCATTGTAGAATCCAGCGGGAATACGATGAGGGCCTCGTCGCCAAAGATCTCGCAAAAGGACGTCGCGGGCCCCAGCAGGCGAATTCGCCTATACCGACAGCGCAGGAGCGAAAATATCTCCTCGAAGATTGGAAAGAACTGCATCGAATGCCTATCGCGCAGGGCCTGGCTTGGGCTCTTCACGAGCTTCCCGAGCCATTTGACTTTCATAAGAATTGCTTCTACTTCGTCCTGAAGTACCGACCCGAATCCGGGGGCAATCCTGCGTCGGCGTTCGACGTGGACATGGCGTTCATGGGTCCTGCGCCACCGCCTGAGACGAGAGCGGGAAAGACCTACATGAACTTGTTGCCCACTTTGGAAAGATCTAACGCGGAGGAGAAGGCGAAGGGAAATCCGAGGTTCATGTCCAATATCCCCATATTCTGTCAGTACTATTCAGCTGGTGTATCTCATAGCACCAGTCTCACACTGGTTTGTTACCATCCAGATTACGCTGACCAGGAAATTCCATGGCTAACTGCCGTCATGACCTTCACATCCGAAATACCAGAAGTCCGACCAAAGGACAAGACGTGGTATCACTACGTTGAGTACTGCGCCAGAGAAGGCGTAGTTCACCGATTGGTCGAGAACTCGAAGACGCAGCTGGATTGGTATCCCGGGCTCATGTACAAGAACACTAGTGGGACAAAATGGGTCTGGAAGAAGCATACGCTTGATGAGCTGCATGCGAAGGGTATCGCCCTCCAACTCCACTATGGCACCGTAACGCCGTGGGCAGAATTTGAACGCTCGGGTTTTCAGGCGCTGGATATGCCAAGAGACGTGATTGTAACTTCCTTGTAATATACGCAGTTCTCTACGTGCATATGCTGTATAGTAGTTTATAAACGACCTATCGAACGACGACTTGACCCGGCATGACTTCGGGTCCCCAAGCTTTAGCAACAAGCGTGTCCAGTCTCTTTCGGTTCTGCCAGTGAAGCAGCGCAGTGCGCTCCTTTTCTTGTCGTGCAAACATCTCGTCCCAGAGTGTTGGTGGAGCGACTGCCATGGAGTCCCTCACAGTCCAGTCAGTATCCAAGAGAGCGGCGTAAGTCACGTCTTTCCACTCTTGCATGAGAGGGCTGAAGAACGTCTTTCGGCGGGTGCCTTCGTGAGTGAATTTCCTGTCGCAGGCCATGGCCATTAGCGATGCCATCTAGAGAGACGAGATATTCACAGTTTCGTAAGTAACTTCAGAGTATCGTTCCTGTGCGGACTCTCGGGGACGCGTGCTTGGATGCGATGGCATCGAAGCTGATCGAACGCGACTTTCAAGAGCTGCTCCATCGCATCGAACGCGTATCCCCAGCCCCGTTCTTTGGGATCGAGAATGACACCCACATTGTACACGTCCTGCCCAAGGTTCAGGAGATAGACGAAGCCGATGCAGGCGTATTTGACAGATGTGTGCTGTTGTGCACACGGAATGATGAATTTGTCAAGTCTAATAAGGGGAGCATCGAGACTGACCGTTTGTACTTTCTTCTGCTCAGGCTCTATCTCCGGTTTTTGCTTGTCTTTCTGAGCCTTCTTCGACCCGTTATGATCTCCCAGCAGAGCTGGATCACGTTTCTGCCCTGGTTCATATTCATTCTTCGGTTTTGGTTCTGGCCAAGTTGTCAAGCTCGCCAACGGATCCCACGAATCGGCACTTTGATCCATCTCGACGTCTGTAGTAGATGCCACCGAAGAAGACGACTCGGCAGGGGATTGAGTCATTCCCTCCTTCTGCTTCAGGGTTCCCAGTGGGTCCCAATCTTCGGCGCGATTGTGATCTGAAGTCGTCGACGGAGACGAACCCAAGGAGACTCGAGTCATGTCGAAGTACTCCTCGACCTTCGGTTCGGGCCAACTAGTCGAGCTCTTCAACGGATCCCATCCATCGGCGCTCTGACCAATTACAGAGTCCGTAGAAGTCGTCGTTGGAGATGAAGTCTTGAGGGAGGCTCCTGCCAGTTCCTCCTCTAGCGTCTGAACGACTCTCGCCTGTTGGTCCCTTTGATGAATTCTTTGGTTCTTGCTTTTGTTTTTCTGCTTCTTTTTACTCCCTTTGCCAGGCGTTGTAGGCTGTGCGGGTTTAGCGCGCTTCAAAGGCTGCGCAGCAATGACTCACGGTGACCTCTACGTGTTGGTCTTCGGCCTCCTCTTGGATGATATACACAGTGCTCGTTTGCTAGACAGGCAAGACTTCAATCCAAGCATCTCGTCTCGAATGATGTCTACCTTTTGAATCTGAGCAAAGTACGCCACACTCGTTGCGAATGTCAAGACATCTCCGTAGTCCGTCGCTTCGATCGAGGATATTTGCAACTGCTCGTAAAGACTCTGGAGTTCGTCGAAAGAGTCGTCGAGACCGCCGAGACCAGGGGCAAGATTGATAGAGATGGAGTCAATGCTCTCTTCTTTGGGCATGTCACTGTCAGTTCTCATGGTGGTTCAAGGTAAGGTAGAAAAAGCCTCGAGGCAGAATGAGCTAGTAGATCATGAGTTCTGTTGATGCTTATCCTCGGCGAGTGAGCCGAATTGAAGCTAAGAGCATCAGAGCGACATTCCCGACTTTCACTTGATATCACATCCCCGGAACCGAGTTTTGCTTGACGCCCGAGACGTGCGCGCAGTGATGCGCTGCCGCCCGGGGGTGTCTTTGGTCTTGTCTGCGACAAAATCGGACGAGAGTTGTGGAATCATAATTCCGGTCATGATTAGGACGGAGATTTGGCTGCCCCGTCGATACAGCGAGAACCGAATATGCGTTCGGCAACTTGGCAGAGTAGACCAAATGGAGGAGTGCGATGCAGTGGATTCATAGAGTGCGCAATACATGTCATATCATATTGAAGGGAAGGGCAGAATACAAAACCGACATGGTATTTACTGCACAGGAGGATTAGTGTGTAGCATAGAGGACAGGGCGCGATACGCACGAAGGTGAGGGCAGCACCCTTGGTCTTCTTCTCTCCACCGAGCTCGAAGCTAGTCGTCTGTGAGCGGGCAACCAGACCAGGGAATGACGGGGAACGTACTGCTTGCAGCGCTTGAGGGTCAGCTGCATTTTGTATTTGCACGAAGTGCACTCCAACCGTAAGACGACCTTCTTCGTGGTCTTGGCCTGCGCTCATCGTTAGCCTCCGCCGTGCGCGCCATCGACCGGCGGACCACGCACCTTCTTGTGGAAGACCGGCTTCGTCTGACCACCATAACCGCTTTGCTTCCGGTCATAACGACGCTTTCCCTGTGCGAAGAGCGAATCTTTTCCCTTCTTGTATTGGGTCACCTTGTGCGGTCTATGAGGCGGAGCAAATTAGCGGGCCCGACATCGAGTAGCGTGACGGAGGCGACGTACGTGTGCTTCTTGCATGCTTTGCCCTTGCAGTCTGTGCGCCATCCGAATTATTATCACTCCCATCGCAGGTTATTTCCAGGGCAAAACTCACAGGTCCTCCGTGTCCTACAGAGCGCGCAGCGACGGTCAGCATTTTGGCGCACATCGACGGGGGAGGCGGGATACGCACTTGGGGATGTTGACCATGGCGGCGGTGTCTTGCGGTTACGGCGTCGAGAGTGGGGCAATATTCCGGGCGGCAGTCTGTCCTTGCAGTTGTGCAATTTAGGTTTGAGTGCCGATTCAGCTCCGATGATGCGGCAACTCGGCGGTGTGGCGCTCATCTGAACCGATCATTGCTGTACGTCTCTCTTCTTGTCTTTCTGCCATTAGACCAATCTATGGTCGGTCTCCAGGCATGCCCGACAATTTCACGAATGATTCCGTGCGTCACGGCAACTTTTTCGATTGCGGTGATGGATGAGCGTTCTCCGTTCGCCTCTCTGTTTAGCTGCTGCCTACAATGCTTTGACCTGGTCTGAGATGATCTACTTTTGTGAATCATGCATCTCCGCCGGCTACTTGCTTTGTTTGATAAACTCTTCGCTTCGACTATTTCTGTCTGGCAGGCTCTAACCGACATGCAAGGATAGAAGTATCTATTTGGTCCTGTCTCTCTAGGCGCCACTTCGTCTTCCGAATAATGAAGGCTTCGCTGTCAAGTTACTGTTTTATATCTTGCGCGTCGGATTTGACAAACGCAGTGCCGCTACTATGCCCTCCGGTGACTAGTGTTCATTGAATACTGTATGTTTGCACGGCCGTCTCATGATGTATTATACGCCCGATATCAGGCCGCTCGCGAGCAGGTCACAGTGATAGTTCGTGCCTCGAACCTGCACACTCAAACGCTGAGATCCCTTCTCCTTTTAGTCCTACGACTGGCGGATCTCAAGCACATCGGCCAATCTCAGTCTCATCACTCAGCGCATCAGTGCCTCTCGAGGCGCCCCATCCAGATTTGGGGTCTCTCCTCTTTCCAAGGCTCCAAGCACGAAACGCAGGTAACGATCATGCGAATCAGACCCGCCATCTATCCATCGCAAATCGGAGGCGTCCACCCTGTGCGATTATCTGTTTGGGACCATTACACCTGTTCCGGGTTTCGTGGTAGTTGTATGTGCGAGAGATAGGTTATCGTGCTTCAAGTGTAAGGGGAGGGATCTAACTACTCGTGTGGTCTCGGTCAGAACTTAGGCGCCGACCTTTTGGTGCACATATGTACGCGATTGGCAGAAATCAGTGGGGTATGTATCGCTGATAGGCCATGCATGTATCTCACTATCTGAGGCTAATAAGACGTCGTTCTATCATCGTCTGAGATTGATAACTTATATTCGTGTGGTCTCTCTCTCAGAGAAATCTCGAGCAGTTGAACATCCTGTGGCCGAAAGGGCGTATCTCGTGGCCGGTGTACGTTAGTGCAGTAGATAGGCTGATTTCATGGAACATAGGAATGTGTGGACACGAGCGTACGACGTATTAGAAGAATGCATTAGTGCGCAGGTTCGAACAAACATAGTAAGCAAAGGACTGTGGTGGGTCCCACAGATGCCGGTAATCTGCTTGCTTGCATCAGACAGGCCTCGGGAAAACCAATGCTACTGTGAGTGGGTGAAGTGAACCTCCGCGAGACATGGAGCAAGCAGTCTACTCAATTGGGTATCGGGTTGGCAGAACTTTGTTCTGTTACAGGATGCATGACGGAGATACATGAGAGGAATGGGCGCAGGATGAGCGCAATGACGACTCGGATGGTAACATGTAGGTGGTGGATGGAGGGTATTCTTTTGGTAGCCGCTGTCAGTGCACGATTTCAAGAGGCAAAAAGGAAGAACGGGGCCGTCAAGAATGAAGATTTACAGGAGAAGGGGTACGAACAAGGGAAGCCCGAGGATGGGAGTAGTCACTACGAGACGTGATTGTCGTAATGGATTACAGTGTTTTCGGGACGCGACATACGGTGATATCAATATGAAACGTGCTGATAGGCTGAGAGACCAACACAGGTACCGTAGATGATTGCCGCGATGCGTATCTGTGTGAGGCTATGATGAAGCATTGTTTCCTTACCAGACGGAAGCGGAGAGAGTGAACAAGCGGTGAGACTGAGGGAAGAGAAGGGGAACGAAAGAGACAAGGATGCTCAAAAAATAGGTGAGACACGGAAGTAAAGCGAGCAGAATAACGGGTGTGGAAATGAATGGATGCTGGCAGGAGATAGCCAGCGCCAGGGCTTGCCTGTTGGGGATGGACTGGTATCCGGGGTCTTTCCGAAATGGGACGAGATCATAAAACCTGTGATGGTGTATCGTACCACAAAACCCTTTAAAGCTGCCCCGCCTTGAGTCGAGACGAAACCCAGTCTCTGTGGCCTAGTCCGCACAACGGTTGCCCGTCCCGCCCATCTCCCGCCCTGCCGTCACACAGTGCGCCGCTATTCTCGCAGCCATTTGCCGTAAAACTGACGCATACATAGCTAACCCGACGCTGCACACTCCCTCTCATTCAAAATGCGCGCGGTCTTGAAGCCGTTTGTGATCCACGCGGCGTACTCGCCCGTTGAGACGATTGTCTTCTTCTCTATCGTCGCAACGCTGGCCTATTTCCACGTCCTCGGCGCCATCAAGCACTCGGCGTTCTTCGCTACGTCCAACCCGGTTACACTTCGCCCTTCGCATGCCCTCTATACGCAGGGCAAGTGGGTCAACGTCCGCGAACACGCATGGCACCATGGCAAATCCGCCGCCGACAGCGCCCTCATTCCCGTTGAACTCCAACAGGTCGTCTACTCGCTCGACTCGGTCCAGAAAAGCAGAGACGTGCGCATATATTCACCTTTTACTCTGTTACCCAGCTTACCACTGTAATGTAGCTCGTTCCCGCGTCTCTCTCCTTCGACAATGCCCAGCTCGCCGACTCTGCATACAACATGTCCAATCACACACAAGATTCGCTCACATTTGCTTCCGGCCAGCAGTACAGTGCCCTCTGCCATCGCCCTTCGACGGACATGCCCAACCAGTCCGTGACCGACGCCCCTGGCTGCTTCTCGTCCGTGGTAGCGACGCCTCGTTCGCTCACCCAGACCCTTGCATTCACGCCCGGATCTCGCGACGACTTTGTTTCGGCCCTGACGCGTTTCTTCAAGTCTGCCGTCGACGACGCTGGTGTCCGTTTCGAGTTCGAGTCGCGTGAGCAGGAGACAATCGGCGATATGAAGAGCAGCAAGTGGGTCGCATACGCTCTGGGCGCCTTTGTGATGCGTTTCTGGGATCTTGCCAAGGTAATGAGGTCGCTTCTCCATCCAATATCTGGCTCATTTGCCACAGAAAGCAAACTCACTGGACATTGTCCTTATCCTCACTGGCTACATCCTAATGATGACTACCCTATTCATCCTCGCCTCTCGTTCTCGCCAGCTTGGATCCAGCTTCTGGCTGCCCTGTTCCATCATCTCCTCATCGGTCATCGCCGTGCTCCTGTCCCTCCCCATTGCAATGTGGCTGCGCATTCCCATGGACCCCGTTGCTCTCTCCGAGGCACTCCCCTTTTTCCTCTGCACCGTCGGCTTCGACAAGCCCATCCGTCTAGCCCGTGCCGTCTTCAAGCACCCGCACCTCACCAGCCCAGTTGGTGGCGCCAGTGCCGGTGGACAGCTCAAGCCAGCCGGTGAAGTCATCCTTGAGTCCTTGACTAAGGTCTACTACCCTATCATCCGTGACTACATTATTGAAATTGCCGTACTGGTCGTTGGAGCGTACAGCCGTGTTAGCGGCCTCCGCGAAGTCTGCGCTCTCGCCGCCCTCGTTTTAGGTCTTGACTGCCTCCTCCTCTGTACGTTCCTGGCCTCTGTGCTCACCATCATGATCGAGGTGAGCCATTTATTTCCGTTCCGTTCAATGTGATGTCATGTCTGTGCCTTGGCTCATGTGTAACGATCTTTTTATTGTTCGATACTCATTGTTATGCTTTCAGGTGCTTCGTATCAAGACCGTGCGCGAGAAATTGACGCGATCGAAGTCTTCTTCCTCTATCGCGTCCACTGGTACCTCTGGAACCCCTTCGACAATGGAATCTCCAAAAATCGGCGACAAGGTGAACAACATGATTCAGAGCGTATTAGGAGTCAAGGGATCTGCACGTGGGAAGAAGGAGGACAAATTAGAGAGTCCTGTGGCGCGTCTCAAGCCCATTCTGGTATGCTCAAACACTTTGGTTCCGTCACACGCGAACTGACCCTTTTGTTGTAGATCGCGACTTTCTTATCGTTGCACATCCTGAACCTGTGTGCGCCGTTGACGCCTGCGCGCCACAGCACCTATGTGTCGACTGTTCGCAAGGTGGATCTTACAGCCCCCACCGTTCGCGTCGCGCTTGCTTCGCTTGTCGAAGCTGAGCACCTTACGCCATTTGAAATTGAGGAGGAAGGTGTCAGCATCCTGGTCAAAGTTCACCCGCCTGTCCACATCCGTATCACTCCCCCCGCCTCTATGCTGGCTGCTGCCTCGTCTGTGACCCCTGCCACCCTTGGCCCTCGCACCACCTCTGACATCGTCGAGTCCTTCATGTCCACTTGGTCGCGCCTTGTTGGTGACCCGCTCCTGTCTAAATGGATCGTCATTGTCCTCGCTATGAGCATCAGCTTGAATGGCTACCTTCTTAAGGCTATCGGTGCCGGTCTGTTGGGCAACAAGAACAATGTTGTCAAGAGCGCTGGTGTTCGGTTCAACAGCAACAGCGAGGATAGCGAAGGAAAGACTGCTGTTGTGAATGACACCCCGCCTACCCCCTTCGCCGTCGCCCGCGCTGTCATCCAGAAGCCGGTATACATCCCTCCTCCACCCAAGAAGGCTGCTCCTGCGACGTTCACCCTTGATGATGTTGATAGGAAGCTCGCGAAGGCTGCTGCTCGTTCTGAGAACAAACTCCTCTCTCCTCCGGACTCTGCCTCATCGGCCTCTGATGACGAAGAGGCCATCGCTGCTGACTTCCTTCGTCCTCTTGAGGAGCTCATTGAACTGTACGAAAACGGCCCGAAGCCTGTTTCTTTGGCTCTCGCGATGATGAACGATGAGGAGGTTATCATGCTCGCTCAGAATGGCAAGATTGCCGCGTACGCATTGGAGAAAGTTCTAGGCAGCGACGAACTGGAACGTGCTGTCAGGATTCGCAGGGCTCTCATTTGTGAGTTACTCTCCTCCTGATTCGACTCGCAAGTGCCCTAATAGTTTCTCCTTTCCAGCCCGCGCCTCGAGGATAAACACTCTGGAAACGTCTGATATCCCTTTGACGAACTACGACTACTCGAGGGTTATCGGCGCATGTTGCGAGAACGTGGTTGGGTACATTCCTTTGCCTTTGGGTATCGCTGGCCCGCTCAACGTCGATGGTGTCTTGACCCCGATTCCGATGGCCACTGCCGAGGGTACTTTGGTCGCGTCAACTTCTCGTGGCGCGAAGGCGCTCAATGCTGGCGGAGGTGTCACCACTGTCATTACTCAGGATGGTATGACCCGTGGTCCAGCTATCGACTTCCCCTCCGTCGTTCTTGCTGCTCAGGCCAAGGCTTGGATCGCTTCCCCGGAGGGCTACGCCACTATCAAGACCGCCTTCGAGTCCACGTCCCGCTTCGCCAAGCTCCAATCTCTCAAGACTGCCATGGCTGGCCGCACGCTCTTCGTCCGATTCATGACCGCGACTGGCGATGCCATGGGTATGAACATGATCTCGAAGGGCACGGAGAAGGCGCTCGAGGCGATGCAAAAGGAGTTTCCCGAGATGGTCACCTTGGCGCTGTCGGGTAACTACTGCACGGACAAGAAGCCTGCTGCGATTAACTGGATCGAGGGACGCGGGAAGAGTGTCGTGGCTGAGGCCGTCATTCCTGGGAAGGTCGTGCAGACGGTTCTGAAGACCACTGTCGACGCGCTGTGCAACCTGAACACGAAGAAGAACTTGATCGGGAGTGCGATGGCTGGGAGCATTGGGGGTTTCAATGCCCATGCTGCGAATATCTTGACTGCGGTCTTCTTGGCTACGGGGCAGGATCCGGCACAGAATGTGGAAAGTTCCAACTGTATGACATTGATGGAACCGTGAGTGCTTCTTGTCTTCTCCTGGCATGGATAGCTAGCTAACCTCGTTCTCTCAGAACTAACGGCGGAAAGGATCTCCTTATGACCATTTCCATGCCTTCGATTGAGGTCGGGACTGTTGGTGGTGGAACGGTTTTGGCACCCCAACAGGCGGTGCTCGAGATGCTTGGCATGAAGGGCGCTCACCCAACATCACCTGGACAGAACGCACAGGCCCTCGCTCGCCTGATCGCAGCCAGTGTCATGGCTGGCGAGCTGTCGTTGATGGCCGCCTTGGCAGCTGGACACCTCGTCCGGGCGCATCTTGCGCACAACCGGTCTCAGGCGAACACACCAGTGAGCTCGCGACCTGTGACTCCCGGACCGAGCGTCGAGCCTACGGCGCAGCTACTACCAAGAACGTTGACAGCCACCGCGTTCAGTCCTTTAACTCCTTCTGCATCGACCGCATCACTACCACCCTACACATTAGTAGACAAGCCTTGATCTTTTGCGTCTACATAGTATATTACACTCATATAAACACCGGAATATGTGCATTGAACGTAACACGTTAGAGTAATTATTTCTGTACCATTAGCTGAAACACAACTACAGTCTGCGAGTGTAGGCTGCTCGTACTCAGATGTACGTTTGGCCTAGACCGGAATGCTTCATTGACATTCGACCCCGTACACGCGAAATTGTCTCTGTTACAACCACCACTATCATGCTCGAAATTCACCACCGGACGTATTGGGCGGGAACGCGACAACTTGAATCAGATGACATTCATTTCGAGAACCCGAGGTCTGGAAGTTGTCGTACAATCTCACGCTTCTTGTGAGTCCAAGAGGCTGCGCGCTTCCAGCCTCTCCCGGCGAAATGCGTGGTACGATGCAGTGCCGCAGTCATTGACTCTGCGTCTCGGATAACAAACCGAAAGGCGAAGGAGAGGGCAGGGATGCTTCACCACAAAATGACGGGAGTAGAATAGGCGCCCCCGAATACGTGACTCAAAGCGCAGGCGCTCGAAGCGTTTATATAGGAATCATGGTCTGCCATCAGCACATCAATTACGATGTCTCTATCGCCCACCATGTCGCAGCCGCGTGTTGCACTATCGACTCTCGAGGAACTGGAGTTGGACGACTTCAATCTCAACAAGTTGAACCACCTGTTCGAAGAACTCCAGCTCACTGCCGTCGAAGCTGCGCAGGCGAACGACTTCTTCACTTTTGCGACTGGGACCCTTTACTTTGCTACGATATCGCATAAGATTCCAGAGCCGCCTCAGTCGCAAGAAGCCGCAGAGACGACAGTACGTACCGCTTTCTATCTGGATGTTTTCAGGCCGTTAATTCGACGAAACAGCGACACATCCCCAGAAGAACAACTTTTCATGAAGAGGGCCTTACAGTAAGACCCGACTCGCCTACGTTACCGCCGCCGGACTCCCCGTACAAGGTCCAAGGACCAAGCCAACTGCCCGCCTCTCCGGAGACGGTACGCGCGAGCGATGGTCTATTAGCACCGTCATGGGAGCCACAGGTCAGTCATCATGATACTATCAGTACGGACGCAGGTACTGATTATAATCAAGTACTACCTGCCCTCGGTGCAAGCCGCTGAGGAGAAGATTGCTACCGTTGAACCCAGGAAGAAGAGAAAGCGTATGTCTACTATCCATATTCCAACTCCAACACTCTCTAACTTTGGGATAGAGACACCTCTAGACGACCAGAACGAAGGATGGGATGCGTTCTTTGATCTGGATCCTCCACGTAAGACGGTATGTGTTCGTTCCCATGTCTAATTTGACAGTCATCTTATCCTACTATCGTAGATCAGGCTCGACCCAATGTCCGCAGATGAAGATGAAGCCGGGATTGCTAGAGGTTATGACTCTAATGACTCTGATAGCGCGTCTGGCACATCGCTTGAAAATTGGCCTGAGGCAACGACGTCTCAGCAACAAGCTCTGGCTGCTGAAATTCTACACGGGGTACCTACAACAAGGGCACCAAATCTTGTCCCAGCGGCGACCACTTCCTCATGCTCTTGGGCGCCTGAAGTTCCAATTTTGCGGCCTATTACTCGCCCATTTGGATTCGTATACCTTATACCCTCTCAGCAATCGCCACTCGCTCCCGCAATTGGAGAGCTTTCCGTTGGTATCATCCTTGACAAATCAGAACGAGGCCATGGACTAGCTTATGAGGTTCTGGATGGCATACTCGCCAAAGCATTCGATGGATTCCTATGTCAGCGAGTACAGGCAAACATAATCGATGGACCATTGAAGGGCGACCTTCTCAGGCTCTTTACCAAACTGTATGTTGGACTATTCTCGTTCCTCTTCGTTGTCTTGACGAACCTGTGTAGTCGCTTCGGACACGAGGGAACGCGTCGCCGCTCCTTCTTCTGCCCTTTCACACGAGAATGGAAAGACACGACTTGTCTAGGGATTCTTGCCACTGATTGGGTGATCCGCACTTCGATCCAGCCCGCTCCTCCCAGCCTTTGGGACGAAATGTTTCTCCGACATGACCGAGAGCGTGATGCCCTCCTTCGATGGGACCAAGGCATCATTGATGAACAACGTCGCCTTCTCCGCCGTACGGGAAGCATGGAGACTATCCGCGACTTTAGAGATAGTACTTATGAGAGTGCCGATTCCGCCAGTGAGAGGGAATCGATGGAGCCAGAGCCGCGAGTCGTGAACGGGGACTCGATAGATCTCAATGATGACGCGCGGAGCGACTATAGTGGGCTTGAGGCTTCGGATCCCGAATATCAGCCCATGGATAGCGACGATGAGGCATGGAGCTCAGATGACTCCGAGGCGTCTCATCACTCGGCGGCCAGTGGATCGTCCAGTGTAGGTGGACCCTGGCACCTAACGATTGTTGCTAGCGCACTCGGTAATCTTTCTCCTCGTTCCTCAGATGGTTATGCCAGTTCCTCTGAAGGATCGCAGTGGGACCTGCTCGAGACCTCTAGCACAGCTTCCTTCGACAGCGTTCCTGATACTGATTTTCGTTAGACAGTTCAATGATTGAAAAGGTCTTTCTTGCTATGTATTAACATTCAAACACTGGCACTTCTTATGTACTAACATCGAACCATGTCCCGTGTACTTGTATTTAAACATGGCGCTCGTAGCATAGCATTTCTGCCTATTTCCAAATGTACCCTGTAGCGTCGGTGAACCCCAATCTCAATCAGACAAGAAGTATTTGCCCCGATTCGGGGGACATGCAGCATGCGTACTCGACAGAGATGTAACAACATCGTTCGTACTTGTACTCTAGTGCTGGAGTATGTATGGAACTTGTATGTGTCGAGTTCGCGGTACGATAGACACAAGCTGGAAACGAGAGCTCCAGGCAGATCAGAGGTGAGCACCGCGAACCTCCTGCCGGAGCTCGGAGATGCAAGCTTATAAGTCTATCGTACCTTGAAGATCTAGACAGCCCACTCTACGAGTCTACGCTGTGAGTAACGTCAACTACTTGGTCAGAATGTCATGCAGGTTCATCGACAAGAAGATCGGAAGATGATGGCTCACGAAGGAGGGGGACGAGGTACAGTGGCGCACTCCCATATAAGGCAACTCCTTCACTCTGCCATTCCTTCTCAACACAAAACTCTTTCTATCGACTTGGCCATCTACCTGTAGATTAATGTCCCCTTCGGGGTGACATACGAAAAAATTGGAACGATACAGAGAAGATTAGCATGGCCCCTGCACAAGGATGACACGCTTTCCCGGAGTGGTAGATCTACGGATCTCAATATTTATTGCTTCGCATTCGTAGAGCTTTTCTAAAACGCGAAATGAGGTAGGGGGAGCACTGGGAAGCAAAATCTCCATTTTGGGACCATGAGTGCCGCTTTGGGAAGAGTGATCGGGCATGTGTGACAGTGTGGCGCCGACGGCGCGACGGCGTTTGAGAAGCCAGTTATATCTGTGTGCTGTAGTGCATATACCGATAGTAGTTTGTGAGCCTACCACTCCGGGAAAGCGTGTCATCCTTGTGCAGGGGCCAGTCCATGAGAGCCTTCCCAGCATTTCACTATAAGTAACCTCCATGATACCCACAACAGTGGCACAACACCAGCACTTGGTTTCCCTTTTTTCCTCTCCAGATTCTTTCACGACCCGCGACCGGCCGTGCTATCACACTATCGCTTCGACATTGCACATTCGTCCCATGCCGCAGTAGTTCACGATATTGTTTCGGTACTGATACTCAATTCAACAGTGTGGTCTCATAGCAGTGTACATAGACCCTTGCATGCTTGCACTGCCAGGAGCAAAGGTGAACAGCTACACTTCACGACTCATGCATCAATCAGAAGAATTGCACTATCATGAAAGAAAACCTGACATGCGAAAAAATCGAGACGATACAGAGAAGCGACCGTGTTCCCCTGCGCATGGATGACACCCATTCCCATTCGCCGCTGATCGCCAATGTATCGACTAACATCTATGACGTTGCTGGGACGTAGTATCTACAGACGAGATTGGCAGCATTGGCACAGACGGGACCATTTGCCTGCCTGGATTTGATTTAGCTCGCTTCCTGAGCCGTGAAAGTTTAACGAAGTCTAGTCCAGGTAGGACCTTGGGATTCCCAAGGTCCGCCTGGTGCCAGGATGTTTCACGGCCCGTCCAAGGGTTGGTTGCGACCAAGACTTCCTACAAACAACCACATACCTGTTCGTACTTGCTTGCATAGGGAGTGGAGTCGCCGGACCTTGGGAATCCCAAGCTCCATATCAGTGACGACCGACCTTGGGAATCCCAAGGTCGGGTTCCGTCGAGCGTACACCGGCCCGTCGATGCAATTCTGGTGCCTATGTATGCGTCGAAGCACACACTCTGCGATGAGTCCTCATGAAGACACACGGACACGGTAGGCAGAAGGGAAAGTGAAATGTACGTGGCTGTCGCAACAAGAGAAAGCGTAGTAAGTGAAAATGCCGTTTCTGACTAAGCAGTTCCGAGGATAGGCAGGCGAAATGAAGGCCTTGTACTAGTAGAGGCTGGAACAAGAAGATTGAAAAAGTAGCCAGTCCTAGCTGCACTCCCGAACTCTTGGTCCAGTCCTCGTGAACCTACACGGCCATAATGAGCGTACATAGATTGCGGGCATACGTAGCTGGGCGCGCGATAAAGGAGATCATAGGTAGAGATCGAAGTAGAACGAGGCGCGGCAAGGTCGTGAAAATGGGCGAAAAAGTGGCCACTACGGACGGGGCGAACGTCAGAGTCTCTGTACAGTAGAGGACCTCCTAAATGATGCAAAAGTATCGCGCCAACCAAAGCAGAATTGAACACTTGGAATAGTCAAGACCAAGTCGACGCCAGTCAACACTCGACCAGGAGACACCGAGGAGAGGACTGCGTTGTTGGAGGCACATTCCAATCTCTACAAACAGGAAGATCAAAGGGATACTGTTATCATGATATCAGATATCATACAATATCACAGGAGCTCCATTCCCAAGCATGTAGATCGTGTTCGTTGGAATAGTAGATCTGGATCCCAAGAGCCGAAGTGGACGTGAAGACGCGTCGACTACCATGTTCTATAAGGTCAGAAAGATTTATATGAGCGATCATACACAATGCAGAGGCCATGCACTCACCGTAGACACACGAGAGATACCGATGTCATTCTTTTCCGTCTCGGCATACGGAAGAATCGAGACGATAGGAACAAGCGATAGTGTTCCCCTGCGCATGAGTGATACGGGTTCCCAATCGCGTGCGTAGAGTCTTCCTTGTCGGTCAGGCGTCCGAGTCGCGGAAGTCCTAGGCCGATCTCCATGATGCGACTCTGCGTGATACAGTAGGCGGCCTGTAAGAGGAGTCAGACTGATGTTGGTGGAACTAGACTGATACATACGGATATGCAGTAGCGATGCGCAGAGTTTGCAGCAAGCAAGGAGTCCATTCGACCCGCTCAGCTGCGCTTCAGACTACTCAGCACATGCTGCTTTCTCGCCTCCAGCCCGATCTTGGCCAGAACGGCGTAAACCTTGGGGGTCACCAACGCCGCGCCAAGTAGGACGATCGCAAGACACCACAGAATCGGTACGACAGACAAGGGCAGGGCACCAAATGCAAGAGGCTCCAGCACGACGTCGAATGGAACGTCGATGGAGTCGGGTATGCGTGCGGGAGGAGTGAATACACCAGCGTGCTGGGCAATGATTTGGGCATATTTGACGCGTTCGGTGCCGTTTAGGGCGTCGTGAAGATAGATGGAGAAGTCAGTTGGGTGCTGTGTGAAATGCCATCAGCTGAGAAAGTGGACAACAGACGGTGGACGCACGCTAGCCGGCCATGATATCCGCAGCGTGAACCTGTCATATGCGTCCCAAGGCTTGCTCGTCAAATCCAAGCCAAACCATAGGTCACTTATGTGAGGTGCGCTGTCCTCTTCTCGTCTGGCCGTCATTCCGGCTACCCAGCTAACCTCATTTCTTCCTGAGCCGAGGTTCGCTATCAGTTTCGCTGGGCTACAGAGAAAATTTGAGTCAAGGACAACAGCCAGTAAACCAGACGCAGAGACGTACATGACGCCACCGACTGCGCCGTCAGCGAGCCCAAAGTTTATGATTTCAGTGTTGCAAGAAACGAATGGGAGCAGTGTGAGAGCGGCGAGCACATAGTGGATCATGGTGGTCAGGGTCAGACTTTGGTCAGACTCACACAAGAGGCGAAGCAAACAGGAATTTGCCGTCTCATGTACTCGTTGCCGCCTCTATATTTATTAGACTCCGTACAAGCGATTCGCAGCTCCAGTTATCTATTTGAGCGTGCTCGTCTAAGACTAGAGAGACAATAGACTATACATCTATAAGCACATGACGGGCGCTCGGAGTCACTGTCGCTAACTGTGTCTGTCCCGAAGCACTCTCTCCACTGTCTGCCATATATCTTCGGTATGGCCCTCGATGAGAGGGATTGTACTCCAATATACACTTCCAAGTGGATAAGACTTAGCATATCCGCGATATCGATAGTGTCGAGCTACTGCGATTCCGGAAGTGCCTTCTAAGAGCGAAGGCTCGGCATACTCGTGCTGAAGCATAAGCACGACGACACGTAAGTCCTGCCCAAACAGTTCCAGGAAGTATCGCACCCATCCCTCGGATTCCTTCGGTTGACTATGGCGTGTGTGAACTAAAAGTGCTATTCGCCTTAAGGATGGAATCTGCTCCAGGATCTGGTCAATGTCCTTCGACACGACATCGGCAGGGCGCGCGTCGGTGTCATACAGCTCGAGGACAACGGTTTCGAGCATAGGGCACCATCGCAAAACGGCACGCCATGTCAGGTGGGAGTTGTACAAGTAGCTGACATGAAGGTGGGTTATCTGCTGGGGCAAAGCGTGGGGGCCACAGTGTTCCAGGATATCCCAAAAGGCCCTAAGATGGAGGTAGCGCAAGTTCCCGTTGTTCGATATGTCACGGAGACACTCGTCGATCCTGGGATGGTACACAGGACCGTAGTTGAGACACCGAACACCATTGCAGTGAGCCACGATGAACAAGATGGCCTCCTCGACTGTGTCCTTGTACTGGTAGATATTGTGAATCAATGGAATCTGCAGTACGAGTGTTTTCACAAGTCGTTGGCAGAAGGTGGGATCGTCTGGGAGGCGGGCTCTGATAGTGCGTTCGAGAGCGAGGGATTGTTTGGGCCGATCAATCACAATGCTGCGGTACATGTACGGCTCCATGCTTCGTGAGGTATTAACTCAATTGATGTAAGACCATGTATATGTCCTACATACCAGCTGCGAAAGGACTTTGACACCCGCGACAGAGCGCAGATCACTCGGAGGTCAAGGCCTACTTCGGCAATGTGGCAATAAATATCTTCAGGCATGTCGGGTAACCGAGGTGGCATGGTGCTGACTGTTGCTTGACGAGACGAAGGTTCAAAGAGAATTCCAGGCGGGCGAGTCGTGACGGAACCTTGGGAGTACAGTGTTTTGTAGAGCGCTCATCTGACAAAAATCGTGCGGCGTGTGAACCGAAGGTATGAATCTAGATAGTACGACAAAGTTCCTTCCCGGCATACCTGAACAGGACATGGTGTCGCTTACTTCCGTTCTCCTTGTCGCCTTTTGTCCTAGCGGTCCTCCATTCTGCAGACACGATAAGGCGGAGTCCTATGTCCGACGTGGTAAAGACCGACCATGGCTCCGAGTGCTCCTTGGTCTCGCTCCTCTTGTTGCCTTCGTCTAGTTGTCATCCATCGCAGACAGACACATTGAAGAAGAAAACAGTCTGGTTAGCAAGCCCATCCCGACCTTCCGTCGTACGTGTCTATCAGCAATCATTGGGGCTTTGGTTCTGGGTCTTGGATCTCGAGACTTCAAGCAGAACCGAACGCGATAGTAAGTGGACGTTGCCTTTGCTGAGCGCTGACCCATTCGACCGGCATTCGCTCTGAGAAGGTAGCTCGCAATCAAGAAAGCATCCTCGTTAGCTCAAAGCATTCGCATGATGATTCGATAGGTGATACACGGGCTGGCGTACAGATAAAAGCTGTCGAAGTGAACTTGGAAGATGTATATTTCAGAGATCGTACTGTCATCGATGGATGAGAAGACATCATCGTAAGAGAGCGAGAAACTCACGACCAAATGCATCGAAGCGGGCCATGGGCTCAACGTGCCGTTGGGTTGGATATAGACAGGGTTCACAGTTTCGTCGACGACAGTCTCGATGCCCTTGAGCGTCCCGGCAGGTCCTGCGGCCCGACGAATGTTCTTCAGCCCGAAGATGATCTTGACCATGTCGGTAATCGTTTGCTCCACCATTGAAATCCCGGCGCAGACGTGGAAGCCAGACCCGAAGTAGGGGAGGTTCGAGGTCCTTGGCCTCGTAGGATCGACGGCAGTTGGGTTGGGGAAGTCAGTAGGCTGTGCGAAGTTAGCATGATTGGCGAACGGAGCTAAGTGAATGCTGTACGGACATTGATTTGTGCATTCCTGAAGCTACCCCAGATCATATCGCCTTTCTGAACAGAGACCGGAGGGAACCCTTTGCCTTGGTCAATGGTGGTATTCACAGTAGACTGACGCCATAGTCCTTGGAATTGCGGGCTCAGACCTGGTCAGGGTGATGTAAGGTCATCGCAGGTCCTCGAGATGAACAGGATACGGCTTACGTAGAGCTTCGCGCACATATCCCTCGAGCAGTTCAGTGTTTTTGCGGCTGTTCGACTTGACAAGGGCAATGATCCGCTGACGCTCGACAGTGCGAGCGTCGTCAAGATAGAAGTCGACGACATTGACGGCAGCTACATCGTGGTAAGTGAAAAAGACAGCAAGTCAATGTTGAATGGTACCTTGTGCGAAATTGACAGAGGAGCCTACAGCAAGACCGACAACCATAGCTGTGAGCTCGTTCAGGGGTCGACCAGTCGCAGCGAGTCGGCTGAGGAATGGGTAATAAGGCTTATCAGAAGGTGGCCAAAGGAGGTCGTGAACTCTGGACAAGAGACCTATGCCAACGTTCTGGTAGAAAGTGAGGGGACGTTGACGGATCGATGCAAAAAGAATATTTACCGGTGACATTCCTGGTGAAACCTCTACAAAGGCCTTGGCAACCAACGCCTGAATGACACCGCCAGCCTGCACACAGTTCCAACGCATAGAGAACCCGTGCTCATTGTCGCCGATGCTCAAGAAGGTCAAACTAGACCAGGGTTAGTTGTAAATACGAACGATCGCTTCGCAGCACGTACGTGAACTATATCTGGTGTTAGTACGCTCGACGAGTCATGAGGAAGGACATACAATTTCGGAGAACATGCCGTAGACTTCCTGGACCGTGTACATGCCACTGGGATTGTCCGAAGTTTTCAATGGGAGGCCACACTGTCGGCGGAAGTAAGTCTCTTGCATGCTTGAGAGAGGCTTGTAAACGTACCAGTTTATCTGCAGCCCAATGAATTGCGGTGGCATTGATAACATCCGTCACGATGTCAATGTAGACTCCGCTGACACCATCGTACTATGACTTGCTGAGCAACAATGTCTGAAGATCTCTGGGTGCCTTACCTGCCAACTCTTCTCGAGGATCTTGCTAGTCACGCTTTCGCGATACCAGGAGCGGTACTGATCCAGCGAGTCCTTGTTCGGGAACAGAGCATGCAACGCCTGCAGACCCGTTGAGTTCGGACATCGTCCACCAGAAGCTAACAAATGTACACACCGTAGCCTTGTCTTTGTCGTGCCTTGGACAAGATCAGCGCCCCACCAGACAGAACTGTAAAAAAGCTTACTTGGCAGCTTCATTGAAAGCGATCATGAATCCATATCCATTACCCAGAGGACTCATCTCATAGATACTATTGAACCTCAAGGGATCCTTGAAGACAAAGTCGATCGCTTTCTTGGTATGCAGAACCTTGGGCAAGGGTGTAGAGGCCGGCCGAGTGAAAGTGTAACGAGACGCAATTCCTTGCTTCGTTAGACTGTCCTGCATCTTTTTCGGCGTGAAGAAGGGGAAGCATGCGTAAACGGAGTTCTTTCGAGCCAGATTCAGTCGAAGACCATCAACGTTGCGAGACGGACTCACGAAGGGATAGTGACGAGGCAGGTGGCGCGTCAAGAGCTTCGGCACTGGTAACAGTCAACATCTGTATATCACCTCAGGGAAAGACGCACTGTTTCCACCGAAACCGCCATTGTTAGGATCTCTCATTGTATCCTGAGAGGAGGATTAGATCTGACACATGAGTAGAGGAACCCGAGTCACCTGGAATCCCCAAGTCGTGAGAGCATCCGCTGGAAAGGTGCATCAGTCAAAAATTGCTGAAGGAGAAGGCATAAACTTACGCGTAAACGACGTGGTGTAGAAGCGGTCACCGCGAATGAGTGCAATGGCATCACCAAGGACAGCACGAGTCATCTATATCGAGAATCAATTGTGGCAGACCACGTATCGTGCGAGAGTAACGCTTACAGTATAGCCACAGGCGAAGCGAAGCCCTCCACCGAGAGGCATGGTAGCTTCACATTGTAGACCAGTCTGTATACGCATGGTCAGGGTGAAGGTATGAGTCAGGAAGATATCAACGAACATAGAGCTCGAGGTTATTGATGTGGCCATACAGGCGACGACCAGCGTTCTACAATGGCCGTGAGTACACAGTCACTGTAGCAAGTAATGGACTCCTCACAGCTACAGCAGGATCAGGATTCCACTCCTCAAACGACTCGAGCTCTGTTCGCATTGCGTGAGACTCGAAACATGGACAAGAATCACAGATACACATACCCTTCAGGCCCAAATACTTCCTGAACTCGTTCAGCGTACAGACTCCCCAAGCGCGCGCCTGCTCCAAGCCCATGATCTCAACCACACGCAGGCAGGCGGGGGTACTCTGGGCACCATAGGCGCCAGCGGGCTCCTCTGTTGCGTCCAGCAGGATCTTGGCAAGAGCGTCATCGTTGAATTTCCCATCGGGTCCACGAGTCATCCTACGAGCAAGTGTTGATGAGATAACGATGGCTACCATGACACCGATACATACCCGCCAAAGGTGCGCTGCTTGGGATCGGGGTTGATTGACATCAAGACCTTCCTGAACACGGTCTTGAAATCGTCCAAAGTGGCAGTGTCCAGAGGTACATCTCCGAACTGCTTGCTAAGGAAGTCCTCGGTCCACTTTTCGTCTTTAGTGGACGTCGTGGCGTGCCACTACATACACCAGCGCTGGGTAAGCCCATGATGAAGACGAGCAGCTCACGAACGCACCCTGTACAGAACGTTGAACTCAACGCTACAATGGTTTCCTTGGCCTCGTCCGACCTCGACGCCATCCTTCGGTTTGACGGGCTACGTAGCAGGAATCAGGTTGTGTTCGGAACTAAATGGATGACACATACATCGAACGCATTCATATTCCACGCATTGCCTTCCGACAGCCCAAGGAATCCAGCAACGTAATCGCCCATGATCAGACTCATGAAATGACCGCCACTGAAGCCGTCGTATCGTCAGTGGAGGCTTTCGATGTCAGGCAAAAGGCTCACTTGACGAGACGGGCAGTCTGGAAGATCTCCTCGTCCTGCTGGGCCCGAAGAGTGGGATCCTCCGGGGGCGGGTCACTCCATCGACCCCTCTCGTTGATCTTGAGGATTGTCTCGGCGACATACTACTGGGCCATTAGCGTTCGGTCAATTACAGGAAGCAGTCGACTTGCGTTGTGGTTGCGAGACAAAATGACGAGAAGAGCACTGGCGCAGGGCGGCAAGAACAGCAGACGTTCCTCTGAGAACGTATCGGGGTACAGGAGACCCCTTCCTTGGGCCTTGTCGCGGACTTGGTCCTGTGTCGCTTGATCTAGAAGGACGTTAGTAGGTGCCGCAATAATTTACGACTTTCGGGACTTACTGATGCCATACAATGGGCTGAGATCAAGGTAGGAGCTGGTGTTATTCTTGGTCAAGTCATGGTAGTCCGTGCGGAAGAGACTGTGCGTGACTAGGGACGCAAAGGCGAAAGTGAAGCTCGCATTTCCATTGCTATGTTCGCGTTGCTGCAAGAGCTCAACACGTCTGTCGAGAATCAATGCATATGGCTTACCGCGCGGCGCTTGAGAAGCGTATCAAAAACAAGACCAGGATCGGGCAAGTTCCTCTGGTCGTTGCACCACTTGGGCTGGACAGTTCGAGCGTAAGGAGTCCCAGCCCTTCCAATGTCTGGATTCTCAAGATTGTTGCCTCCGCCATCGGCTTGACGAAAAGTGTGAACGGGCGAGATGAATTGCGAAGGAGGCTAGAATCATCGTGTGAGGCGGCATGTGACGCACGGAGAAGATAGACACTTACATGAGGAATTGTATTGTAGAGAAGTCCAACGGCCGCGTTCGACATGTCCGTTCCAATTGCAGAGCCAGCTGGCATCCTAGAGAGCACAGTGAGGCCGTCGGAAAACTGGGTGAAAAGTCAATACAGAGCATCGGGCACACAGACAGTATGGTCCTCACCGCGCCTTTGCGATCGTCTTCAGCTCCGGGATGGAGTACAGTATCGAGGAAGGCGCCCTGGAGAATGGTCAATCTCAGGAAGGCGCGAGACAAAACATCGGTGCTTACCACTACGGCTGCATCTGGAGCAGGGATACCCTTGCTCTTGAGGGTCTGAATCGATGTCAAGAGGTTCGAGACGCTGGAATGACCAGCGGGGCTCGTGTGAGCGTCGGCGGGAACCTCCCAGTCATAGTGACCGTCAGGAGCAATAGGAAGTGGCCTGCGCGACAAGTAAGCCGCGTCAGCGCCGAGAGCAAATGCTTGGATGGGGGTGATGTCGGGCATTCTCGAGACGATGGAGGGACTACAGAATCTTCAGCTACTCTTATGGCGTGAAAAAATACCAAAAAGAGCACGCCAAAAGAAGTCAATCCGAACGCACTATGCCCAATTAGATTTGAGATTACGGAGGGCCCATGCGCCCGACTATGTCTTCCATTGGGTCTTACATCTTGCCCTCGGGTGATATACGATCCCGACGCCCGGCTGTTGCGCCCTACCGAGTCGATTCATCCACTTGGACTGTATATTGGACGGTTTGCACTTGACGTTCGCTGCGCCTTGATACGGACATTTCAATCCATGTCCACGGCGACCTGCACCTGCCCATCAATGTCCTGCGTATTGTCGTGCCGGAGTAGTCTCTTATCCGACAAGGAGAGCAAAGCACGGCAGCACCAGCGAGTCAGCGAGCAATCGAGTGACCATTGACAAACTCTGCAGAAGCACTTGTCAGAAGACCAATCACGGCGAGAAGGTAACGCACCAGAAAATGTCCCGCTAATCAAATGCCGCACCCGTTCTGCTGGAAGCCCCTCTACACTCTGTGGTCACTGTCTGTAGATGTGATTGGACGTTCGGTGATAGTGATGCGCGTTGGACAGTCCGTTGCAGGCGGCCGTGTTCTAGTCGTCGTCGGAAGCAAAGATATACCGTCACGCTGCTCATTTCCACCCATGCGGCATTGCGAGGCCCAGACTTCGCACATTAATGACACTGACAGTGGAGACGGAGAAGGCCAATGAAGGTCATGCGCGAAGGCGCACGACGTGACAATGTAACATCACTGTGACTAAACTCTGCTCTACTAGGCTCTCTTAGGCTCTACTCTGCTGCTCTTTGTTACCTTTCTGCTCTTTACGTGCTATTTACGCGCTTTTCCCTTTGACCAAGTAGTGCCTTTAATTTTGCTTCTGTTGAGTTGCTCACAAGAAGGGCCACAATGAAAACTCGCCTAGAGCGCGCTGCTGGACTACACGACTCCGTCATCGAACCCCCGGCGGTGGGAACCTGACAAGCCGAACGGAGGTGAATATCGAACCAGCGCTGCTTCGCCTATGGTCTTGTAACAGGGATACCTTGCCTTCAGCCTAACTTGATACATCACCTTGGACGCGAAAGATCTCTGGAAAAGTTATAGCCCCGGCCTTCTCTATCCATACCACGGACTTCGCGAATTTTACGTCCGCGATGAGTTCCAGCAAGATCTCATCTTCATTACTGGATTGAGCATGGTCGGCCGTAAAATCCTCCCGCGAGCCTACATTTAGTGCTGCTGGAACTTGAAGGTAAATTCGGCATTGGCAGGACTCTCACCTCTGCAACTCTCAACATGGACGCAAGCTGGCAATCCTCAGGGACTCAGTCCTCCCCGACAGACTCTGATGGGACCATAGCCGCACTTGCAAGCTCGCCTGGGACTGACAGTCCAAGTGGCGTCTCCCTTCCACCGGTAATCCCTCCAGAGTGCCCGGGCCGTACGATGGTCCTTTGCTTCGACGGCACTGGTGATCAGTCAGTGCGCTCTTGTCCTAAACTCTTCGTGGCTAACCTTACGCTTAGGTTCGACTCGGATGTAAGTCTTGAGGCTATACACACCAGATCATCGAACTCAACGCACATAGAACTCTAACATCGTGGAGCTTTTCACCATGCTCAAGAAAGATGACCGTTCGAAGCAAATGGTCTACTATCAGGTAGCGCGACGCCTTCAGTCTTCAGAGGCGTTCTTACAGTTTGCGCAGGCTGGTATCGGAACTTATACAACTCCCCAAATTGCGACTCCTCTCATGTCCAAATTCTCCAAGGTATTCTCTTCGTATGACGTGCCATTGAAGATTTCGCTCACACATCTTGGCAGAAGTTGGACGAAGCATTTGCTTGGAACCTCCACGCGCATGTGATGGGTTAGTCTTGAATAACGAGCAGCTCACTGACAACTGACTTTACCACTCAACTCCTCCAGGAGGTTACGAGTTCCTCATGCAGAACTGTAAGTCCTTGCGCGGTCCATGCACGGACACACCCCATTGTTTACCCTTCATAGATACGGCCGGCGATAGAATCTGCATTTTCGGATTCTCTAGAGGCGCCTATACTGCCAGAAGGTTCGTACTATGCCACTCTCGTCATGGACGCCCTGATCTCATGCTCGCTTCACAGTCTGGCGGGAATGATCCACAAGGTGAATTATAACCTCAAGCTCTATTCTCGCTCTTCGTTGTGCTAGCTAAATGAATGCGGTTTTAGGTCGGGGTCCTGCCCGCGTGTAATCACCAGCAAGTCCCCTTTGCGTACAAGATGTACACGCGCACGGACGAACTGGGTTGGAAACAGTCGAACGCGTTCAAGAAGGCCTTCTCCATCGATGTTGAGATTCAATTCGTCGGCGTGAGTAGCATCGTTGCGCTACATCCTCTATTCTGATCATCTAAACTCCATTGACAGGTCTGGTAAGCTCACAAATCTACTACTTGTAAAAATCAACCCAGTCCTCATGCGAACGGGTAGGGACACGGTCGCCTCTGTCGGTCTCATCCCCAAGACTCTTCCCTTCACCACATCCAACACGATCATTCGAACCTTCCGCCATGCGGTCGCCTTGGACGAACGTCGCTCCAAGTTCAAGCCCTCGTTGTGGAATCGGCCAAACGAGAAGGAAGCCAAGCTGAGCATCAGTGACCAGGTGACGGAGGCGCGACACCCGCCACTTCCTCCTCATCGGAAGAGCTCCAGCCACAAACAGCTCGAACGCGAGCATGAGAGATTCTACGGCGGAGACCGCGCCACTCCGACTGACATCGAAGAGGTAAACTCGCACAGCCACCACTCTTCGTCTCATTACTGATGGCCTCTTGTGTAGGTCTGGTTTGCAGGCTGTCACTGCGACATCGGTGGTGGCTCCGTCGATAACGACACTCCCCACAGCCTCGCGCGTATCCCCCTCCGCTGGATGGTCCGCGAGTGCTTCAAGACAAACACAGGCATCATGTTCGATACCGAGCTCGTCCGCGATATCGGCATCGACCCCGCCACCCTCTGGCCAAACGTTCTCCCCCGTCCCCCAGCACTCCCCGTCGGAGACGCCCGCATCCAGAGCATCCCCAAGTCAGTCCCGACCAAAGTGAAAGAGGAGGAACACCACCATCACTTCGCTGACGGCGCCCCTTCCCCATCGCTCGCTGTCGCGACTCCCCGCTTGACAGAGGAAGAACTCGACCTCAAAGACGCGCTCACGCCCATCTATGATCAGCTCAGCCTCAAGTGGTTCTGGTGGATCCTGGAGTTTTGGCCTGTCAAGACGAGGTACCAGAAGGGAGACAACAAATGGGCGACGCACTTTGGTTGGAACCTCGGGTATGGGAGGTTCGTTCCCAAGCAGAAGTCTCGTGGCGTGAAGGTGCACCGGTCGGTGAAGCAGAGGATGGATTCGATGCACGAGAATGGAACGCCCTATAAGCCGAAGGCCGGTGTCCTCCTGGAACATGTCATTTGGGTTGATTGAACCTGCGTCCATGCTTAATCGTCGTACAATTCATTCATCTGACTCGCAGCTTTTCTCTTTATGTTACATACGTCCCTCCCTTTCCTTTTGTCATGAATCCAGAACATTTTGACTGCGTTGCACGGGCAGATGAGTGTGGCCTTGTGCGTAATGTTCCTTTCACTCGTCGTGCTGCGTGCAGTTGCCAACAGATCAGGCACTATAATCGGAACGACATTGTGAATTTGGTATTACTACACACCCTTGCTCAACAATCTACTACTGCCGTCGTACAGAATTTTCTGTGATAAGCCCAACCGGCACGCTGGTGCTCTTGACCACAGTAGTAAACCGTTTTGCACCTCGAGCAGCGTGCTGAAGTCCGAATCGGGGCGCCGCAGTGCCCACACCACGGCTCCTCGTCTCTCTTGTCCCACCTCGCTTTGGCTCTATTGGCGGTTCCTTGAATCCATCGAAGTGCGTGGAGGTCGGAAGGAGGAACAATATAGGCAGTGACCTTATGAATGTGATGCCCTTCCGCGAAGGAGGCAACACGATCACGGTGATAGGTTTCCGCATTTTCCAAGATGAAAATGCCCTTCCCTCCCGACCCGCGACCGTCTTCGCCGAACTGCATCGACGTAAGATCTAGAACAGCATTTACGCCGCTGCCTTGAAATCGCACAACCGAGTGCAGCATGGTATCACCAGCTCCGGTCTCACGAAGTGTTCCTTTCGATTCGACACCAGGCGTGGCAATATGTGATATGGTCTGGATGAGCGTGAATCTTCGTGGGCGAGTAAATGTCATCTCGACGATCTGGCGAGCGCCAACGGTGGTGAGAAACTCCTCCCCGTCGGGTGTGCGTACGCGCAATGGAGTCTGGTCCGGAAACCTCTCGAAGAAGTCCTGAATCAGACTAAGGGCGTCGTAGCAGCGGTCATGGGCGCGCACTTGGTAAAATGCGGTCTCAAGCTCTCGTGGTGTGAGGCTCTGCAATCGAGGAGGTATAGGTGAGGGGAGGATATTGTATGGAGTATCGCGCTCCGGGACGGCCTTGACCTGCGTCTGAAAGACGTATCCGTCTCGCAGAACGGATTTCCTGGACCAGGCAAGTCTGACATCCGTAGAAATGCTAGTAGCACCCGTGTCTTTGAACGACTGAAATGGGGCCCCGTTCCTGGCGACTTCTACCAGTCTGGCGGAGCGGAAGCGAGGTTCTGGGGAGAAAGCTTCGTATGACAAGAGGAGAGCGACGTCGTACAGGTTCACTGGCTCTGTCATGTCGATGAATGGTTGAAGGCAAGGCGTTTGCTGCTGCTGTCCCAACTCTGCAAGCCCGTTGATCGATAACGCAGGATAGCAATCGCCGAAGAGGATGACAGAACAATAGATATGAACGATGCGGTATTTGCGCCTGTCGTGCGGGCTCAGATGACTATGCACAGCGACATTGTACACTCAATCGTATACTCACTATCCCAGCCAATCAAATCTCGTCGGCCTGTGCTATCGATGGGCCTAGCTTGTATGGCACTGAGGTCTCATGTCCTCCACCAGATTGGAAACACGTGTTCGCAGACCTGTTCTCGCGGAGTGGGCGGAACTTGACTCCGAGGACACAAGTTGCCCGACGGCCAGCGCAGCAAAGGGGAATCGATGTGACAAATCCTGGAAGATATGGCGTCGTTAGTACTTAAGATATCGAAGAACAATGAACCAGATGAAAGAAAGTCAGATAGGAGCGAAAGACTTTGCAAGAATTTTCGACACGGTGATTCAGGCCAATAGTGATTGTCGTCATTCAGAAATGAGCGAGGATGTGGAAGAACTCACATCGAACGTAGCAACACCAACTGAGTCGAAAATCGGCCGACCTGCACAGTGAAGTTTCGTGATCTACCTCTCGACGCTGGGGTCAAGAGGCTATACGAGGGGAGAGGTACGTTTCTCATCACTGTTCTATAGTGGGACTGGCCTACGAAGCGGAGAGAATGTCGTCAATATGAGGTCCTGACGGTCAAGAGAGTAGCAGAGAGGGTATCAGATAGGAGCGAAAGACATTAGATGCTTGTTTGTCAACATGATAGTTTCAGTGTGAACTATGCGTGTTTTGTTGGAATCATCGTGTGAGGGAGCCCAAGAACGGTGTGTGGAAAAAAATAAGGATCGAGACACTCACGTTTGCAGGGCGTGTTTGACGACCAGCAGAAGATAATAAGGCAACGAACAAGGGACTTTCCAGCGCGTACTAGACAAGAGGGAATGAGTCCATATAGACGCACAGGAAGCTTGACGCGTACGTACCGTGCGCGGCCGCAGTCCCAATCGTCAAGCAGAATCCTGGGAAAACAATGGCGGGAGCTTCGTGTCGGGTTTGTCTGCGCCAATCTGCGCACAGGTAATTGCAGAGCGGCGGCAGTTGACTTGGAGGGCTTCGCTCAACAGGCAGCGCAGCGAGAGGGAATGAATGTCATGGATGCCTCCCGCTCGACGTTGGAGATTCGCCAGCGCTGAGTCGCTCGAAAACGGTTGTTCGAGGTCCTCTAGGCCAGCCGCGACACGCGCAAACCGATTGTTCGCTGCAAGACAGTTTTGAAGGCGACTAACCAAAGAAAACAGGCGACGTACCTTTCGAGTCCGTCTGCATGGATATGCACAGGCATACAAAACGCTGTGTTCGTGCGAGATGAAAATCAACGCCATGTTTCTCCGTGGGCACCGGTCACGTCTTCGCGCTGCAAAAACTATGAATCAGAAAAGGCAGCAGCTGGAGCAGAAACGACTTACCTCGCCTACGCCGTCATGGGAGGGAAGAAAGCAGACTTATGAGGCAAACGTGGGCCAAATTGTCTGGCGTGATGGAAGTGAAGAAGAAAACATTTCGGCAACCTCAGTTAAAATTAAATTTCGATCGTCTCTTCTCGATCACATGTCAAACAACGCGAATGTGCAGGAGGAAATTGTGGCGCAACAGATGATATTTTGTTTTTATACAAAGGATGCTACTAGTATTACGATGGAAGTTATGTTTGCCATATCCCCAAGACCGCCTAATAATGGAAGCCCCAGATAGACACGAGCAAAGAGAAGAAGAAAAGAGTTCCCCCGACGACACAAGCCGATACTGCAGTAGCAAGGTCATCGCGTCCCCGTGTTGCAAGCAGAGCACGAAGAACAAGGGCGGCAAAAATTAGATAACCAGATACGGGAGGCGGTGCCTCCGTAATAGTGGTTAAACTATTAAGAACAGATACTACACTTGATCTAAGCCAAAAGGCCAGAGTGGTAAGGAATCCATTCGTTCGAAGGCGGATTTTATGGGAATTGGCCGCGCACGGACCAGGTGCGGCCCTGCGCTGCGATGCACGGACCGACTGTCGGTCCGCATCTCGAACTTGTACCCGATCAGTCACCATCGCGTCTTGAGGCTACTGCTCATGCTCATTGGAACAAATCCTGGTTGTACCACACCTTCTTTCAATACTTTAGACGCGACGCTTGACGCGGTAATCTGTACTTCTGGACTCACCGTGACCATCTTCTTGCATGACTTGAAACTCCGAGTCATCTTTCTCACCTGCAGTCCTGCTCAACGTCAACGCTACGAACCGTCTATGATATACCATAGGCTGCTTTCTGACTGCGCCCTTGTGTAGTCTCACCTCAAGCAACAGCTCGATCGATCGTTTCCGTTGACATGCCTGCTCTATGTGCCAAAGCCTGGTCGGCGCCGTACCTCTTCAGAATCGTCCTTGATACTATCTGTGTCTCTAGTCGACTGATCCAGTAGATCGGAGTGGGAGACCGCTTGTGCTGACCCGTGTTCTGGTTGCTCGAGTAGGGGGTGAGTGTCCACGAACTTTTCCTTTCTTGCCTTGTTGACAGCAGCAGACGAGCTTCTTGGGTGTTGAATCGTTGTGCAGCTCCTCCGGCGCGGCGAGGACCCTAGGCGCATACGTGTGCTTGACATCCGCCTACCGACGCGTAGTGATCTGCTAGAAGGCGCTGCCGAGGACCTGCATTTCATCCAACTGGACGTCACCGACAAGCAGGCGGTCGACGCTGCTTTCAATGCACCATGGCCTGGTAACGACGCCTCCCACATCACCGTAATCCACACTGCTGCCCCCATCCGCTTCTAAGAGCCACATCCCTTCGAGGTACCTGCTTCCGCCAAGGTCAACGTCGATGGAACGCAGAACATCGTCGATGTAGCTCATTACTGGAGCTCCTACCCCATACACCGCATGGCCCTCACACAAACGACGACTTTGTCAACCTTCAGCCGTCCCTAACCTCATCCTTGACCTAGGTGCATACCAATTTTGACGACACACGCGCGCGCCTGCCGCAGAGCAATTGCAGAGGCGGGCTTGGGTATTGCGGGAGGTGGATGACCCTCGAGTGCCTGTCTAAGCCTGCCGAGCGGCACAGCATAGGCTAAACAGGTCGAGTCGGAGAATAGACGTCGTGGGGATGATCTCTAGTCTTGGGGCGGTAGGAGCTCTGAGGGGCATCAGTTGGTTGGTTGACTGAACGAAGTTCGTTGGGCTCAATACTGTGGAGGACCTGTCCTTGAAGGCATGATATGACAATCACGATCCGAAATCTGTATCAATACCGATTCGTTCCTCTTCTATATTTTCGACTCGCTTCCAATTGATACCTCTTGAACTCTTGAGTAAATTCACTAGATGTAATATAATAGGGATCAAAGTCCGACGTCAATGTGGTCGCGTAATGAATGGTCATTTTGAAGCACGAATGATCATGTTCACCAAGATAGTCCAATTCTTTGAGAATGCAAATTCGGCAGACGAATGACATCGCGATCTACAGTGCAATTACCTGACTTGCTACTTTGAACCAGGATGGACTACCTCGAGAACCAAAAGAATGTGGCATCGACTGCCAACCAATATAGACCGGGCCGGTCTCCGTGCCTTGACCTCTTTTCGCCATGTCAATTTTCGCTCTTTGCTCATTCGTGCTGCGACGTCCAGTAGCCCCAGGCAGGCCCCAGGAAACAATAACCTCACGGACATGAAATTATGGGTCACACCATCCCACGGATGAATCACGAAGCAGTGGGGAAGTTTCGGTTGAACAGAGGCTATTGCATGTACGTGTCGTATCAAAATACTCCTACGCGACACCCTCCCAATTGCATCCAACCATGGTCATCCTGTTCTCAGCGAAGAATGTGCCCTGATGTATCCATCAAGGCGCGCATACCCAAAGACAGCCAACCACGTCTGGTCTACTCATTTTGTGGCGTGCCACGACGCCTAATGTGCCCCGCGTGTCCAGCCTTGTGTCTTCCCAACCACAAGCTCGAGGAAGTCTTCTTCACCCGTGGCGGCGTTATGTGTCGCTTTGTTCTCTGACGCGCGTCTCGGATATGCCGCCTCGACGCGACTGATCTGCACCTGAATCCCCAACCGCCAATCTCGACGATCAACCTCATCATCTGCAGCCGGTGAATCTGGTCGCGAGGACCCTGTAAATCCAAGCGCGTATCCTGCCTTCAGCTCACCAGCGCGTCCAGAACACGATCAGAGGACAGCGCTATCCGGAGGCATAATGTCGCGTTGACCCTCAGTATTGTCCTTGTACCTATCCAAGAAGGTACCTATTCTGGTCATATTACTTCTCCCTTGCGCTGATGGTAACTCTCGTAGTTCCGCTATTGTTCTCCAAAATGAATTGAGGCTATCCCTATTGTCCTTTGGTCGCTCATCTCTCTGACGGGTTTCGAGCCAGTCGTTGCCAGCCAACGGGGAGGATCTACATGACCGTTGTCACATTTTTGATTGGGCGACACAGCTTCTACGACAGAGGGCGGCTTTCCACTTTCGAGATGTCCAGTGTCCGCAGGCTTAATTCAAAAAAGGCCGACTACCCGTATTGAACAAAGCGAAGAGGTAGTCCTGTACCTTTACCGACGTCGTATTGTAGCGGGTGTTCCCTCCTCGGTGGCTCTGGAATCGTGGCGCAAATATTACCGGTCAGGTCACATTGCCCCGTCTTCTACACCGCCAGCCCCTCTCATACGAAGCGTACTGACAGACGTTTCTCAAGTCCACATCCGCTCTCATGTTCGCAGGAAGTTGGGAGTGCAAAATGATGTGGGTGTACGCGCTCCTTGTTGCACAAGCGGGAGTCCTTCTTTCATTGGTGGTAGATCATGGTCTGTGCTTGTTCTTGTTGAAAAGTGGTAACGCCTCCCGAATCTCTTCTACTTCCAGCGCCCTTGTTTCCTTACTGCTATATGTAGGCGGGAATTCACTTTTTGCAACAACACCAATGTCCCCCGTTTCTCGTCATCCGACGATATATTCTCAAACTCACCTTCCAAGTGATGGCTTTGTCTAAATTCGAATGTGAAGAGCTCTTTCAGAAGATCTATGACGCCGGGGTACAAGCCCCCAATGATCTTCAGCGTGGAGTGATTGCCAAGAAGTGCGGGTACGTTGCTAGTGAGAAGTTCATCGACTCCCCTGATTTTCCCCAGGTGTTGGAAGATCACAGTCTTTAGATGGTTCAAGTCTCGACAACATCGAGAAGGCGGCGGCTTGTACAATATTGCTACATTTCCACAGCGACATTGCTAACTGTGCTCTCTTGCAGGAGTCTGTATCAAGAAATGAGCGAGCAGGCATTTCGCTCATTCATCGACACACTCTGATTTCCAGCTCCGTCACCATATCATTATTATTATCTTTATTTTCGCAGAACCTGACATACCCGCCGTCAATTTGGCAACGAGACCCCGACACAAACCGTTCTCCCTTATTGTTCACAACCGAATTAGATACTCTACGCCCGGCTGGGTATCAGTTTTTGTCTTCCACATTAATTGTTACATACACGGTGGTACGGGCCGGTAGGATCAGGGTATGGTATATCATTGTTGGGAATGTTCGTGTGTCCTGCTTGACGGTTACCCACATGCCTTACGACCCCCCATCTACGCCACGTCTTGGGCGAAATATTTCAGCTCCCGATGCTCATTGCTGCCATTGCACGAATCATCGGAACTCCTTGGGCTCGGACAGCACAAAGCTCAACGAGCCGTTCACCGATCCTCCAGCACCTTCCGGCGTCTTCTTCTCCAAGCCCTTCCCAGCTGGTCTGTGGTCGCATAGCTCAAGTGGCTGGGCCCAAGGCCATACTTCGAACGGTTAGTCCCCCGAGCGCATTGAAAAACACATCCGTATTAATTGCGCCTCGCTGTATAGATTCACATGACTACGAACAAAAATATGCGCCTGATGAAGAATACAAGGAAATGTCCGAGAAATCTCGATTCTGGAAGACTTACGCTGACGAATGCGCCAAATTCGACTTAGAGATGATCGCAAACTGGAAGGAAGCAATTGACATGCTGTTGCTATACGTGAGTCATCAAGTGCAACATCTCAATGCTCACCTCATGAGCGTGTAACTCTTAGGCCGGGATATTCTCTGCCATCCTAGCAACATTTGCTAGTCAAGTCTGTCAGAACCTTCGAATCGACTACTCCCAGGTCACCGCAATGTCCATGACCAAGATGATAGACCTTCAGCTTGCCATTGCCCAGGGGATACCTGCAAGCAATCTCAGTCATTTTGCAAACCATTCCGACCCATCGTCATCCTTTCATCCCCAGGCATCAGATGTTTGGGTTAACGGACTCTGGTTCACCAGTCTTGCGCTAAGCCTCGCGACAACTCTTGTCTCCCTCTTGACTCGGCAATGGATCCAGGAATATATGTCTGTACCCTCTGGGACCCCCCGTGATCGTTCGCGCATCCGCCAATTTCGGTACGGCGGGTTTCTCAAGTGGCATGTACCACTGATGATTGGTCTCCTTCCGGTCCTCATGCATGCATCCCTCGGGTTATTCTTCCTCGGTCTTGTTGTCTTCATCTACAGCTCCAATGGCCCCATCACTGCTGTACTGGGGGCCATTGCTGGTGCTACCTTTCTGGCGTATTTCGCTAGCAATATTCTTCCCATCTTCTATCCTGACTGCCCATACAAAACCCCCGTGTCCTACTACTCTCACTCCATTCTCTGTTTTGCACGCCGGCGTTTCCGAATCCGTGGATTGGCAGATCAGGACATCACGCCGTTGACTCCAACACAGTCGTTGAAGGACATAGAGCGTCGCACAGTAGCTCGAGAGGCAGACAAAGTCGATGCCGAAGCCATATCGTGGCTCCATAACTCCTCATCAAACGTCTCCGTACAAAGCATTGCGCTGCAGGCGCTAAGCGGTGTGAACCTGAACTGCTTAGACCTCATCAGTGGGCCTGCGGGTATTGCCTGGCCAGTCGCTAGCAGTGGGGCGTCGCCGGTTATCGAGGCCATGAAGAGTCATCATCGATATGACCAGCCGAAAGAGCGCTTAGAGCGTTTCCAGCGAGCGGCAGTGCGATTCGGTGGATTTCACATATTTGCTGAAGGGTCAAACAACTACAAGTACGATATCATACATTTCCCTTCCCGAATCCCTCAGAGAGCCATGGACATGGTTCGCGACAATCTTCTTGGTATCTCAGTGGGCCCGGACACGACTTTTGATATCGTCATCTGGGGGAAAATCTTCGAACACGCTCTTCGCCCAGGATTAGACTTTCTCGGTATACGCTCGACGAATGGTGCTTCCTCTCCCATCTGGTATGAGATTTTGAGATGCACTGTTCCCGAGTTCCACGACTGTCTGGCCGTAGACTGCAATGGCGAGGACGCGGACTTATTTACATTCTCACTCGGACCGGAGAATTCTTCTCTTGTGATCAACCGGTACAGCCTCGAGGAGACTGCGAAGGGAACCTCATCGAAGCTATCGACTGCTCTATCTTCGCATATGCGACCATCACTTGTTCGATGGGTGCTCCAGGTCGGATTTCCTGGACTCTCCCGATCGCCCCGAGACTATACAGAGCACCTCCCCGATGAGATTCTGCTTGTCCTAGCAATGTTACAGACACCTAGTATACAGCTGACCTCTACCCTTCACCAGGGCATGTCAGAAGGAAGTCTGTTCAGCCAAATTCTGACATACGTGGCAGCTTGTGCTCATGATGCTCAGCAAACGGCCCCGGGTCGCCTCAAGCATAAGGACGTCGACCGCGCCACCATTCATGCCCTGAAATCCGTGGTGCAATCCCAGTACTTCGGCACCCCTGAGTCAAACATGTCTCTCGAGGATCAGGCCGTCCTTTTAGATTGTCTATTCAGCGGACTCAATCGACGATGTGACTTTTCTGACCCTGAAGATCACGACGCGTCCTGGCTTACACCGCCAATTTTCGACAAAATCTGGGCCGTTGCGTCGGCCGTGATGAAGTCCATGGACGTGCTCTGTGATGCCGCCGCACATGTATTCGCTTATGTGTCCCGATTCGGCACTCACGCATTTGCTGTCGATGCCATATACATGCATCTGGTCGACGTTGACTGGTTGGATGAGATTGGCGAACTATTCCTTGGACTCACCTCATCTGACGGAGATGACACGGAACCTCTTCCCGACTTATGGTGTCCAAGATATAATTTCTTGGCACTGACGTACCTCGACGGCCTAAGTCTTCGAGCTAACGCTCAAGTGCGGGTGCTTGAAAGAGCTCGAGCATACATTTCCGATGCAAAGAATCTCTCAACATTGTGCAAGATTCTTCTCTTCTCCGATATTGATACACAGGACAGATTGTGGCGTTTGGCTGTGTTGGTAAGGGGCGAGGGATGGCCGGACTGCATCCAGGATATGTCCACACTTCTCTCCAGTCCTAGGGCAGAGGACGAGTATGCCGGCGTCAAGTCTGCCATGAAGAGCAAAATAAGCATATTACAGGACACCCAGTACCGGCCCTTCGAGCTATTGTCTACCTTGGTCGAGATCCTGGCTAAAGACATTGCCCGTGGTCATTTTGTACCAACAACACTTGGACGTCCGCCACCGGTACCAGAGGTGCATACTTGTATTCATTCTTGCCTCCAACATTAATTTTCCCTAGGTCAAGTCTATGACGGTGGACTCGGTCAAAGACAACCTATGGTCAAAGTTTGGCGCACGGCTGAAGGCAGCATTTCCTATCAGAGGAAAATCTGATGTCGTAGGGCGAGCAAGTGTGAGATCGTCCTCGAAGGAGAATATACTTAGCCCATGGCCAGCCAGTAACAAGCTCTAGCGAGATCTAGGGAGTCACTAACACAGATGGAGCATATCAGCGACGTCTTTACTCCTGAAATATGATCGATTGTCGACCGCTGTGATCAAGGCGATGCTCGTGCCTGCCTTGTCACCTCCAGAGTGTATTCGTAGGTCGCGAATGACATTGAATGTCGCCCTGAGAGATTGAAAGTCAAGGCTCTAGTACCGCCACCAGGAGCAGGGCGGACTCCGTCGGCAGTCGGTCATGATCTCTACGCAAGTAATCACAAACTCTGAGTTCGACTCGGAGGATTGCCAAGTTCATCGATACCGTCAAAGATCCTTCCCATTCATTGATTCTATCGTACTAATCATACAGGTGACTTCATTTGCTGTGACATCCGGCTCATTTTAAGCTTCGATGAATTGCCAGCTCTGGTGCGGAGCAGTGCCTTGCTCTTCGGTCCACTGGCCCCAGACGGCAACGCGCGCGCCATCCTCGTCGCTACCATTGTCGAGATCGAGGTTGAAGCACGGATGAGCGTAGATCCTACGATTTTCAGCATGGGCATAGACACGGAGCGGGGAGAAGCGTTACCTGAAGCCTTTCTCGTAGTTGTGGTCGACATTCATGTACCACCCGTACGAGTCCCTACACGGAGTTCAGTGTCAAGCTGTGATGAAATGAACAGAAGACATACTCTTGGGCGATGACCTGTTTGTTGTCTTGGGCTTCCTCGCCTTCGACAGCAAGGTAGAGACCGTGGCGCTTGTTACGGAAAGTCCACTGAACCGAACGGTGAGTAAAGCGCGCCTCTTTGCAGCGAAAGTCAGCACCTTTCCATCAGAGCGCTCTTCGACCTCCCATTGCTGATTGTCTCCGCCATGCATGCGGTACCCGATGACGATTCCATCCTCTGCATGAATTAGACATGATCAAAGTCCGATTCATGAAACACGTCAACGAAGCCTTCACCTTTGAGGTCGAGGGCAGTGCGCGACTTGGCGTTGACGATGACGAACTTCCGGCCGCTGGCTGGGGAAGTGAAGGACATGACGATGTGCTGGCAATCGTCTGTGAGCTAATGAAAGGGAGATAGACGGGGTGTACTTACCGGTTATCGATGAGAGGTGGTGGGTGAAAGCTAAGAGTGCCGAGTCCAAAGTGACCGAAGAGAAGGCCTCTTATGGGAACGACGATGGGTATTCCCGTGATGGTGAGCGGTGTGCAGGCGCAAACAACTCACCTGACTTGAGATGTAGCGTACATCAGACGCGTTTGAGAAGGAACCTGCGAAGAGGGGAAGTATTGTGCGAGTGTCGATGGCGGTAGTCTATTAGCAGGAAAGGCACGACATCAGACCCATTTGCTCGCCCAAAGTCTACACGGTTGACACAGACATGCCCTTCATCTTTTAGCCGATTCTGAAATGTTGCCAGGAGTAGGAGCAACGGATGGCGCACTGGGCAGGAAGAACTGATACTCTCAGCAAGGTGGGAATTGGAATAGGACGCAGAGCTATAACTCAAGTGTTATTGTGAACTCTTCGCCGGCGGTACGAGTCCAGCAATTGCCAATAATAGCTGGCCCGACTGATGCGTAGCGTTAGGAGGAAATTTTGAGCACTTGAAGACGCGTCAGATTTTTCACTGCCGCCTTGGCACATCTCTGTGCATGCCACTGCAAAACATTGGCGCTCACAGGGGCTCTGGCTCTTTGCTTGCGAAGTGTGGAACGCCGCTATGTAGTTAATTGCATTCAGACGGGATACTCGGTTTTCTTGGCGCACCACCAATGACTAAAAATTGCAACGATGTACTTACACAGTAAGGCTGAGTAAGTTACACTGCACTGCATGCCCCAGAGAGACGGCCGCAGCCGCTGCAAAGCCTCCCAGCTCGTCGCTCGGCCATAGCATATGACGACGGCTGCGTTCAGGAGTGTAACGCGAGGTGATACCGTGCCAGACAGGCCGTTCCTTCGATGTGGCGTCGGTATGAAGCGCTCATCATCGTTTACAGCACCGGCAGCTCATAAGATACCAAAAGTGAGAAGTGTAGGGAGCGCATCATCAATCTCAGAGCCTTGGAGGAGAGTAGAGACAAGAGAGAGAAGCAAACAACAGTATTCGTCAACGCTTTTGGACAACTTTTGGAGCATCATGATCGACGCCAGGTTCATCAATGGACGGACAATGCCGGAAACAGGAGTCGTCAATGCGGCAATGCCGCCTGCTCTTGCTGCTCTCATTGTCAACTACTTACGACGTACCAAGGACGTGCCAGAGCTTGGCGGCTCAATAACGGGACTTCTCGTTCGGTACCGCATTACAGTGCAACTTCCAAAATGAAGGTGTTTTCGAGATGCGTTTTATTGACTGATGCTATGCTGATAGTACAAGTGATTTGTGTCCTTGGTGTACGATTGATTCAAACCTGGATGAATTGCCAGCTCTGGTGGGGAGCGGTTCCTTGCCCTTCAGTCCACTGGCCCCAGACGGCGACGCGAGTGTCGTTAGCGTTGCTGCCGTTATCGAGGTCAAGGTTGAAGCAGGGATCGGCGTAAATTCTGTCGATGTTGTCAACAACGATGACGACGCGCGGCTTGGCAGACGAGATCACCTGAAGCCCTTTTCGGGGATGTGTTGGTCGACCTGCATGTACCATCCGTATTCCTGGCTGTTCGACAGTGTCAGGAGACGATGAGCACGATGGCAAACGGGACACAAACTCTTGACCGATCACTTGCTGGTTGTCGCCAGCCTTCTGGCCTTGAACAGCAAGGTACTTGCCGCCCCTCTTGTTACGGAATGTCCACTAGCCGACACATCAGTCAACCACATCGATCAAAGTGTTGTATTGGCTCACCTTGCCGTCCGACCGCTGCTTAACCTCCCACTGCTGGTTTTCGCCACCGTGCGCCTGGTAGCCAATAACGTCTCCATCGCCTGCATTGTGTTGTCGGTCAGCCATAGCCTAACACGGCGATGAAATGCATACCCTTGAGATCAAGTGCGGTGCCCGACTTGGCGTTGTGGATGACGAACGTCTGTCCACTGGCTGGGGATGTGTAGGATGGCATGATGATAGTAATGTGCTGCTGCCGTTGCGATCAGCAACAAGCAGAAGGTTGAGGGCGCAGAGTCTTACCTTTGGTTATCGATATGAGAGATGGTGGCGGGAGCTTGAAGCAAGTAGGATGGTGAGGCCAAGCCTTCTTATATGGCGCTAATCACGACGTCATCCCCTAACTGCACGCCACTGTACACGCGTAGTACACGCGTTTGGTCTTGGCATTATCGCGCCAACTCTCTCGAGAGATCACTTCGAGCTGATGTATATGTTCTTGCTACTTACCTGCTACCAATCGACACGATAGACACACCCGTTTTACAAGAACTTTACGATTACCCTTTCAACATGTACAGTTCGCCAGCTATAAGGCTTTGCATAGTCTTGGCGTTGTGTCATGTCCTCTCCACCATTGTTCATTTGCTTTTCATTAAAGACATGAGGAGATCACGCGTTGCCACTGCTCACACCACATTCACGGACCAGGCATCGAGTTTGCAGAGTACTGTACGGTAACGGAGGGCTCGCTGCCCGCCAGTCTCATAATCCATTGAGTCCCTCAAAAGATAGGGTACAGTGGTGTCGACGCCACCGGCTCGAAGCATTCGGTCAAATAATCACATCAGACAGGCATTCCACAATCACGCACCTGTGACTCGTGTTCGACTCCCAATCGTTTGTGCATTGAGTCAAATGGTGGTTCGCAGGATTTCATTAGATATTATTGCTTAGACTTTGAGCTGTAGGTGTAGCATTGCATACATATTTCCATATGATAGAGCATGCGCATGCACAGAAAGAAGCCAGTCTCTGCGCCCTTACGCCTTCCTGCCATGGTCGGAAAAATCGCCTGCGGCCTGCGGCTGGAGAGCCCGGACATAGTAAGACCGCTCGATGTGCCTGGAGATGCTTGTAAGTTCGTTCTTACACACAAGACGACCTGCGAACTCACGGCTGAAGTTGGTCTACTATGTTCAGCAGTAGGCAATGGCACCTGAAGCTGAAGAGCGAACTGTGAAGCATCTCGCCCTAGATCCCACGTTATCTGCGCCAAATACGCGCTATGTGTACCCAAGCCTACGTCTGTAATACCACGTACCGGAATTTTGAGCATGGCCCTTGATATTCGAGACTAGAGGCAAATTGTGATACATGCATTCGTTATTTAGTGAGGCAACATTGCTTTCGAGTACTTAGTCGACAATGAAAACCGCTCCTTAGGTACTGTAAAGCACATTCGCATGATCGTTCGATAGGCAATGCACAGGCTTGCATAGAGATAAGGTGAAGATGTAAGTTTTAGAGATCGTACTGTTAGGCGGGCTCAGGAGACATCATCATCAAGAAAAGCAACAAACTTACAACTAAATGCATCGAAGCGGGCCATGGGCTCAACGTGCCGTTCGGTTGGATATAGACGTTGTCCACGGTTTCGTTGACAACACGCTGGAAGCCCTTGAGCGTTCCAGCAGGTCCTGCCGCCCGACGGATGTTCTTCAGCCCAAATATGATCTTGACCATGTCGGTAATGGTTTGCTCCGCCATTGTTATACCGGCACAGACATGGAACCCAGATCCGAAGTAGGGTAGGTTTGAGGTCCTCGGCCTAGTAGGATCAACGGCGAATGGGTTCGGGAAGTCAGCAGGCTGTGTAAAGTGAGCATGACCTCGCGAACACAAAAGGGAAAGAATGCTGTACGGACGTTGGTTTGTGCATTTCTGAAGCTCCCCCAGATGATATCGCCTTGCTGAACAGAGACCGGAGGGAATCCTTCACCTTGGTCAATGGTGGTACTGACAGTGGATTGACGCCATAGTCCTTGGAATTGGGGGCTCAGACCTGGTCGGGTAATCCGATGTCAGTCGTGGATTTCAAGATGGGCAGGGTAAGCTTACGAAGAGCTTCGCGCACATATCCCTGGAGCAAATCCGTGTTTTTGGAGTTGTTAGACTTCACGAGGTCGATGATCTGTTGACGCTCGACAGTGCGATTGTCGTCGAGGTAGAAGTCGACGACATTGACGGCAGCTACACCGTGTTTAGTAGTAAAGAACAGAAGTAAGAGTTGAACGTTACCTTGTGCAAAATTGACAGAGGAGCCCACAGCAAGACCAACGACCATGGCTGTGAGCTCATTCAGGGGTCGACCCGTAGCAGCGAGTTGACTGAGGAACGGGTAATAAGGCTTGCTGGAAGGCGGCCACAGAAGGTCGTGAACTTTGGACAGAAGACCTAAGACAACATTCTGGCAAAAGATTAGTATACCATGACGAGTAATTCAGAACCATTGTTCACCGGTGCGGTTTTGGGCGAAACCTCCAGCAGAGCCTTGGCAATCAAGGCCTGGATGACACCGCCAGACTGCACACAGTTCCAACGCAAAGAGAACCCGTGCTCATTGTCGCCGATGCTCAAGAAAGTCAGGCTAGACCCGGGTCAGTTGTAGATACGAATCGACGCTTCGCAGTACGTACGTGAACTGTATCTGGTGTTAATACGCTCGACGAGTCATGAGGAAGGACATACGATTTCGGAGAACATGTCGTAGACTTCCTGGACCGTGTACATGCCCCTGGGATTGTCCGGAGTTTTCAATGGGAGGCCACACTGCGGCGGAATGAGTGTCATGCGCGCTTGAAATCAAGGCGTGTACGTACCAGCTTATCTGCAGCCCAATGAACCGAAGTGGCGTTGATAACATCCTTGACGATGTCAATGTAGACTCCGCTGACACCATCGTACTATGACTTGTGAATCAATGATATCTAAGAGCTCTGGGCTATTTACCTGCCAACTTTTTTCGAGAATCTTGCTGGTCACGCTTTCGCGGTACCAGGAGCGGTACTGATCCAGCGAGTCCTTGTTAGGGAACAGAGCGTGCAACGCCTGTCAGGAGACCCATTCAGTCAAATCTCGTCTAACAGAAGCTAATATAGGTACACACCGTAGCTTTGTCCTTGTCATGCCTGGAATGAAATCAGCGCCATGATCCATCCGATTGAAGTGGCAGAGGCAACCTACTTGGCAGCATCATCGAAAGCGAGCATGAATCCATATCCATCACCCAAGCCACTCATGTCATAGACAGTGTTGAAGCCCAAAGGATCCTTGAAGACATAGTCGATTGCTTTCTTGGTGTTGAGAACCTTGGGAACGGGTGTGGGGGCAGGACGAGTGAAAGTATAGCGAGATGCGATTCCTTGCTTCGTGAGACTGGCCTGCATCTTCTTCGGCGTGAAGAAGGGGAAGCATGCATAAACGGAATTCTAGCGATCACATTGAGTCGAAAGCCATCAGCATTAGAGGTAGACTTACGAAGGGATAATGACGAGGCAGGTGGCGCGTCAAGAGCTTCGGCACTGGTGACGGTTAGTATCTGTAGATCACCCCAAGCCCGAAAGACTCACTGTTTCCACCGAAACCGCCATTGTTCGGGTCCCTCATGGTATCCTGTGAGGGTGATTAGATCTGACACATGAATTGAAGCACCCTGATTACCTGGAATCCCCAGGTTGTGAGAGCATCCGCTGGAAAGGCGCGTCAGATGAAGTTCTTGGAGAAAAGGGCATAGACTTGCGCGTAAACGATGTGGTGTAGAAGCGATCACCGCGAACGAGCGCGATGGCGTCGCCCAGGACAGCACGAGTCATCTGCAGGATCAATTGTAGCAGACTACGTATCGAATGAGAGTAGCGCTCACAGTATAACCGCAGGCAAAGCGAAGACCAGCACCAAGAGGCATGGTAGCTTCACATTGTAGACCGGTCTGAAATCTCTTGGTCAGGGTGACGATATGAATCGGGAAGAGATAAACAAACATAGAGCTCGAGGTTATCGATGTGGTTATACAGGCGACGAGCGATGTTCTACATTGACATGAGTACACAGTCACTGTAGCAAGTAAAGGACTCCTCACAGCTACAACAGGATCAGGATTCCACTCCTCGAACGACTCGAGCTCTGGTCGCATTGCGTGAGACTCGAAACACGGACAAGAAGCACAGATACACTCACCCTTCAGGCCCAAATACTTCCTGAACTCGTTCATCGTACAGACTCCCCAAGCGCGCGCCTGCTGCAAGCCTAGAATCTCGACCACACGCAAGCAGGCGGGCGTACTTTGGGCACCATAGGCACCGGCGGGCTCCTCTGTTGCGTCCAGCAAGATCTTGGCAAGAGCGTCATCGTCGAATTTCCCATCGGGTCCACGAGTCATCCTACGAGCAAGTGTTACTGAGACAGCGATGACTACCACGACACCAATACATACCCGCCAAAGGTGCGCTGCTTGGGATCGGGGTCAATTGACATCAAGACCTTCCTGAACACGGTCTTGAAGTCGTCCAAAGTGGCAGTGTCCAGAGGTACATCTCCGAACTGCTTGCTCAAGAAGTCCTCGGTCCACTTCTCATCTTTGGTAGACGTCGTGGCGTGCCACTACAAACAGCAGCAATTGGTAAGTCCCAACTTCCGATGAGCAGCCCACAAACGCACCCTGTATAGGACATTGAACTCAACGCTACAGTGATTGCCTTGGCCTCGTCCAACCTCTACACCGCTTGTCGCTTTGATGGGCTACAAAGCAGTGGCTGAGATGACTTGTTCTGAAATGACGGCAATGACACTTACGTCAAAGGCATTCATGTTCCACGCATTGCCTTCCGACAACCCAAGAAATCCAGCAACGTAATCACCCATGATCAGACTCATGAAATGGCCGCCACTAAAGCCGTCGTAAGCTCAGTAGGAGAATAAGATACTAGGGAAAAAGACCCACTTGATGAGACGAGCAGTCTGGAAGATCTCCTCGTCCTGCTGGGCCCGAAGAGTGGGATCCTCTGGGGGCGGTTCACTCCACCGACCCTTCTCGTTTATCTTGAGGATGGTATCGGCGATGTACTACGGAAGGCGTGAGCATATGGTCAACGATAGGAAGCACGTCGACTTGCGTTGTGGTTACGAGACAAGATAACGAGGAGGGCACTGGCGCAGGGCGGCAGGAACAGCAGACGCTCCTCTGAGAAAGTATCGGGATACAGGAGACCCCTTCCTTGAGCCTTGTCGCGGACTTGATCCTGTGTCGTCTGATCTACAAACGACGTTAGTAGGTGCCACAGTATGTCACGACAATCGGGACCTACTGATACCATACAATGGGCTGAGATCGAGATAAGAACTGGTATTATTCTTGGTCACGTCGATATAGTCTGTCCGGAAGAGACTGTGCGTGACCAAGGACGCAAAGGCAAAAGTGAAGCTCGCATTTCCATTGGGATGTTCGCGTTCCTGTCACAGGTGAGCACGTACACGAGAATTCTATGGGTGTGGCTTACCGCACGCCGCTTGAGAAGCGTGTCAAAAACAAGACCGGGGTCGGGCAAGTTCCTCGGGTCGTTGCACCACTTGGGCTGGACAGTTCGAGCGTAAGGAGTTCCTGCCCTTCCAATGTCCGGATTTTCCAGGTTGTTGCCTCCACCATCGGCTTGACGGAAGGTATGAACGGGCGATAGAAATTGCGAGGGGGGCTAGAGAGCATTTGTGAACCCGGCATGTGACGCGGGGAGAAGAGAGAGACTTACATGAGGGATTGTATTGTAAAGCAGTCCAATGGCCGCGTTCGACATATCCGTTCCCATTGCAGAGCCAGCTGGCATCCTGGATAGCACAGTCAGGCCGTCGGAAAACTGGGTGAGAAGTCAATACAGAACATTGCGCAAAAGTACAGTATGGTACTCACGGCGCCTTTTCGATCGTCTTCAGCTCCTGGATGGAGTGCGGTATCCAAGAAAGCACCCTGGAGGTACAGAAGGTCAATCTCAGAGAGGCGCGACACGATTGACCGGGTGCTTACCACCACAGCGGGATCTGGAGCAGGGATGCCCTTGCTCTTGAGGGTCTGAATCGATGTCAAGAGGTTCGTGACGCTGGAATGACCAGCGGGGCTCGTTTGAGCGTCGGCGGGAACCTCCCAGTCATAGTGACCATCAGGAGCAATGGGAAGTGGCCTGTGCGACAAGTAAGCCGCGTCGGCGCCGAGAGCAAATGCTTGGATGGGGGTGATGTCGGGCATTCTCGAGACGATGGAGGAACTTGAAAGTCGTCCAGCTACTCTTATGGTGTGAAAGAGTACCAAAAGAGCGCATGCGAAGAGAAGACAGGTAGAACGCACAACACCCGCTGAAAGGTGAGAATACGGAGGGCCCAATATAATCACTGTCAGAGAACACAGGAGTCGACGCGCATCACGTTATCGTTTTGGCCCGTTCATGTGCCACTTGCGCGTCCATTCATAGCTTCGACTGGTTCCTGCATCTGTCCATCAGGCGATATAGAATCCCCGGCGTCCGGCTGTCGCGCCATATCGAGTCTCCATTCGACACTGAATAGGTGATGATTCGTCCTTGACAATCGATGCGCCTTTGGTAAGACGTTCCGGTCGATGTCCACTCCGTCCTATATCTGTCCATCAACATCTTTGTGGTGCCGGCGATGTCTGCAGCTTCTTTCCGACATGAGAAAGCAAAGCACGGCGACATCAGCGAGTCGAGGAACCAAACTATGCAGGAGCAAGACTTGACAAGAAATTAGAAACGACGGCCCGGTGAAAAGGTAACGCACAAGAAGCGGATGTCTTCGCTAGCCAATCTTGCAAGGGTCTGCCGAGCTGACCCTCCATATTCTATTCTCTGCGGTCCGATGAAGGCTGGTCACTGTCCGTAGGATTTATTCGACGTTCGGCGATAGCGATACGCGTAAGACAGTCCGATGCAGGATGCCGTGTCTTCGTCGTCGTCGGAAGCGAACATAGGGACCGCCGTGCTGTTCAGCCACCGCCCGTGCCATACCCATACTCGACACATGAACATTGAACGAGAGTGGAGAGACGCAAAGGTCATGCGCACAACGTGACACTCATACGTCACACTGCCTAAGCCTTGCCGCTGCCAGTAGCCACTCTGCTGCCCTCTGCTGCCCCGCTTTTGGCAGAATGCTTGTGAGCGACATTCAGTACTATTGCCCCGGCCTTCACAACTCCGTTAATGGCTTCTCTATTCTCTTCCATCGGAATCTATCATCAACACCGGTTTCATGGCTTGCTCATCCGCCGTTAATTGCAGCAAGATCTCATCTTCTCTACATTCAATACTTCACTGAACATTCCAGCCGTCATAGGCATCCCGGGATACCATGTTAAGGGCCTCTAAAACTTAAAGACGTGAATCTGGCATTCGCAGTGCTCACCTCTCCTACTCTCCCATGGACGCAAGCTGGCAATCGACAGGTACTCAGTCCTCAACGACGGACTCTAATGGGACCTTCGCCCCACTTCCGAGCTCGCCTGGGACTGACAGTCCCGGTGGCGTCTCCCTTCCACCAGTAATTCCTCCCGAGCGCCCGGGCCGTACGATGGTCCTTTGCTTCGACGGCACTGGTGATCAGTGAGTACGCTCTTGTCCTCTAGTCTCCTTGGCTGATCTTCCACTTAGGTTTGACTCGGATGTAAGTCTTGACGCCGTCTCTAATTCTTGAGGTATCCAACTCAGCTCACTTGAACATGAACAGAATTCCAACATCGTGGAGCTTTTCACCATGCTCAAGAAAGATGACCGTTCGACGCAAATGGTATACTATCAGGTATTGCAACGCCTTCGACTCTTGTAGGAGCTCTTACATTGTGTGCAGGCGGGTATCGGAACCTACACCACTCCTCAAATCGCGACGCCTTTCTGGTCAAAGCTTTCCAAGGTAATTTTCTCGAATGGCGAGCGTTTGTGAGAGATGCTTACGCATTCTGGCAGATGATGGACGAAGCTGTTGCTTGGAATCTTGATGCGCATGTGATGGGTCAGTCTCTAATGATTAGCAGCGCACTGACTACTGACCTTCCCACTCTACTCCTTCAGGAGGTTACGAATTCCTCATGCAGAACTGTACGTTCTCGCGCAGCCACCGCACGAACCTGTCACTCACTTTGTTACACTTTCTAGATACGGTCGGCGACAGAATATGCATTTTTGGGTTCTCTAGAGGCGCCTATACCGCCAGAAGGTTTGTACTACGCTACTCTCATGAGAGCCCTTATCTCACGCTCGCCTCACAAGCTTGGCTGGAATGATTCACAAGGTCAGATACAACTTCGAGCTCTATTCTTGCTCTTGGACGTGTTTGGCTAAATGAATGTATTAGGTTGGAGTTCTGCCCGCGTGCAATCACCAGCAGGTCCCGTTTGCGTACAAGATGTACACGCGCACGGACGAATTGGGCTGGAAACAGTCGAATGCGTTCAAGAAGGCCTTCTCCATCGATGTTAATATTGAATTCGTCGGCGTAAGTTACAATTCTTCAGCTATGCCCGTGTGTCTAGGCGTCTGACCTCTATTGACAGGTCTGGTGAGCTCGCATAGCCCTACTTGTAACGATTGAACAGGTCCTCATACGAATGTCTAGGGACACGGTCAGCTCTGTCGGTCTCATTCCAAAGACCCTTCCTTTCACCACATCCAACACGATCATCCGGACCTTTCGCCACGCCGTCTCCTTGGATGAGCGCCGCGCTAAATTCAAAGCCTCTTTGTGGAACCGACCAAACGATAAGGAGGCTAAACTTAGTATTAGCGACCGGGCGTCCGAGGCGCCACACCCGCCACCTCCCCATCGTAAGAGCTCTAGCCAAAAGAAGCTCGAACGCGAGCATGAGAGTTACTACAGTCGAGACCGCAACAATCTGACTCGGACTGACATTGAAGAGGTAAAGTCACATAGCACCTCCTTTTGTCTCATTACTAAAGGCCTTCTGACTAGGTGTGGTTCGCGGGATGTCACTGCGATATCGGTGGTGGGTCCGTCGACAATGACACGCCCCACAGCCTCGCGCGTATCTCCCTCCGCTGGATGGTCCGCGAGTGCTTCAAGACACACACGGGCATCATGTTCGATACCGAGCGCGTCCGCGATCTTGGCATCGACCCCGCCACTCTCTGGCCGGATGTCCTGCCCCGTCCCCCAGCACTCCCGGTCGGTGACGCTCGCATCCAGAACATCCCCAAGTCAATCCCGACGAAAGCCGAAGAGGAGGAATGCCACCACAACTTTGCTGACGGACCTCCTGCCCCATCGCTCACTGTTGCGGCGACCCGACCCACAGAGGAAGAACTCGATCTCCAGGACGCGCTCACCCCCATTTACGATCAGCTCAGTCTCAGGTGGTTCTGGTGGTTCTTGGAATTCTGGCCTGTCAAGACGAGGTACCAGAAGGGGGACAACAATTGGGCGACGTATTTCGGTTGGAACCTTGGGAGGGGAAGGTTCATTCCCAAGCAGAAGTCTCGTGGCGTAAAGGTGCATCGTTCGGTGAAGCAGAGGCTCGATTCGAAGCACGAGGATGGCACTCCCTATATCCCAAAAGCGGGTGTGAAGATGGAACATGTCATTTGGGTCAATTGAACATGTGTCCGCGCTTTTGTGCTGTATATTCCATCTGCCAAACTGTATACGTTCCACATACTATGCTTCTCAAATCATGATTCACATATGCGTGTACTTCTCTGCACGAAAAAAGATGGGCGGAAAAAGAATTCCTCTGTTTGTGGCGTGACCTGCACATAGCCATAAAGCTGCGAGCATCAGCGACGTGGTAGTACAATGGCAATGACGACGGACGAGCTACTCAACTAGAGTTGCCACCCTGGCAAGGCAGTTATGTTGGTCTCTCGAACTCCAGGGCTCAAGGCCTTATAGATGCTATCTGGGACGAGCAAATTACAACACACTGGAACTCCATGCTCGCTTCGTTCGAAGTTCGCTCTCGCAGCCTTACTCTATAGAATGGTTCATCGGCGAAGTCTGCGGGACGAGATGCCGTTCCAACTCCGCGTGATGAAGCGGCAACCGTTGACAAGTTTACGTAACAAACCAAACTCAGTCTGCAAATGTACAGTGCCTCCGTCGCATGATTGTGCGACCCGCAGGACGTGTCCTCAACAAGACTTCACGTACAGAGGACTACCCTTCTTCAATAAATGCGTGTACGGTCCCATGATGCCTATGCACAGCATGGAACGTCGAGAATACTCTAAGCAACATATTGACGGCCTTGATTCTCCAGGTGCATTCAATTGGAAGGGGTAAGCATTCAACAATCTTGTGCAGCGGACAGCCTGTAAATGCAATCTGACAGCGTGTAGTCAACCAACAGGGGCGGGGACCCTCTGAGTCGCGACCAGGAGAGAGAAAACGCGAAGCGCGCGCTTCAATGCCTATGATGGTCTACTCAAGTCTCATACACCGACACATACATGCACAAATTGGGCTTATGGGGGCTCTGAGTCGTGCCTGGCTATATGCTGCATCTGAGCCTACATTGGCGTGGGTGCCAGCGGTGCGACAGTGACTGACATGAACTCTATTACACATCTCTGCAGAGTTGCAGACGCGGACGGCTGGTAACTTCTCCGGAGGACTATCCCTGATACACTTCCGGCCTTTATATTTCCGTTATTTCTATGCGAGGAACAAACTTGGCCGCTACTCACTGTGTCTCGACCACATACATTCATCACTTCACTTTGAACGTGCTGGCCGTCGAATGCATACGGGGACTCATTGTTGATTGTGGGTCGTAATACTTAAGAACCTACATTCGGCATTCGTAGTACTCAACTTTACAGTGCTCTCACCATGGTCCCCATGGACGCAAGCTTGCAAGTCGCGGTGACTCAGTCCTCTCCGATGGACCTCAACGGAAACTTGACTCCACTCTCAAGTTCGCCTGGAACTGACAGTCCGGCTGGTGCCCCCTTTCCACTTGGACCAGTGACTCCCCCTGGGCCCGACCTGGAGCGTCCAGGCCGTACGATGATCCTTTGCTTTGACGGTACTGGTGACCAGTAAGTGCTCTTCAGAGTACTACGCTCTCTATGGTTGATCCGATATATAGGTTCGATTCCGATGTGAGTTTCAACGCCATACCTGAACCCTAGATCCTCGAATTCGACTCACTCATGCGTATAGAACTCTAATATTGTAGAGCTGTTCTCTATGCTCAGGAAAGATGACCGTTCGAAGCAAGTGGTATACTATCAGGTAGCGTTACCTCGTGCGTTGGCGAGAGGTTCCTTACATCTGTGCAGGCTGGTATTGGCACTTATACAACACCGGAAATCGCGACGCCTCTCATGTCTAAATTTTCCAAGGTGGTTTCTTCAGATGAGGTATCACTGAAGCACTGTCTAAACGCCTATTGTCAGAGCTTGGACGAAGCCATTGCGTGGAACCTCAATGCGCATGTGATGGGTGAGTCTTGGTTTACTAGCAGCTGACCGGTAATTGCACTTTTCACTCAACTCCTACACTATAGGAGGTTATGAGTTCCTCATGCAGAATTGTAAGTCTTCGCGTAGCGCTAGCCCGCGCACAAACCTGTCTTCTTGGTTTCTTACCTGTCGTAGACATGGCCAGCGACAAGATCTGCATTTTCGGATTCTCCAGAGGCGCCTATACCGCACGAAGGTAAGTACTGTATATCCTCGTCATTGACACCCCTCACCCTTATTTCGCGTTCACCTTACAGCTTGGCGGGAATGATTCACAAAGTGAGATGATACCATGGGGTCGATTCTCGTACCTCGCTGTCTGGCTACTAACTGCTCCTGTAGATTGGGGTTCTGCCGCCGTGTAATCACCAACAAGTCCCATTCGCGTACAAGATGTACACACGCACGGACGAACTGGGTTGGAAACAGTCGAATGCGTTCAAGAAGGCCTTCTCCATCGACGTTGATATCGAATTCGTTGGTGCAAGTAGCATTTCCTCCATCGAAAATCGCTTCGTCATCATCTAATCTCCGTCAACAGGTCTGGTAAGCTCATATAACCCCCGACTCGTGGCACTTGACCAGGTCCTCATGCGACCGAATAGGGACACAGTCAGCTCTGTTGGTCTCATCCCAAAGACTCTTCCCTTCACGACATCCAATACGATCATCCGGACCTTCCGCCATGCTGTCTCCTTGGATGAACGTCGCGCCAAATTCAAGGCCTCCTTGTGGAACCGACCAAACGATAAGGAGGCCAAACTCAGTATCAGCGACCAAACCACACAGCCGCCACAACGGCCACATCCTCCTCACCGTAAAAGCTCTAGCAACAAAAAGCTTGAATGCGAGCATGAGAGGTACTACAGTCGGAGTCGCGACACTTTGACTGACATTAAAGAGGTACGGTCATACAGTATCTCTTCTCGTTCATTATTGAAGGCCTTTCGATTAGGTCTGGTTTGCAGGCTCTCACTGTGATGTCGGTGGTGGATCCGTCAAGAACGACACGCCCCACAGCCTTGCGCGTATCTCCCTCCGCTGGATGGTCCGCGAGTGCTTCAGGACCAAGACAGGCATCATGTTCGATACCGAGCGTGTCCGCGATCTCGGCATCGACCCCAGAACTCTCTGGCCAAAGGTCCTCGACCGTCTCCCAGCGCTCCGCGTCGGTGACGCCCGCATCCAAAGCATTCCCAAGTCAGATCCCAAGGAGGAAGCATGCACACATGACCTTGCTAACGGCCCTCTTGCACCTTCCCTCGCTGTCGAGACCACCCGACCCACAGAGGAAGAACTCGACCTCAAGGACGCGCTCACCCCCATTTACGATCAGCTCTGCCTTCTGTGGTGGTTTTGGTGGATCCTGGAGTTTCTGCCTGCCAAGACGAAATACCAGAAAGGGGACAATAGCTGGGCGACGTACTTTGGTTGGAATCTCGGCAAGGGGAGGTTCATTCCAAAGCAAAAGTCGCGTGGTGTCAAGGTGCATCGGTCGGTGAAGCACCGGCTCCAGTCATTGCACGAGGATGGGACTCCTTACACCCCGAAAGCGGGTCTGAACATGGAGCATGTCATTTGGGTTGATTGAACATATATGTGTTGTATAAGTTACAAGGACTCTTCTTCACTTATATTTCGTTACCTACAATCCTCACTTTCGTTCTACCTTTAACATACCCATAGCTTAATCGCCTGCACTACTAATGAAAATGACAGTCGAAAGTTATAGTTATATCCTCAAACGACAGACATGATGAGTAGAACGACGATGCACCCGAAGGCTACTATAGTCCTGGTCTGGGATATTGCGGAAAAGTGATAGGCAGTCCTATCTGCCAGTGGGTGGCCTGAATAGATCCACCCAAGTCAGACCCAAGATAGACACTTCCTGGACGCTTCGCCATCACCGTCAAATCGACTTCATTCCTCCTTCTCCCTCCCGAAGCCATTGAAGATAGTCCTCGGCATTTTTTCGACAACGCTCGAAGACCCTTCGGGTATCCAAGCAAGGTCTGACTCTGGCCTGACAGCTCTGAGCCCAGTATATTGCAGAGCTGACAGCGCGAACTGCAATGTCCCCCATATGTCGAAAATCATGCCCGAGAGAAAAACTGCTTGGTTTCTTCTATGCCTGAGGAGACTGGCACAGAGACGAGCAACATCTTGCAACAGCTGAGCAGCTTTGCTGTTGAATGCAGAGAATGCTCGAGGATCTCGAGTCCGATCAGCTGGCCAAGGCGAAGAAGTCCTTCACATGAAAATCTAGTACTGACATTACATCGTAATCACATCGTAACGCAACGTGAAGTTCAACAGCGAACACATCGGCGCACCTCCACCTGCGCTGGACGCGTCGCCGCTAAGAGGGTTGTAGTACCGCCAATAGAATGGGGGACAAATCCAATTTCAGGACGCTGTGTCCGATCTCTACTCTCGATCCTGGGGTCATCCAAGTCTTGTCAAGCTTAGCCATTATGACCAGTCCACTACGAGATAGTCGTCAGGAACAGTCTTATCGAAACTCAAACAGAAGTCAGACTAACCATATGAGAGCGTAACGGACGACCAGGCTCAAACGGCGGAGCGCGACTCGACAGCGTAGTCGAGGTGGGCGACTTCAACGACGACTGCCGTTGTGGATTCTGCAGCACGATCGGCGTCTTGGTGTACTGGAACGAGGACGACCGCTGGGCATGGCGCGGAGGGCTGCTCCACGGGCCCTGGGATAGACTGGCTTGCAGCTCCGCCTCAATCTCCAGCTCAATCGTCCTCAACTGCTCCTCCAGATCCGGGATCGTCGACGATTCCATCTTCTCCTTCTTCCCCTGCAGCCGCTCCAGCTTATTCGCCATGCTCGTGAGCTCGCCGTTCATGCTGTCGAGGCGCTTGCGCTCCTTCTCCTTCTCCGCTTCGTGCAGCTTCCGCATGCGCTCCGCCTCCTCCTTGACCCGCTTGAGCTCCTCCTCCTTCTCCTGGCGCTGCTTCACAAGCTCGGGCATCGCCGCCTCAATCTCTGCCGCCTCAGCGTCGATATCGCGCGTCGAAGCTTGCGCGCGCTTGACGGATTCTTGGAGAGCGAGAACCTTCTGCTTGGCTCGGTGCTCCATGGCCGCGTGCTTCTCGCTCGCCCGCTTGAGTGCCTCGATCTCGGAGCGCACGTTGGCATCGGCCTTTTGCGCATCGCGACGGGCAGATTTGAGTGTGGCCGATAGCGACTCTCGTTCCGCGGCCATTACCGTGAGGGTGTGCTGCAGCTGATTCAGGCGATCCTCGAGCGTCAAGGGCGTGAATCCTGGAGAAGTGTGCGACGTGACTGGAGTCGGCGACGTAGAGGGCGAAGACATGTTATCAGCGCCGTTGGCAGAGTGATGATCCAAACCGGTGGCGTCAGGGCTGTCTGCCGGTAATTCAGAAGTGTCTACGGCAGCTGTTAGTCACTGTTGAGAAGCTGAAGCTAAGCATTACCCTCTGCAGTAACGACCCGTCGCTCGAGTCTGTTTTTCTGTCCGCCTTGGACGAGCTCGAGGTCGACGTCGTACTGTCGACCGGGCATAAGACCGTAGATAATGATGACCGCCTCGTCCGCCTTGTCATCGATGCGAATGAATACCCGCCGCCAAGCCGAGCGGTCCACTTCTACCGAAAGCCCGCCTGCAAGCGCGCTGGAGACGACCGACTGCTTCTTTGTCTCCTCGTCGCTGTCCTCATCGTGTTCAACGGTTTCGGGCGGGTCGAGGCCGAGGCTCGCCATGAGCAGATCCGTCTCGCCCGACGGTGTCGCGGACAGAATGAAAGTGACGGAGACGGAGGTGATTTCCCGGACCGAGAGCGTGAGCGGAGGCGACCATGGGCGGATGGCATGCCAGGTTGTCGAGTTTGCAGACATTGCGAGCGTTTGTTTAACGAAAGTGAAGGAGAAGAGAAATGAAGATGACGGTCGGGATGAAAGAAACGAGTGACCGCATGGCTTTCCTCCTGCCACCACTGTCCGTCCTCCAGGCCACCCTCCTCGCCCTCTTCTTCGCGCTGTCCTTCGTCGGCTCGCTCTACATCTCCAAGAATGCGCGTCTGTCGTTCGCGACGACCACCGACGGCGCGCCGCGGCACAGGCAGAGGAACGAACGATGGCGGGACGACCCCGACGTTATCCGCGCGCGTCTCGCAGCGGTCTCTCTGGCGACCATGGTCTCGTGTGTGACGGTCGTGGTCGTCTTGTCCAGATACATCGTACGCTCCTCGGCCTCGCCACCCACGCATCCCGCGCTGACCGCCCCATGCAGCCTTTCGATGCCGCCGTCTGGGACACTCTCTGGCGCCTAGGCTTCTCTGCGCCGCATCCTCTTCTCTCTCACTTTGTCGTCCCAGTGCTCTTCCTAGGCCCACTCTATGCCATGTATCTTCAGAGCGAACTACCCTTTCAAGATCGCTTCACCCGTCGGTCCTTCTTTGCGCAATACGTCAACATCATTGGCCTGCGCAACATCATCCTGGCTCCGCTGACCGAAGAGATCGTGTTTCGGGCATGTATGCTCTCCATCTACCATCTCTGTGGCGCGTCCCGAATCAAGATGATCTTTCTATCTCCCCTCTGGTTTGGCTTAGGTATGATCCAGTCATTCTGACATGTACACGTTCATCGATATTCCAGCGCACGCACACCACGGATGGGATACCTACAACCGTTTCGGGAGCCTGCAGCAGGCGGTTCTCGGCACCCTCTTCCAATTGTCTTACACTACCTTATTCGGATTCCACTGCTGCTACATCTTCCTGCGAACAGGATCCATCCTTCCCGCTATCACAGCTCACATGTTCTGCAACATAATGGGCGTGCCTGCACTGCCCGAAGAGATGCGAAGGAACCCTAGCAGGAAATCCGGTGTGTACTTTCTCCCATCCTTTTGACTACGTCTCACTGATCATTATGCAAAGCCATTATGACAGCGTACATCCTGGGCGTCGTGGGCTACGTGTACACGATGCGGGCATGGACGGAGACAAAGAGTAGTTTATATTGGCTAGATGACAGGTATTAAGTATATCTGTGGCGCATTCCCACTGTGACACCCTTCTCCTGGAGGACAGGGAGGCCTTTGCCTATCCACGTCTCGACGTTGTTGCTTATGGTGTGGCCCCAGATGTTCAGCATGACATTGACGCGCTCGAGCGCCGCCATCGTAGGCATGGCGAGCACGGTTTCCAGCGCGGTCCAGTCCAGCCACTCCGAAACGTTGCTCGGGTTGACGGTGCTGACCATGTCGACTTCCATCTTGATTTCTCGGATGGAGTTGCGCGATGGGATGGTCTCCATCATGCGTGTGATATACGTCCAGTACGAGTTGTCCATCGTGTAGACACGCGTGATGAGGTGGATGAATGTGAGGTTCTCGCACTGCGCCAGACGGAAGACGGCTGGTATCTCGCCGACTGCAGATAGTTAGGTAGAGACACACGTGAAAGACTTCACGGGAAAGTCAGCGTACAATAGATGTTCTCTTCCAATATCAGACTCTCTATCGACTCGGTAAGGATGCCCGTCGCGGCTGAACGGATCTCCAACGAACAGCCTGATGGCACTTTGATTGAGAGATGCTTGAGGTGTCCAAGGTCGACTGCACAGCACGGATCAAGCATGTACTTGACGAGACACTCGGACAGGGAGATGGTCAGGGATTCGAGGCGCGGCCGGCGGGCAGCCACTACCTGCGAGGAGGCGCACGCGCACACATTCGAGTCGTGCCAGAACGCGGGCAGGGTGAGCGAGCGGATGGACGACGCTCCGAGCAGCGAGAAGAGCGCCTGGCAGGAGGGTATGACGATCCCGAATAGCTCGACGTGCAGGAGCGTCGGCGACACAAACGCCGCGCTCAGAGCGCGCCGCAGCTCGTCCGACGCTCGCGTCCACCTCAGGACGTGCGTGTACTCCGTGCTTCCATAGTGATACCCCTCGCTCGTCAGCGCGAGGTGCTGTAGATGTCCCGCGACCTGCTGTATCACGCCCGGGAGGACGACGTCCGTCCCGATCCACGTATCATCCGTGTGGTGCCGCGGGTTGTGCGGGATTGGGTCGACGAGGATGAGTCGGCGGACGGCGGACGCGAGGGCGGGATCGCAGGCTAGGAGGAGGCGGAACCGCACGCACTCGGCGGCGCTGCTGAGGGTGATTGTCGAGAATGCGAGGGTCCGGCTGCGGGCGCGCCAGGCATGGCAGACCTCCTGGCACGATCGCAGGCTCGCTTTGTCGTCGGCGAGCTGGTCGATGATAGCGTCGAGGAGTTCTTGCGGGAGGGTGTTAGCCATCGTCGTTGTAGTCGGAAATCAAACAGAGTCAATCGTCACATCGCACGCGAATGAAGGAACCTCAATGCTGGAAGGAGAAAGAGAGGAACATATTGATCACACGCTCTGACCAATCTTCACAGCTCGTCGGAGAGCCTTACACGAAGCATAGTCCTAGGGCCCATTGAGTGTGTGATGTCTGTGCTGCAGCACATCGGTGTTGTAATGCTCGTAGCTATAGACTTTTTCACGGTAAACAAAAACCTTTCTGATACCGAGAGGAATTCTGGGGACCCTCTCAATTGGATCCACCACAGATGATTGTGCGCCGAACTATGTAGTTGAATCAGACCCAGAGTCCCAACGGTCCCTGGACGTAATGTGCTCAGAACAGTGTCCGAGGACATCCACGTCTCAAGGTATGATGTATGATCGTATGTGAACCCTCGGTGGGCATCTTGTAGCCTTCGATTCGTATATAGTATCTCGTTGTGATGCCAACGGATGTGACGTCCAGTGAAAGGAATGTCGTTAGTATCCGGCGGCTACAGTCGACAGCATAAGCGTCTGGGGAAAGCGCAAAAGCCCGGACCGATCTACTCACCTCGGAGTTCCTTTGCGGGGAAGGAGGACTTCTGATGCTTGACAGACGATGTGTGTGTACTATGATGGAAGAGAGGAATTGACATTGCCCCGTACGGATGAACAAAGTCTATTGGCGATGTCTTGGTGGATATGGTGCGGGGGGAGGGTAAGCCATATACTGGTTGTGGTAAGCAGGCGGATATGGGTACGTCGTTCCTTGCATGTAGAACGAGGGTGGGTGTGAGGGATACGTGGCGTGCAATGGCGGCTGGATGCCCTGCTGTGGTCCTGGAGGTAATGAACGAATAATCCCTGGACCTGGTGGCCCCGACTGTCGCCCCTTAGTCCTAATCTTCTTCTTCGGCCGCTCAATCACTTCGCCCTCCTCCCTCTCAGTCCGTTTCCGTCCAGTCCGCTGCTCAATGATATCCAAAGTGTTGTCCTTCGCCACTTCGCAGAATACAGCCGTCTTCGCGTCTCCCTTCTGCGAGTACTGAGCCTCGACACTAAACGTCCGCACATCGTCGTGAGAAAGGTAGACTGCGAGTTTGGCACCGTACGCTACACTTCGTTAATCATTGATTGCCAAAGTCAATGTCGGATTTTCTCACCATTGTTCTCTCGTGTGGTAGTCAGTTGAGGTAGCCGTCCGCTTAGCTGCTTGCACTCTTCAAGGATGTGCATTATCGCCTGAGCTTCCTCGCGCATGGCCGGCGTGACGAGCTCTGCAGCAGCTTTCTTGAGTTCGCGAATCCATTGTCCGACGCCCGACGCCATGGCCAGAAACGATGCAGCGCATTTCGCATCCCCGCGCTTGCTGAACCGACCCTCAGCGATATAGGTGCGGGACTCCCGCCCTTGACGAGACACCACCAACACACATCCATGTACTGGAAAGGTGATCAGACCGAGTAATGCGACTGATACTGGAAGAAAGAAAGACTGACAGCCATTCTCCGCAAACGGGAAGTACGCGCTCTTGAGGAGGGTACCTTTGGCGCCTTGTATGATATTGTTCATCCACCCGTTAATATCGACGTCCGACGCGAGGGATTTCTCGCACTCTGGCTCCGGAAAAGGACGAGGAAGGGATTGATAGTAGGTCTGGAGAGGAAGCACCTTAGTGGATGATTGTGCACTATATCTTGCATCCGACGGCACGCCCCCAATGTCTCGCAGGCCAGTCATAAGGGCAGTCTGTGCGCACTCGGCTTTGGCTTCGGACTCGGTAGCAAAGCTCGGCCAGCATGAATAGTCCTTGAACGAGTTCGGATGCCACGAGACACGCAGGGCAGCACCTATCTCTGGGAACAGTAACAGTCAGAACGAGGGGACAACAATGTGATACATTACAACTTGGGCCCTTGTTTCCGGTAAAGATAAACCACTGGGTGTGCAGATTTCGTTCGGTGCAGAGGGATTCAACTTCCCGGACAGATTGCGGGACGTCTTCGAGCACTTCCGCTGTCGCTTCGTCCTCGAGTGAAGACATGTTGGGCAGCCCAACATCGCCTTGGTGGATAAAGTCAAGAGCGTTGAAGGAGATCGCTCGATCGCAGGCCTGTGCTTTTGCGGTTCTCTTGCTCGCAAACGTCGCATCAGATTTGTACGTCCTAGACACTCCGTTAGGGCGGGTTATGGTCAGGATGCACTGCTTCTCTGTCCGCCTTTCAGTCGACAATTCACAGAAAACAGACAGCCAATCACCTTGGGTAATAGGATCCGTGTGATATTCGAACGCCAGTATACTCATCCCAGGAAACGCCGTCTGACACGCTGCGTACAGCTTTCCGAGCGACTCTTTATGAGCTACTGTCGCCGCCTGTGCAGTTGGCTCAGACGACGAGAATTGCAGTATCGCATAAGACGGCTCGGGAACGTCTGATACAGGCTGGTAGGGCAATTTCTCGAAATCCGCGTACGATAGAGCGCCGATTAGGTGCAGATTCTGGGATAGTCGGTCCAAGTCAATCGTCGTCGCCGCCAATGTTGACGACATGATGGTAAGAGAGCAAGGAGCATGTTGACCGATCACTCCGCCGCGCCGGCCCTGATGGCGGCCGCATTACACTGTATGGTCTGCTCGGGTTATTCTTCTTCATAGGCCTCGTGTAAAAGTGTGGGGATCATTGTTACAATATTTCACGACTCATGAGAAATAGCACGGACAACAGCAAATTCAGAGCCGAGGCGCTTGATGGCAGTACGAATTCAGGGTCAACTTGAACTTTCAAGTCGTGATTCGTGAATGTCTTGTGCCGCCGGCCCGGCGGCACGATGCACCTAATGCTACCGCTGGCCTGCACTGATTTTCCTCTCTTCAGTTCTTGATGGGATCTCTTGCTCTATTTGCTGAACCACCACCACCGTTTCTGACAAGCGAGCCCTCATAGAAGTGTAGTCTCAGTCTGTCAAACACGCTTGCTGATCTATCTGGTCTTGTAACTGCTGTTGCCCATTTGCACCTGAAAGACGCCTTCTTCTGGTGGCGATAGACTTCTGGACTTCGGTCGCCTACGGAGGTCGTACATGCCAGCGAAGCGGTCGAACGTCGTTGTCACCCACTTCCCATTCTCAGGCTGTCCATGCCCCTCCCATCTCCACCATAGAATTGATCGATATGGTATGTGCTCTACTAGCGAATTTGCTGGCATTAATCGCTCATGGCGCAGCCACAAGGCGATACCGCACATGATGGTATCAACTCAATTACCTGCAACTGTCTTAGGAATGATCTTCCTCCGTTGAAGAACCCCATACTATATATCTCTCATCTACGAGTCGAATCTTTCCTCTTGGACCTTTTCTCTCTGCCAAGTAGATCAAAGTGTGTGGCCGGAAACCGATCACAAAAACGTCTCTAGTTGCATCCTTGTGAAAGCGTCAAGTATCTGTAAGACTTTGGAGCCCTCGAGGAGAGCAACTCGTCGAATATAGTAGAACCTTCAAGTCGCGAACTTCATCATTGCCGTCGAGGCTTCTTCGCGCTGATAGCGCTCACACATCCCTCGGTAATTATGTCTTACGCCGCATTAACGTCCACAATAAGCGAGGGCTTAGACTCAGGCTACCTGGGAGCACGCCTGTATCCTCAAGGTCTGTCACCAGCCTCAAGTCACCGAGCCCTGTTTTCGCCGCCGCCGAGGTTGCTCTCCGCATTATCCGAGGTCTCTGTAGTCTAACCTCAGTTGCCGCTGTATATATCACTATGCAGGGACCCGCAACTGAATCTGGGGCAGTAGACAATCACTGTGAACGTTCGCGAGTACTTGCCACCTGTCTTATTGTTTGAATTCACCAAGATCATATCTGCAACGCAGATCAGAGGCCAAAACCCACGTCTTCATTAGTGAGAAAGGCCGCGACACAATCCACAGTGGGTAGACCTGCATTGTACGGCGTACATGAGGTGTGGTGTCCGAGTCGAGGCTGTCGTGATTGGCCGTCAGAATCGAGATGATCACAACTTCATTTCTCTTGTATTGAAAGCGTCGAGATGCCAAGCGTCGCGTGCTATCCCACACATCGAGCTGTGATGTGCTTTTGGGGTTGACATCGACCGACCGGCCGAGTGCTCCAGGGCATAAAGAAGTCCTTACTTAAGTTTCCCCGCCTTCTCGTACCAACGGACATCTTGATGCGATCTTAACGCGAATACTCAGCTCGTTGTCTCTTCGTAGACGTCTGAGTCTGCGAGTTCTGATTGGCAACCCCTCGATTCCGCCGGAACTTTGCGAAGGAATGGGCAGCATGAGCTGAATCCGAGACGGTCGGCGGTGGCCAAAGTGAAGGATATGCTCAATGACAGACGTGTCAATACAAAATGCAAAGCGATTCGTTCCAGAAAGTATCGTATTTACATGTCCATATTCAAGATGTAGTGATTGCCACGCCGAACGGATTACGAGTCTGCCTCCGGTATAGACTCAGGAATTGTACGTGCTGGGAGTTTGACTTGCAAACGGGGCAGCGTGCGTGGAATAGCTGTGATGATTGAATTGCTGGGGCTGGGATGTGGAAGAGGCGACCAACGCGTCGTTTTCGGCCGCAGTGGCCCACGGAGGGTCATACGTCGACGCATATTCCGGGACAGAGGAATAAGTGCTGGGGACTGTCGTGTAAGACGAACGACATGTTCCCCGTGTGTCCCTGTCATCGAAGCATGCCGAATCGTTGAGCAGCCAAGGGACGCGATGCGCACCGCCTTCCCTTTGACGACTGCTGCTATACCGCGGATTCGCGAGCTCATCCGGGCTATCGCGAGAGGATCCGTAGGTTTGGTAGGGCGCCATGCGACTGCGGGAGCGTGCGTAAAGTCCGCTAGTCGAGGACGAAGAACCGTAGCGCTGCGTGGGTATGGAAGGCCATGCAGCGTCCCCTCCGGTGGTGTCTCTGCGGGCTGAGGTGGAAATGGGAGCATGAGATGGCACCGTCGATGAGCGCCAATAGTCGCTTCGAGTGGAGGGAGAAATCGGGGAGATGTCGCTTTCCCCAGGAGATGGCCAGCGGTTCATAGTCCCATTAGAGTACGAAGCAGCGTCATTTGTACTGCTTATGTAGGTATTGTCGTCGAATGGAGCACTGGCCTTTGGTGGAATGACGGGCGACTGGGAAGAGGGAGAGAAGCTGTAGGCCTGTTCCTCTCTTTTCATGTTGAGCGGAGGTTCCGCGTCTTCTGGCTCCGCGCTGAAGCAGACGAATGAATATCACATAGCAGCTCTAGTCACTTTGAAGACCTACACGAATCGCTGCTTTCCGTCTGGGCCCAGTTCTATTTTGGGTGGAACACGAAAGTTCGTCAATTTGAAGATATGCGGGGGCAAAGCGAGGTTCATAATATCGGAACGTGTGGAAGGTCTCTGCAAAGTAATTGTCGTGGTCAGGGATAGAGACAGTAACTCAGAGCCGATTACCTTCAGGCGACCTGAGCGAATGTCCTCCGCTGTGTAGTAAGATATGAGGTGAAGGTCAGATCCGTCAATGGTAACCGTAATCGTCTGGCCGATGATCAATACCGACTGTAGCATGGACAGACTCCCCTACCTTCTTGATGAATCCGTTGGGCTTCAACGTCGGCTGCTCGGGTGTCTCACGACCTGGAGAAGGATGTCTTGCCAGACCAAGGGATACCGAACTGTCCAGTGGATAGGACTTTCTGTGGCCTCTACTACTAGCACGCTCGTTTATCTCCCGATAAACCTCAGAAAGACTCAGATGTTACACTCGAGGAGGCACGATGTGACTGACCAGAAAGTTGCCCACGATGCGGGAAGGCGACCAGAGCATTCCGTCTTATTCGCAGCAGTCAGCGCCACGAGTGCAAGCCTGGAGTTGAACGCACCTGTCCAACGCTTTATACCGCTCTCCTCGACACTGAAGACGAAGACAGCTCCACTTCTGATCATCGTTCGCCGCTCTGTGTCATTGAGCCGGCGGGTGATGCGTGGTATAACCCCCTGGCGCGCAGCATGAACGAGGCGGAGGGCGTTGATCGTGGTTTCGACGTAGCCGATGAATGGCGGAATGGTTGACTGAGATGATGAGCTTGCCATGGTATACGTCTGCGTTCGCCGAGTTAGAGGTTGTTGGACAAGGGTGATTTGTAGGCGAGTATATGAGGGCAGCCACTTTGGGACGAAATCTCAAGTCCCATTTGGTGCATAACGAGATCCAGATCGATAATCCTTGCAGCATAAGAATCACTTCCGCGTCAAATAGAGTTATCCTCAATGTAGCTTGCCTAAAAGAGTATTTCAGCTGGTGATTTTGGCGCAGCAGGTAAGAGAGGAAGAAGGCCTTTCTGAACTACAGCGAGAGTACAGTCAAATCTGGATCAAAGCTCGAAGACATGCAGTTCGAAGTGGCATTGGCGAACGACACCAGAGTGTGTTGCGCGCCCCAAAGTACGATTCTCGCTGGTGACTGTGCTACTTTTGCACCAGAATCTGAATGCATGACTGTGAGCACGGCGTTGACCGTGAGGCATGTCCGAGGATTTAATTAAGAGCTCAAGAACGACGATGGTTTGTTTAAAGTTGCATCGGGACTTGCCGGCGCGGTCTCCTGACTCTTTCGGCCGAGACCAACATGGTCCGTGCACGCCCCAAAACACGTCCTTCCTTTGTGACAAGGCGTGCTGTGTCACGGTTTGCCCGCCTTAACAAGGCGCTCAGACGTGTGGCGCAATACAATTTCGAGAGAAGAAGAGGCGCGTGATCTTTACAACCCTTCAATCCTTCTCTCACGATGTAGCAGGTTCCAGGACCTACTCGTCTGCCTGAAGCTTGAACACGAAATCATCATCATAAGACGGAATACGTGACAGCTCAAGCCTCAACGAGAGTACTGAATGGGAGAAACAGACGAGACATACCACAAACTACGGACTTATCTAGCATGGTGCGGTCGATCATTCAATGGCGGGCATGGAGCCACGGTGGAAGGCACATGGCCGGGTTCTATATTCCAAAATAACTCTCTTTTGTGGTTGAGCCTGAGGTGGCCGAATCCTGACACGGAGACCAGCGCAGACATGACCTTTCACGAATTATATGCGTTCGTCAAATTACAGACGCTATAGCACAAGCACCGCTTGATAGTACGCGGCTTGATACGCGGCGGCTTTGCTGACTTTCGCCGCCAGTGGAAACACAAGTATCATCTCCGAATCAGGGCCGCGGCGTCTATGTAGATCCTTTCTTCAAAGTGAGTAACAATTCAATTATCCCTGGCATCTTGACTCCCTTTTGCGCGTCGAACTGATCCTCAGGGAGACGGTGAGGAGCTGCATAGTCAGAAAAATATCCTTTGCCGCTCTTTATAGCACTGGCAACGGCCTCGATAATCTGACCACAGTGACTCGGACAGGTGATCATTAGCTCCCTACAGTGCGCGCTCTCAGACCAACGAATCCATTCGTTCCAATTCAGGAATATATTATCTTTGACGTCCTAGATCGATGCCAGCCACACGACGCAAAAGCTTGGCAGTCAAATTGAGAAAGAAGATGCATGAACGGTCTTATGTACGCCCTCAAACCAGTCCAATGTCGATCCAGTAGGTCTTAACTCTTGCGAAACACGATCAAAGTAATACCGACGCTTACTAGCAGTACCAGAGTCCTTGTTTTCTGTATTTTGTTCAGTCCTAGGCGGACTACTCCCTGTAGCATCTCTTGAGACCTTGGTAAACGCGATGTTGATTCCTCGTTGCAGCTCTTCAGACAAGCACAGGGTGTGGACCCGAAGTGCTAGTGTGTCGGAGATGTGGAGTTCACACTGACATCAAAACGTACAAGTCTGTTCTCTGCAGGTTCTCTGTATACGACGCTGTCGCACGTTAGATCCATTCGAGAATCGTTGCCGCTCAAGCTGCCTGCCTCACGACTGGAGGCAGGGACGGCATCGCTGCCGCAAGTCGCCTAATTGCCTTGGTATATGAACATTCCGCTCGATAGTAGGATGACGAAGAAATGAGGACATAGCGAGGCAAAGCCTGTACGGGAAACACCGCGGCCAGCGCGAATAGCCCCAGCCTCTAGAGAACCATCATTCAAATAACATTGTAGTACTGCAGTGGTCGGGTGAGGAAGTATGATTTATGACTGTCAGTGTCGAGCAAGGAAAACTTCAGAAAAGTGTGCTGCACAGTGGTCGGATCCGGAGACAAGTTTGAGGGCTCTATTTCATCTGTTGCTCTAGTATCGCTCAGAAGCTAAGTTATCAGCTTGATCCAAGAGTTATTGTCTTGACACAGGAGCTGTTCTCATATCTCGTTGTCCTACAGCAACAAGTCGCAGTGCCTGGAACCACCGTCAATCCAGTTCGCCCCCAGGCTTGTTTGCATTCCCGTTTGAACAAAGGTTAATAGGAAAGTCTGAAGAGGTAACCATGGCGCCACGTTCATGTTGGGGTCAATCAATACCTTCCAATATCGACGTCAGGTATTTGCCTCCAGAGTGACGTTTCGGACAACATCACATTCCACTAGACAGAATCGCGCAACCTGACGAGTAGGCTGCCCTTGTAACATAGGACGGTCAGCGCATATGGCAAGGAATGAGCAAGGATAACACGTGTGACAAAAGTACATACAGACAGGAAGACAATGATTAAATAAGTATGGACGAGCCAATATGTATGTCAGACGCTGACCGGCTGGATATGTGATCGAGTCGTCGGACCGACTGGCCGACGATCTTAGTAGAGCCCTGGCCAGAGAGATCGACCTCACTAGAGTGATTCTCTCTGTGCCAGGTATGTCGAATTACATCTTGCTTGTATCTAGTCTAACACTAGAGTGATTCTCTCTGTGCCAGTACGAGATTTGACAGGTTATGGGCCCCGTTGCGAACTAAACGCCACACCGTACCATTTTTGCGCAACGAAATTTTCCTACACACCAAAAACATCGTATCGACTCGAAAAGTACCTCGCCTAGCTCGGTTCCTCGTCGCACATCACCGCACCGCTTCCGCCATCATTCCAGCAGCTAGTCAAGATGGCAGCACCCCCACAGAATGCGGACAAGGAGAAGGAGTGGAAAAACATCAAATTGACTCCTATAAGAGACGACGACGACGGAGCGAACAATTACAGCGAATTTAAGCAGAAGTCCATCCTCGACCTCGATGCCGCCGGATACTGGCAATACGTAGACGGAAAAGACTACAACCCGCCAGTCATCCCGGCGCTCCGCCCGAGTTTGCAGGTACAGGGCGTCGATGCCAACGGCGCACCCGCTAGCATCACCATCCCGGGAAACGAGGCGGATGTGGACGCAGCCAAGAAGAGGGCTGAGAGTTGGCTGTTGGCGGATAAGCGAGCGCACGCCATCATTGTCAAGGCCGTACCGAATGGGAAGCTCTACGTCGTCCGCGACTGTCTCTCTGCGCACGACGCATGGATCGCTCTCAAGAACGAATACGAGCCGGCGAATGCCCTCACTGCCATCACCATCAAACAGCAAATCATCGCGAACCAATGTGATGCTCACGACGATCCTGTTCATTGGCGCGAAATCATGGTCCAGCTCTTCCAGAAACTCCGCGAAGCCGACCCAAAGATGATGCCTGACACCGAATTCGCCAAGCACCTCGTCACACTCATGACGCCGTCTGAGAAATGGCGATTCTGTCGGGACACCCTCCGCGAAAGAGTCCGCCAAGGAGAACAGATGGGCCATCCGTTCACCTCACAAATGGTACTTCAGCGTCTTCGACAGGAGGAAGTGGAGATGAAAATCGCACCGCACATGGTATCCATCAACGCCCTCGTCGCAAAGCGTCGCACGAACCAGGATCGTGGCGATGCTGTCCCCGGCGTATACGCCACCAGTTCCGCCAATCAAACGGAACGTCGTACCGAGAAGACCTCGGAACGTCAAAACCGACGTCCAACTCCGTACAATGGTCAGCAACGTCAAGGCTCACGAGTCATATGCGAAAATACGTACTGCGAGACGCCTGTTGGCCACACGAAGGATGATTGCTTCTCTTACATGGGTGGCAAGGCTGGGAAGTACCCAGAGAGCTTCCGAGGAAGACGTGATGTGCATCTTGCACCAGAGGCTCGCATTGCTGCCCGCAGGAAGGCCGCGTTGGAAGGCGGGTCAGGGCCTAAGGGAGGCAGCGCAGGCGGCCGATTTGCTGGCATGGCCAACTACACCGAGGATGATGACGAAGAGGTTGAGAGAGTCTTGGGAAAGGTGGATGACGAGTTCGCGTTCATGCTAGAACTCCCTGACGACGATGAGGACGACATCTCGCTCGATGAAGAGATCCGAGTCAACGCTGTTGCCCTGAACCTCGGCGCTGACCAGGACGACTCTGTCCACCACGACACGGGCGCGACTAGACACATCTTCAACGACGCCGAAGTCTTCCACAACTACTCACCGTTCGACACGCCGATGAATGTTCACGGTTTCGGGACGAGTCTGAAGACTGAGGCGATGGGGAGAGGGAAAGTCGTGATGAAGACGAAGTTGAACGGGGTTACGCGGAACTTCTCCGTGTCGAGTGCCCTGTTGATCCCATCAGCTCGGTGCAACCTCATCTCCGGTTCGAGACTGGACCGCAAAGGCGTCAACACACGTACCGGCAACGGCAAGATTGTCTACCTGAATGCGTCGAACGTACCGTTTGCGTCTGGCGAAATCGTCCGCGACCTGTACAAGATGGACGTGGAGATAGTCAAACCTGGGGAAGTGATGGCATCTACCTCGGAGATGATCTCCGCGCTAGTCCCATCTGTGACGTCCCTGTTCGGCCCTGGCTCGGAGACCGAGGAATCGAAGAAGCTGGGTTTTATCACCGTCTAATGGGCCACATAGACGTTAAAGGGCTTGAGCGCGCCACTACGGGACTGCCAATCGACAACGTTCGCATCCAAAACTGCCGCATCTGCGCTCTCGCCAACATCAAGCGGCAGAAATTCCCTCAAAAGGCGTCTAACCGCGCCAACCGACCTCTATTTCGGATTCACTCCGATATCTGCGGTCCTTTGCCAATCAGTTACGGCGGGTACCGTTACTTCATTACTTTCATTGACGACTGTTGTCGTTACATCTTCATCTTCTTCCTCAGACACAAGTCCGAAGCCTTACAATGCTTCATCGAGTTCCGCCTCGCCGCCGAGAAGTTTCTCGGATACTCAATCGTGTTCTTACGCATCGACAACGCCCCGGAACTGGTCGAAGGCCAATTTGCCGCGTACTGCAAGGCGAACGGGATCACCTACGAGAGGACGGTGCCCGACGCGTCTCAACAAAATGGCGTGTCTGAGCGTGCCAACCAGATTATCGAGCGCATGGCACGCGCCATGCTAGTCGACGCGGGACTCTCACACTGGTTCTGGCCACTGGCAGCCCAGACTGGTGTCCACATCAAGAATCGCGTCCCCCATTCGTCACTATCTCCCGATGATACCCCATTCCAAGGCTGGTTCAAGCGCAAGCCCGACCTCTCTCACCTCAGACCGTTTGGTGCTCTCGTCACAGCGCGCAAGACCAACTCCGATGCTCTCAACAAGATCGTCGCGCGTGGCGAAGAGGGTCGCTTTGTTGGATACGCCAGGGATTCGAAGGGTTACCTCGTTTGGTTTCCCGAGTCGAAGGCCATTCGTTCTCGGCGTGATGTCGAGTTCCATGGATTTCCCGAATTCCTGTCCTCGCCCCCGCTCTCCGAAATACTATGGGACGAGCTACCCATGGATCTAGAGCCTCGCTTTCAGGATGGAGTTGAGCGCTTGGCTTTCGAGCCCGACTCCGAACCCGCCTCTGAGCGTATCCCTGCCACAGAGCATATCACCGCCTCCGAGCGTATCGAGTACGTGTTACTCTTATCGTCTTCGAACGTATCATTCACCTGTGTTACAGGCCCTCCTCTGAGAGTACACCGTCCACCGAGACTACCCCGCCCGTTGAGGCTAATGGAGAGTACGTTGTACTACTCATTTCTGTCTTTGAACGTATCCTTACCTGCGACATAGTAATGTCGATGTTGAGATGGGCGACGACACACGCGTTCCCCTGCGGCGATCGGCTCGTCTGCGTCGAGTAACCGCCAGCTTACTGCTTGAGGGTGTCTCGGATGAGGGGGGGAAGGATCTTCTTCATGGCATCCTCTCCTCTGGCGATGAACTCGAAATCGAGTGCGACTCCGCAGACTTCCCAAACATCGCCCAAACCTTCATCGCTGCTGAAGTTGCGTTTGCTGGTGCAGCCCTCATGGACCCCATTGACGATCCGAGCGCTAAAGACCCAAAGACCCTCCAGGAGGCCAAGTCATCTATATATTGGTCGCACTGGCTTGCTGCTATCTACGAGGAGCTGGAGGCTCTCAAGGCCAAAGGCGTCTACGAAGAAATCGACGAGTTGCCTCCCCACCGCAAGGCCGTCGAGTCAAAATGGGTGCTTCACATCAAACGCGATCGAGATGGACTTATTTCGCGTTTCAAGGCGCGCCTTGTTGCAAAGGGATTTACCCAGATACCAGGCCAAGACTTCACATACACGTTTGCGCCAGTGGCGCGATGGGAGTCAATTCGCCTTCTTCTCACCTTGGCCGCCGAGCGTGATATGGTCTTACGCCAGGTCGATGTCAAGACAGCGTTTCTCAATGGACCGCTCGACGAGGAGATTTTCATGCGCAAGCCGTCTATCATGGGATCTGGATACTGGCGCCTTCGACGCGGTCTATATGGGCTAAAGCAGGCAGGCAGACAGTGGTACCTTGAACTCAACTCAAAACTCGAGACGATTGGCTTCCATCGCACGGAATCAGACTGGAGCATGTACCGACGTGTCAAAGACTCCGAGTACAGCCTCCTCACAACCAGCGTCGACGACATGCTCATAGCGTCGACTTCAGACGCTGAGTCCGACGCTGTAGTGGACGCCCTCGCCTCCTTGTTCGACATCACGGACAATGGATCGCCGAGTTTACATCTGGGCTGCTCAGTTGAACGTGACAGGCCGAGTCGGACGATCAAGCTGCACCAGAAAGCCTACACCGAGTCCATCCTGCGCGAGTTCAACTTCGACAAGTGCAACTCGGTCTCTACCCCAATGGACCCGGGGGTTCGCCTGGGACCACAGACGGAACCGTTGACCGACGACGAGGTGCGCCGAGTCGCCGACTTCCCGTACACTGCCATAGTCGGGAAGTGTATGTATTTGTCCACATGCACACGTCCCGACATCGCGTACACCGTCCGAGAACTGGCTCGGTTCATGTCCAGCTATGGTCCTGTGCATATTACCGCTGCCAAGCACCTACTACGGTACCTGAAGGGCACTGTCGCATACGGCGTACTGCTCGGAGGACAACCAGAGACCGCCCAGCCAATGATCAAGGCATTGACCGATTCGGATTGGGGCATGGGCGACTCCCGAAAGTCCGTTTCAGGCTTCGTGATCCTCATGGGCGAATCGCCGCTAGCCTGGAGCTCAAAACAGCAGGCGGTCGTTGCCTTGTCGTCGTGCGAGGCCGAGTACCTGGCATCGACACATTGCTCACGGGACATCTTGTGGTTCCGAAACTTACTCGCTGAACTCGAGATCCCACAAATCCAACCGACGACAATGTTCTGTGATAACCAGGGGACCATCGCCTGCACACACGATCCTCACGCTCATTCCAAAATGAAGCATATCTCCATACGCGAACACTTCATCCGCGACTGCGTGATGAAGAGACTCATTGACGTCGTGTATGTGTCAAACAAAGAGAACATTGCTGACTTATTCACCAAGCCACTGCACCGCATCCTACATTCGCGATGGGTACAGATGTTGCGACTGGACGCCGGTCAAGGGGGGGTGTCAGACGCTGACCGGCTGGATATGTGATCGAGTCGTCGGACCGACTGGCCGACGATCTTAGTAGAGCCCTGGCCAGAGAGATCGACCTCACTAGAGTGATTCTCTCTGTGCCAGGTATGTCGAATTACATCTTGCTTGTATCTAGTCTAACACTAGAGTGATTCTCTCTGTGCCAGTACGAGATTTGACAATGTATGTATGCAGTAAATAGTACAAATGCAATGCGATCAACCGAGCTTCCAGACCTCCAAACCAACGCACTCAAACTCCACCGCGCCAGCCTTGGTCGGCCCCTTCGAACAGAGCGGCTCGTTCCCAAACGTCGGACACCCAGCTGAGCTCCCATCGATAAGCCCCGCATCGAGATATACCCCATACCGCCCTTCCCCGCCACCGAATGATATAAATTCCGGCTCACACAGCGCAATATAGTCGTTCCTGCCCGTCCACTTGAAGACCTGCAACTCCCCGTCCTTGCGGACCTTGAACATGAACGACTCGCCAGAGCCATAGTACCCGCGGCCCTTCGACGGCCGTATGCCCTCTCCCATGTACACACCAAAAAGCGCGTCGTTCGCATCCTGGATGATGAGCAACTGCGGTGTAGGCTTAGGCAGCTCGCAGCGCGAGTAGAGCGTATTGAGCGAGATGCCATGCTGATCGAGTGAATAGAGGAGATTCCATGTTCGGGGAAGTCGAACGAGGGCAGGAAGGTGTGGGCGAAGGCGGTTGGCTAGCGCGGCATCGAGAACGCCGACAGTCATTTCTCGTCTGCCTTTGAGGTCGACATATCCCGTCTTTTTCTCGATAATCACGCTAATGTCGACAGGGGTGGCTGGGCGCGTACGCTCCTCCTCCAGCTCAGCAGAAAAGCCCTTGTCCCAGTGGTGATTTTCGCCCTTGTATCCAGGGGCACCCGTGGGAGGTATGAACATTGTATCATGCGAGGCGAATGGGGTGCCGTGTGATATTGTTTCGGGAGGAGGATTGAATAGGGACTGGAGAGTGTCATGTCGAGTGGGCGGGGGAGTGTTTCGAGTGGGCGATGGAGTATGCTGCTTTTGGGGAAGGAGGCGTGCAGATATGTGAGAGAGGGTCTGGTAAGATTGAGAGAGGGTCGGACCCGGTGGGGGTGTGGGTTTGCGTTCTAGGCTAATGTAGGATGACAAATTAGTCGAGACTGCTGTCGGAGGGGAAGATGCCGTAGATGCAGAGGTCATAGGCGGTGCCAGCGTCGCCGTGGAAAGTGTGGGCGAGCGCGAGGGTGGGGATGGTCGAGTATGGCGGCGTAGATGTGGTGGTGGCGGCATTGACGACGATGTGGGTAGCGACTTTGGTGCGAAAAAGTCCAGGTCTAGCTCTGGTGAGTCCGACAGCTTCGGCTGCGGCTTTGGCCAGAAGAGCGGATCAGCGTCGCTCAGCAGCAGCTCGTCGAGGACGTCCTGTTTGCTCTTCTCTGACGCTATCTTTGCTTCTTGCGCAAACTTGCCAAAGAAATCATGACTGGTATTCCGTGTGTGATGGTTGGAATCGGAGGAAAAGTCCTCGTCGAACGGTGTGAATGCGGCCAGAGGATCTTCTGACGGAGGTACGGACACAAATGAGCCAAATTCGCTGTCGGAAGAGGAGGAAGGTATGGGATGTGGGGCGGGCCGAATGTTGGTATTTAGAGACAGATCCGGTACCGGTGATGGACGCGGAGTTGGAGGGGAGAAAAGGATCGCGTATTTATCGTAAAGTGCTTCATCTTCGCGCGCCTTTTGCTGGGCACGAGAAGGGGTGGGTGCCGGCAGTGGTATAAGGGATGGTATCGAGTCAATTGGGGGCATATCCGATCTACTGTTGTCGTGACTTCCTGCTCATAGAGGGAAAGTTGAAGCGCGCTCTGTACAGAGTGTTAGCCGCATACGGTCTATCAACAGAGTGTTACATGCCTCAGATGCTGTTATATTGGTATGGTGGATGTCAATCGTTCGTCAGGTGTGCTCAATCCATTCAAAGATTGAATTGCGACTATGATCGTTCTAAGATCGTTATGAAAAGACATTGAAAGACTTACTTACTCCTTGAAGCTTAGACCTAAGGCAAGAGGCTCGAGTAAGTGATTGGTTGAGTGCAAGCGAGGTTAAGGTGGCTTTGAAGTATTGGGCTAGTGGCAGCCAGAGGATGCGATGGATGTGCTCGGGAAGGAGGAGAGGGAAAACCGACGGTGGTGGTAACACTTTCAGCTGACGCGAACAATTGATTGGCCAGAGCTGACACGCGATGGCTGTGCAACATATTTGGTGCGGCATACACCTCCATGATAAGTAGTATCTTGAAGGAAGCCGGACCTTGTCACCTTGAAACACTTGGGAACTGCTACATTCGAGAGGGGAGGGATTGATTTGTTCGTGCGAAGCTCAGTATCTCTTCACTGAACGACTTGTGTACAAAGAAACTTTCCATTGCACCAGGACACGGCCACACACAGACATGCGGATACTCGCGAATAAGGCTCTCAAAGCGTGTACAGCACTGTCGGAGAGGAATGTTACCCTGGAAGTAGTAGGCCTGCCCAGAGCTGCACGCCACCAGCCATAGTACAGAATATCAAGACCCAGTGTCTTCGGGACGATCGGTTAACTCCCAATGAATGACAGATTTGTCCGGGAGTACTGCTGCTGCAAGTAACCAAAGGCTAATCTTTCTTCGACTCACAATGGGAAAATAACATCGTGATTCATTCTACTATTCATTGCAAAGGGCTACGTGTACATTGTTCCTTACAGACCGGCAGCCTTGAGAATGGCGGCAAAGTTGGGGGTTCCGAGACCGGTAACCTGTGAGTAGTGCGTGTGAGTCTTGCAAGTCGCGTGTGTATCGGAAGTACATACGGGGTCCCCTGTGTGAACGCAAAAGTCAGTAACTGTTCGAGAACCATTAGAGGATGCACTTACATCCAGCGCGTGCAGGGAAGCCATTCGTTCCACCTAAAAAGAGCATCAGAGCACTGCACATGAAACTTTATAGCGAATCCCCCGCGTACATCCTGGGTTGTCTCCGGACGTGATATCGAAGAACGCCGAGGGATTAGCATACAAGCTGGATAACCCCGCAATGAGTCGCAGCGGCACGAGAATAACGGGATACATACAAGGGGTTGAGGAATCCAAGGACAGGCTTTCCGGCAGCAATCAGACGGTCATTCACCAACGATATGACACTGGAAAAGATGGGACTAGAGCAAGAAGTTCCAGCCACGAGCTCACTGCGGCCAGAAACGACAATCTCGACGTTCTGGCCTTGTGCAGAGACATCGGGGAAGGCACGCCCTGCAGGATTAAAGAGTCCCTTGTTGGTAGATCCAAGAGCATTGAGATAGGTGGTAACAGCAGAGGCCTGGTACGACGGCTGGGTGAAGACATTGGAGAAACCTCCGCTACTGAAGGAGGCCGCTACTTCGGGACTGATACCTTGGGTCGCACCGACGGCCGTATGGAATGCACAACCGCCTGGGAAAGCGGGGATGAAGGTGGTACAGCTTTGACCTGGAAAATATCAGTAACGTTGTAGGCCATAAGAGGAGACCTCGTCAGACTTTGACCGCCAGAAACACCGCCGTCACCTGGTGAAAGTTAGGGTAGGATCGAGATTGAGTGAATCCTCGGATAACCTTACCAGAGGCGAAAAGGATGGAGACACCACGAGCTCCAAGAGCCATGTACGCATTACACAAGCGACTGCAGTTTGATCAGATGTGTACGCCCAAAGGAAGCGAAGCATACGTCGCAGTAGCAGCAGACAGATCCGTCTCGTCAAATCCATAACTCGTCGTCAAAACCTGAGGCGGGCTGGTTTGTGCATTCAAGAAGTTGATGATGTCAAGGAATCCGTCCAAATCTCCATCCTGAAAGTTGTCGCCCACAGATATGAAGATAGTGGGTACTCCCGAAGCGACACCGACAGTGTATTGTATGTCCAAGTTCTAAAGGCGTGATGAGATTCAACGCTATCAAGTTCAGTGTTGCACTGACAGCTTCAATTCCGGCCTGGCTGGCGCCTTGAGAGCGTAAATTTCAGTGGTGTCAAATGAGACATCGAGACGACTCACTCTGGGAATTGGTACCGCCATCCAAGGTCTCGAGAGTGAAGGTTGTTGCAGATGAGAGGTCAGGTCTCAACGCAGTCAGGAAAGTCTTGAGATCCGCAGACTAGAGAGAGAATCAGTGAAACTTACGTCTACGCAAGTAGGAGCCTATAGGAGCCTACATTAGCGAACTGATCGATGAAGCCTGAGACGCCGAGTTTGTTCGAGCTCTGGGTAGCGCGGGTAGTGGGAATCCCGTACAACGCCTCCAAGCAAGCGGGGGTGACGGTTTTGGCGCAGGACGCAGGAGCAGTAAGTGCGCGCTCAGTCACGTTGGCTGCTCCGGGAATAGGAATTGACATGACGGGCATCGACGATCCAAATCTAGCCTTGACGAAAGCGGTTGTCGGGTGAACGACCTCAATGTGCTCGACGAGATCGGCAGGGACTGAGTAAGACAACGTCCGGATCAGGCGGTCACCAGTGGGGGTGTGAACAAAGGTGTTGAAATCAGCGTCTAGCAGGGAGCTAGCCTGGCTGACAGGAATGGTGAAGGAAAGCCAGTCATCGAAAGCTCCGGTCGTCTTGGCGGTGATCCCATTGTCGGAGAGCCATTGCGTGACCAGGGAGACGGTCTCTTGGGTGGGAGCAGCAAAGGCTTTCACCTGGATACGAGTCAATGTCGAGGTGTGTGACAGAAGTCAATACCCATCACCTCGTCCAGAGTAAGATGCTGGCCATACAGAGCGCTATCTGGCTCGCTGACGGCGTAGAGGGCCGTCTCCAGTCCATTGATGTTGTTCGGGGTAAGACCGATGCGGAAATCCAAGGTGGCCTCCGAATCAGCACCTCCCGCCAACGTGAATGTGTTGGGGATAGATGCTCGCTGGTCGTGGACAGCCATAGCACGGGGCGTGGGACTGCCATAGACAGCAGATGAGGCAGCCAAGGCAGCGCATAGAGCGAGTTTGAACATGCTTGGAGGGAGCACCGAGGAATGGCACGTCTTTTTCAGTTTGACCGTTTAGGCTTTATAGTGGCAGTTCTAGCTGTTTTGCAATCATGAGAAGGTAATTTCTCGAAAGATAAGCTATGATAGCTCACGTCGAAGATGAGTTGTAGCACTGTGTATCGTGTGACCCAACTTGGCGCGGCGTAGTGATCCCGTCACTTCCTTGATAGCTGTGGGTAACAAGACGCGCGTATGGTAAAGTACAGCGGTCTGTAGCTCATCATGTGTCCGATATCTGGGGAGGCAGAAAGATAAATTTGGGTATGCATATGGGAAGAGAGGCTTCTCACCGCTACAGAACACTACACTTGGGCAACACGAGTCAGCTCTTACCCACGTCGTCTTGATTGAGGACCACCTTGAGCATTGACCTTGTGTTTCGGCATTGGCCTCAAGTGAGCACCACAAGGTCCTTGGTAGTGCTGACAGAGGTTGCACACCGTACCACGCATCTGACAATGTGCTGACAGGCCACAGATAAACGCTCAAGCCTGCCGCAATCTTTCGGGCAGTTTGCTAGATCTAGAAGGCGACGATGCCACACTTGTAGTCGATTGGAGAAGTGTGAAGCAAGAGGCTGAGCGTGAGAAACAACATCTCGAGGGAGTTTGCACCACGTGGACATGCCGATCGCGTCTTGGCTCTGCTCAGAGCTCTTCGCTCTCGTCCTCCTTGCTGCCTCCTCGTTCTCTGCTCGCCAGTGCCTTTCCCTGGCATCATGCTTCTTGTACCCTCGACACCATTATTTCCTTGTATGTCATCTCAACACCCACGACCAGTCATTTCACACCTGCATGAGGCAGACAACCCGGTCCGTAAAATCATGAACATACCCGGTCACTGCGTCAATCCTGTCAGCCGCTTCTGCGATAAGGACGCGCTGGAAGACCGGCGACACTAGTCCAACTATTGGCAGCCGCATGCTCGTCAAGATCAGCGGGTTCTGGCTTGTGTCTTCGAAGTTCTAGCTGCGGGTCACTACTGTACACGGCCAATGCTTCACTCAGCCTGCGCTACTCGCTCTACTGGAAGCGGCAGGGCCGATCTCCAGCACAAATGTCCTATCTCGCTCATTCAGTCCCAAGTAGTACGCAAGATAAAACTCTCCATCGTCCACCCATACGTCGTCTCGAGGAATGTGCGCATCGAGATGCGCTTGCGGTCGTTGTAGAACCTCTTCCTCTTGCCATAGGGTCTAGACGTCGGTAAGAAACAAAGGCGGCTAACAATCACACTGAAGGCGACCTACGCATGCAGTACGACATAAGGATAGATGTTATGCGCTTCTCTGAACTTCTTCGGGCACATGGGCACTACACACGGTCCGTCAATCAACCCCAACTTCACCAAAGAGACTGAAAACTCACTGTCTACACCCTCGTGCACGTACCAGCGAGTGCGACAGCCCTCCGCGGGCCCTTTCCCGAACCCTATACTCTTGAGAGCCTACGGCCGGACAGGTTATGATACGAAGAAAGATTGTCTGAGCTCGTGCAACGCACATATTCAATATCCTTAAACTCCAGCCTTCTCTGCTGCTTCGTATCAGACCATATGTGAAGGAACGTCTGCCGTATCTTCTCGGTGTCGCAGTAGACTTTGACTCCTACCTGTTCCGGCTCCTGGCACGGCGGGGCCGGCTCAACAACGAAAGCTTCAACATACGTCACAGTTCCTTGCTGGACGATCTTGACCCTCACTGGCCTCCAACGTGTCTTGGGCAGCTCAGGTGTCTCGGCCATCGAGCCATTCAGGCAGGACATGTCACCGCAGAATAGCAAATCACGCCCCTTGTCGTTGTCGTCTTTGTCTGGGGAGAAGTCCGTGAAATCCACTAGGGGGATATATAGCGATATAGGTTCGGTGAATAGCTAGTAGGATGAAGGGAGGGTGAGGTGTACATCGGATGTGGATATGGCCACGTACCTCGTCGATACCTCGATACCTACGGTGCAGACGGGCCCCTTCGTCAAAGCATTGCCAGAATCGTTCGTGCCGTTGACGATGTGTGTATTCTTGTTGCGCAAAGGCATCAAGAAGGGATTTCTCAAGCGAAGCACTAGCAAAGATCTCGCGTGCGTTTTCCAGCTTGTTGAATAGCTCATCGACCTCGGGTTGTATGAACTTCCTGCGTGCAGGGTCTTGATAGTAGAGATCAACCATCGATATACCCAGGCCTCGGGCGAAGTTCTATCGTTTGGTAGGTGAGGCAAGAGTCATGAGTCAGCGTGGAGCATACATGGATCTGAGCCCACTCCGTCATCAGCCGCACGAGGACTGGATGCAACTTGTCCAGGAAGGACGGTGAAGAGAGCATGAACAGACTTCTGAGGTCCTCTATTAGGAACATCAAGTCGTTCAAGCCTAGCACAGCTCTAGTTCCGTAGTCCAAGAACTGGTAGCTAACAAAGCTGAGCATGCTATGATACATTTTGGCACTGAAGCTGTCGTCTGGACTGCAGTCTACAGGCTTAGAGGCCAGGTCGTCGAAAGGCAAGAGTCCGCCGTCTTCCTAGTTATCAGACGTCAAATACACGCCAATACACTAGAGACAGTTGAATACACACCCAGAAGAACCACTTGGCAATTTCTTTCACTGTCAGGATCATTGCCGTGCGAATACGACTCTCAAGATTGAGTGATTTCAGAGAGCGTCGCAGAATAGCCGTGACGGAATCCTTGTTACGTTCTTTTACCAGGAGGTCACCCACAAGAGTCCACATAGCAGCCAAGAAGAGCTCCTCGCAGACGATCTCACTGAGCGCGGCTGCGCGGCGGGCGTATGCGTCTTTGCCGTGATGATGTGTGCTGACTGAAGATTCGGCCTCCATGCGGTGGATAAAAGCACGTGGGACGTCTTTGAGCGCTCGGAGCTCTGCACGGTGGAAGTTGCCTTCTGACAGTGCAGCGGCCTGGGCGTAACGGGTGTCCCAAGACATCAGGTGTGGGATACGATTGGGTGGCGAGTTGGAAGCCTGTGAAAAGAGTCAGTGGTACAGTACATAGAGTATGTATGGTCGACTCGCTGAATGCTGACCGACTTTGAGTTAGATATGTCCTGAACTTGAGGAGACCAGTGACGCTCTCTGCACGGCGAGAAATCAACGAACTGAAGTCGGCTTGTTGGTGATCGGAGTATTGCTACTTGTATGCAACACACGTCGGTACTCTTATAGAGAGGAAACAATTACCGCTTTATTGTTTTTTCAGACCAGGCTTAGAGTCTTATTGTTTGGGGGTTCTTCACCCCGACCGTCTTGTGTCAACATAATTGCGCCCGTTGCCGAGATTTGTGTGGCAGTGCAAAGCCCTGATCGCAGCACGTGGATGATGAATATCAGAAAGTGGGCCGATTCAGCAGCAGTGATGGTTGTGCCATCTTTCGGACACACCTCTCTCTCCAACTCTCATGATGGATTTCTCAGCGCCGTCGCCGTCCGACTCGTCGTCGGGCTCATCGTCGGGGCACGAGTCGAGTGACCCCCTCGACCTCAATCTCATCCTCCAGGAGGACATGCTCCAGGACAGCCCCATGTCTGCCGACTGGTCCCAGCTCTCGTCCATTTGGCAGGACTTCCCCGAATTCCAAAACGTGGACTTCAACAGCTCGCCGATGGTGGTTGACCCCAGTATGCTTAGCAAATCACCGCCATCCATCGAGCCGAATTTATTGTCAAAAACGCACTATGACTACGACTTCCCATTCACATTCCAGTCATCCGCGAGTCCCTCGTCTCTCTCGTCATCGGATATGAGCACATTCCCGCGGAGACTCAGCGTTTCCTCTGGCTCCGGCTCGGAATCTTCCATGGATCCAGCGGCTGAACTAGCCCAAAGAGTGCGCGAATTTGCTGGAGTAATAATGGCGCTGCCAACAAGTACGTGCCCGTTCATACCGTCTAATGACTAGATCTAACAGTTGCTCATAGATGGCGCTCCTTCGTCCTCCTCGTCCTCCGTGTCATCTGCCGCGTCGACTCCTCCTCCCACCACACCCTCTTCCTCGCACCCAGAGCCGAATGTCCAGACCTTCCAGCCGCCAACGTCCGGAACTATCATGATGTCGTCTCGCCCGAAGACATCCCATACCACCATCGAGCGCCGTTACCGTACCAATCTCAATGCGCGCATCCAGTCTCTCCGCATGGCTGTCCCTGCTCTCCGTGTTCTCGAGTGGAACGACGGCACCAAGAAGAGCAAGGGCACCAAGGCCAAGATCAAGATGGAGGAAGGCATGGACACTATCGACGCTCGAGGCTTCGTCGACGGTGTCAAGGTGGCCAGGAAGTGTAGCAAGGCCAATGTTCTCGGCAAGGCTGTCGAGTACATTACCGTCTTGAAAAAGCGGGAGCAGCGTCTTCGCCGCGAGCAGGACGGGCTGAAGGCTTTGGTGTCCGGCTTGGTTGGAGGGCCCGCTTTGCTCAACGCGTGGGAGCGAGAATGGAAGGAGAAGTTTGGCGGAGAGGAGAAGGATGAAGTGGATGGTATGGAGGAAGATGGCGCCGACTCTGACGACGATGACAACGATGAAGAGGAGGAGCGGAAGAGGAAAAAGCCAAAGGTTTCTCCGCCGCCGCCGCCTCCGGTCAGCGCGACGCCCCTGGCGCCTGGTATGGTTCCCGAGAAGAGGAAGCGTGGTCGCCCTCGCAAGGTCGTTCCACCACCACCAACGATGGCCGAGCTTGCTCCACCTCCTGCAGCACAATCTCAGGCTCCTCAGTATCTTCTCGCAACCTTTGCTCTGTTCTCCTTCTTCAACAACCCACTCACAAACTCCACTCCAACTGCACCCACGACACACGAAGGCGTTGTGCTCGGCGCGAAACCCCACCATGTCGCCCCTACATATCAATCGTTGATCCAGGTCTTCCACCTCATCGTCTCCGTGCTTGTCTTTGCCTCCATTCTATGGCCTTGGTTCGGCAAGCTAAAGTCTCGCGTCAAGGTGGAGACTTTCCGTCCCGTCAAGCGCGAGACTACTACCCCATCGAAGATCACTCGCACTGCTAGCTTGTCAGCGGCTCTGCAGACCTATAATCGTGGTCAGCAGGGAGAGACCGAGAAATTGAAGAAGGCTCTTGGGTGGGGTTGTAAGGGCGACTCTTACGAAGAGCAGGGCTTGGAGCAGCGTGCTTGGGTCAGGCTTGGTGAGATCTGCATCTTCAATCCGGGTTCGTTCTTTCCTTCGTAGTTCTTCGACATGAAGGCTTATGCAACTTACAGAAAAGACGTCATTCGCATCAAGACTATTCACGATCTACCACCTCCGTGCCCACCTTCCTTGGTTCAGCGCAAGTGCCGGTGATCTGACGACACTTGCTATGCTCTTGTGCCCCATAGCCAAGGGCAGGGCATCCAGCATTTGGGACGCAGCGCGCAATAATGGCTTGACCCAAGGCCGGGCATGTGCATATGAGCGCTTGGTTCTTCAGTCCGTCAGTGTCGATGAAGCCGCCGCCATTGTCAAGATTGCTCCCAAAGAGCCCCGATATACTCCCATCGGCGTCGTCGCCTGCAGCCTCGTGCTGCAGCGGCTCAAGAAGCATCTAGCAGCCATGTTCGTCGGCTCCGTGATTCCACTTCAACTCGACTCCGACGGTGCCCACACCAGAGAAGAGGAAGCGCGCGGCGTCACTGTTGACTCTGCCCGGTCTCTTGGCGGCAAGTTCGCGGAGCTGGGCGAGGCTTTCGAGACGGTGTGGAATGGGGGCAGCGTTGACGTTGACTGTCAAGTCGGTGAAGGCCTGGAAGGCGAGATCCGTACGCTGTTGACTGCCATCGTCCTCTATCGCAAGATATTCCCGTCTGCTGTGCTTGGCTCGGATGGTGAAGGCGTCTCGATCCTGCTGAGTCCGCCACCGAGTCCGTCCGTCGCGGATCGCGAAGGCGGGGGGTATGAGTTGAGGACGGTCATGGGTAGGAAGGTTTTCGATGAGGAGGAGATCGAGGAGGCGAGGGATCGGGTTGTGGATATGCTTGTGGCCTCCGAGCGGAGGGGGAGGGCGTGTTAATTGAACCAATGGACTATAAGTGTTAGGGCCGCTATCGATATACTGTAAATGTTATTCTTGCATATACCGAACTAATCACCACTTCGAACGGACTGGCTGGGATAGTCGTTATAAGTTTGAGGCTCGGTTACGATGCGCCACAGATTCGTAAACACACGGGAATGCCTGCCTGCCTGCCTGTAGATAAGCCAATGTCCATTTTGGACACAATAGATGAGACGCGAATCAGTCCACTCCTTCGTTCTTCTGATTGCACAATAAGTGACTAGTAGAATGCGGTATGTTGTGGGTCCACGGGCGCTAATCGTTGTAATTGTTATCGCGTCCGAGACAGTGGATTGCCCCGGGTATGTGCGCCACACCTGTATTTTGGCGACAAAGAAAATGGTGCGATCACGTGTGGCGTCTTTTCTTGCGCTCGTTCTCCCAAGACGATTTGCGCGAAATTCTACGACGGGCTTCATGAGGCCTCTATACCTCTGCTCCCATTGTTTGGGCATGGTTGAGTCGCTTTCACGACTGCTGCTTTCATTTTCTCCCTTTTCAACGTCGCCACAATTTGTGCACTGCCGAGCGCGGAATCTGATGTCTCCTGCCCAGACCCTATGGATCGTCCCTTCGAAACGAAACTCCGCTACCCTTATCTCCACCATCTCTATACATTTCCTAGCCGCGTCATGTCCTTTTGTTTTTCGTATCTCCGGAAAGCACAACAGCGCAACAGCCTTCGCCACAATCCTGGCATATATAAGGGGGCGTCGCGGTTCGCTCTTTTCCCAGTTCCCTCTCATCTTCTCCCTTCTACACCGACTATACACTACACAGAAACTCCTGCCGACGAGATTCTGTCTTGTCTTCTCGCCAGCGTCGTCCTAAAACCCCGGAGGAGGGCGAAGCCATCGTCCGCGCGTCCCCTTGTCGTGGGCCTCTGGGCTTAGACCCAACCAAGAACGCGTTAACAGCCATGATCAGCCCCAGCCAACTCTTTGATGGGTGCGCCTCATGCTTTCTAGGCTGTACTCCTCTCATCCCCCATCTCAGCCACACTCGACGACATATGCTCACAGAATGCTGCTGCCCGTACGTCTCCACATCCTCATGTACATCCTGCCCTCACCACTCATCAGTCTGCCAACTTGCACTCACGACACAATTTGCGCTGCGGAGCGACGAAAGAGGCGCCGACAAACCCCGTCCAACTTGCTCAAACTGGCATGCGACACCCACATTCACACTACGTCGGCCCTCTGGCTGTCCTCCCAGCCAAACAACCTCACCTTCTCGAGTGCATACCCACCTCTATCAACCCCCCCTTGCATGAACTTGTAACCCGGGATGGCATGGCGGCCAGCACGAGCACCAACCGACCCAGTACGTCTCTGTTATCAATACTGGTATTAGCGCTTATGCGGCCGTGGCAGAACACCAACAAGCTTTCATCCTTCCTCCCATGAGTCCCAACACTTCTATGTCGTATGCTAACCTCTACAGAGCGCCGCTAAGCATAGTAACAACAAGATGCGGCGCTGTTATGCCCAAACTCTCCAGTTCAAGCGAGATGCAGCTGCAATAGACGCTCATCGAACCTCGTCGATACAGTGACTGAAAGGTGCGTGCTCTTTATTCGCCTGATTCAACTTGGTCTGACCTCCCTTTCTTTCCTCTTAGGTACGTCAAGAACTCCACTACCCAGTAAGCGAGTGAACGCGACAAATGTCGTCGTCAACTACCTCTGCTACCATGTGTCCGTTCGACCACTCGATGGTATACGAGTGTAATCCGTACGCATGTCTTTTTGCTATGCTGATATCTCTCTAATCGCTCATCCAGAAGGTCATTGCCCAATCTGAGATCACCGGTATCAGTGTGAGAGAGTGAACAACAACGCACCTCATACCTATGCATCCCATCCCCATCATTTTGCGCCCAATACACCCATGCGCCTTCTCTACCTACACCCAATATTTCCCGGGGGATTTGTGCTCCCTTGTCGTGGGCCCCGGGCTTAAGGCTTTATGCCGAACCAAATGCACAATCCCAGAGCTCGTATGCTGCTGCCCGTGAGTCCCCTGCGTCTCCCGAACCCACATCTGCTAATTCCCGCCGTTATCTAGTCTGCCAAGGTGCACTCATGACCCAACCCGACAAAGGAGACGTTGCCTATCCAGTCCAACTTGCTGCAACTGGCATGCGACGCCCTCACCACAACTATCGACTCTCCCAATGTCATCAACAGTCAACTTCTCGAGTGCACCCCCATCTTCATCAAATCTGCTTACATGCAACGTGTACTCGGGCTGGCATGGCAGCTTGCGCGAGCAACTCTTGAGATGGTATGTCCTCGCTGATTGATACAAATTTGCCGCTGATGTCTGAAGTAGACTGTCGACCATAAACCCTTTCTATGCCAAGTTCCAATCTCTCCATGTCGTATGCTAACCTTTCAAGAGCGTGACGAGCTGTCCAATAGCCATATACAATGCTCGTATGCTCGAACCACACCAACACAACACTATTTCAGAAATAGGCGTCAATGATTTCGACGGGTCAATGAGAATCACGACAAGGTACGCTTTCCGACGCAATCTCGACCCCCATTGTCTAACTTGACTTGCAGGTACGTCGAATCCAACATTTTCATACCCACCGTGAGCGAGTGAACGCGACAAAATGTCGTCGTCAACTTCCATGTGCCTCCAACCATCCTTCGCTCGCATTCTGCTTCATCCGTACGTCGTCCTGGCTCCTCAGCTCGAACATCTCACCGATATCCACTTAGTCACAACCAGGGCAGTTAGATGCACCGTAAGAGAGTGAATCATCTCGTACTTGGACCGCCATATTTGCGCCCAATACACCCATGCGCCGTAGTTACTTCCCGAGGGATATGTGCTCCCTTGTCGTGGGCCCCGGGCTTAAGGCTGTCATGCCGAACCAAACGCACATATACGGTACTATATCATCATTAACTGCTCTTTTTAACTGTAGACCTGTGTGTTGCCAAAAGTTTGTTGCCCATTTCATGAGTTCGAAGTTGCGCCTACATAAGTCGAGCGATATATAAATATCAAAGTAATGAATTTACTTCATCCACGTGGCTTTAGTCAGTGTGTTCCGGGGCCCCGCTCTCCTTCCTTCTCTACGGTCAAGCTGATCGAAGTTACACGACCCACACTTACATTTGAGGAGAGAAGAGTACGACGAAGCATTCCGACGTCAATCCAGCTCTCATCTATTCTCCAGGTCGTCTATCCACGATGTTGCAAAGCGAGGCTCAACGCGACCTGCGTCTACCCCAGGAGCTCATAGATAAAATAATTGACGTGGTCTACGAGGAACGGGACTATAAGACGCTGCTCAATCTCTCAACGGTCTCAAGCGCTTTTGCGACTCGTAGTCAAGCGTACATCTATCGGAATGTCTTTCTCTCCAGCTCAAGGTCTCACCGGAAATTTCATAATAGCATCATTGCATCACCCCGCTTGGCGTCTATCCCTCGCTCTATTTCAATCCGCGACCTTGCCGATCAACCGTCTCCCACACGTTGGGACGGCGAGTTCTGGCTTACCACCAGGACCAACAATCCCCACGCAGATACTAAATTCCTCCATCTTCTTAGATCCCTCCCCAACCTAGGCTCTATTACCCTCATCGGTAATGACCACCCGATCTTCCGCTCACTGCCTATCGACGACATTTTCTCTCCCCATTCGTTGTCCCTGTTCCGCGATGGAACCCTCTTTCATCTTCCAGGCATCTCGAAGTACTGTATCCGCGGCGCAACCACTTCCTCCTGCCACATGCTTTTCACAATGTTCCTTGGCGGCTCTGTGAAGGAGCTGCTTTTGGAGGGCTGTTGGCACGCCTCAGATGGCCAGTCCGACTGTATAATGTGTATTCTAAGGACGCGTAACCTCGGGGGAGTTCCGCAAATGCGCCTCGCGCTGCAATATCTTTCATTTGAACCTTCACAATGCATATTGGAGTACCTCCTTCATCCGTCATGTGTCATCGATCTACCAGTCGTCTCTTCCCTTCGATTATCACTGCACGGGGCGGAGAGGGCAATACCACTTCGCGTGCCGTATTTTGGGCTTCGTACGCAGACGAGCGAGCTGTTGAGGTCATCTCTTCTCCAACTTTCTTTGGCGGAAACCTTCAAGATCTCAGGTAGGTGGTGGATATTGAGCAACTCTCTCTCTGCTTGACCTTGACATTCGGCAGATTACACTGTTGAGATTGATTGTTACAATCTTCAGGAATGTACGAATCTGGAGCGTTTAACTTGGGACGGCTCCGTGCACGTTTCTCCGGATTTTCCAGTACTTTTGTGGCCTTGGCTAGCGCAGATTCTTGGCACACTTCCTCCAAGTAATCGATTGTCGTCCTTGGGCATTACGGCGAGACTGTCCTGGAGGGATGTGCACACGGACGACGAGGACGAACTTCCATTGAATTATCTCACCTTTGAAGGGATCCTAGAACATTTATTTGACTGGCACTCTCTTGAGGTCATGCTAGTGGACTCACAATTCGATGCTCTGAAGAAGGTTGCAGTCTGCGTTGAGGTGACGGGGATTCCTGGCCAGCATAGCGGGCTCGTGGTGCTGAAGCATGGAGGCTTCTCAGCCCTTACGAAGAAGGGAGTGGAGGTTGACTTCAAGCTCAAGGTCACTCGGGGATGTAGTATCACTTTACAGTTTCGGCCGTGAGTTTGCAGGTCGTCTTGTGTGTAAGAACGAACTTACAAGCATCTCCAGGCACATCGAGCGGTCTTACTATGTCCGGGCTGTCCCGCCGTAGGCGCCAGGCGATTTCCCCGATCCTGGCAGGAAGGCGTAAGGGCGTAGAGACTGGCCTCTTTCTGCGCATGCTCTGTCATTCGGAAATATGTATGCAATGCTACACGTACGGTTCAAAGTTCAAATCATAACATTCAACTAACTGCTGCGAGCCACCATTGACTCAGTTCGAAAACGATTGGGCCTCGAGCACGAGTCACAGGTGCGTGATTGTGGAATGTTCTGATGTAAGAGCGATGTAAGTATTTGACCGAATGCTTGGAGCCGGTGGCGTCAACACCACTGTACCCTCTCAACCAATTTTTGAGGAACAATGGAATATGAGACTGGCGGGCAGTGAGCCCTACGTTACCGTACATTACTCTGCAAACTCAATGTCTGGTCCGTGAATCAGAATGTGGTGTGAGCAGTGGCAACGCGTGATCTCCTCGTGTACTAAACTAAAGGAACAATGGTGGAGAGGACATGACAAAAGGCCAAGACTATGCAGAGCCTACTGTAACAGCTGGCAAACTGTACATGTTACAAGGGTGATCGTAAAGTTCTTGTAGAACGACTGTGTCCATCGTGTCGATCGGATAGAAGGTAAGTAGCAAGAACAGAACTATCAGCTCGAAGTGATTCAGAAAGAACGTTGGCGCGATAATTCCAAGACCAGACGCGTGTACTACGCGTGTACAGTGGCGTACAGCTAGGAAATGACGCCGTGCTTAGCGCCATATAAGAAGGCTTGCCCTCACCATCCTACTTCAAGTTGCTTCAAGCTCCATCTCTCATCGATAACAAAGGTAATACTATGCGCCCTCAACTTTCTGCTTGTCGCTGATTTCAACGGCAGCAGCACATTACGATCATCATGCCGTCCTTCACATCCCCATCCAGGGGTCAGACGTTCGTCATTCACAACGCCAAGTCGGGCACCGCACTTGATCTCAATAGTATGCATATCATCGTCGTGAATGGCTATGGCTGACCCACAGCACAATGCAGGTGATGGACACGTTATTGGCTACCAGGCGCACGGTGGCGAGAACCAGCAGTTCACCGGGAATACGCCACAGAACGCTACACGTGATTGCATGAGGTGCAGCGGGCCGTCCGCTTCCGAAGTTCCGAAGTTCCGTCTTTCTCTTCTCCTCCGATTTTGACGATCGCCAAATCAGCTCTATTAGTATTAATCCAACGCACTTGATAGTTTAGGAAGGCGTCAAAATGCACCGCTAAGTGTATTCTTTCTTGACAACGAAACTAGTACTCTCTCACTGTTCTGCCTCAATGCAGACATCTTCGCCAGAGTCAGCTTTGAAGACTGCAGGGGAGCCATTTCCGCGGATGGCAGTACACCCTGCACGGCCTTACGCCGACATTCTCGCCATCTCTACGTCTATCCTGCTGTAACGCATTCGCAGACTCAGCGTCTTTCTCTTACGACCGCAAATCCGAACAAAAGGGGGAAAGGCCAGTAGCATTTCGGTGCTCGGCCCACATCAACTCCCTTGACAGATACGTATCTCGTAGAACGGAATCATTGCGAGTCCTACGTTCCCATCATAGATTGAAGGAGTCTCTGGGTCTGGACTCAGCAGTGCGTCAGCGTGTCATAGACTTCGCGACCATCTCAATGGGCTTTTGACCTCTTGCTCTCGTCATCCTGTTCCCCTCGAAGCTCCATAGCTCGCTGCCCTTCCAGATCGACGTTGACATCCTCAACGCGCGTCTGCGTAATGCTGATATTGATGCGTCGAAGGGGTACGCTATTCAACGTCTCTGCAGCACGGGTGTTATCGCCGGTCGGGCTCTCGAAAATGCCTTCAACGGTGGATAGTCGGATGCGGATTGTAATGGCGGTGAACGTAATGCCCTGCAACGCATCGCCTCTCAGCTTCTGAACATGGCCTCGAGAATTGGATTAGCTTACCACAATCGGCGTGATGGCTTCTAGCAGGATAAATTGTGCTGGGCTATTGGTTGTGTAGAGGATGAGCAGGACGAACTCAGCGACGAGTTGGAGCGCGGCCGACTCGATCAAGATGCGCATGACTCTGACAACGTTGGATTTGCCGACCTTATACGCCGCAGTCTGCCTATGGGAAGAGTAGAGGCGATAGGCCATCAGTCCAGTGGTCATGACGTTCTGAGTGACGGCGAGGGAGTAGAACGCTTTCACCCATGCATCGAAGTTTGCTTCGAACACGTCTCCTTGGCCCTTCATGGCGCCGAATAAGACGCAAGTCCAGTACCCCGAAACTGACATAAACACTTAGTCAGTTGCGAGGTGCCAAGCACGACAACGTCCGGAGCTTCACCTGCACTGCCGAAAAGACACAAGACCGGAACCAGCACCAGGCGCCAATCTCGGTTCCATAGGATCCACGCTCGGTAAACCTCAGCACAACATCAGTTCAGGTCAACTCCAGTCTCGTAGTGGAGACATACTGCACCAGCATTCCCGACAATCTCCTGGGTTGCATAGATCGTGTTTTTCGTGACATGCGACCAAAGATTCAGAGTGCTGTAGTAGGTTAGTGGGATTGTAGGTGGGGAGGCGAACCCTTCGAGCATGCGCTCGAGCGTCAGCGCGACGTGAGCTGTGGCAAGTACCAGCATTATAGTGGATGCCCACATCATCACCTGCCTGACTTTCAGTACCGCTCAGGACACAATGCATGAAACGATGCGGACGTACACTACTCTGCGAGTCCATTTTCTGGCCCGTTATGCTGGAAGCAACGCGACCGATGTATATTGCGATCGTCCACATGCACGCGAAGATTCCTGCGAATGGTGAGGTTCTATGGCGGGTCATATGGCGCCTCCCTCACCATAGAGGATTGCCTAGAAGATGAGTTAGCTTCTCGCCTGCGTGTGACTGTGCAATGATCCTCACCTCGACCCATCCTGCTGCTAGCCACATTCTCAACGAGAATACAACAGATGCCATCCCAACATCAATTGGGCTCAAACTTTGGGGTGCAGTTTGTTAAGTGTCAAGTAACGTTGGGCGGTCGGAGGGACTTCTCGGTCAGTGTTTGACACTTACGTCGGGTTGTCGGGTTACCCTCCGGAATCTCGTACTCACCGACCCAATTTCAGCAGGAAGTCGTCAACTATGTAGCGGAGCCGCGAACATCCCCGATACAATCCAATTTAAGAAGTCGCGGTGTACATGTGTGTGTCGAATTAAGTATATGTTAAGTCCCACGGTGCTCATAAAGACCGGCTCATCTGTAGGCCCGGAATGCGAATGACAGCAATCAGAGATGACTATATATTCCACCGCAGAGTTTGATCAAACTTAATCTCGCTGATCCTCCCCGCAACACCAACAAGACACTCATTATGTCAATCAATCCCCGAGTTGTCCTCGCCAAGTGGCCCGAGGCGGAGCCCATCCCAGGAGAGCATCTTGTCTTTGACGATTCAAAAACCATCGATGTCGAGAACATACCCCTCAACGGCGGCTTCCTGACCAAATTGTTGCAGATCAGGTATCGCGGCCTTCTGACTTCAATGTCCTTGTTCTCTGCTTACTCGAGGTCACCATCAGTCCCGAGCCATATATGCGAGCCAGGATGCGTGATCCCAGGAAGCGGAGCTACGGGTCACCCATGATCCTTCATGCACCGTACGTGCTCCCTTCTTCCAGGGACGCGTCAATCTGACTTGTACAGTGTTGTGGGTATGTGCGTCGTGAAAGTCTTGCGGTCCGAGAAGGAGGGCGTCGAGGCCGGGGACTATATGTATGGCATGACACACTGGGAGTTATACACTGTGCAACCTTACATGGAGGGTCAGTCATATCAGACCTTCTCGTTGTGAGGTGGTCGACTTACCTTGTCTACTCCCAGGACGGAGCCTGAGAAACGATTCATGGCATCCTGAGACATTTGACATGGACTCCCTCGTCCTGCAGAAAGTCCCTGACCCCGAAGGCCGCTATCCGATTTCACGGTATTGCAGCCTGATGGGCACGCCCGGTCTTTCAGGCTATTCGAGCTTCATGTCTTTTGCATCTCACAAATTCGACTTGAAAGAACCCCAGACCATCTTTGTGTCAGCCGGTTCCGGTGGAGTTGGAACGTGAGTCGCGTTTCAATGCTTACTTTTCCAGCATCTACGACTCAATCAATTCACATACTCACATGCACTTCGAATTAACAGTATGGTCATTCAGCTCGCAAAGCTGAAGGGAATGAAGGTCATTGCATCTGCTGGGACCGACGAGAAGGTAGCATACTGCAAAGAGATCGGAGCAGATTACGCGTTCAATTATAAGAACGAGACCTACAAGGACGCACTGGAGAAGGAGGGCCCAATTGATATCTACTACGTTGGTTGTGTCCTACTCCTTGTGCACCTCTTGACCGATTTCTATCTAGGACAACGTAGGCGGTGTTGCTCTTGAGGAAGCGATCAACGCGACCAAACCAAATGCGCTCATCATCGTACGCCTCTCCAGTCGTCTATACCTCTCGCGCTGATACCCAAACACCATTTAGATCTGTGGCCAAGTGTCTGAGTATAACCTGCCACCAGGGCGCGAGCCGTATGGAATCAAGGTATGTCTATAAATGTTGTTACTAGTGCTATGACACTGCTAATATGACCGAACCCAGAACACCAGTCTCTTCTTCCAGCGCCGGCTCACAATGAAGGGCTTCTTGGTTCCTGACTTGCTCACGCCTGAGATGATGGAAAGATTCTTCGGCGAAGTACCTGGATGGATTGCAACTGGCCAACTCAAGAGCCGAGAGCACTCGATCCATGGGTTCGAGAACGCGCCGCAGGCTTTCCGCGACGTGTTCCTCTCTGGTCTCGCTCAAGTTGGGAAGACCGTTGTAGTTGTCTCAGAGGAATAAAGATCTGTGGAGCGTGTACCCTGTAGAGTAGAGACTTTTAAAGACAGGAATGAGGTCAAGACTGCTAGAAATCCATCCAGACATTTCCGCATTACCTTCACGATCGTGGCTCTGATAAATGAAGTCGCAACTGGCTGCCGTCTAGCTGCCATCAGCATATCTCCCTGGAGATTCTCATTTTACCTACCGATAAACGAGAGCGACAGCCTGCACAATGCAGGCTATCCCTCGACTCAACTGGTTACGGTACTCATAAGTACGATACTGCCGATCGGCCCGCTCGGTATCGTAGAGCCGGTACTTCAACTCTTTAGCTCGAACAACTATGCCAAGACCAGTCTCCGAGCTTTCAGCCTCTGTGACTCGCAAATTTTCAGCATACTACTCATGTATATTCTCAAAGTTACGATCATTCATCTTCTGGGCGCTTGTTGTTTACTCCTCGGATACAAGGACAACCGGCTTTCCCACTTCGCCCACCTCGCCCGTGAGGAGTACATCTCGAAGGGCTTGCGGCGCATTCTCGATTCCAGAGACCACTCGCTCTTTGATGCGGAGCTTGCCTGTCGCAATCCATTCGGGCACACAACTGTAGAAACTCTGCATCATCTCGGGCGTCAGCAAGTCAGGGACCAGGAAGCCTCTCATCGTCAAACGACGGTGCAAGAAGAGATGGATATTCTGGAGTGTTGTCAGTGCTAACCGTAATCGAAGGACATGAGCGGACCTTGATGCCGTAGAACTCCTCCGGTAGGCTATTGTATCCGGAGGATTGGCCGCAAATCTGTAGACGAAAGTGGGCCTGGGAAGTGTATAGATGCGTATGGGAAGCATACGATGATGAGTGCGTCCTTTTTTGTTGCATTGATCGCCTCTTCGAGCGCAAGACCACCGACGTTGTCCTAGAAATTGCAGCAGAAGTTCAGTGACTGGCAAAAAGTCGGCGGGGAGGAAACCAGACGGACATAGTATATATCAATCGGTCCTTCCTTCTCGAGGGCATCCTTGTAAGTCCCCTTCCTGTAGTTGAATGCGTAATCCGCTCCAATATCCTTGCAATACACAGCCTTCTCGTCGGTCCCTGCGGAGGCAATGACCTTCAATCCCCTCAGTTTTGCCAGTTGGATGACCATACTGTTTGATTGATATGTTCAGACAGGATCAATTAAGGACTCGCGACTTACGTTCCAACCCCGCCAGAGCCCGCCGAGACGAAGATTGTCTGTTCCTTGTCCTTCTCGAGCTTAGGCGCCACCAGAGCTGTGAAGCTAGCGTACCCCGTCAGGCCGGGTAGGCCCATCAGGCTGCAGTAATGCGACAATGGATACGCGCCCTTGGGATCGGGGACTTTCTGTAGCACGAGGGAATCCATGTCCACAGTCTCGGGGGCCCACAAGGCGTCTTGTGGGCATCGGCCTGAAAGGCGTAAGTGGATCTATCGGGCTTCATGGTCAATGGGAGCCCACCCTCCATGTAAGGCTGAACGGTGTATAATTCCCAGTGGGTCATGCCGTACATGTAGTCTCCAACTTCGACGCCCTCTTTCTCGGATCGCAGGACTTTCACGACGCACATGCCTACAACGCTGTATGGACGAGGTCAGCTCCAGCTGTGAGCAAGCTAACTTGTTACTTGCGACGTACGGAGCATGAAGAGCCATAGGCGACGCATAGCTTCGCTTCTTGGGATCACGCATCCTCTCGCGCAGGAATGGCTCGGGGCTGCAGTGAATCAGCAATTGTAAGTGCGGAAAGACGTTCCTTACCTGATCAACAGCAATTTCGTCAGGAAGCCACCGTTGAGTAGTACGTTCTCGACATCGATGGTGTTGGAATCGTCGAAGACCAGGTGCTCTCCAGGAATGGTCTCTGTCTCGGGCCATTTGGCGAGTACAATACGAGGATTGGATGTCATGGAAAGTCTGCACTATCGGCACCGTGTTGAATGAGAGGTGTTCTGTGGTGACCTTGAAGCCTCGCAGCCTCCTCTTATAGCAACTACGGAGGTGCGTGTCTTCGGCTAACAAAGAAGCAACGGTGAGTTGACTTCATTGTGTAGCGCCGTGGACACAATCATCCACGGCGATGAGATCCATCTTCACCTCAAAGCGATGTGACATTTGTGGCAAACGCTCATTCAGGACGGGTTGCCGTTGACGACGGACGTTGAGTTATACAGGCCAAAGTCATTGGCCACAGTGCGTACGCGCATCAGTTGTGATTAGATCAACGAGAAATTGACAGAAGATGGAAAGCCAACCTAGGGCCTAAGTAAGCATGAGAGGTAGAACTGCTCGTCCAAAAAACAGGACGCAATCACAGGCAACTGAGAAGGTTAACATCGTTTGTCCGTGTCGGTATTCAATGACTGTGATCACGATTACTACTGCCCAACCGCCACAGTTCGTTTCTTCTGGAGAAACATAGCGGGGTCCGTCTCGTTGCGGCAACCATTAGTAGGACATTGTGTTCAGAATCACGTCGATGCTCTTTGCATGCTCTTTGTTCTCGGGCAAACCAAGGGCAAGCAGTGAGGCCTGAGGGGGAAGACTCACTGCTGTTCCCGATTGGCGCCACACACAGGTCGCGTGTCAGACGTTTCGCCACTTATAAGTACAGACAAAGGGCAATCGGAGTCTACGAGAATTTCAAGCAACCAAGTGATGCATCCTGAAAATACAATAAATTAGGCACTGGGTATGACAATCTCCACAGCAACACAGACAGCATCGTACAGTCAACAATTACAGAACCATAAGCACAAAGCAGAGAGGTGTTGAAAGATATACTCAAGCATCACTCTTCGTCCATCTCGTCTGCACTCGCCTCGACAGTGGGCTTGCTCTTCTTCGCGCGCTTGGAAGCAGGCTTGGCGGCTGCTTTGGAGGCGGGTTTCTGTTGGGCGATCAGCGACATGTAGAAGACTAGACATGGACCAGATGATTTACCTTCCTCTTCTTGGCACCCTCGTCGCTTGCCTCTTCTTCGGGCTCCTCCTCGTCGGCCTCTTTCGCTGCCGCCTTGGTTGGCTTCTTCTTGGGTGCTGCCTTCGCCTTCTTCTTGGGCGCCTCCTCCGCAGGTTCCTCCTCGTCATCAGAGATCTTCACGTCAGCGACGTCCTTGGTGAGATCTTCGCCAGACTCGTCGTCATCAGCCTGAGGGAAATAAGAAAATTATCAGACGGTGATGAACATGAAGTGCATATATGCCATACCTTCTTCTTCTTGGGCGCCCGCTTCTTTGGTGCTGGCTTCTCCGCTTTCTCTGCCTTGGGCTTCGCAGGAGCCCGCTTTTTGGGTGCGGGTTTGGCAGGCTCCTCATCGTCCTCATCGTCAGCCGCTTTGGCAGTTTCTTTCTAGAGTCGATATAAGCTTGAAATGCGAGTAGGTGTCAGACTGGATAGACACCTTGGCGCGGGGCTTGCGAGCAGCCTTCTTGGGCTTCTCCTCTTCTTCATCGTCGCTCTCGGGCTGTTTACGGTCATTGTCAAATCAAACCATGCATTGTGATGTTAGTGAACACACCTTGGCAGCCTTCTGCGCCGCGCGAGGCTTGCGAGCAGCTTTCTTGGGTGCTTCCTCAGGTTCTTCATCCTCCTGCGCGTCTTCCTCTGCTGCTTTCTAGAATACTGTGAGAAAAAGAGCGAGGTAGAACAGATCCAGACAAACCTTCTTCGTGGCACGAGCTTTCTTGGGCTTTTCCTCCGCATCGTCAGCCTTCTTCTTAGTGGCCCTACCCTTCTTCGGTTTCTCCCCATCCTCCTCGACCTCAGCACCCTTGTCGGCGCCCTTGGCAGAGTCAGGGATATCCTCCTCCGCGACGGCACCTTCCTCATATGCTTTGGTGACCCGCTCCTTATCTTCGTCCTTGAGCTGTTCCCATCCGTCGATGTCTTCCACATTCGGTGCCGTCTCCTTCAAGTTTGACAAGACTTTCTTGGTGACACAGCCCCAGTGGCGCCATTGGCTGATGATGGGCCGCTCAGACGCGTCGGTGCAGAACGAAAAGACGACTCACAAGGTGGTGTTTCCTTGGTATTCTATCGTCGAGCCGAACCGCAATTCATCCTTTTTTATCGTCGTCCCTAAGAGCACGCGAGCGAGTCAGATTTCCCGTGGACAGAAGATAAAGGGTGATGGTGCTCACCACTGCATGGTTTGGGACCTGCGAAGAGTTGGCGGAATTTTCGTGAGAAACCGGATAGGATGGATGTGAAGGAGAAGAGGATAGATACCCTTGCATTTAGCGCGGCCTGAAGCTGCGTATTCGATGCGATAGCCAGGCATGATGATGGAAAGAGGGAAAGAAAGAATGGGGCATGGTTTCAACTGAGACGTGACTATCAACAATTCAAAGTCCGCGACGCGCACTGACCATCGCTTGAAAACGGCCCTGAGTAGCTTTCATCGATCCTTTTGTTCTATCGTCTTCGTTTTGTCTGGAACATGAGAAGCTATACAAAAGGCTGCTCTTCATGTATCTTTGGCAGGAGATACAGCGAGTGTTCCAAATGAAATGAACTCTTGTTTTTCTGTCGTTTCTCACACCAATATCATCGAGTTCTTCCGTCCAAAAGAGTAAAAATACTACTACTATACACATCCGCTACATATACAATCATAAGTTCGACCACGGCGAGTCAGTCGTATCAATCGTCACCCAGTCTATGCCCATCTCACCCTCCAACCATGCTTGCAAATCCCTCTTGATCTCCTCCGCACCGGGAGACACAATATGCACCCGCATCTTCAAGCTCCTGAACTGCTCCTCAGCGAGCAGATCCGCAAGGTGGTGCCATGCCCGCGGATCCTTGACAAGACCCCAGACTTGCGGCTGGAAGGAATGCTCGGCGTGGTAGTGTATCATGAAGCACACCTTCCTCAGCCTAACACGCAATGCGGTGTGATGCGCCGTATGCTCCAGATTCTCCGTCAACAGTACAAGCTGTTCGACGATAGTAGTCGGCAAGGTGTCCAGCGTCAAGCTCTTCATGAGCGCCACGTCGGGATAGTCAGATATCTTCCTGCTTTCTATGAGACATACCGATGAGTCTCCGCTTTCTAATTTCAGAACGAGATACATACTGAAGAAGCTGCCCATATGAAGCTCGTCCAGGCCCTTAGAGCCCGGCGGATGCGCGAACGCCTGAATCGTCATTTTGACTCTTTCCGCCAGGCGAACATAATCCGGTATATCATCCCAGTGCACGACAATATCGCTGTCCGGGACGGAAGTAGCCGCGTCGTCGACAGCTTCCTCCTCTTCCACTTCTTCCTCCGTAGTAAGTTCCGATTCGATCAAGGACTCGAGGACAGAAGCCGCGCGTACACTGGGCTCCCTTGGTGGCAGCGGTAATGGCTTTGCCGCCCAGGTCGGACCAACGTTGGTGTCCGGCTCAAGAGACATGATAGATACTCTATCGGCCGCGCCACTCCAGCTCGGGCCAACATTGTCGCCTGCCTGTGAGCCTAGTGCCACCGACTCATGATCACCGACGACACTCCGAGCACGACCCGGAGTCGGAGTCGAAGGAGCGTACGACGGAGCCGGCATGGCGGTTGGTGCCTCTTGGTACGTCGCTTGAGACTGGGCCGGATTCCAGGGCATCGGAGTCGGGAAAGGCATCGCCCTCGCCCCCATCATCTGCCCAGGCGGCGGGACAGTCGTCATCGGCGTCGGATTCTGACTGGGGAACAACTTCGCGTCCGGGTGCAACAGCTCTACATCACCATAAGACGAGTCAGACTGAGACGTGGATGCTCCTGTGGACGGTCCAGGTGCCAGGAAGCCTCCTCGAAGGGTCTGCGTATGTGCAGGCGGTGTAACCATCACAAACTCAGACGTGCTTGATGCCATTGAATGCGAATGCTGCACTGTTGGTATCGATTCGGAGAAGGACTGCGGTATTGGGATGGGGAGAGGTTCAGGCGACCCCACTCCAGGCATGATCGACGAGAACGTCAATCTTGGCGGTGCAGTGGGATCCAAGTCATTCCCAACCTTCGCCCGCGCCAGCTTCACTACCTGATTCTTGATCCATCCCTCTACATCGGCAACGTACTTCTCCATCTCTGGCAGCGGCTGCACAATGTGTTGAATGTGCAGTGTGACAGTCCGCGGGAAGTCGTTGAGGTAGAGATCCTGCAGTTGTTTCCATGCCGCTGGTCGACTCTGCATCGCTGTCTTCATCTGCTGAGTGCTGGCGCCATGTTGAATGAGCGCTTTCTCGACATCGATGGAGAAGACAACGTCCCGTAAGGCGACTGGTTCCCCATAGTTGACGGGAAACCTCACCCTAGAGATGAACGCCTCGATGAGGTCGTTCAAATATGCGGGCACAGTCTTCAGGGTGATCTTCTCGGTGATCTCGAGGTCTGGGAAATGAGACTGGGATATCCTGTCTACAATAACTGGGTCAGTCCTCTTGAGTAGCAAATTTGCTACTTGAGACATACCAGTAGCGTTCACGATTGCTTCTTTCCCGTCAGCTCTCAGAGCCAACTCCGGCGGCGGAGGCTCAGTCGCCAAGGGAGGCAACGCCAGCTCTCCCGGTAACGGCCTCGGTCCCGCCATCCTCCTAACAAAATTGACAGGCGGACCTGTTCCAACCTGACCCTCGACAGCCATGAATGCAGCCAACGTCGGTGTCTCCAGATAGATGTCCACTGTCACGATGGGCGCTAGGTCGCAAAGTGCCTTCCATTCCCTCTGCTGCCTAAACTCGTGCAAGGCCCCCATGGACTGGGCTTCTCGCGGGAACGTGACGTACAGGACCAATTTCTTGAGACGAAATGGCCCGGTTCTAAGTTGTTCGACCAGGGCGCCAAGACGTGTAAAAACGGAGTATGCAGTACAGTCTAGCCGGATACGGTCGACGAGGAGCAGAGTTGGGAATTGAATCGTGCTGATCATGTCTACGCAGCGGCTATCAGTTATCAACTGACCCTCGATATGAGTAAATCGCTCACCAGTCGGGTGTATATGGACAGGACATTCCTCTGGATAGTTACCACCCGGAGGCGATTGTTGAGGCGTCCATGGGTATGATGAAGTAAACCCGTCCGGAGGTGCAGCTCCTCCTCGAAGACGTTCAGCCGGCCCATATGCATCTGGAGTGGGCATAATGATGGGCTCAGGCATCGTTGTAAAAGCATCGCCAGGGGTTGGTGCCCGAGGTCGCTGCTCGTGGGCGGATTGACCATAGTTCGTAACATGAGTCGTACCTGTCGTTTGTGGCTGGAGGGGTACGGGTTGCTGCTGGATGGGCGTACGTGGTCGGCGTGCCGCTTCCCGAGTCCGATGGTAGTGGTAAAGCTGCTCCTGGTCGTGTGGGTTGATATCGAAAGGATAGACATGCACTCGGAACGATTTGAGCTGCGCCAAGCTGAGCAAGTGTTTACTATGCATCTTGCCAAACCACGCCAGGATGTCCTCCGCCGTCCCATACTTCAGATCATCCAAGCTCAACTCCTCCAGGTATATCATGTCCTTGGACGCGATCGGGTTATCGGAGGCAAACTCGTCGCGAGTGGGATACGCGTGTCCAGCAAGAGTCTTCTCCTCATCGTACTCTACCTCCGTCAAGGAGAGCGCCTTCAACTGAGGGCATGACGCAAGAAGAACTTTGAACAGTGTGGTGGAATGGAGGCGGATACGAGTGAATGAAAGACGCTGGAGGTTTCGAGCCCACGAGAAGTTGTCCTGAAAGGGGAAGCTCTTGTGACACGTCGGACTGGCGTTGTAGAACGAAATGGAGGTGAATGGGGATAAGAGATATTTCCAGTACTTGAGATCAAGACTGGCAACGTCCTTCAGCGTGAGTGGCCGATGGTCCACCGCCTCCCGTTTCTCGCGTGCCTTTCCCTTCATCTTCTTATCCTCCAGAATCCACTCGGCCGGGCGGCGGAAGTGCTTGATGCGTGGCGCTTCAATGAGCACAAATGGATGACGGTCCCGGCTTGAGGACGTGCGGGACTCGAGGAGACACATCTCTAGTTCGTAGAGATTGTGGAACACGACACCGCGTAGCTGCAAGGCGCCATACAGGTCATTGGTCCCATCTGCGAACTGCTGGATGATTGCCTGGGGGTTGTTGGAGGCATTGAACAGGATGACCTGGTTCCGCCTACTGCTGCGCGACATGAGCGATTGCAGACAGCGATGATTTGTGTTCCGGTGAACGCCGTCCCGTTGTTAGTCCGTGAAGCGAACAAGGATAGTAGATATCGAGGAGGAAAGCGATTAGCCTTTAGAGATGACGCTAGAACGCTCCGGCAGCTATTTTCGCTTTCGGATGAGTCCAAGTTGTATGGAGGCGGTCTGGTGGTGGTTTATGTTGAACATGACAGCTTTTGACGACCCTGGCAAGCCTTACCCCGACGCGATCCGTGGGATCATGGCTGACAAATCTCACCGCCACCGGATTCTGTGCCTCTTGATGACATCATCATGGACTCTCTGGTTCGAGCCTGTCGAGACTGAGAACCTTGGCCATGGGATTTTTCAGAGATGGGATGCGATGCGACTCCAGTAGACCGCGTTCTCAGCTGGAAGTCAGGACCGGCAACTTCCTGTCGATTGTAACTCCGAATTTACAGCCGCGGAGGCTTAGTCTCCACCTCCGATGTAAGCTAAGAGAAGCGTTACATTCCAGCTGGCATTCTGTGTTACCGACGACTTATGGTTCTAGGAAAGAAGTTCTAAATATCTGCTGAACGGTCAAGGTAAAGTCTCTCCTTTGACTTGGGCTAAGTGTTGCTTCTGACGTGAGAAACAGGTTTTGAGTCTTTTGACTAGGTTTCCAGCGCCGCATATGTGTTCTATACGCTGCGCCCGGCGGTCTTCATGGGTCCGTGCGGTGTACTCATTGATTGTAAGACCACGCTCAGATGTGGAAGTCAATCGTCAGACGCTAGTTGTGTCTTGTAGATCTCTGCAGATCTATGAAACACTCGAGACATGACCGAAAATAACGGCGCTGTTCTGACTGGAAACATCGGCGATCGTGTCTTACGCTGCCGTCTGTTTCGTACCGCCCGCCATCGAGGGAGAGGATGGTGTCATGTCAGTCAGCCGAGGTCGCCGACCGACGTGCCCGCTGCATCGACACCCAATAAGACGCTGAACGGCCGAATCTCCTAACCAGCTGGGATGGATAGGTCAGGCCACTTTCTAGTATTTGTTTCTCAGATTTATTCAAGCTCATGTTTGCACTCTTGTCTAGAGCTGAGTACCGAATACTGAGTAACTATCTTGAATTTACTCAGGGACCAACGTGCAGGCTATGCTGTCGCTGAACCCGAGACAGCACGTCTAGCAGTGTCTAACGTCAAACTTGGGAAGTGATCGCCACACTGGTTCATGCACACCCGATCGACTCCAAGCAAGAAGTCCGAGGTCACCGAGCCGTCGACTGACCGTGGACTATAAAGTCTCTGACCTTTGGAGGAAGTATTTCTTTATCCGCCTCTCCATTTCACGCCCTCTCAGTCATGAAATATTCGATCGCAGCTGCAGCTCTCGCCGTCCTCTCCGTCGTCGACGCGACTCCCATAGTGAAGCGCGACAGCACCATCGATGGTATGCATGCGCGTATCCTTGCTCGGGTGCTTTTTGTTGACTTCGTCTTCCAGATGCTACGGTTCTCAACTATGCATTGACCCTCGAACACCTGGAGAACGCTTTTTACCAGGGCGCTTTGGCCAAATTTGACGAGAAAGCCTTCACTGACGACGGCCTGCCCTCATGGGCTCGTGGTCGCTTCGAGCAAGTGGCCGCACACGAAAAGTCGCACGTCGAGTTCCTGTCCCAGGCGCTCGGTGACAAGGCAACTCAGCCGTGCACGTACAACTTGTAAGCTCCCTCCATGACGAGCTGTGTTCTGCTACTTATCACCTTGCAGCCCATACACATCTCCGAGCACCTTTGCTGCCCTCAGCCGCGCTCTCGAAGGTGTCGGCGTGACAGCTTATATCGGCGCCGCCCAATTCATCACCGACAAGACCTACTTGACCGCCGCTGCGTCTGTCCTCTCCACCGAGGCGCGTCATGCCTCTTGGGTCGCGGGCGCTGTGGACAAGGTCGAGCCGTGGAGTGGTCCTTTCGATGTTAGTAGACAGAACGACTCTTTCCAACACCTACTCATTATATCATCCAGGTTTCCTTGTCTTTCAGCGAAGTTTACTCCATCGCCAGCGCTTTCATCGTTTCGTGCCCAAGCACCAACCCCACTCTTCCCGTCAAGGCGTTCCCCGCTGTGACCTTCAGTGGCCAAACCCCCACACCGGGCAAGGCCCTGAAATTCGATAGCGCCGCGTCTTCATGGAAGAATGCCGTCTTTTTCTCAGGACTGAACACCACTTCCGTTGCTATTGAAAACGGAAAGGTCGTGATCCCAGACAGTCTGAGACCTATGGGCACGGCGTACTTGGTCATCACCTCCGACGATCATGCTCCCACTGACAACAACACCGTTGCGGGTCCTGCGATCTTGCAGTTCGACTTCAACTCGAACGGCGATCCGATTTCTGCTTGATAGTTGTCGCAAGTTTTTCGTTTTCTGTAGCATATATACATCTGTCACTCTGGACTTTCGAAGACTTTTTGTACTGCACTTATAGTTATGCTGTAATATATTTACGATAAGAACGAGAAGACTATTTCCAGCTCCTCTTCCACATCTCGTAAGCTCCAAGTCACAATGTTGTTCTTGATCTCGCACTGGCAGTTCAAGGTCGTGTTACCACATTGATTTCCGTTGACACTTCTCATCCTATACACGCCTGACGTTTCTTCCGGTACTCTTACTTCTTCTCGTACTTCTTGCCATCGAAGGTGAACCTACAGCGGATTAGTGCTATAGCACGCGTGCAATAAGGGGGAACACAGTGACTCATACCTATAATCCCAGTGCTCGGGAGCCTCGGCGCTAATCAGATGCCAGTACGCGGTGGCGTGCGCAGGTCCACTGATCCAGAAATTCTCCGAGTCCGTTTTGTCGAATGACGGGAGAACACCTTCACGTGAGACAAGGAACGCGTAGTGGAATCTGCAGGATCTCTTATAGCGTATGACACTCCGAAGCAGGCGACGCTACTTACCGAATTCCTTCCTTCGCATACACTTTGTTGAATAGCTCGATGAGGTATGCCTCGGTGCGCTTCTGCAGGACAAGGCCAATGCGCCCCGGGAGAGGAACGGGAAGGAAGGGCATAATGTTTCCAGTAACAATGAACGATTTGGGTGAGTCCTTGTGAACTGGGGAGCGGAACGATGCGAGGGCTTCCTGCGCAGCAACATAGAAACTATCGATCACGACAGATCCTTGCTTGAAGCCGTCAAGAGGGAGGGACAAAGGATCGTCTGCATTTGCAGGGACAGCGGTAGCGGCTGCGAATGGTCAATATAAACAGGTGTGCTCTGCTGTGACGGTGAAAGTCAGCATACCGTTGAAAATAACGACATTGGGAGGACCAAGCTGCTTGGTCACAGCTGCAAAGGCCGCTCGGACGCTATCGGGTTGAGTGATATCGACGACGACCGGGTAGAAGCCATCTTCGCCTTTGGGATTGCGAGACCCGATCGCGACTTTGTAGTTCTGAAGTGCCAAAGCCTTCGCGACAGAATTGCCGACGTTGGCCCCAGCACCGATGATGAGAGCAACAAGCTTAGAGGACATATTTCGAGAAGAGTGGGTGATGGTGTTCTGAGAATTGAGTGTGTCCATTATATAGGCCCATCCACATACGCCATCTGGAGCCACGCAGAACTGAATGTTGACGTTGTCGACAAATCAAGAGAAGCGCTTACATACAGACTTTCACACAACTTTCACACTTGCTGATTGAGCTAAAGCAGACACGCGTCAAGCATATCACGAGAGAACTTGGTCGAGCACGCGAAAGTGAACCAAACGAACTGAGGCTTACGTACTCTCATACTTACTGACTGAGCGGAGAATCTGTACGTCACGCATATCACGAAAGAATCCCGCGCGAAAGTCGAACAAATGAACTTCAGAATGTGCAATAAGAACAGGTTCCCCCATATTATGACTGTAGATGCCAGTCATGAACACAGTCTCAACGATTATGAGCCTGCAAGCCTGTGTCAGACATCGAGTCAGCCGCACATTATCCCTAATGCATATTCACGTACACACAACAGTTGCTTCCGGTCTACACATCTTCGGTACCGCGCTTCCGCATCTTCAAACGTTACCATAAACACTAAAGATTTTACAGACCTCCCTCGTCCAATCATCAGCAGGCAGACTTGATAGCACACAGAAGTGACTATGCCAAGTCAAATTGTATTGCCGCCCTAGCACAACTTCGTTGGGCTACGGGTAGTGCTATAGCTTTCAAGAAAGAAGTCGGCCGTATTCGCTGTCAAATAATTTAGAAGGTCGTATGTCCGTTCGATAGATGTAGCTTACCTCGTCAGGCCCAGTGAACACCGAACCTATGCGACCCTCCCTGATTCCCTCCCCGCTAAGCAACGGTACCCCGAATTCAGCTATCTCCGGAATACATTCCGTTGATAGAGGGAACCGCTTGGGCGAGCGCGACCAAGACACCGACAAGAAAAAAGTCGTTCCGTATGCCAGTGTCCAGCCTCCAGGGTAGGGATCTTGTCGACCTTCTTCAAGGTGATTGTCTATATACCGTTCCAATTTCTCTAGCCGTTCGACGCGCGACGATGCCGCCGTTCACGTTGAGGCGGTGGATGGAAGCGTACGCGTACTCAAATCGTATGCGCAAAGGTTAGCCAAGATTGCGACGACTTCAGATCGAGTCTGCAGGATGTACTTGGATTGAGAGACGTACATGATTGTCTGGACAGACTGAGAGACCCTCAACAGCCTCGCGGATATCATACCAATATTTGGCGAGGTGCCGATTGATGCGTTTGCTGGAGGATGGTCGTCAATAATGAGAGTAAAGCTTGGCTGAGTGAAGATCTTGGACAACTGTACTTTGAAACTGGTCGGTTTATGTTCAAGCTACCAAGATGACTTTCGACTGACATTGGCCGGTTTTCGATTGAATCGTGCTCACACGCTCAAGAGCCGAAGAGCCTCTGCCGAGATAGCCCTGACACCATCGAAGCCCGCTTTGCGAGTTTGGCGGGAACTGCCCGGCGCAATAACCAAGATCAAAACCATGCACGCGGCACGTCCTTGCGCGTATGTGTTCTAGTCGGGCGAGCATTCGAGGCTGAGTCCATCCATTCGACCTCAGTGCCGAGCCAGCCCACGCCGTAACCCGAGACCCTGTCGCTCCCACCCAACGACAGCTTTCCCCCACGCCTCGCCGGCGCAACAACCCACATCTGCGCGTTACGCAGCTTCATAGCAGAATCGTCGAGGCCGCGGAGCCGGAGACCCGATCTCAAGTTGATGAACAATTCTTACAGACGCTTCTACGCCTCCTGCTCATCGACCTTCTGGCGAGAGATTGCCGGCCGCCTCTTGAACTTGATGGTTGATCGTACGATGGATACGCTGACATTCTAAGAGTAATCTCAGTAGAGCACGCGAAGAAAGGAGGATCGACGTGTCTTGAGCTTTGTATAGCCAGCAAAGAGCTGCCTACACCGAGAGAAGACTGGTAGTTTGGCCGCGAAATGGTGATGCCTATAAGCCTAGCGGGGCGTCCAACCAGGATTCCACCGACAATGTAATGATCCTTGAGGGCCTCCCGCATAGGATACACGAGGGATGAATAGACTGCACCCTTGATTTCTCCTACATTGCGAGGTTCTGAGTGGATGAGTGGGTAATAGAAGTCTTCAATGTAAACCAAGACCCGATTTCGACTATCCACCCGGTTGATGAGATGCTGGATGGGATTCATGAGTCGAAGAAGAAACAGGCACAGAGACCGCACCATAATCCACTTGAAGGTCCTCGAATGACAAGTCCACGAGGTCCTCGGCGACTTTAAAAACTTAGAAGGACATATGTCAGTTCCAGCACGACTACGCGAGGGATTGTTCTCAAAGTTGTTCGCTATGCGTCGTTTCAGACGTCTACAAAGGCGACCGTGGGTGGAGGAAGCCAAGTTGGCCTTGCAGCGATGACGGACAAAGGCAAAAACACATTCATTCTCCGCCCGCTCTGTTACGCTCCTTGACTCGCAAAAGTTCGGATGCCTACTTACAGAAGATGCAATTTATTCATATGAGTATGTACACACAACAAGAAAATCATCGCTCTACCAAAAAGAGTGTATAGTACAGATGTAAACAAAGCGAGCGGAAGCGTAACGATGTCAGAAACGTGCGGAGAGGAAACATGCTATAGACAACTGAGGAATAAGTAACGATAAGGAATTGAGCCCGGGTGTAAATGCAGAGTTACTAAGTATGAGTATGGGTTCGGTACGATGCAAGACGACGTAAACAGAGCAAGCGATTCAGATGTGCGACGGATGTGCTGGTGAAATTGAAATGAAGACGATGGTATGATATTGGCGAGGGTCGATGGGCGAGATGGTTCCGAGATGGATTATTATGATGCTGGCGGGTTCTTGTTGATGATGCGGTGAATATTTGAGTGCTTTAACGTAAATATTCGTGAAGTTTCCTGTATTAAATCTGAGAGGGCCGATATGAGGTACAGTGTAAGTTCGATGGCGGTGAAGATAGGGCGCGTTCGTTGGAAGATAGCAATGAATGACGGCGAAATCGATGGAGATTGTTTTGATCCGGGAAGAATTTCTGTAAGCAAAAAGCAACGAACGACAGTGTCCTAGGGTACCGGGATCAGCGTTAGTGGAGCTGTTTCGTATCGAGCCAAACGACTTACTCGACGGGCAAGCAGTCTTAATTTCGTTCGATCAATATCCGTAATATGCACGCATACGGTCGCTGGACAGAGGCTCTCAGAATCGCTTCGAGAAAGAGAGAGTGTACACACAAGAGCCAGATGACCTTCGACCCCGTCTTACACCCACGAAGGGTGACAATGTGTCCTCGAATGCAGTCGTAGAGGAGAGCACGTTGATCCTTGTCCGCGGTCGGCAGCACGCTAGCAATCAATTGGCTGCCAGTCACAGACAGCGCCAAATCAACGATCATCGCCCGACGTGATCTAGGATCGAACGAGTTAGCAGCCGAAGAGAGCGAATCAACTAGCGGACCCGTACCCTTTCGCAGGTTCACACATCCTCCCAACGACACGGTCAAGGGTCTCCTTGCCTCCCTCCTTGAGAGCCTTGGTTATGCTCTTGTACCCTTGTTCATTTGTTGCGTAGTCGAGCAGGCCAGAGATGAGATGGTCAAGCGTGAGACCGCGGTGCTTGTCAGATCCATGTTCGAGGACTGCAACGCTGAACGTCAGTATGACTAAGGCGCGTAAAAGCCATGATCAACCCACTGTGTTGGACACAATACGAACCCCATTGGCTCTTCGCGACCTCACTAAATACGGCGACGCCCTGATTCAAGAGTTCATCGACAATACCGTCCTTGGCCGAATCCTCGAGATTCTCGAACGCATGCTAGGAGTTAAATCAGAAAGCGAAGGTCACCGGTAACTTATCATTCATACCTGGACAACGAGTGACCCTGTCTCATGACACGCCAACGCCGCCCACTTCCCTTTGAGGGACTTGTTGACACTATGAGATAAACTCATTAGACAGGAGACCCACAACGAATTGAATATACGTACTATGCGAAAATCGGTGGCGCCGGAGGAGTCCACGACAGCTCCATGATCTTATTCATCGTCAGGGATCCACACAATACAAGCTATAAGGAAGGCAGCACACCTTGCTCCAGACATGGCTGGCGTGTTTGTTCACGAGGGTCTGCGCGGGGTCACCGAGGAGCAGCTCGGAAACGATCAAGAGGCGAATGTCTTCTTCGCAGTCGAGCGCCTTTTGGAGGACATGGCAACCGTAACAGTTGGTCGCGAGTTCAACGATCCGACCTCTACGGCGGCGCGTCAGTGGATTGTCACTATTCGGACAAACGACCGTCTCAATAATGACCTCATGCAAGCAACAATCTTGCGCCTCTCCTCGGCAGTGGACGCGGCCTCGAGACACCTTTGCACAGCCCAATTACCAAAGCTGCGGAGATGTGAGGAGGTGTGCAGCGAAAGTTTATGAAGACAACTTACCGATGAGCCATCATCTCGAATCCTCGTGCACAGATGGCGTCGACAATTTTGCTTCGCTCGTTTGCATCTGCAACCTTGAGCTTTTGTTGTAGGAATATCGACGCCTGTTGGTCAGAAGACTTGATGATTCGGGAGACGAAAGAGTGGTATGGCGGCGAGGAGGACGGATGGAGCAAAGACAGAAAGTTGATAGGCTGGATGAGCGCTTGTTAGTTAGACTGTCAATGCGAAATCAACGCGACATACCTCGTGTGCGGATTGCGGAGACGAGTTCGCCGACTGGTACGAGAAGGAGCGGAGGCTCCCCCCAGCAGGTGGCTCCAGCGCGGCAGAGGAGGACATAACAAGTCCGTTATGACCTGGCTTGTCCAGTTGCTCTGGGTGGATCCAGTCGTTTGTCGAGTGGAGGTCCTGCTGGGACTGAACCGCCTGAGAGGAAGGCAAATGCCAATCGGGGCCGGAGGAGTTTTGAGTACGATTAGCGTTGACGACAGGCTCAGAGCGAAGCGTCAAGGGATGCGTAGGAATAGTAGGAGAGTGGTAGAGCGAAGGCGGGAGGCTAGTGGGCGGGGAGACCTGGTAATGCGAATGATGGTGGTCGAACGGCTTGTAGTTGAGGGGTAGCGAGTGTTGGGTAGCGCCTTGGAGGTACGCTGCATATGGGTCCGAATGGTTAGGACGCATCGGCGAGGTGGGCTCAAAGAGCAGGGAAGACTGGGGGATATACGATCCGGGCCGCGCCGTTTCGTACGGCGACTGCAGCTGCTTGGCGTCGAACGTCCGCGTCGGGGACATGTCAGTCGGCGTCAGCAAAGCGCTGGACACCGACGCGGGCGAGTACTCGGGCGAACCCTCAAACGTCAGGCTGAGAGACGGCTTGGGGTCGGGAGAGTTGAGGTTCAACGTCCGAAGGAGCTGCTCGACGTGCTGCACGAAGGAGATGTCAGAAAAGCCAGGATATATGCGCTCAAAAATGAGCTCACCGTATCGTCGAAGTCACCTGTAGGGCTGTTCCTTTTGCGGCCGTCGCCAATCGCGCCGACGATGCCATGCTTGGTCGGAGCATACATGTCAGCGGATGAACAGGTCGGCTGAACTGGGCCAAAGACGTCCTCGCGAGTGATGACCGGCTGCTGCTGCTGCTGGTGCATGACGCGTATCGCCTGGTCGTGCTCGGCGACTCGGGAGAACGAATCGAGCGTCTTGGGCCAGGTCGACTCGGACGGCTGGGGCTGGGGCGCCCAGATGGAGGGTTGTCGGGGTCTGTCGTCCATTACGATGAGCAGCGGCGAGATAGGAAGTGCTGGACGACGTGCGCGACGATGGAGACAGCTGTGAGGGCAAGGAAAAGAGGGATGGTGGTGGGTGGAGGACAACGTTCAGCGTCGCGAAAATCGCTTATATACGACCGTGGTGGGTGCTTCTGTGAAGGTGGCGATTCACATACTAAATCGGGAACGATATTAACCCAATTGGGGGTTGGCCACTCCGCCTCGGCTTCGCTTCCTCTGATTGCGAATCCTGTTCAAAGCAGGCATCCAATGCTCACAGAAGCTGACGTCCTCTGTCGCCAGTCGCGACGCACAAACCTCCACTCCGCCCGTTGCGTGCTTTCCCACCAGCCAAACTCCAGTCTCCAGCCAGGTCCTTTGATACTTTCGATTACTTACGTCCGATCCAGAGATTTGATTTTGCAAGGCAACGGTTGAGGTAAAGCCTTCCTCGAGGATAGTGTGGCGACATGCATAATCTTGAGTGTCTCTTTACCTTTACATTTGAAGACCGGCTACACTCCACTCACCTGGCACAAAGCCAGGGTGACTGTTCGACAAGGCCACGATTTCGAAAGAAGAACGATCGAATGAAATGTCGAGGCTCAAGGCACAGAAGATTCCAGCGATCTTAGTGTGGCGCGTTATTACGCGTCGGATGGGGCGGTTGCGTCTTGTTCAATGGGCAGTGGTTGCTGGAAAGTCTGTGCTTCTCTTGATTGACCGCGCAAGTTAGTGTTTTCCAGCCGTGCGGGTAGCGCAATATATGTCCTGACGATCTTGATCTCGAAGTGGAACCTGTCACTTCACAAATTCGGGCAGTGTGATTGTGTGATACCCAAGAAGAGCGGCCAAATCGGAGTCGTAACGACCGTAAACTACGCGGAGAAACTCCTAGACCCTCTTGTCAGACGAACATATAAGTTTGGTAGACAAAAACGCACCTTAAGACCGATGGGAAATACAGGTATACCAGGTCTTACCGGCACCCACAAACCAACCCATCTTAGATCGAATAAGAACACGGCACGGACCCGAGGGTGGTAAGATCGAAATCTTCGCGCGTGGAGTGGACAGACACTCAGAGAGAAGAACGTCTCTGCGTGGAGAGGTCAGGAAGACAAATCGGACGTCGGACAGAATCGGTTCCGCTCGAACAGGGGGCTTTTGGCTTCGGAAATAAACATACGCCCACTCGGGACTTTTACTGGCATCGAATTCGAAATGCACAATTTCGACAACTTCGACCCAAACGGTAGTTGGTTTCTTGCAATTGGCGGCGCTGAAACACTTATCTCTGAGGATGATGGCGCCTCTTCTTCGAGATCCGTACTTGTGCTCCCCCAATACCCTCGAGTGCAGAAGAGGACAAGTATGCACTGGTCAGACTGGTCTGCAGCTGCTAGCTGCTCGACCTCTGAAAGGGACCCTATGTAGATTCAACACGTCTCCGAGAAAGGGCCCGCCACTCTGTTTCTGCGGTTGCTCAATTCCCTGCACTCGCAAGTCAGCCCGCTCTGATTCGTCTTTGCCTTCACCTCGCCATGGAGATTTCGCGCTTACTTCAGAAACGTATACATCGTCATATACGCATGATCTGAGCGCGTCCGATGTCAACTACATTCATCCGCTGATCCTCGCAGAACATGTCCGAGACGTCCAGCAGTTGGCACGGCAGGCAAACGAGGATCAGGTTGGCGTCTCAAATCATAATCCGTGCTCATTTGCGCATCGGCGACTTACAGCGCATCTGAGTGGGCAAATCATGACATGCCTTGTTCTTTGAGATCCTGGAGTGGAATTTGCAGCTACCTTGGATCGTTCCCCCATGCTCATCGACTGGGTCAGGGACATCCCTTTCAAGTCCTCAAGCATGGCGGGTGTTGCCTTCATTCCTTTATTTATTGAAAGGTCAGACCTTCAGGCCTCGTGAACTTTCACATCATGTCGCAGATGTGAAGTCTGAGATTTTGCAATACTGCGCTTGACGTCCCACGGACCCACTCGGAGTAATCTGGAGTTCTCAGCCGTTGCGCGCAGAACCCGCGTCAGCGGCCGCCGGCGGCTTGGTATACGTCTGTACTTCCAGCCATGATACAAAGTTGATAAAAGTACACTACGACAACCAGCACGTACATCGTTCGAAAGGATCGACGCTACTTTGGGCTTTTTCCTGTACTCTTGTACGTGAAATCTAGTCTTCGACGACGTTCTCTAGTCTCGCGAGACAGAACGCAGAGCCCCCCCACGATAATGACCACAATAGCATGCATGGTAGCTTTCTCGTTGGGATCATCGAGCCAGACGCGCTTGAACCGTGTATCATCCGGAGTGATCCTCCTCTCGCAGAGTTCTGTAACATAGTTATTGCCCTGTTTTTCCGCATCTTCCCATAGCTCGAAAATACTCCAGCGACCCCACGTCCGAGTCTTTTGCTTGCCCAGATATCGGTAGCCCATGTAGTAGATGTCCTGAAGCTTGGTAGGAAGATTCCTCCCGGTTTCAAGGTTACACTGTCCCGGTTTCCATGTAGTGTTCTTGGCGTAGTTCGCGTCAAAGGACGCATTCTCGAAGGCTTCGATAATCGTTTGGTTTGTGCGAAGCCATTCAATGAGTTTGTCCATCTGTCGATGGTGCCGGTCGAGAAGTCTTGTCGTCAAGATGATGTGAGGAGATTGGGTGTTCCGCGGTAACGTTATGCCGAAGGTTCCCTCCAGAATGTCCCATAACTTGATGTTCTTGAGCTCCAAAACACATAGTAGGAGATTGAGGGCAAAGAACAGGTCCGCGCGGTGCGGCAAATCCGGATGTGTTTTGGCTTCGAGGACAAGGAAATTGCCGTTAATCACTCCTTCCCCGACGACGCCATTGCTACCCATCATACTGCGGTGCAGCATATAGGCCAATAGCGTCCGATTCACTTCCTCATTGACGAATTCCATCGACTCTTTCGACCTCGTGGCTTTCAGGTAACGATCAAGAAACCTGAATACCCACTTTGCATCGCCATCGAATGGCCTGTCGGTAATCATGGCCAGTGCATGATGGATCGGATGGACAACCTGCTCCCTGAACTTGAGAGCAAGGACAATCAGAAGCTTGCAACGAAGTGAAGCACTGCCAGACTCACTTTTGTGAGTGTCGAGAGGCAGGCAAATTCGTAGAATACACGCTGTTCATCATCATGCTTGAGCCGGAGGAGACCCTCGTCAAACAGATACCGTAACATGGCATTAACGTCCAGCAGAGAAAAGACTTTGATCTTGGTAGAATCCTCGGATACAAGCTCATTGGGGATGATGTCTGTGTACACATGACGAAGGGTTCTGTTGGTTGTGCGTTGGGGGAATTGTTTATTTCGGAGGAGAGCCTGGATGTGGGCACCCCAGTTGTCTTTCCCTCGGAAATACAAAGCTCGCATGGGCGCACCAAAATCGGACGGAATTATTTCGGTGGACAGCTGTGTGGCGCGTTCGCTGATTTTGGAACCCCCGAGATCTCGAGCAGAAGCCTTGAGTGCGAGGAGCATACTGTGTACCAAAGAGCGTGGGTGTTGTCGAAGAACGCTGGTTTCCACATTATGCAAATACTGCGGCATCCAGCCGAAGGCCACACCATACGCCGCCTTCAGCTCGTCATCCCAGTGCTTCCTTCCAGCAGCAACCAGAGTGCACGCCACAAGCTGCGAGCGTAACAGTCCGGCCAGTCCCAGAGTAGAAGGCAACTCCGCCAGCATGTCATTGACGCGCTTGGCGCCCTCAATCGAATGGCATAGAGCTGGAGACGTCCCTTGGAGATACACCTGGGATATCACACCCGAGAATTTCTGCGCATTGTAGATGACTCTGAAGAAATGGGTATCAAGCATGGTGCATAGGTCTGTCACCGAGGGGAGGGTTGAGGAATGGGGAACTTGGGTGATTGACAGTTTCTCAACCTGTCGCGTAAGTGCGTCGTATCTTCTGACAAAAATGACGACCGAAGGGCCCTCAAGCTCGTCATCGAGGGTCGACGTTTGTTGCTTTTCAACATGATCCTACAGAGGTCAGTCAGCAATGGCGGGTCACAGTTGGGAACAACAACTTGCAAGAACGTGTTTCATTGCATGACGACCTGTCTTGTCCCCCAGGAACGTTTCGGCGGTTTGACCGGTAGTGAAGAACGAGAGCTCAGAATTGTACTCCGTTATGAATGCAAATATGACCCCCTCAATACATCTAGATAGATTGTCGCGAGCCAGCTCGATGGTCATGGGCATTTCAAACAGATCCCCAAAATCGAAGGTCATGACAAAATCTTTCGATGGGGCATGCTGCCAGTGCTCATCGACATCGGCGGGCCACCATGCCCGGGCGGCCAAGTTGGTGACGATTTTGCGTAGAGTTTTGGCCTTGTGGATGTCGTAGAAGAGTTCAAGCAGAGACAAGGAACGCAACGAATCGCTTTCGCACAGGGGGGGAGCAAAGATTCCATGGGTAGTACCTTCTAATTTGAGAATATCTCTCATGGCAAAAGTAGGATCTGGGAACAAAGCACCCCGTTGCCGAAGATTCTTGACAATGTCCCATGGAGGTTCTTCCTATGTATAACGCTTTAGCTCAGTTTTGGGGAAAAAAAATGAAGGCTGGCGGCCCGGCACGAACTAGGCGAACACGAACACCATCACGACCGCAGAGGTAGACTGGTCGCTCGTCATATTCCTCGCTTAGCCACTTCGGAACCTCGAGACGTCGAAGCTGTATCGAATCAAGTTCGACTATGACCGCCGGTGGACTACGATCGGGGGCTGAAGCCGGCGCAGGCAAACGGGCATGTTTGGTTATCTCTTTGCCCAGCTGAGAACTGGCCGCCCGCTTGAGTCTGACTGCCGCGTCACTCTTTGGTTTCCGATAGACAGCAAGGTGGATGAGATCGTCCGCCCCGTCGAAGAACGTGGATGGAAGGCCGTCTCGTAGTGGGTCCCGGCGTGTCTGATGATCCTCAAATTGAAGGATAGCACGTTGCGAATTTTGAATGTTGATAACAAATATGCGAGTTTCGTCGGGCACGAAGTCGCACACATCGCCATTTGGCAAGCCGGGTGGACAATGCTCGCGGTGGCCTCGCTCCAAGCCCTCAATTATGAATGGTATATCGATCAGTTGACCATTCTTTGGCGAGTACATGGAGACCACATTGGGACGTTCCGGTTGGGTGTGGAAGTGATGAACAAGCAGACAACGAATCCCAGTGCGATCCGACATAGCGCTGGGTAGACTAGAGAAGGGGTCAAGCCACAATCAGCATGATCGCGATCGCGATGAGCAGGGTCACGTGACTCAGCCATTGTTGGACGGCCGGCACGGAGACGGAGCTTGAATTGCAGCTTATCCTTAACAACCACAGCTACGCCTCAAATGTCCTCGGACATTACAAACTTTTTGGACTCCTCCGAATACTCCTTGTTCGATGAGCCTGACTATGAGATGGACGACGCGCATTCGGACCATTCGTCCAATGGCTCTGGTGAGCAAACGTTCCTTGACCCAGTTCCTTGCTGATATATTGTTCAGACTCCTCAGACGACTCCTCCGACGTGGTTTCCGTGATTTCAGGCTCAACCATGGTTGCTACACCCCTCACAAGCCCTAATCGGAAGCAGGCATTCTCTGCTCCTCCCAGCCCCGGGAACGAAGAGACCACTGTTGACCAGTCACCGACCCCTGAACGACCCCGTCCTGATGATTGCGCCGTGTGGTACAAGCCACCCATCCGAACCTCGCAATACACCTTTCGGTCTCCTGAGGATTTTGACTTTGTACGCCAATCCACACTCGAGAACCCACAAAAGTTGATTGATCCTCCACAGCGCCAACCACCTCTCTGTAATGCCTTTGTACGATTCGGAGTCAGACCCGGAACCGTCTGGGTCGACAAACTGCGGTTCATACCCTCTCTCTGCCCTCGAATTCCCAATCAGCGCAAACTGCGTATGATTCGTCGACCGTCAGGGTTCGGACTGTCGACATTCATCAATGCCTGTGTAGCCGCTCATGACCCTGACTATACTTCTCTCTGGCGCTATCTTTATGGACCGCCCGCTCCTAGTCGATTTCGCGAGGAGGCCACTGACCAACCTCTGGTGCTCGTCATCCACATGCAAGAAGCATTTGCCGATATGACCGGCGACGTGCGCAAACAGTTCGATCACTACATGAACAAAGCACTTCAATTCTTCCTACAACGATACCATAGCAAATTAGGCATCGCCGAAGGCGATATCGGCAACTATGTCTCCCCAAGGTCTGATCTGAACTTTGCTTCAGTCATGGTCAGTCCCTTCCTGACCTTGTTTGCTACGTGCTGACTACCTTTCTAGAGCCTTGCCACTCGTTTCGACAGGCCACACCAGATACTGCTTTTCATTGATGACTTCAACTATCCGTTCATCCACGCGACGCAAGAGAATGCAGTCTACATTGGGTCCGCCATCAAGCGATACCTCGTGTCTCCTGCCTTGGATGCCATCAAGAACAATGACATCGTCGGTGGACTGCTTGTTGGTCGTCCGGCCTCGGAGGAAACGTCCTGGAACAAATTCGATGGGCGGGATATTTTCGCGCCTATTGCCTGCGATGTTTCGGATACCAGCGCTACCCATGACGCGTTCGGTTTCACAATGTCGGAGGTCAAAGCACTGGTGCAGGAAATCTTGCAAGACGTTGAGGCCCGATCGGAGGTGGTTGCTGAAGTGGAAGCAAGTGAGGATGTTTACCGTTGCGGGAAACACCTGGAATACTCGATGAAGAGGGTTATCGCCATTCTTCGACAGCGAATTGGTTGGCGACCTAGTCCACACTATAATCATGACGTCTGGGAAACCGAGGAGGAGGAATAGGGACGCCCATCGCCATCGCTATCATTACATTGCTCTCGAAATTGCATCGCTACTCCTTGTACAATACACACACTTGTAACTTCCCTTGAACCTGAACATGATCATGCTGGATTCAGACGACTCCAACTGACTGAGTGTCCGTCGATTTATCCAGCGTTGACTATCATGAGTCGGCTCAACAAGGCTCACAAGGAAGTCTGCGTCGCTCGAAACCACGCACTGACTTGCTCGAGTATCCAAAGGGAAAAGACCAGTCTGACCAGGATGTGTCATTGAGGTGGACTGTGCTTCGACGGAGTTTGAACTGCAGCTTGTCTTTCAGCGACCCTCTACGTCTCAGATGACTTTGGCCGACTTTGAAGATATAGACGGCTCCTATGAGTATTCCTTGTTTGATGACCTTGAGTATGAGGCGCACGATGCGCACTCGGAACATTCACCTGGGACCCTTGGTGAGCACATTCGCGGAATAAAAATTGAATTGTCCTTTTTCATGCTACACAGACTCGCCAAATGAGCCGTCAGGCGTGTTTTCCGTAAGTACAGGTGTAACGATATTTGCCGCACCATTCATGAGACCCAATCGGAAGCAGGTGTGCCGGTCGCGCCCAGAACTTCCCCGACCTGATGACTGTCCACTGTGGTACACGCCACCTATTCGAATCTCACAATCTATGCTTCGGTCTTCCGAGGATTTCGAATATGTCTGTCATTTCCTTTGAAGTTCACAAATGCAAATTGACTGCTCATAGCGCCAGCCACCTGTTGACGACAATTTCTTACGATTTGGAGTCAGACCTGGAACCGTCTGGATTGACAAGATGCGCTTCGTACCCTCACTCTGCCCTCGGATTGCCGGACAGCGTAAGCTGCATATGATTCGTCGACCGTCAGGGTTCGGGCTGTCGACATTCATCAATATGTGTATGGCTGCCCATGACCCCGTCTATGCTACGATCTGGCGCTATCTATACGGACCACCCACTCCTATTCCATTTCCGGTGGAGGTCTCTGGCGAAGTCCTGGTCCTCGCACTCTACATGAAAGAGGCGTTCACTAACATGAATGGCGACCTGGACAAACAGTTCAATGAATATATGATCACTGAACTTCGATTCTTCCTTCATCGATACCACACAAGATTAGGCATTGCCGAAAGCTCTATCAGCAACTATGTCTACAAAAGTTCCTACTCGACTTTTGCCTCAGTCATGGTCAGCTCATTTTCGGTCTCGTCTTCTAGCTACTGAACCCCATCCTAGAAGCTAGCCACTCGCCACGACAAACGACACCGAATCTTGCTCTTCATTGATGACTTCAACCACCCATTCATCCACGCGACGCAAGAGAACGCAGCCCAAATCGGGTACGCAATACATCGACATCTTGTTCTTCCTGCGGTGGATGCCATCAGTAATAACGACATCGTTGGCGGCATGCTAGTTGGTCGTCCAACCTCCGAAGAGACGTCTTGGAACAAGTTCGATGGGCGGAATATCTTTGCACCTATTGCCTGCGATGTTTCGGACACCAGCGCCAATCATGGCGCATTTGGTTACAAGCTGCCTGCCACCCATGGCGTGTTTGGGTTCACGATAGTGGAAGTCAAAGCACTGGTGCAGGAAATGTCGCAGGACGCTGAGACCCAATTCCAGGTCATTGCGGAAGTGGAAGCCAGCGAGGATGTTTATCGTTCTGGGAAGCATGTGGACTACTGCATCAAGACAGTACTCGCCATTCTACGACAGCGGATTGGGTGGCAACCTAATCCAATGTATAGTCGTGACGTCTGGGAAAGCGACGAAGAAGAGTAGGGACGCACATCGCCATCGCCATCATCACATCGCTTTCGAAACTGCATCGCTACTACTTGTACAATTTTCACTTGTATCTACTCCTACAATGTTCGGCTTGGACTCTCTTCTCGTGGGTACGAAGGCCTGTGACGGCTGTCAACGTTCGAGTTTGTATATCATAGAGTGCACGGAAATACACGCGCACAGAGTACTGAACTTGCAACTCTTTCCAGTTTCATAGAATGATGCACTCAACTCGCTCATAGAGATTGTCATGGGCTTCTTGCCCGTCATACTCGATCATCATGGTTGTCACGAACAAAGTATTGGTATTCAGCCCATCCAGCGCCTGTGGCAGTTGGCGTCAAGGACGTTGGAGCGCGACTAAATGAACTTTGATTAAGACAAAAACCACCGACGATTGAAAGGCCTCGTTTCTATGTCGTGTCGTAGAAGACCCGCCTGCGCCGCAAGACCGGACGTTCAGTGCAGAATGTCTCCGTCGTCGATGTTCCAGCCTGCTGCAGATAAGCAGCGGCAGCGGCGAGAATAGGGAGAGACGAGCAACCTTGTCTGATGTCGGTCAACCGATGAACGGACGGAGTCTTAGGGAGAAGAACAAATGGCTCACGAGAAAGGGAGAGCAGGACGAACACATATCTTGAAGAACTCGTAACGGAGTTGAACAGACTTCAACAGAGTCGGCCAGAACGCGTCGAGGGCGTCTTTGGTTGACGCTAGCCCTTTCGCTACGGTATTGAGGATGGTCGGTGCAAGAAGGAGTGCCAGGTGCATGTCGTGGAGTCATTAGTAGGCGCACCGAGAGAAGTCCCAATATATAACCGCCGTGAGCTGAAAGCCGCCTGCGTTCAAATGAAGGCTAACATCAGGCCAACATACTGTGAGAATGCACATTGAAGAAGAAGATCAAGAGCAGGTCCTGAACTGAGCAGATGAATTCCAGTCCACGGAAGGAAGGAGCGGAAGGAAGGAAGTGTACACGGTCATGTGCTGCGATGTGCGTTCTCGGTGCCGGTGACTCAACTCAGAACCCTGCCTGTACATGTGCGACCATGAGCTCCAGACGATCAAGCAGAATAGCTGAAAAGCAGAATGCTCAAGTCAAGACTGAACCTGCTCCCAGGGCGCGTAAGAAGCATGCTACAGGTGCACAGAGCAAAAGGTCGCAAAGGAAAGTCGAAGCAAATGCTAGCCGCGGAAAACTACAGCAAATGACAACCATACCGCTGGATACGCTTTACGAGGTGTTTTGGCTCTGCTCAGGCCCGTGTGTCTACTTATTGACCGCTAGATTTTCTCACATCTTGATCCCTTGGACTTGCTGCACATGGCTCGCGTGTCGAAAGTCCTCCGTGGGCTCTTACTGACCAAGAGCTCTCGTTTCGTCTGGACGGCTGCGTTTGACAACATAGAGCTGGACTCTCGTCAGCTTCTGTACGACCTGTCTGAGCCAAAGCTCGCGCATCTCCTCTTTGAGCTGCGATGTTCGGTACGCATCTGGTATCAAGTGCACTTTAATTACTTATTCCCTGAATTTACAGAGTTGCGGTAAACGTTCCCTCAAATACGTAGCGTGGGAGATGCGGATGAAGTTCTGCAATGCCTGTCTCCAAAGCAAGACTATGTACGTGGACAGTGGACACTGAGTGTTAGCTCATTTTCTTCCTGATATTTCGCAGTGTAGCGCCGGCGCGCATTGTCGACAAGGATGGTCGTGCCAGACAGGCACTCTTCAAGGGACCGCGAGACGAAAAGCTTGCTAATATCACCCCTCGCTTCGTTGCTTACGACGAGAACCCCGGAGATGACTTCTATTGGGAGCGATATCATGGTCGATACGACCCCGAGATTCACCTTTCTCATGGTAAGTGTTCTCGACAATCCCTGTTTCCCGTTACTGGCCCGCTGATCATGTTTGGAACCTGAAGCCAGAGAAGACACCTTCTATAATCTCGCTGCCTTGGATGAGCTACGCGAGGACTGCGCGCAGATGTCGGATCGCGAGTTCAAGAAATGGTATAAAGAGCAGAAGGAGTTGTATGCCGAGCTCGCTGAAGAAAGCAGGCAATTGGAGAACTATGTCGAGTGGCAGGAGGAGGAGCGAGTCAAGAGATCTAAGGAAGAGAAGGGGAGCCTGCAAGCTTGATCTCAATCGTGAATCAAAGTTGCAGTAATTGTCCATCATCGATGGGGTCCATACAAGGATCTGCCTGTCTATTCTCTGCATACCTAAAGAACAGTTTTCTCGACACTTGATGCGTCCTAGAACAGACTGGCACCTCATACCTTCGTGACCTTCAGGCATCTCTTGTAGTTCAGTTTGCATTGCCCGGTTCCTAATAGTAGGTTATGCGCTCCTTGTCTCATGTACTTACCATTCTTCAGGCTTTGGGTGTACTCATTCGTTTTCAGAACATATCACAACACTGTACGCGCCACACTGTCTTCTTCGTTCTGTCAGACACACTCTTACATACGCTGATCGTATCTACCCTCCACGCGGAGTACAGTAATCTAAAGCTACAATAAGGATTGATATATTGTCCATGCAAAATGTCTAAGCTGATAGTCCGGTCGCTTTAGCCCGCGCAGCGGTGAGCGATACCAATGCCCCAGAAGTCGTACTGATGGCAGCATTACCCGCCTCCAACGAAGAGGCGATTGCTGACACGTTGGTGTCGGAGGAAAGACCGGGAATGGTGAGAGGGGACAGGGAGGTGGCGGACGCGCTGGCTGTGATCACCGAGGATGCAGCACCTTCGGTTGAGGATGCGGCTATGCCGGTTGCGGATGCAGCTATGCCGGTTGCGGACGCGTCGGTTGCGGATGCGGCTGCGTCGGTTTCGGATGCAGCTGTGTTGGTGGAGGATGCCGCGCCGATGGTTGAGGATGCAGCCGCGTCGGTTGCAGACGCAGAGGCCTCATCCGTGCAATGAGTGGACGAAGCGCCGGCACTGGCACTGGCAATGACCGCGCCGGGATCCAGAGTCACGATCGTCGCACCAGCGGCGCTGGCGGAGGCGATGAGGCTGGACGCGTCCTCGGGGCTGAGGGTGACGGTCGCGGCAGCGGACCCGATGGTGATGGTCGGAACCGCAGTAGTGCTGGCTACCTCGGTGGAGGAGGGTGTAAGGGTAATGGTCACGGTGACTGTGCCACCAAGCGTGCTGTTGTTAGTTGCCGCACTGGCGTCGGCACTCGGCGTATCGTCGCTGGCAGTGGTGTTCGTCGCCGCGTCGGTGCTGTTTCCAAAGATACCGCCACTGGCGCCTGTAGCAGAGATGACTGAAAGAGCGTCTTTCTCGCTTGTGCATTGCAAGAACTGATCCGATGGCCATGAATGATGAGTTTAGATAACGCAAATGGAGGATACTGACCGTTCCATTGGTGCGAATCTCTGGAAGAACGAAGCATTGAGACCCGCTAGGACAGTCCTGGGTGGTCCAAGCGCTGTTCTTGCACTCAGCCAGTGCGCTCGAGATACAGGCGATTTGTCCAGCTACAAGCGTATAAGTATTAGCTTCTTTGGTGCATGTGCGTATAGAGAATCGACGTACTCGTGCATGAATCGTTTACAGACACTTTTTGGAAAGCAACGTTCTCAGCCTGGGCTGTCTTTCCGTTGGCCTCCAGGGTGGATGCGTCGAGCGTCGGTCGGCCGTTTGCCACTGAGAGGGCAGAGAGAGCGAAGGTGAAGAGCGTGAAGGAGAACATGTCGTCGTAAGAAAAGCGTCAGAGCACCGGGCTCGAGAAAGTGAGAGAGGAGAGGAGAGGAGGAGATGGGCGTGGTCTTCATTTTCCAAACAAAAAAGCCAGGCTTTATAGTGCAATCCCTTTTAGAGAACAATAGCGCTTGGTCGGGGAGTCCGGACAAAGACCATTGTCGCTATTTTGGACCACCGGCCCGACACGCCGGCTCCGTGGGAACGCTTATCCAATCAGGTCAATTTTGGTGACGCTGCAGAGCCCACCACCGACCCCGTCCACCGACTCGACTCGACATCCAAAATGGTGAGTCTCTCGCAGGCTGTCGCGCTGTCCGCGCGCTCTGGTCTCGCTGCTCCAAATCGCTGGAAGCGCGCAGAGATGCGCTGGATGCGTTGGATGGATCTGGATGACCCGAACCGGATGGAGAGCTGATACGTGCCCGACAGACAAAGAAAAGAAGAAATGGCGGCCGCAACAAGAAGGGACGCGGCCACGTCACATTCATGCGCTGCTCGAACTGCTCGCGCTGCGTCGGCAAGGACAAGGCCATCAAGCGCTTCACCGTGAGGAACATGGTTGAGAGTGCGGCCGTGCGGGATATCAGCGAAGCGTCCATCTACCAGGGTGCGTCTCCCCCTCCAGCCTTGCCGTGCATTGCGCTTAATCCATCCATTTCAGAATACGCCATCCCCAAACTGTACATCAAAATCTGCTACTGCGTCTCATGTGCCATCCACTCGCACGGTATGTGCTTATCTGCCCATCCATATCCCCCGTCACCCAACTCTTCCATCAGTTGTCCGTGTACGTTCGCGAGAGGGCCGCAGGAACCGTGCCCCTCCCCCACGAGTCAGGTGGAAGGACGGAAAGAAAGTAAACCCTGCTGTCGCCGCTGCCGAGGATGCCAAGGCTGCCGCTGCCGCAGGAAAGGCATGAGCTATGCTATCACTCTACCCTACGCCTTGTATTATGTTGTAGCGAGACATGCTTTTCTTTTCCCCATCCCCATCGTCGTGCGAGCAAAGATGTGCGCTTCTTTCGACACGGCAAAGCTACATCTGTGCCGAGGGAACCGGACTACCACACCATCTGTGTCATCTGGCGATGGTTTGATTGTGATAGCGGAGGGTCGAACCCTCGCGCAGCCGGGAGAGACCCATCCGCCGCGTCCAGTCGAGCAAGCAAGAGCTTTCTTCCCACGCACAAATTTTTGCTCCTTCCCTCATTACCTCTGCAGTACCTCTCGTTCATTTACTCTACGCACTCGTATCACTATCCCATCAGTCTCTAATTTTGCATAATGTCGCAGCCTCCGTCGTCTCAGCTGCACGGACTCAATTTTGGTCCTGGCGGCAGCGCCTCCAGCCAGGGATCAGGCGCAGCTATGCCAGCCAGCCAAGGATCTCTCGGCTCTTCGAGCCAAGGAGCCGCCACAGGGAACTCTAGCCAGGCAACCGCCAACTCCAGCCAAGGCTATCAGTCCAGCCAAGCGGCTAACGGACAACCCGCCAACCAAGGTTCCGGCAACGCCGCCAGTCATGGTGCTCCCGCTCACCAAGACGTCGCCGGGCAGCAGCCCAATGCCTCCAGTCACGCTAGGACACATCCACCTTTGCCCCCGCTTCACTCACTGTTCCCCAGCTCGCTTAACAACGGGAACCGGGCCCAGCAAGGCCAGACTCAGCACGCTGGCGCAACTCACGCTCACGGAGGCGGCATCCCTCCCTTACATGTCCCAGCGGCATCTCAGGGCAGCGGCACCACCTATCAAGGCGCCAATTCCATCTACGCAGCCCACGGCGCCAACTCCGGAGTACCGCCTGGTCCACCGCCTGCGCCAGCACCTCCAGCCTTCGCGGCGAACACCGCACCTGCTCCTCCCCCGCGACCCGGTCAGCTCCTCTACAGCCAAGGTCCGACCGTTCAGTCTGCCGCGGCGTCGTACACTGCAGACGAACCTCGGAAAAAAGCCAAAGTCGTGCTGCCGCAGATAATTCCCGGCTTCAAGGTCTCTCCTTATGAACCGAGTGAGTCATTTACTCTTTATTCTGCACATTAGCAGCGAAATGCGCTATCCGTACTTCCTTAACTCCTTAACTCCATACCTCCATACCTCCTTACTTGTGCTCTCATCCTTAAATCCTTACTCTCCATGCTCAATCCCTGACTCCTTTCCTACAGTTATTCCCCTGAAGGTCGATAGAGCTATCGAGGACTTTCATTACGTTCCGTACTCTGCTCTTGTAAATACGTCGCGCGCGCAGGCCATCAGTGGCGACGAAGAGTTGATGATCTCTCATAACGGTGGATTTGTCGTCAAGGGTCTGAGCCGTGCCGGCGAGGATATGATATCCCATGCGGGGTGGTCGAAGGTTGCCCCCACCGTTGTTGAGCGTGTTCGGTTCTACCACGGTGACGAGAGAGCCAATGCCCTGCATGCACATCACAACAATGTGGCAGGTATTAACGCCGACTTCGGGTGGGCTGTCGCTCGAGCCTATGATATCGAGCAGCGCGAAAGGCTCGCGTCTAACCCTGCTCACGACATTGCCGCGCCCGACCAGGGTTCTGTAAACAGCATTGCCATTCGATTAGGTTGGAGGGCTAATGCAGCTCCAGTGAGCAATACCTCCTACATGCCAACGCACGGTGGCAAGCGCTCTGCTCCTCAGGACTTCCAAGACTCACCTTCCAAACGACACAACCATTCCTTTCGCCCCGACCACAGCAACTCGCGCACCGACTCGTCCGCCTTCTGCTTTCGGTGCGGCTACACCGGCCACCTACCCGCCTCGTGCCCAAACTCGCAGACGACCGCTGGAAAGCCAGTCGCGCCTCTGGCAACAGGAACGTCGAGCCCAAACTCCATGCTTGCCTCAAACGGCCGTCAATATTGCTTCAGCTGGGCTAAGAAGTCCTTCTGCTCCTTCGGCAAAGCATGCTATCATGAGCATTCGTGCTCTCTGTGCCACGCCCCCACACACGGCGCATCCCGCTGCTCTAGCAAGCAGTGAAGACCCCCGTTGCGTGGTCACACCTCTCCTGGTTGACAGGATTCGTGCTGTACTGCAACGCTTTGGTATCCTAGAGGCCTGGTCACACGTTCTGGAAGGGATCATTCACGGTTTCTCAACCGGTGCTGCTCCCGTTACACAAACTCATTTATTTCGAAAATCACACTTCATCTTCCCTGGATACAGCATTCATAGACTCTTACATTGCTCAGGAGCAAGCCGCGGGTCGATATTCGCGAGGCTATCAGCCTGCCGAGCTCGAACAGATCATCGGTCCTTTTCGCACTTCACCCTTGGGGCTAGTACCCAAACCACACTCCGACAAGCTTCGCCTGGTTCAGGATCTATCATACCCTCGCCGCGACCCATCTATCCGCTCGGTGAACGCAGACATCAACTCCGACGACTTTCCGACTGCCTGGGGCACCTTCGCCGAGACCTGCAAGCTCATTCTGTCACTGCCCCCTGGCTGCAAAGCAGCCACCTTCGACGTGTCAGCAGCCTATCGCCTCACTCCGATCTCACCCCTCTCACAGAATGCGCTGTGCATTTACTGGAAAGGTCTTGTCATAGTGGATCGGGCTGCATGCTTCGGCCTGACGTCCAGTGCCGGCATTTTTGGCTCTGTGGCAGACCTACTCGTCGCAATCTATCGTGCCCACGGCATTCGGCTCTTGCTAAAATGGGTAGACGACTTCTTCGTAGTGCGACTACCGGGAGAGACGTGGACAGAGGAGGATTTTATCCGTATCACTGGCGATCTCGGAGTGCCTTGGAGTTGGGACAAGCTTCGCCGCTTTGCCTCCACTCAGCGCTACATTGGCTTCGATTGGAACCTAGACTCAAAGTCTGTCTCTGTCCCCGAGGAGAAACTTTCTCGGACGATGGATCTTCTCGCAGATTGGACGGCGCCAGAGGCTCGGTTCAAGGTGTCCGAGGCCGAGTCCTTACATGGCAAGCTAATTCACATCTCTTGCATATTCCCACTCATTCGCCCCTTCGTTCACTCCATCACTCGCTTTATATCCTCTTTCACCTCTTCTCGTGCCCATCTTCATGTCCCGAGCGCTCTCCACGCCGACTTGTCCTGGGTGAGAGACATCATTTCAATGTCGCCCAATTCATTCGCAATTCAGCAGACCGAACCCATCGACATCGATTGGTGGGGAGACGCCAGCACGTCGTTTGGTATCGGCGTTGTAGTGGGTCGGTATTGGGCAGTCTGGAAGTGGGCACCCGGCGTTCGCGTCGGTCCACACCAAGAGTACGACATCGGATGGGCAGAGGCTGTCGCCATCGAACTGGGCCTTCTGTTGTTTCTTTACGTCGGTGTCTCACTGCACCACTCATCGAATCATTTTCTGGTCAGATCCGACAACGCTGGCGTGGTTCAGACGCTCAATCGTGGCCGCTCACGGAGCTCGAACACCAATACCGTCCTCAAATCCATTTATTCCATTCTCGCAACAAATGGACTTCGCCTGTCTGCAACGCACGTTACAAGCAGAGAGAACGTGGCCGATGCGCTATCCAGAGGAGACATCGCCGCTTTCCTTCGTGGTTTTCCCACTGCTTCCGAACGGATTCTGCTTCCCCTTCCTTCTCACCTATCGCATGCATTGACCCAGTTATAGTGCTCCCCGCCATCTCCTCCCGTGTTGTCCCTTCAATTGACAACCCCTCTCAGTTCGAGTTGGAGGAAGCGCGCGGTCTTCAACTTCAGCCATCACCTCTTCGCCCTCCGTGCGCCGCAGATCAGCGCATTTTCCTTTGGAAGGGCGTGAACTCCCCACCACATCACGTCTTGCAGTCACTCACTCTCTTTCAAGGACTCGCCGACCTCGCAAGCCACGCGTCGTTGAGGGACACTGGCGCTTACGGCGCCGGTCTGAGAAAGTTTCACATCTTCTGTGACGTGTTCTCCATTGCTGAGGCTGATCGCTTGCCAGCCTCGTTTCCTCTCTTGCATTCGTTTGCACTCTGGGCAGTGACCGACCCGGACCCCAGCAATCCCCTCTTCTCGTCTAACGCTGGTATACCCTTCGAGACGGTGTCCGTCGACACGGCTCGGAAGTACCTGTCAGCTGTACGAGCATGGCATATTGCACAGGGCTTCCCTCCTCCTCTCTCCGACACGGACTTAGATCGCATCAACTGGAGTCTTCGAGGAATGGCTAATGTACAAGCCTCTAAGCGCCGGCGCCCACCCCGACCTCCCATTACCATCACAATGCTCCGCGCGATCCGCGCCTCTCTCGACTTGTCCAACTCCTTCGACGCGTGCATCTGGGCAATATGTTTGTGCGCGTTCTTCGCTCTGATGCGCCTTGGCGAGGTGACAGTGAAGACTCGCAGCGCCTTCAACGGCTCGGTTCATGCAAAGCGAAGCGACGCGCACTTTGGGCATGACTTGAACAGCCGAGTCTATTGCAAGATCTCCTTACCGACGGCAAAGACGGCCAAGCCAGGCGAGTCTCAAGACGTCTTTCTCGTACAGCAGGATGAGTTCTGTCCACTCGAGGCCTTGCGCAACATGGCATCCGTTACTCCTGCTGGCGCATCAGACCCTCTTTTCTCGTGGCGCGACGGCCATGGCACCATCCGGCCCATGACCAAATCAGCTGCCATGAAGAAGATTAATTCGATCTTACTCGCCTGTGGATGGGGAACATCCTTTGGGCATTCCTTTCGCATCGGTACCCTTTTTCCTTGCCGTTCACACTCTGCGACACACCCTCATATTTCTGCACAGGTGGCGCCTCTTTCTACCTCGCCAAAGGTGTAGACCCGGAGATTGTTCGCATTGCCGGGCGGTGGAAGTCCTTGGCTTACGAGATCTACATCCGTTCCTTTGAGAACATTGCTTCGCAGCACCTTGCCAACTTAGCCTAACGTACGTCTTCTACCACTCGACTTTGGTTGGGCTGGCGGCTGAATCACCCGCAGTTGGTCTCGTGGCGGGTGAGCGGGCGATCCTTCCGCGTCCGAGCATTCACATGCCCAGCCCAACCCTTCGCCTGCTTTCCTCACACGCGCGATTGTCAGACGAGACTGGAATTGTGATAGCGGAGGGTCGAACCCTCGCGCAGCCGGGAGAGACCCATCCGCCGCGTCCAGTCGAGCAAGCAAGAGCTTTCTTCCCACGCACAAATTTTTGCTCCTTCCCTCATTACCTCTGCAGTACCTCTCGTTCATTTACTCTACGCACTCGTATCACTATCCCATCAGTCTCTAATTTTGCACCCACCCACCACTCCCTTAGATTGTCTAATATCTCTAAACAAGTGTTTACATTGTAGTCATGTCCCTAATTCCGTGTTCAGTTTGCATCCAATCTATTTACATCGTTGGCAGTCCGCCGTATGTCGAAGCAGGTAATCGCTGAAGTGCCCGCCCGCCCTGAGCGGGCGATCCTTCCGCGTCCGAGCATTCACATGCCCAGCCCAACCCTTCGCCTGCTTTCCTCACACGCGCGATTGTCAGACGAGACTGGACAATTTGGCAAGCCTCGCCTCTCCGATCAACGTTTCTGAAACGCCCGGCATACCGAGCATTGCTGCACCCACTTCCTTTGCGACCCCTTCAGGAGACACAGTCTTCACCTCGTCCAATCATGCCCGAATGGTATCTGGGAGGAACCATTCTACCATCGTCTTCGTGCTCAATGACTCCTGCAGGCACCGTGACCTTCACGAGACTGGCGTTTGCGCACTGTACCCTAGGATACCACATGGAAACGGTATGCGCTCTGGCAAGTCTCACCCGGCACCGTTCCAGTCAACGGTTTCGTCTCTCCAAAATATTTACTTATAAGTGAAGCCAAGCTGTACTCGCTAAATTCAAGGTACTGTTACTTGGCGAGGAGGGAAACAGGGAGGGCCGCATAGGCCTGTTCACTGGGGACTGTCATTGAAGGGCCTGACGATATGCTTCCAGGCTCTGGCAACCCTTGTCCGTCTTCGAGTCCGTTGTCAAATGCGCTCTCTTGTGAGCTGTTTTCTCAAGGTAAATCAGGCAACTTGAAGTTCTAGAAATATGCCATCTCGCAGGAGGCTTCTTGTTTTTCGATGATACAAAGGAAAGACGCCGCTCATGTTTGTACTCAAGTCTCCCAAAGCAGACGAACACTAGCCCAAAGGTCACTCTTGAGGCGTCGACGGTCGAGAAACTTGTCTGTCATCATCCAACCAGGAAGCCTAACCTCTCTCACAGCTACGCAGGGACTGACATCCCCTGAACCGCTGCTGAATGACTCCATCGAATGTGGACTCAACCGCGACTCCAGAGCATCCCAGACGTTTTCTTCCTCGACATGAGACTCCATGTCGCATCCCGGTAGTGACAAAACCTCAAGACATGGCAGCAGTAGTGAGGTGGGGTTGAATGAGATGCCTGATGTCAAAGAGGCATCTGCGAGTACAAACTCTCGAACATTAGTCGTGAGGGCGAGGAACTCCAGGAGGTGCTCCGTGTGCTCTGGGGACGAGCTGATGTCACCATGGATTTGAAGCCTCGTTAGGTGATCAGGCGGAGCGTTGAAGTGCGTAGGAAAATGCCTCGGCCATACAATACCACGCACAGGAGGACGATGGAGTCTCAGTTCGGAGAGTTTGGGAAGATCAAGATGCTCAAAGAGAACTGGCGAAGCTCTATCGAGAGCCGTTTCCAGTTCAGTGAGCGTGAGGCACCTGAGATTGGGCATTCTGATATTTGCCTCAACGCCGTAAAAGATGGAGATGATGTCGAGTGATAACTCCTCGAGGCGGGGCACTTTGGAGAGCAGCGACAAGGTATCCACCGTGACATCAGGTAGGCTCAATGCTTGTAGTTGGTGCCAAGGAAGACCCTGAAACTGAGACGCAGGAAAGCGACCCTCTATCACGAGCGAGGAAAGAGCGGAGAGATGTCCAGCGGGAACAAGGAGTTGGTCTCCTCCGTCAAGTTGGCCCATCCAATGATGATTTGATCTAGGTCTGCTCTGAAGTTCCGCGCTTCTGAGAAGAGTGATTCGGCTTAGGCGAGGGAAGGGATAGTCCATGAGTTTTGTCATGGCTTTGTAAGACAAACCAAACTCAACACTTCTCCAGCGAGGAGCACTGAGATGGAGTAAAGGGAACAGATGCTCAAGATCGCGGGTCGTTGTTACTACGGAGTCGACTATCTGGATGTACAGCTCGCATTGTTTTGATCTCTGCAAATACAATCCGACCTTGTATTGTGCAACCGGGAGAGGGAGGGCTCTGTACACTGACACGTCCAACTTGAGAGAAGACCACAACATCGGCGAGGCAAGTGCGACATTCCTCCAACGCGCACAGACCCTCGTCAAGGTCCACGGCGTCAGTTTCGGGTCAAGGGAGTTGGCGTGTCGGTCACTTCCGTCCCAGTTGGGAAGACAGTGGCCGAAGATTTCCGCCAAGACATCGGATGGTACCGAGCGTATCGGATGGAGTAGCGCGCTATTGCACTGCAAAGTGCGATCGACCTCTTCGCGGGCATCTCGGAGTATAGTCAAAGTTTGCTCCGCCATCGCAATCTTCTCGTCGATTTCCCGGAGCGCATCACGACAGTCGCAGACATTGTGGCGAAGCCCGTGGAGCTCCGCGTCAAGCGGGGGCTCATTTCGGCGAAGGAGATATAAGAGACGGTCGGAGGGTTTGGATATGTGAGGTAAATCGGAGAGGGAGGCGCAGTTGGGGCAGTGAGGTGTCATATTGTGGCTCATCGGAGCTGGGGCTGTTGGCGATGAAGCGGAGGTTACGGAACGTCTAAGCTTGAAGAGTCTATGTGGCAACGTCAGCAGAGATATACAAGCTAAACAACGAGACCGTACTATGCTTGACAGTCGCACTGGTAACAGGAACTGTGGCGGGTATGGCTTCAGAGCTCGACTTGTAATTATGTTGAGATGGTGACAAGTAGACGTTCACAGAGATGGGATGTGACCGAGAGATTCCGTGCTGTGGCTCGAGGAGAGACAGGGTATAAAAGCCAGTGAGCGCGATGGTCTATTAGACCTAAGAACAAGAGAATGAATCACGTGCACACTGCTATCCCCACCTAGAATCTGAAGGGATGTGCCACCATCAATCCGTACTGATGCTCGATGGCCCCGTCGCGCATAGCCTCGCGAGGGCTCGACTTGAGAGTATATTAGAATGGTGACAAGCAGACGTTTACAGAGATGGGATGTGAATCAGAACAGGAGGTTCCGTGCAGTGGGTCGAGGAGAGACAAGGTATAGAAGCGAGTGATCGTGATGGTCTTGTTGTAAGTCGAGCGATAGATATATTATAATGATTTTACTTCATCCACGTGGCTTTAGTCAGTGTGCGCCGGGCCCCCGCTCTCCTTCCTTCTCTACGGTCATGCTGATTGAATCTGAAGTTACACATTCTAGCGACCCTCTAGTATGGACGCTATAGACGACATAGACTGCTGCTATAACTACTTCTGGCTCGACGCGCACTCGGAACACTCATCTGAGACCTTTGGTGAGTAGACGCGTTCTTGGAACAAATGGTCTTCTGGACTGACCTACAGTCTCGCCAGATGAGCCGTTCACAACCCAGAGTCCCAATTGGAAGCAAACAAGCTTTGCCCTTCCTACTACTAGCCCCGAGCTCGAGGAGAGTTCTGTGTGTCGGTCACCGATCCCAGAGCGTACGCGTCCTGATGACTGCCCCTCTTGGTATAAGCCACCCGTCCGAATCTCGCTATACATTTTTCGGTCTCCTGAGGACTTCGACTTTGTGAGTAGCCATCTTGGAACGATGATCGAGGCCAGGTCACCTGATTGCACGCAGCGCCAGCCACCCACTGACGACGCCTTTGTACGCTTTGGAGTCAAACCCGGGACTGTCTGGGTGAACAAAATGCGGTTTATACCCTCGCTCTGCCCTCGCATTCCCATTCAGCGTAAGCTGCATATGATCCGTCGGCCGTCAGGATTTGGCTTTTCAACATTCATTAAAGCCTGCATGGCCACTCACGACCCCAAATATGCCTCCCTCGTACGCTATCTCTATGGCCCCCCCACTCCTACTCAATTTCCTGTGGACATCAATGGCGATACTCTGACGCTCCCACTTTGCATGAAAGATGCATTCAGTGATTTGACTGGTGACGTGCGCAAACAGTTCAATGACTATATGAACAACGAGTTTCGAGGCTTCCTCTGGCGATATCATAGCATACTAGGCATTACCAAAGGCGATGTTGACAACTATGTTCGTAAAGGCTCCCAGTCAACCTTTGCCTCAGTTATCGCCAGTCTTCCGCCTCCATGCATCGTTCTCGATATACTGAATCACATTGCAGAAACTAGCTACTCGGTTCGGCAGGCGACACAAGATCCTTCTCTTCATCGACGACTTCAACTACCCGTTCATACATGCGCCCCAAGCGAACGCAGTCTACATTGGATCTGCCATCGATCAATACCTCGTCTATCCTACCTTGGATGCTCTCAGAAATGACGACATAGTTGGCGGAATGCTAGTTGGTCGCCCGGCCTCGGAGGAAACGTCCTGGACCAAATTCGATGGGCGGGATATTTTCGCGCCTATTGCATGCGATGTTTCGGATATCAGTGCTACCCATGGCGCTTTTGGCTTCACGATGCCGGAAGTCGAAGCGCTGGTGCAGGAGATTTTGCAGGACGTTGAAGTCCGATCGGAGGTGGTTGCGGAAGTGGAAGCCAGTGAGGATGTTTACCGTTCGGGGAAACACGTGGAATACTCAATGAAGAGGGTCCTTGCCCTTCTTCGACAGCAAATTGGTTGGCGACCTAGTCCACGCTATAATCATGATGCCTGGGGAACCGACCTGGAGGAGTAGGGAAGCATATCGTCATTGCTATTTATCACATTCAAGTTGCTTTCGAGACTGCAATCTGCATCTTCATATCTACATTACAGTATACACACTTTTGATTCGTCTACTAACGTTTGGCTCCGATCCTTCGAGTTCCTTCCGTGGTCTGAGGGGTACCGGAAATTTGGCAGACCTAGAGGCCTCTGCGGATGAACTCCGTTCGAGTCAGCATATAGAATACTCGATGAAATGGTATCATGTCACCTCTTAATTCACCGCATCCTTCTTGTCGTGTTCCATATACGGAGGAGGAAAATTATCCTCGAAGGGGGATTCGACATCGGGCCTTCCAGGGCGCCTCCGAGAGACAATTGCAGAAATCAGCACGCCAAGCGCGTACCCAGCGAAGCCAATACCAGACAAGACACCAAAGAGGATGCCCAACCGCTCGTCGAACGAGTGCAGGAAGATGCCCAGTCCAAGAATGAACATCCCGACACAGGCATGCATTCCCCTGGTCAACGACGCGATGATTCTGGGGACGCCCCACTCTTCCATCTGCATATATCTGTAATGCCTGATGCGCGCCCGATCTCGAGGGCAGCCGGACGGAAGAGACATGTTATCGTTGACCCACTGCTTCGCAAGCATACCGAGGAGAACATTACACAGGCTGAAGGCGAAACTGGTAAACCAGAGCCCGTTGGCCCATTGGTGAGCCGTCGTGGGGATGAAGGTCGTGGGGATGTTGGCGGGGGGGATATCGCTGAGAATACCATGGCTGGAGATGGCACGCGTCACTTCGATGAGTTCAGTGAGTAGAAGCACCATCATGGACTTGTAGTCCGGTTCCAAAAGGTGATAGGATTCTGAGAGAAGGTTAGCAAGGACGACGCTGAGCATGGCGGACTATCGTTCGGAGTGGTCAGGAATTGGTCGATTTGCGCGCGGCATATCGACATACGAATATGATGACAACGTCGAGCTCGTTGCGCCACCGCTCGTGTCTCTCCTTGTCGAAACGGGCGGAAACGTCCAGATAAACCTTCCAGATCCTGGCGTTCGGGCCCATCTCTGTATACTCCTCGTCTGGTGCGTATGTTCCCTCATAATCTTTGGCAATGTCCGAGTCAACTAAATAAACATTGGTGAAGATCTTGGAGACAAGAGTCGCAGACGATGCATACCCTCCCGGTCAACGGTGAGCGGCCGTGATCCAAAGCCAAGCAGCCCTCTCCTTCCCTGACGAGTAGGCATGTTGGCAGTCAATGGTCAGAAGTGAAGGAGGACTGTAGTAGGATGCAAGAGTCCTGTTGACGATCTCCGCACTCAGGAGCACGCAGTTATATACCTCAAGGCCCAGGTAAAGCAATCAGTCAGCCGTGGCAAAGAAAGACCTGGACGCCACACAGAACTTCATTGCTGTTATGATAATGATAGCCGAAGCATCAGACCTTGAGAGAACTTCGGATGCTTTACAGCTTATTATCAACGACACACGGATTTTGCCCATATCGAGACTGGTTCTACAGCTTTATCATGATTCCATCAGCATCGCCCCATTTAAGCGCCGTCATGGTATTTGAAAGTGATGAGGGGGCATTGAGGGCTGTCGACATGTGCCGTCGTATCCGTGCCTGAGTGATGAGTGAGTCCCGTAGCTGTGTATGTGGCGCAATCGCTGTATGTGTGGCGCAATCGCTGTATGTGTGGCGCATTTGATGACGATTGTACAAATTGCTCTTGAACACCAGAGAAGATATCGACCGACAAGACATATATTGTCGGTCGGCAGCCTGGCAGCCAACGGGACCTGGCTCCATTTCTCGCAGCTGACGATTTGCGGGTGCTCGAGGGCGATGCACAAATACGCGGTCCATCACAGTTCAAACGGCAGGTACGTAGATCCACTGGATATGTGTGTGAGCCAGATCAACGAGGCTTGGTGGAGGACTCACAAGCGCGTAATTGTATCAGAACGGCTGTAGAGTTTCCCGTGCGTTGTGACCTGCTGCCCCGTGTGACTGCTGCAATGTTCGCATGTCCAAGACGACGTTTCTTGGAATTACGCAACGCCACCTCCAGAAAATGGGTCTTTCGATAAACCGAGATACGACACAAGTCGAAGAGTACAAACTCCTTGACCTCCTTCGCATATGCATCGCAGTCATTCGCCGTTTACACGGCCCAACACAATAAAAATACATAAGTTACACCTACTGTCCTCTATCATCTCTATATCCGCTCATACATACAAATATAAGCCTTCGCCTTCAACACCTCCTCCAAAGTCGTCAACCGCACAACCGTGTCACTGATGTACGCCCATTGCCTCCCCGACTTCGATGGGTCGGATTCACTCTTAGGTAGAGCAGTGTACGCAATGTAGTGTCCGCCGAGCTATGCCAGCGTTAGAATGTGTGACCCGGCATATAAAACAAAACCCACCATGTTCCCAATATGCACCACAACAGCGTACAACCGATAGTTGCACTTCTCCTCCCCGACCTTCCCCTTCACGAAATCCTCCCTCCTCGGCGCAAGGAAGGGCGCGAGATCGAGAATCTCCGGGAAGGTGACATAGTCATCCAGCTTCTTGAACCCGTTCGAGAAGGACAGCATCGGCGTCTTGGACAGCTGCTGGAATCGCTTGAGGTGGACGACGAGGACGGGCGGCGGGGTGGAGATGAGGTAGCGCTTGTACGCCGGGCGGAGGATGAACGGCTTCGGCTTCTTCTTGACGCGCGGCGAGCTGGAAGAATCGGACGTGTCGTCCTCTTCGGAACTGCTGCTCTCCTCGTCGTTGCTATTGGCGTTAGGCGGGTGGTTCGGCGTTACGGAGAGGAGAGACTCGGCGGATAGTAAGACATGGTTGGTAACGCGGTGGTGGTTATCAGTGCTCTCTGAATCTAAGGATTTCGGACGCGCTGTTTGTGGAGGGGTGTCATCCGGCGTGGGTGGCGCTGTCGTTGATATCGACGGAATAGGTATGCCTCCAGGCGCGAGTTTATGAGGTGCAGCCGAGGTGTGGTTGGGGATCGCTTCGGCAATTGTGGTCGGTAGCGAAACCAGGGACATGGCCGCATCTGAACGAGAGTAGTCCGATAATTCTGGCGTCGACAGGGATTTGGGGATGCCATTGGGCACGAAAGATTCCTGAGAGATCACAGGGGCAACGTCCTTGGGAAGTACAACTGGTGACGCATCGACGTCGGATTCGTCGTGGTCCACCTTGGGATGATAGACCCCGTTGGCAATCTTCCAGCACCGCCTGCACCGCACTCTATTGTCACCATCTAAAATCTCCACCGCCGTGAACATCTTGAGGCAGTCCTCAATCCCCGGCAGCTGCAGCATCTTGAACCACATGCTCTGGGAGTCCGCTAAGCTACTGCCCACAGTATGATTGAGCCTTGCGAACGGATTTGAGTTCGCCGACGGGTACGTCACGTCCGCCAAGATCCTGCGCAGGTACTCCGTCTCGGCACGACTCGGTTTGGGAGGCTTGGGGGAGCGGCTGCGGTTGAGACTGGTGACACGGTTCTTCGACGGCGGACGCGATGGCTCTGGTGTGGCCGAAGGCAGCCTAGGCGACGGCGTGCTGCTGACCTGGATGGCCGGCGCCTCTGATCTCGCCAGAACCGGCTTGGGCTGCACAATCGTCGCGTTCCTCGACAGGTCCCGACTCGACCGTCTCTCCGTCGACCGTGATGACCTGTCTTTCCCCTTCAAGCCCATGCTCAGCCTCCTACCGAGCTTTCCCCATCCATCCTCGCTCTTCCTTCCCCGGTCCGGCTTGGGCATTTCGCCAAATTCTAGATGCTTCTCGGAGGATGTTGCGATGGATTCTTGAGACCCCGCGTGCGTGATATCGTGTTCCGCGACCAGGTGGTCGGGTTGAGGGGACTTCGCGTTGGAGGGTTCGCTTATGAGGTCGTAGCTTCGCCGTCGTGGATCATCAGCGATTGGCGCGTCGTCCAATCCCACAATATGGGAATTCTCGAGTGGTGTGCTAGGGGGAGCGGAAGAGGGACGGGGCGGATGGTCATCGACGTTGAGAGAGATATCGGGAAGGGAAGTGGGGAAGAGAGCGAGGCGTTTCGCGAGGTTTTTTAGGCGATCCCGCTTTCGCTCCTTGGCTAGGTCTTCTGGTTTGATACTCAGGCTGATATCGTTGAAATCCTCGTAAGTTTGCGAGACGTGTTTGCACTTTTGGCAGACGAGGATGCTAGTGAGTGTGCCTCCAAAGATCATGTCAGAGAGCGAGATGAGTTTGTCATCCTCAGCACCGGCATCCGAGGGCTGTTTCCGCTTGCGTTTCTTGGTGAATGGCGGTGGCGGTTGTCGCTGCTTGATGACCTGGGGGCAATCATTCAGATAACGGCAGTGGGTGTGGTATCGGGCACGCACGTCAAACTCCTCCATGCGCATAGCATCGACTAGGATGCGCATGAATTCGTGAGCATCTTGCTGCGCAAAGTCGAGGTACTGTTCGTACTTTCGGCCGAGAGCCCCGAGCAGAGACCTGGCGGATGGATGATGATAAGCACGACGACGCGGGGAGGGCGGGGACAGTGGACTGACCGTGGTGTCTGGCTCTCACGGCGGCGGTTTGTTTGGGCGTCCCATGCTTTGAGCATGACGTTCACAAATATGTCGCCGATGGGCATGGCGTCCACGTATTCCTGCGTGTATGGACCGGCCAGTTTGGTGCCATTTGTAAGCAGCGGCGACCTCCTCGATGCGACAAGCGGTGAGTGGGTCTGTACAGTGGTGGAAAGCGGGCGAAAGTAGATGAGATCGGCCAGTAGAGGGGTCGCTATGAGCTAGAAACACATCAGCACAGTCTATACGCCACGATAGTCGGTCGGCCACGCACCCCTTGCAGCACAGAGTTCATGAAGCAGGTGTTTCCTTGGTTGATGAGGCCAGGAGGCGTCAACGCAAGCTTTTCCTCCTCCTCCCGCTGCTTCCGGGCAGCATACACCTCCTGCGGCGTCGGCGCCTTCGTTTTAGCCATGGTCGGTCGTCGTCGTGCACGTCGTCGGGGAGAAAGACAGAGCTGTGCTGCGGCAGCGCTGAGTGTGCGGGGAAAGAATGTCGAGAATATCTTCGTGGGGGCAATCAGCCCATCGTTTCCGGGCGATCGGCATCAAAAGGCAGCATTATGTAAGGGTCGGTTTTCGTTTTCTCTCTTCCAAGTTCCGCTCCACCTGCGTCAACTGTCCGGATCTATGCTGTTGCACGCCGTGTCGACGCGTCAATGGCGACGTTGCTCTTGGCTTGTCGTTCATGCAGGGTATACGTGCCTGAAGTGGCCCCAGAAAACCCAATCGAAAGGCTGTTGTGTATACCGCAGCAGGACGTTGAGCACTGGCAGGCGAAGTTGATTATTGAGTCATCGGCCAGTTATTCATTGCCAGTCCAGAGTTCGGTCAACTGTCTGACACCCCCAACAATGAGGCGCTGCGTGTCTACATCGGCCCGTTTACTACAGTGCAGTACTGTCATCGCCGCTGTGGTCCTGCGTCAACGTTGTTGAGTGGGCTACTACTCCGGCGCCTGGTGCTCGTGTAAGCCACTGCTCGAAGTGATTTTCCCAGCACCTCGCAGCCTCGTAGCTCTTCTCCTGAATAGTATGTCCTCGCAGTGCTCAGCCCAGCCTCAGGCAAAAGTCATGCGAGTTTAGTACGTGACGCTCACGAACGCCAGGTTAATTGACTCGCTCAATCCGCCGCTAGTGCAGCTCCAATTTCCTACTCTATTCTGGTAATATCTCTCGATTGACTGTCGGTGATAGGATAACGCCAACGAATGTCTGCGTGGCGTCCGGAATCGGCCGTATGTCTCTAGACACGTTCCCCACTTGTGCCCGTTACAAGTCGGCCTCTCTCATATTCGTGTATAATGGACGTTCGGCCAATACAACACAACAAAGCTTCAGTAATTTCGCCGTAGCTCAGTAAACAAGTCTGACGCGGCGCTGCTGCGAGAGTAGTGGCGGACCGCCGATTCGTATGCAATTCTCTTCGTCCATGCTGGACTGGCGCTGCTATAGAGCAGGGCAGCGATTAGGAAACTGAAGTGCAGGTATGTTTCTTCGTGAATTTACGGACGACCTTCCTATAGATAAACTGATGAAATACCAGGTCGTCTCGACCGCCTACCAGGTCCACTGCCCTCATACTGAGTTCTAATTTCTTCATGGGGAGTCCTTGTTCCCTCGTAGTATCGAGTCCCCATTCCCATGCAAAAGCTCCACGCGATCGCAAAGGTGTCGTAACTCATGAATAAAAACTTTGCAGTCGAGGTATCAGGTTCTTTGGTCAGTACATAAACGGAGTGTCTCAGTTCAGTCGCTCTTCCCACTGAACTCCTTATACTCAAGCTCAAACCCTCCAGTCCGCCGCCCCAGCTACCTACCTAGAGCAACACTTATCAACTGCCCTGACTAAAGTGGAAAGTCCGTCCCCACCACATCTGCATGGTCCATGGATGCCAATTATTCGGAGACTGCCTCACCTCGACACAGCTGCTGAAGTATTCATGGTGGAAGTTGTGCATGGACAATTTGTCGAATTCAGGATGCAACTTGTGTCCACCGGAGACGGTGATACACACCTTGAGGTCAGCTCCGGTGGGCTCTTCTTTCCAAAAAGTGTGGTTACTGAAAGCAAAGTCGATCGAACGTCGACAGGTTGTGGCGGTGTGACTCACCTCAGGCTGTAAGTAATATGTATTCCACACACGTCTCCGCTTCCGACAACAATGTATAGCCCAGGCTGATTAAAGCAAGCCCGATGGTTTCAAAATCCACATGAGTGCATCCCAACACACAGCGCCAATGCTCATATACTGAAGTGGGACAAATCTTGATATATCCAGGGAGATGAGCGGGATCAAGAGTGGACAACATTGATATCGCCGTAACCGCCAGCGGCACGTCGTGTAACCCATGGGTCATACATGTAAGGACAATACCGAGAGAGGTCAGGTTTTTCAGCGCGTAGCGGTTTATGCGAGTCGGCATGTAGAATGGATGGCTGCTGATGAGATCAAACAAAGAGACTGACCCGGTAGATCTACATACCCATGTTTGATGATAGGAAGTGTCAATTCTCGTAGAGTTGGAGAATTAGCGACCAGGAGCTGTTCAACGGTAACACGACTGATTGGGTCACGCCCGAAGCAACACGTGACATTCATGTCGAGAACCTCTAGGCTTCGACAGCGAAGTGTAAGCCATTCCATCAATTTCAACGACCACTTCCCGCGCAAGATCAAGCAAGTGATAGGAAGCAAGGGAAGAGATGCTCTAACCGCAAAATCAGAGCGATTGTCGGACCTCCACGGGTCAATAGCAAGTTCAATGTGTACAGTGAGGGACCGCAATTGAGGGAAGAGGAGAGTGGCCGCCAGAAACGTATTGACATCAATATCGTGTGTCTTTACTCCTCGGATAGGATAGGGATACTTCGTAGAGAAGTTCGAGTATTGGAGGACAAGAGACGTGATGGCTGGATGGTACTGAGGTGCCAGTAGGACAATGTCACAACAACGCGCCCCGACATGTATGTCCCTGATAGAAGCGCCTTTGATTCTCAACAGATTCAGCAGGCGGGTGTATGACGAGTCGAGGGACCAACGGTCAGGACTCCCTCCTCGGAATGAGAGGCTTTGGATGTGGGAGGAGAACGTCTCGTAGGGAGAGTGCAGCAGATGACACAGTCTGGCGGCATCAGCGGGCGTGGTGATGGACAAGGAAAGGTGTTTTCTAGTCCTGCACATCCAGGCGTAGCAGACACGGGCGCACGCTAGAAGCGTTCTGCGATCATCGCAATATGAGAGTGTGAGGATTATGAGCTCCTGCGGCAAGATGCCACCCGAGGAGACGGTGTGCGTCACGGCACGCCTTCGGAGACGCTGTGTCATAGAATTCACCAAAGCAGCATCGAAAGCCATCTCTCCGCGGAGGAGCACGGCCCTCGCAGACGCAACGATACCAGAATATAATTTGGTGAGAGGCATTGGATAGGGAGTGAGAAAGATAGTCGTGGTCAAAAGACAACCCCCAAGAGTTGCCGGCGGCAGCTATACGTACGGTTGATCAGCATCAGACTCCAACTTGCTACTGTACTGGCGTGAACGGCTCACACCCATCGAAAGGGCTGGGACTGAGAGCGCACTTTGATTGATCCAAGTTCCAGGTTCCAGCGAGTTCAATGAGAGTTATAAATAGGTACTCTACAGCCATGGTAAGTATGAAGTTTTTTGGTGAGTACTCAAATAAAGTGTCTTAGTCGCTCTTCCCACTGAACTCCTTATAATCGACCTCATACCCTCCAATCCACCGCCCCAACCACCTCCCAAGAACGACATTCATCAACCGCCCTGGCCAAAGTGGGAAGTCCGCCACCACCACGTCTGCATGGTCCCTGAACACCAACGAACGACACGATGATAATCACTTTCGCTTCTAGGACTCTATGCATCAAACGTCAGCGGGTTTCTGGCGCATACTGTCGAGGCGATTAAGCTCTCGGCTACGGAGAGAGGCTGCGTTGGTTTCCAGAAGCTGGCTGCAAGAAGTTCATCTCCGCTTACAGCAATTGTTGCAGCTCAGTTAAGTAACCATCTTCCAATCCTGTATGCGTAGGTCCCCGTTTCACACAAGCTGAAGTTTATTCGCCGCATACCGATTTTCCAGTGCCTTTAGGGCCGAGGCGATGTACGCCTGTGAGCGCGACTATGACGTCGGACGATCGACCGATGCACCATGCTTGTGTACGCGGCTTGAATCCATCCTTTCTCTCGTACCGCCATCACCATGTCCGAGACTGTCATTCGCGAAGTACGTTCTACTACGCCTTTGCTATTCTCTCAAACTCGCTTATGCGTGTATCGCGCTAGGTTGTCAAAGACGCTATCTGCATCTTCTCCAAGCCCTTTACCAGAAGCGGCTTTCTCCCCTTCGGCGGTCGCTCCACCGCAATCAAGCTTTCCAACGGCGGACTCTGGGTTCTCGCCTCCACGCCTTTGACCGAGGAGACCAAATCCAAGCTGGACTCAATGGGCCCGGTCGAGTACATATGTCATTGCGCGTCACGATCCCTGCTAAATCCCGAAAAGATATATCATCGCCGCTGATTCGGAGCACCACATCTTCCTCAGTAAGGCGATGCTTTCGATCGAAAGTATCTCACATTTGACGCGTCTGTGATAACTAGCCGAGTTCAAAGACACGTATCCCAACGCGAAAGTCATTGCGCCGGCTGACGCGCTGAAGAATCACCCCAACAAGCAACTCAAGGTCGACGGACGATGGGGTGAAGACCCTGCTGGTACTAATTATGGCTTCGAAGACGATGTACGTCAACCGTCCCTCCACGTCCGTGTACTCATCTATCCATCGGATATCCAGATCCAACATTGCTACTTCCCCGGCTTCGTCAACAAGGACGTCGCATTCTTCCATCCCGCAACGAAAACCCTCATCGTAGCAGACCTATTGATGAACCTCCCCGGGACAGAGCAGTATTCAAAGTCGAAGTCCTCCGGGAAGATTCCCTTCATTGGGGGTCTTGACCCGCACGGGAAAGCTGCGGCTCATGTCGCATGGTGGCTCGGCAGAGATACAGAGTACGTGTTTTTTAGACTCTCCCATGTCATCCTCGATTCTAAGCGTTCTATTAAGGGCAATGAGACGTGATGCTAAAACTGTCGCGGGATGGGATTTCGAGAGAATCATACCTTGTCATGGGGTGAGTGTCGTAGCCATGTTATGTTGTTTTCCACCTTGACTCAATGTCGACAGGATGTCATCGAGAAGACGGGCAAGCAAACGTGGTTAGATTATTACCGTTACTATCTGAATTAGTGATCTGCTCTTTCGTTCTTCTCTGACTGCGCTCGGGACAGTTTCTGATCATTACTGCATTTTCTTCGTCATTGCTGGCTATCAGGTCTTGAGAGAACACTTGAATTGAAGGTAATAGCCGTACGTGTGATCATTGTGAAGATTGGAAGGAGATTCACAGTGGAACCCTGGCCAATTCATTCGAATAAGTAGTGCCCATACGTTCTTCTACTGAATGCAACAAGTAACCGGCCTCTATTCGCGGCTTGCTCTACTACTGTGAAGGTTGGAGGGAGATTCACCGTGAAGACCTGGCCAATTCATTCGGATGATGCCTGTACCTTCTGTTCTGTTTACTGAATACATGACGAGTTACTAAGCTCTATTCGCGGGTTGCTTTCATACACATATCGCGCAACCGATACCTCATGGCTGGAGATAAGTGGCCTCGGAGAATGGATCGCCTCCAAGTGTGTACCTTCAAACCCTAAATGACGCACGGTACCGAGTCGTTGATGGAAAATTTTACCGAAGGCTATGATAGCCTACTACCTGTCAGAACCAAGATTCGTCACACGTCGAGTCTCTTCAAGTTGAATCCTCTGCACATAGACTTGCTAATGAAGTACGTTCCACAGAATGAACAGTTCCACTTATATGTTTCATGGACAACGACATGCATCAGTCGTTTCTTACATGCCATCACGGATTCCCACAGAGTCATACACTCTAAAGTCTAACATCGAAGCTCGGTAAGTGATCACCCAATAACGAAACGCAACATTGTTCTTTAGGATGCCGAGGCCCTTTGGAGGATGTTCGCGGCACTCTCACCAGGGCAGGCAGACAGGTAATGTTCGAATTATCGCGTAGACGCGCTTGGTGAGTCTATATGATGATTTGGAAGCGCAAGCATCGCGTTTTAATCACCGCGCGCCCTGGTCCTCATTCACGTTCAATGCATTTTTCAGGTAGTTGGAATTCCTTCGACGTTCAGGTACGCGCCCAGTCCCTAGTCGTTCGTGGGACTCTCTGCCCTAATGCACATATGCACCGAGATCCCACCGTACGATTTACTCGCACTTCTGAAGCTTGCAGTCACCTCATCCTAGTGGTATAAGAGTTCCACATAGACAATGTCACGGTGAAGCTCATCACCATGCCGCCGTCCAAGCATTGCTCTTACTGCAACGAGACGTTCAAGTCGTCGCGTCGACTGACCAATGTACGCCTCATTGATCTACTATGACACCTCTCGCTGACTTTTTTTACATAGCATAACGAGGAAGTCCACGCTAAATGTCCCGTCTGCCCCGGCAAGGTCTTTCGTGATCAAGACCGTCTCTACGAGCATTATAGAGGATCACCGGATACGAAACACCCCAACTGCCCGCAGTGCGGGAAGGGGTTCGTTGACCGGGAGGTCATGCAGCGCGTACGTTGATGTTTCTCTATTTTTCTCATTCATACATCGTGTTGACATACCATTTTAGCATCTTAACAGTCCAGTTGAGCATCCTCGCTTTAATTGCGAATCGTGTGGCGTCCATCGCGCGTTCGAGCGCGAGATCAGTCAGCATTACGCCGATAGCGCCCGCCATCCTTCCTGTCCCGTATGCGAGGTCGGTCTCGCTAACCAACTCGACCTCCAGACGGTACGGCTCAGGGGTCTAGTCATCAAGCATACATACATACTGACTCTGTGGATATCATAGCATCAGTCGCAAAAACACGCAGACCGCATCTGTGGCGCGTGCGGGCAGGTCTTCGAGGACATCGAGGAGCTCGAGGAGCACCAGGCTGATGTACACATACCCAAGCCCAAGGCGCCCTCACCAGCATCCCCCGACATATCTACTCCCAAGTTCTCAGCTAGGAATTTCCTGCCAGTGGTCGAGGATGTATGTTGTATTGACGGTGAACGACGGTGTCTAAGTCTAATTCTCTATTTCAGGACCACATTGCGCCATATAGCCCTGTCGTCGATGCAGCCTCCTCCTGGGTCAACGACCTCGTCTCGGACGACGATGACGGTCACAGCACTTACGGTCCACGCGTATGTACACCCACCGAATCAGCATTCACGTATATTGGATTGCCACACAAGCAGTCAGCGTCGCACTACTACGAGACAGGACGCTGGCAAACCGGCGCGCGCTAGTGAGTTTCGAACCCTACCTAAGAAGGTTCAAGACTGAATTTGCACTACTAAAGCCTAGAAAACCGGTCAAATAACTTGACCCCCCGCGCCAGCGACGCCCGCCTTTCGATGTCCGCCGCAGCGGGTCCGTCGCGTCTGACCTACCAGCACGCGCCAGTGATCCCGAAGTATCACTGCCGCAAGTGCGGGCGCAAGTTTTGCGAGAACATGTCCGCCACGCTCTGCGGGCACATTTTCTGCCTGACGTTCGTCATCATTGCAGTTAGATTGGTCACTCACCGATAATCTGTAGTTGCATACAAAATTGCGGCACTTGTCCCGCTTGTGGGCAAGCAATCGACTTACGCTTGCCGTTCATACGCTTGGACCTGGCGGCGTGAGTGGCACTAGTTAGACCAGATGATACCAGTGGACTCCATGTAGTGCGAAAACGTCTTCTTGAATTGACCAGTCTATCCGTCGAGATGTATTCAGGCAAGTGATTGACAGAAGACTTCAGAGCCTGCCATTGGCAACGAAACCTTGGCCTAGGAACGCGTCAACAGAAGGCTATTCAACGATTTTAAATTGAGACCTCGGCAGCAGTGACAGTTCACGTGGTACGGCGGAGTGTGGCGCTGCAGTGTCGCCACCGGTCTCACTACCTCCAGCCTATGGCTGGCCAAGGCGCGAATGCCGGACGTTTTGTCAGTGTTTCGTCCCACGGGAGAAGACTCCCCGCCCAGCAGACTAACCCGAAGGTAATGTGGCGCTCCAACTCTCAATTGGAGGATCCAAGTGTTGCGTGCCACGTCGGATCGAAGTCGCGACGGCGCCGGGATATCAGCGAACAATGTCCGCCGAGGTGACCGAGCAGTGTATCAGTGATCCCCGTTGTCCCTGCAACCGCGTGTGCGCCACTTTGGCTGCGCTTGCGGGGATACCCGCTGTCGTATTGCGGGCGTCGGACGCCAGCAGCGGCGGCCGAATAGGTGCGACAAGTGCTAGACAGAGTCGGGACACGAAAGGGCGCGCCTTGACTGGGAATCTGGGCCGAGCACAGGGCGGGACGGTCGGGGTCGGTGGCGTACGGACATCAGGTGGATCGTGCTGATGACGTGAGGTACGTCGTTCTCGGGTCCGGCAGTCGCTGTTCGGCAGCAGCGCCGGAGTCTCGGCCTTTTGGAGCGCCGCGGGCGCCCTTTAATTGCAAAGTCCGCCGCCCTTTTACACGTCAGCCCTTTCCTCCCGCCCACCACCACCGCCATGACCAGCAACGCCCAGCTCGCCGCCCTGCTCAGCGAGAGCTACCGCGAGATCGAGGACCTCAAGCGTCGCACCTGCCCCGCCCGCGACGAGCTGCGCGCCTGCCTCAATGCGCTCGACGAGATCCGCGGGCGGCTCGTCAAGCTGCTCGGCGAGGACAGCCGCGCCCACGAACATCACAACCACATCCACAACCATGCGCCGCCCTCGTTGTCGCTCAAGCGCGCTGTGAGTCCTGTTGCTGTCTCCAGGCGGCCCTCGACACTAACACTGTGCCAGCGCACCAACACGGCCGATTCCAACGAGACACCCTCCGAAGCCAGTCCGCCACTGGCCAAAATGCAGAAAACCATGATCACCATTCCCCGCTCCGTGACTGCGCCCGCGCCCGTCCCCGCGCCCGTGCCAGGCAAAGTCTACCCGCCCACCAACGAGCTCGGCCAGCGCATATGCCGCACCTGCGGGCAGCCAGGGCGCTACAAAGAGGGCAAATGCGTCGAAAAGTGGGGCCCTGGCCCACTGGGACCTGGGACCGTCTGCGATAGGTCAGTGCATATTCATATTGCCCCGCAGCCCCATCCATCCATCCGTGCTGATCACCGCCGTGCTCAGGTGTAGGAAGAAAATCAAACGCGTCGAACGCCGCGCGACGGTCAAGCCTATCGTGCCCCAGCTCGCGCGGAACAACCTCCCCCAGGCGCTCTTGTCGCCTCTCCAGTCGCGCGCTAGCACGCCGGCATATTCGCCTGAGCCGCTAGAGGACTTGCTCATCAAGGCGCAGACTCATATTGTCAAGGAGGAGAAGGACGAGCTGATGAGTGATGGGGAAGGTGAGCAAGAGGATATTGAAATTGACGATGTGAAGGAAGAGATTGTTGATGATCTGTTGGATGCCGTCGATGCCTCCGAGGGGCGATGACTGCTTGCATCTCCTCCTCCTGCTTGGACACCTTCATTGTTTATAGATTCCCCGTGCTGTCCTGTATATCAGCCTGTTGTACTTTTCTACTTATATCTCGTCGTTTTCTTTGCTGCAGTAGTATTTTATCAGAATATCTTGTGTCTATCAGTAGTTTGTACGTGGGTGACGTGTCTCTGTAGATGTTTTCGAAATGAGCTTTGACACTTGGAAGAGACTCGCGAGAGCAATCTTCGAGCCTCTGCAAAGCCTTTGCAGAGTTCTTGTATTGCAGCGCGTCGCGCAAAGTACGTCTCGCGATCCAGTGATTTGACTGGTATCAAGGCGCGCAACATGTTGAGCTAGCTTATCTCAACGCAGAGGAAAGGAACTCTGAGATGATGACAGCTGGGCTTTCAATGTTCGATCTAGACAATAGACAATAGTGTCGTTTTGATGGGACAAGACAACCTGAATCCCTCAAAGGTGATATGAAGAGAAACCGGCATTTACAAGACAGAAGTGACACAAGTTCTAAGCTTTCTAGACGATGTAAGCCAGAGCTATGTAGGTCAAAGCTGATCGAACTTCGCGTACTTAGAACGAGACTGTGCGGAAGAACATTACATAATCCGATCATGGAAGATCCAGATCTCACTTCGGTTAGGGTCTCATTTTGAACATTTTTGATCCTTGTACAGCGCCGTCGTGGTCGACAACGCCCACGCTCCCACTCCTGCCGGCCGAGAGCAAGGCGCCACACCACTTCGGGCCCGGCTCCCAACCCAACAGGCCTCACGCGGAGTCCCGACGGGCAGCGACGAAAGAGGAAAAGCGACGCGATGCACTTCACGAAGCCGGCATGGGTCATGCACAAGGACTCGTCCAAGGACACGGCTCACCCCAAGCGACTCAGCATATTCAGCGTACACGTGCATCCCGACGGTTCGCGCATCGCCACAGGCGGCTTAGACGCCAAGGTGCGTCGCACACGCTATTCTACAGCCGCCCCCGGCGTCTCACCTCGACACAGGTCCGAATATGGTCTACGCGCCCCATCCTGAACCCCGCGTCGGAGCTGTCGAACAAGCCGCCGAAGAGCCTTAGTACGCTGACGATGCATACGGGTCCTGTGCTTTGTGTGCGGTGGGCGCATAGCGGACGGTGGCTGGCGAGCGGGAGCGACGATGAGGTTGTGATGATATGGGATCTGGACCCGAGCGCGAGAGGGCGTGTGTGGGGGAGCGACGAGGTCAACGTGGAGGGGTGGCGGCCGATGAAGAGGTTGCCGGGGCACGAGAGTGGTGCGTTTCCCCCCATTCTGAGATTGGTTCTATATGTTGATTTTCTGCCGGCAGATGTGACAGACGTTGCCTGGGCGCCGGGCGATCGATATCTCGCGTCGGTGGGCTTGGATTCACAGGTGATGATCTGGTGTGGCTTCACGCTCGAACGACTCCGGAAGCTATCCCTCCACCAAGGCTTCGTGAAGGGTGTTTGCTGGGACCCCGTTGGAGAATTCCTCGCTACTCAGTCCGACGACAGGACCGTCAAGATATGGCGGACCAGCGATTGGGGATTGGAGGCAGAAGTCAAGAAACCCTTCGAAGACAGTCCAGGAAGTACGTTCTTCAGAAGATTGAGGTGAGCATTTTGTGCTTGACGCTGCAAGTGCATGCAAAGCTTGTGCTTCGTATCGTCCAAAAAGACTGTCGATACTGATGGAAGTTTCGTAGTTGGAGTCCAGATGGCGCACATATCACCGCGTCAAACGCGACGAACAATAAAGGCTTTGTCTTCATCGCGGCTGTCATCACAAGGAATACTTGGACAAGTGAAATTAGTCTCGTTGGGCACGAGAATACCGTCGAAGTCGCGGTACGTAGATTTCCCTATACTGTTTTCAGCCGTTATGTCTGCGTCTTCGAGTCGCTCGGCCGTCCGTGGATGCTTTGAGTCTTCCCTTGCGTTGTACTTCTCGATCTATCGGAGACTTTCGTTTCTTTATACCAAGATCTTTCCTGTTTCCTGCATTGTGTTCTGATTACATCTCTTGCTCATTCATTCGCGTCCACAGGCCTACAATCCTCACATCTTTCTTCGAAATCCCGAACAGTCAGTCGCAACGGCCAATATATGTTCTGTCGTCGCATTGGGTGCAGACGACCGCTCCGTCAGTGTATGGCAGACCAAAAGTGCCAGGCCCTTGATTGTAGCGAAAGAAGTGTTTGACAGACAGATTATGGATCTGAACTGGTGAGTCAATAGGCCTTTCGAGCTTTCCTCCTTTCCTTCTGTAACACGAGTGGACGTAAGGGTTACCTGTATTCGATTCCCACGAGTCGGTTCCCACGTCCGACTGGCTTGCTTTGTTTTCATCGCTTTCCTTTCACGTTCACGTCCTGAAAACTCTTTTCCCGTTCCTCTATGTCCTTGCCTGGTGTCTGACCGAAATTGATCTTTCAGGTCATACGACGGCCTTACTCTCTACGCTGCCTCCTCAGACGGGACCATCGCCGTATTCCATTTTGATCCCGAGGAACTCGAAGGGATCGCGCCGCACACAGCGCAGGAGCAGTACCTTGCAAAGTTTGGATTCGTGCCCCCACCCATTCCAGAAGGGTACTCCCACGCGGGTGCTCCTACGAAAGTTGTCACAGATCTGACTGGCTTCGACGCCACCACCGCCACGGTGAACGGAAACACTGCAGGAGGAGGGGGAGCAGGAGGGGGAGGGGAGAAAGTGAACATGCTCGTCGCGAAGCGGAACAAGAAGAAACGCGTGGGGCTGACGAACGGCGCCCCGAGGAGGGAGTCGATGGCGATGAACGTTGACCCACCCCAGCCCCCACCGTCGTATTTCCCTCCGCCGGAGGATCAGCCTTTCGCAGAGCCCGGAACGTGGTCCAGACACAACGATGTGCCGATTTCGAGGAGGAGTAATCACGAAGAGAGGGAGGACAAAGTGGTGTTTAAGACGCTTGGCGGTGACCGGCCGAGGGAGTTCATACCGATTAAGGAGGTGCAGAACCAGCATGCCTCGGGGAGTGGTACGCATATGGGCGCTGGGATGGAGCTGCCGATACCGCCACTGCTTACGCGTTTGACGACTGTGGTGGATGGAGGAGGGGACGGCGACGTGTTCCAGTGCTCATATTTCGAGGACAGTGGTACGTTCCTGCCCTCTTGTCGTGATCAATTAGTTAACGTCTGTCGTACAGGATTAGTCGATGTGATGCTTCTGAGCCCCAAGCAAACTCTATGGCTGGACTATCTGCCATCTCCTGCCCTTGCGATCAAGGCGACAGAAAACTACTGTGCTGTGGCCTCCAAGGATGGAAGTGTGTATGTCTATTCGCATGCAGGGAGACGGTGAGTATCTTTTCTCAGACGGCGATTGAGCGCGTTTCTCAAGCCCTTGATAGGTTGATGCCGAATCTCACCCTCGGATCGCCGTGCTCGCTGATGGATGGAGCCAAGAACGCCCTAATGATCATTACGTCCTCCGGAATGCTCTACTCATGGGCAGTGAACAAGCAGACCGTGTTCTTCCCGCCCGTATCCCTCGCCCCACTCCTTTCACCCAACAACACCCTCACCTCGGCCACGATACGACCAAATGGCCTCCCCGTACTCTCAACGTCGTCGGGCGTCATATACACATACTCGCCCCAGCTGCACACGTTCGTCAAGCTCACGGAGCCCTGGTGGGCCGCCGGCTCAGACGCATGGGCATCCGGCTCGTCGACCTCTGGCGTGATAGGCGCCGTGGAGAGCACTGTCAGTGCGACTTCCGTGGACTCGAAGTCAAGACCGCAGTGGTGGGGCACGGCACTGACGCTTGGGCATCTGGAGACGCGGATGCATGGGGCGGCGCTGATGGGGAGCGCGGCGGAGTATAGGCAGGCGTTGGCGGCGTATGCGAGGGGCGTGGCGGAGGAGGGGTTCAAGGATCGGGGAGAGGAGTTGATCAAGGAGCTGTGTGGGCCCATATACTATCGGGAGGGGCAGGGGACCTCGTGGGACCCGATGGTGGCGGGCTTGAGCAAGAGGGAGTTGTTGAGTGACGTCGTGTTGGCCCAGTTCGGTGTGTATCTTCTTCCTCTCATCATCTCACAGCTGATGTCTTGCTCGTGTAGCCAAAAACAAGAACCTGGCGAAACTGGCGAGTGATTATCAGGATCTGTTAAGGAAGATGGCGAATGATGAAATATGATGCGAACTTCGTCTTGTCACTTCGCTTTGGTTGGGTTGGTTTGTGTTATTATCTGTGCTTTCGCTTGTTGTGTTCTTCGTTATTTACTTCATTTATTACCTACGTGTACATGTACAGCATTGTCGGTCTATTAGTAATTCAGTCTAGCAAGCCTTGTATTCCTTTCCTATCGTCTGTCAACGATTTGGCCGTAAACGGTAGTCAAGAACTCGTTCGTTGCTGTGGACTATGCATGAGTTCAGCTGCTCGGTATCGCCAGTGACCTTGGCCCACGGAGAGTCACACGGGACGCAACGGTGTGTCTTAGGGTTTCGAAGTTGTTGGCGGCAAGAAAAGATTGACCATTCACGCATGCTGATATTGTTGCCACTTGCGGCTCACAAGTCACAACTGTTCCTTGGTATTGTTTAGAATAGTGGATATTGTTGTACATTTAGAATTGTAACCCTGCCTTTCTACCTCGACGGGAGGACATAGAATTGCGTATCGTCTAACCCCGGCTGACCGTGTATGTATGAATCCTTGACCTTCCCTCGACTCCCAGCCATAGATCCAAGCGGGCCACGCCCAATCGAAACATCAACATCGCGATGAACGGTCCATGATTTGTCAAGGTGTAGGGGAAGGTCCAAGGCGACCTCCACGGCGAAGTTCTTGAACAGGATGTTCGTGGGCGCAATATCCCAGATTCGGAAGTAATGGTCGGGTAGTGTCCAGTATGACGTGACAGTAACCTTGGCGTGAGTGGGGGAGGGCAGATTCTTCTCCTCGCCGAGGAACGCGAGTTTCACTGTAGGCAGCAGGCTTCTGTCATCGCTGAGGCGAAGGCCGTTGAGCCGCGTCCATTCATCATCCACCTCGTAGCCCCACTTCAATCCACGTCGCGTATCAACCTGCTGCACTCGCCCGCTCTGTCTCACATACTCCTTCGCAAGTCCAGCTTTCTGCGCCTTACTCTTTGACCAAGATGCACCCGGAGATACCGTAGCAATCAAAGGAAGCACCGCCGGGATATCAACCTTCGCAGAGAAACTGGACTGTGTGCCTTGACTGCGCTCTTGCGTCTCCGTGATCTTTGTCCTGCCATCTGGGCTGAACCGAGTCGACTTAGGAGCGCGGTCATAGCGATACATCGGGTAATCCGCGTCAGTCTCGACACTGACGTGAGCGTAGAACTGATTGTGGCAGGTGCTCTTCGCATGCGCACTACCAGTCGCTGAGGTACGGTGGAAGTCCAGTTCGAGGAATCTAATATGAGATGTTGTCCTCGCGTCTTCGATATGCGTGTTCTCAATTTCCTAGAACACGCTGAGATCGAAAATTGCGAGGAACGTGCAATTAGAAAAGGGACCCACCATAGATGAGACTGTGCCCTGAACGCGCAAATTTTGGGCGTAGATTGACGAGGGAGAAGGTTGCACTTTAAAGGTAACGTCAAAGTGGGCTTGAGGCAATATCACATTCGCGTTCGAAGATGATTCCGGTCCCGGCGACGCGCCTCCATCACTCTGGTCAGCTATCGAAGAAAGCCCGAGCGCATGTCCAGGAGATGACCCCAAGCCGGCGCTTTGTCGTTCTGGCGAGTCTCCATCGGTTATCATAGATTCATCGGATCCATCATCGTTGGAATCATCGCTGTCGTCGGTTGACGACGAACTGGGTAAGGCGTACAAGGGGTCTGAATGGTCAATGCCTGTAATTGCCAAGGGCGCTGATACCGACGTATCGACTGTCCAGGTTGTACCAGTCAAAGACACTTGCTGAAGAAATTTGCGGAGCGGGGTACGAATGCCTCCGAGAAATGGCGCAAGAATTTGGCCAACTTTGGACAGTAGTAAATCAATTTTGTTCTGGTTCAACTCGGTCGCGCAATAAATATATGCGCGTTGACAAGTGTTGTGAGCCTTGGTGATGCCGCCATTGGCGACGATGGCCTCCTCGTCGAAGCCTGCAGCAAAAATGAGGCCCGATTTTGATACACCGCCATAAGCCTTGAAGACAGAGGACAGGGCCTCCTGCCGAGTGGAAAGATGTATGTGAATCTCGATGGGAAGGATGGTCTGTTCACCGAGCCTGGGTGATGCCGTGTCCAGCATCGAATGAGGTACAAGGAAGGTATGTTTCAGTGATTGATTGACCGAACTGCTCGAGCCTTCATCGAAGTCCATTGTCAGACCAAGCATGCCTTCCCAATTTGCAGGGTCCCGAAAGAAGGTATCAGATTGCCGTTGTCGGGCACTCGAAGTTGTTGGCGTCAATGTGCATGGAGTAAGGGATCCAGAATTACCCACCCCAGGACGGGCCCAGTGCGGTACGTCCCAGGTGCGCGCATCGTACGTCTCGTCGACGTCACAGGGCATCAGTGCTCTTTGGACATGGAATTCAAGTTCGGTGGAGAGTTTCTGGATTACTTTACTCGCAATCTGCAGGACGGACGGATTCGACGAGTGGGTCAACCAATTCAATGCATCCAAAGTTATGGAATCGGTTTGCTCGCCCACCACTTCCACTTCTTGCCGGAATAGGCTCGGGAACGGGTGCAGGAGGGAATAACGAGCTTGGGCTGGGGAGCAAGACTTGTGCGCAGAACCCAGCCATTGTTTGCGGAATTCAGGCCGCCAGATAATGGGACGAGTGAGCAATGGATCAATCCAGCATCGTAAGTCGAACCAAGTCTTCCGGAGGACGGTGCGAGTCTGATCCAACGCCTGAGCAATGTACTGCCATATGTGATAGAGAACATCAGTCAGTGGAGTCTGGTAGGGGCACTGAGGGTCTATCACAGGAAGCAAATTGCTCAGGAAATAGAGGAAACAGACAAGAGATGCCAGCATGCCAATTGTCTCCGCTAAAAATGTGCGAAGGGGGATGTAGAAGAGGACTAGACCAGAGAAAAAGAGGAGCAATGAAGTGTGCATGATGATAGGCAATAGACCGACAATGGCGTGAACACGCCAACGCTCAAGGCCCATGTAGCGAAACTGACGGATGTGACTACGAAAGCGGGGGGTACCTGATGGTTGGGACATGTAATGATGAAGCCATTGCTTCACCAGAAGGGCGGCGACCGCGACAGCCAGACTTGCCGCCAGACTAGCGAGCCAGAGGCCATTAGTCCAGACAATAATTTTGCCCGGCTCGAACTTGACGGGATCAACGGAAGGCCCAGTCAAGTTGAGATGAGCGCTATCTGCCCGCTGAGCAAGAGCGATCTCATAAAGTAGGGCCGTGTAGTCGGGCTGGAGGTGCCGCGAGCTTTCAACAAGAAAAGAGCTAACGACGGCTGAAATGAGCCCCGCCTGGTTCATCGAGGAATGAGAATGTGCACGCATATCTTAGTAGTGAACATTTACTCACGAATACCAGAATCGTATCGAGACCATCGCCAGACTGTTTCGTGATCATCTTGTCGTGTTTAGCCGCCTCTTCGACGTATATGCGCCAGACTCGCGCATTAGCTGCTGTCTCCTCACCGGGCGCGTCTTCCGGTAGCGATTTCTCATAGTTATCGGCGCCGCTGCTAGACGGCGGTGATTGCGGGGTATCCTGATCCAGTCCAAGGAACTGTTCTGAGGGTTGGTCGGAATGAGGAGGACGATGTTGAAAGATGCGTGAAGCTTTTGGAAGGCCTGGTTGGTCGCCCAAAACATCATCGCCTCGAGGGCGAGACTGGGGCCTCGAGCGTTCCGCCATTGAGACTCAGAGTCTTGCGTGGCTGTAGACATCATCAGGCTGTTGAGCTCTATCGATGGGGACAATACACACCTCGGATTGAAATCTGGTATGGGTGAGATTAAGATGTTTGTCGTCAGCTTATGCCAGGAAGGGAAATGCTTGGGTGCAACGCTGTCGCCGACTATGATGGTTGTCCAAAGCAAAGAGAGCTGTAAGCTCCGGGGCCGGTGGCATAGAACACGGCAGTGCTATGGGAAAGTTTGTGCCAACACGAGGGGACATCTGACATCTGTAGCTGTGATAGATAAGAGATTTTGATAGATCCGCGCACGATAACGGTACACGTGAGCCAAATTCTGTTGGCGAAAAGCCGACCGATAATGATTGTCTTGTTGGTCTCGTCACTTGGTAGCGTCGACTCACACATTGACTTTGTCGCTTTCGCGCGCGCGCTAGCACATCCATTACAGCGATGTTCGCAGTCGAGAAGCTACTTAGATGCAGGCATGTCAACGCGAATTGACCTTGGGAAGAAAGGAGGGTTGTGTATTGAAGTCAGAGGTCCCGGTGATATTGCCGATGTATCTTTAATTGTGTTGTGCCGTGTAAATGGCGAATGACTGCGATGCACATACGAAGGAGGTCAAGGAGTTGGCGTTTGCGAAGTTCTCGCTTCGCCTCATCTTACATTTCTGTCCGGTGTCTTGTTTGTAAAACGATCCTTCCGGACACTTGGATATGAGAAGATTATACTGCGTCGACACGACCGTGTTGCAGCGCCCTTTGAGTTCATATTACGTATTTGGATTGATCATGGTCGAGACAACTCAAACCCGTACCACCAGGATTTCATTCTTACAGTCTACTGCTTCTTATACGCTGGTTCTGGACCTCTTCGGAATAAACATCCTCATAATTATATGAACAATCTCGTAAAGCCCCCAGGAATCGGAGCTGATTCGCTCCAGCAGGTTATTGGCCTGAGCCTGGGCGGCCTGTTAGCATCGTCAAGCTGACTCGCTCGGGAACAATGCTTATCACACGTCTAGATATATACTCAAGCTCTTCCCTCGACGCTGTATAGCCATCTTGAACGAAGCGCTAGTATCGAGTCTGTCAAGCGCCCCTCACTGGCAAGCGCCACGACTCTACAACGCTCTCATGCCACCTCTCTACGTATGAACACTCCCTCCTCTGTGTTTTAAGATATTCAAGCTGATGTCATGCAACAGTAAGACGTCGAATTAGCTTCGTTCCTATAGCTTCCTCAAATCGTGCCAGAGATCGCTGAAGTTCACTGGGGCCGCGCTGCGTGTTCTCATGTCGGAGCCAACAAGCTCCAAATTATCTGCAAAACTTTCGGTCAGTACACTGACGTACTTCTACAATAAGAACCCGTCACAGGCTCCTTTCCAAGAAAAAGTCAACGAAAAGGAACGTAACGATGACCGAACGTCGCGAAGATTACTATGCTTCATTTGCGAAAGTATAATGTCTCCATTCTCGATCGCAGGCGCCACCGACTGACTGATATAGCTGCTCACTGTCACCGAGAGGTGAATGCAGTGTAACTCGATGTCTCAGCTGTACTTGCATCGCTTCAGACAAGCTCGGCCGCAGTGAAACGCAGTCAGCTTGCATATGATTGTTCTCTTGCCGCAGATCTGGTCAAGGATTCTATGAGTACTGCTCTACACTTACGACTGAATCGAAACTTCACATCTTGGCAGGAATGCCCGGACAACAAAATGTGTGGCAATGACATTCCTCGCAGGCACGTGGAATTTCTGCTATCCTTCAGGCCAAAGAGGCTTTAACGCGGCTTTAGCAAGGGACTACTTATAGCATGACCTGAGCGATGTCACTGATCAATGCAGACCGCAATTTTGGGCTGAGATACTCCAGATTCTCACCGTATATCTATTGCCGACTCCGGATCGTGTTTAGAGAGCCCCAACACTACAGTAGACGGTCTCAGGTCGTTCCATCGCTGTTGCTGCCTTCCCCCAACCTCTGTCCATGGTTTTCCTTCGGCATCGTGTCCTCCTCCTCACGGTCTGTGGACTTGCATTGGTCTTTCTCAGTCTCTCGTGGATCGCTGAGGATGACTCCAACATTGGAGTGCTGCGCTCCTCTCTGAAACAGCAGCTCACCGGCGCTGCCCAGACGCCTTCATCTGAAGATACGCAGCTGGCACCCCGTCCCCGTCTGTTCACAGCCGCCATCATCTACCTTGTCAGCACTTCCCGAGCATTTGAACTGCTGGACTCCCTTGCATCCCTCTATACCAACCTCCCTAGTGATCCATGGCCCATCATTTTGTTTCACACAGGGGATTTCGATGAAGAGTTTGTCCAGGCCGAGCTCATCGCGCGGATAGACGACTATCTGGGCGGCGACAGCTCATCGGCGTTCTTCTCCCAGCGCCTCGAGTTTGTCAAACTTGATTGGCATCTGCCCGAGGGAATTTCTGACAATGTCACTGCGGTTGAGCCGATAGAAGCATTCCGATGGCCAGGTACGTCGCCTCGACATTCTCACCTCGACTGGCCTTGACGGTTAGATATCATGTAGGCTATCACCACATGTGTGCTTTCTTTGCGGTCTACATCTTCACACACCCACGTCTGCAGGACGTAACCTACTACATGCGCATGGACACGGATTCTCTGATTGAGTCGCGGTTGTGCTATGATCCGTTCGAGCTCATGTATAGGAAGAGGAAAGCCTATGGCTATCGCTCCATCGGCGGCGACGCATTTGAGACCACGGTGGGACTCCTCGAATACGTTGACGAGTATGCACGACGCCATTCCGCCCCGGCTACACGCCTACGCCACAACCAATGGGAAGGCCCGCGATTGACAGCTGATGGAGAGGTGGTTCTCCCGAGGGTTCAGGGGTATTTCAACAGCTTTGAGATTGTGAAGGTCGAGGAGTTCAGACGCCCAGATGTGCAGGCCTTCTTCAGCGATCTCATGAGCGTCCCAGAAAGGATATACAAGTGGCGTTGGGGTGCGTACACGCTGTCAAATTTATATGCCGAAACTGACCTGATTCCGAAAGGCGATGCTCCATTGCGATACGCCACTGTCCAAATGTTTTTCGATAGCGAGCGGGACACGGAGGAGTTCTGTGGGATGAGGTACTTCCATCCTCAAGTGCCTACTCCTTCGTGCCCATGCACTCCATTATTGGGCGGACACACTTGATGATTTCGTGACGCAACATACTGCATGACCGGAGATCTGAATGGCTACCTTTCTACGAGCCGATCAGATTGGACAATTCACATCCAGATGGACTTAGCGCGTAGTGCAGATCTGTAACATACATAGGTAGTACGTCTGAATTTGACTATGTTGCGCTGCAGTCTGCGCTCCTCAAATTTCCAAGCTCCTCCATGACCATACTCCGAATCGCCTCTGAACGAGGGGTGATTTTGCATTTGAACGGACGAGGGTGACTGCCGCAGATCTCAGTATCTACTCAAACGGGAGCAGAGGATCTCACCTGATGAATCCATCATATTGCACGACCGGCTGATCCTCTCCCTTCCCGACTCCAATATCAAACGTCGCGAGAATGGTCGCTGCCGCAAGGAAGACGCTGTTCTCAGCAAGGTACATTCCGGGACAGACCCTTAGAAACACAGTCTCAGCAGATGGTCATATCTCAACCCAAAGGATAACAACCGACCTTCTTCCAAATCCAAACGAGCTCTCTACCGCCTCAATCCTCTCCCTCGCCTTCTCTTTATCAAGGAACCGCTCCGGCTGGAACTCAAGAGGATCTGGGAAAAGTTCTTCGTCGTGCATCATGGCCCAGATATTCGCCCACACAACGGCACCCTTCTCAATCGTGTAACCCATGTAGGTGTCGTCTTGAGTAGCGACGTGGGGAATCCCTAGAGGAGCGATGGGATTCCATCTCCACACCTCCCTGACCAGCGCCTCTACGTACGGCATTTTTGCCCTGTCTTGTATCTTTGGTAATCTCTCCAACGCAGTACCATCGAGACTCAGAACGGAATCGATCTCTGCCTGGGCTCTCTTCTGGACCTCGGGATAGGCCGTCATGGCGAGGATGAGAGAGGTGATGGCAGAGGGGGTCGTCTCGGCGCCCCCTGCATACATAGACGCCCCAGCGGCCTTTGCAATGTCTTCCGCCGCATGACCAGTGTTCTCCTCGAGGTAGTCGGACATGAACGACGACAGATGAGTGCCTTGGCTCTACGGAGGCTATCTGTCAAAGTAACTGCAGCGAGATTGGGAATGGGATACCCACCATCTTTCGCTTGACGAAGGCGAAGGGTACATCATGAAGCATATCCAGGGCCTCCCGCATTTCGCGAGCAGTACGCTGGAACGAAGCACCGGGAAGCCAGGCGGGGATGTGTTTCACTGCGCGACAATGATGGTCAGTATTCACCTGCATGAGTGACAATGGAAAGAACCCACATATGGGGAAGATATCAACCCACCAGCGTCCTGGCTCAGAGGCAACCGTCAACCCATGCAACGCGTCCTCTGCAATCTTGACGAGCTGGAGAGGGTCTTCCACGATCGCAGGGTAGCCGTAAGAAAGGAGAAGGATCGCGGACGATGTACATCTGCTCAAGAATTGAATAAGTACTGGTAAACGGGTCTGGGAAGCAGAGAAGCTAACTCTTGGACGTGAACAGCAAAGTTCTTGGGATCCTCAACGAGCTTGCCAAGTAACCTACGACTGGTCAAGTTTTGCACGAAAATCTCCGTCATAATCGTGACTCGCCTCAGGTTCTCCCTTTCTTGAACGGAGCGTAAAGCCTCCCCTTTGCATGCGCGTCGGCCCATGAAGTGATGGAATGAACGACGAAATTCTCGGAAACGAGGATGAGAGGACGCGGTAAAGGCCAAGCCACGATTCCAGCCCACTCTGAAACGAGGTTAGATGATATTCAAGGTGCGAGGGAGGGACGCGACGAACAACTCCCCAGCCATCACAACTTTCGGGCGATCGGAGTAGATATTTCCTCGCGTGTCGAGGAGATCTTTGGCCGCTTTCAACGATGAGAGGATGATGGTGGGTTGGCCGAGAACAGTTATGCGCATTACATCGCCTATCGAGTCGCGTCAGCACTCAAAAAGGTCACCCTTGCATGAAAAAGAGTAAATAGGACGGACCGTATATCCTTCTCCACTCATCCCACTTGAGCCATGGGTGATCTGCAGAAATTTGCAGCGCGTTTCCGATGATGGGGAGGCCAGGCGGTCCTGGTGGGAGAGTTCTCTCCTTCTTGTTCGCCTGGATGACCCTGTACGCCACGTACAGAACAATGACTGGTAGTGCCAACAACGGATTGTTGAGCGGAATGTCCATAGCAAATCAACAGAGTTGAGATTGAGAGTAGTACAAGATCAGCTTGCGAATACTTGGAAAGGCCTAAGACGGGGTCAGAAGACCGTCGCTGATGACGCATCCTGGTGGGTGGGACGAAGCTCTCACGTAGCTGATCGTGGGCCACCGATATACCCCCGGGTTCATTTGGGTGGGAGATACTGTACACGCTGTCAAATTTATATCTCAAACTGAATGATTCCGAAAGGCGAGGCTCCATTGCGATACGCCACTGTCCAGATGTTTTCGACAGCGAGCGGGACACAGAGGAGTTCGGCGGGATGAGGTACTTCCATCCTCAAGTACCCAAGCCTTCGTGCCCGTGCACTCACTCCATTATTGGGCGGACACACTTGATGTTTTCGTGGGGCAACGGATTACATGACCGGAATTCTAGATGCTACCTGTCTACGAGCCAATTAGATTGAAAAAATCATATCCAGATGGACTTACAGGTGATACATCGTTGACAGCCCAAGGAGCGACCCGAATCTCGTTTGACTACGTTGCGCTGCAGTCCGTGTTCCTCAAGTTTCCAAGCTCCTCCATCACCATACTCCGAATCGCCTCTGAACGAGGGATGATTCTGCACTTGAACGGACGAGGGTGGCTGCCGCACATCTCAAGATTCACTCAAATGGGAGCAGAGGATCCAACACACCTAATGAATCCATCATATTGCACCACCGGTTTCTCCTCTCCCTTCCCGACACCAATATCAAACGTCGCAAGAATGGTTGCAATTGCAAGGAAAACACTGTTCTCAGCAAGATACATTCCAGGACAGATCCTTTTGAACATACGCCTCAGCAGATGGTCATAACCGATAACGGACGGAGGCAGCACACCTTCTTCCAAATCCGAAGGAGCTCTCTACCGCCTCAATCCTTTCCTTCGCTTTCTCTTTATCAAGAAACCGCTCCGGCTGGAACTCAAGAGGATCTTGGAAGATCTCTTCGTCGTGCATCATGGCCCAGATATTCGCCCACACAACTGCACCCTTCTCAATTTGGTAACCCATGTAGGTGTCGTCTTGAGTAGCGACGTGAGGAAGCCCCAAAGGAACGCTAGGATTCCACCTCCACACCTCCCTGACCAGCGCCTCCACATACGGCATCCTCTCCCTATCCTCTATCTTTGGTAATCTCTCCAATGCAGGACCGTCAAGACCGAGAACGGAATCGATCTCTGCCTGGGCTCTCTTCTGGACATCGGGATAGACCGTCATAGCGAGAATGAAAGAGGTGATGGCAGAGGGGGTCGTCTCGGCGCCCCCAGAATACAAGGACGCCCCAGCGGCCTTCGCAATTTCTTCCGCCGCATGACCAGTGTTTTCCTCGAGGTAGTCGGACATGAACGACGACATATGAGTGCCTTGGCTCTGCGAGGGCCATCTGTCACAATAAACGCAACGGGTTTGGGACTACCCACCATCTTTCTTTTGACGAAGTCAAAGGGTACATCGTATAGCATATCCAGAACCTGCCGCATCTCGTGAGCAGTACGCTGGAACGAAGCACCGGGGAACCAAGCGGGGATGTATTTCACTACGCGACGGTGATAGTAAGTATTCACATGTATAGGCGACGATGGAAAGGAACCCACAGATGGGGAAGCTATCAACCCACCAGCGTCCTGGCTCAGAGGCGACCGCGAACCCGTGCATCGCGTCCTCCGCAATCTTGACGAGTTGGAGAGGGTCTCCCATATGCGCAGGATAGCCGTAAGATAGGAGAAGAATTGTGGACGATGTACATCTGTTCAGAAGTTGAGTGAGTCTTGTATACGGCCTTGGGAAGGAGAATAGCTGACTCTCGGGCGTGAGCTGCAAAGTTGTTGGGGTCCTCAACGAGCTTACCAAGTAACCTACGACCGGTTGGTTCTGCACGAAAATATTCGACGTTCGTCATAATCATGACCCACCTCAGGTTCTCCCTTTCTTGAGCGGAGCGTAATGGCTCCCCTTCGCATGCGCGTTGGCCCATGAACTGATTGAATGAGCGGCGAAATTCCCGGAAACGAGGATTAGCGGACGCATTGGCATAGCCCAAGCCACGGTTCCAGCCGACTCTGCTACGAGGTCAGATGCTATCCATGATGCGGCAGAAGGACGCGACGAACAGTTCCCCAGCCATCACAGCGTTCGGGCGATCGGAGTAGATATTTCCTCGCGTCTCGAGGAGGTCTTTAGCGGCTTTCAACGATGAGAGGATGATGGTTGGTTGCCCGAGAACGGTTATGCGCATTACATCGCCTGTTGAGTCGCGTCAGCACTCGAATAGCTCACCCAAATGCCTCACCCTCACATAGAAAAGAGCAGACAGAACGCACCGTACATCCTTCTCCACTCATCCCACTTGAGCCATTGATGATCTGCAGGTATTTGCAGCGCGTTTCCGATGAAGGGGAGGCCGGGCGGTCCTGGTGGAAGAGCCCTCTGCTTCTTGTTCGCCTGGATGACGTCGTACGCCACGTAGAGAAAAGAGAGTAGCAGTGCCGACCACACATAGTTGAGCGGAATGTCCATAGCAAATCAATAGAGTTGAGACGAAGCAGAGTACATTATCAGCTTGCGTAGGCTTGGAAAGGCCGAAGTCGGGGGTCGGAGGACCGTCGGCCAAATGCTGGCTGATGATGTATCATGGTGGGTGGGACGAAGGTGAGTAGCCAATCGCGGGCCATCGATATACCCCGGGTTTCAATTGGGTCGAACTCGCAAATCTATCAAGAGCAAATCCCAACCGAGGTGCAAATCCCAGCGAAGTCCTCGGTGTGCCTAAACTCCATGCTCTCGTAACCGTTTGTGGGGAAAAATGCAATTACAGTACTCGATACAAATACTACGAGTATAAGAGGCGAGTAGCACTAGAGTAATACAACAACAGATGAGGTTATGCATGGTATGTGAGGTTAGTCTAAAAATATATGGTTCGAACCCAGTATGAGAAGATGCAACACGGAAACCGATAATGAATAGATAGTTGGATATGTGTTTAGGACCTGTTGTGCAAAGGCGGCCCACGACTCAGCTCGACGCCCACCTTGTGCACCACCTGCATGCCCAACGGCTCAAAGGCCGTCTTCCAGTTCCTACGTCTCCTCCGGCCTTCGAATATCGAAGCACTGCGTTCGCCGGTCTCGCCTTCCGGTCCAAACACAAATAGCTTGTCCTCGCTCCAAGGTGCTTCCCCGTGAGCAAAGCTAATCCACTTCTCCTGCATCGTGTCCCGTACTTTAGTGTACGAGCACTCGTCGACGGAGGGTTGGGTCCAGGAAGAGAACATATCGTCGTCGCTACTGCCCTCCGACATGCAAACATCGTCGTCGTCGTAGTCACAAAAGCCACCTTCGAACGACATTTCGGGGGTAGTGCAAGACTCAGGGAGAGTGACATTGTCGAAGAGGTATAACAAGTCGACGCCGTGATGAGGAAGACTGATGATGGGCCCTTCCTGGTCAAAGACGTAGCGCCACACGCCTTTGCCGCCGCGTTCGTGCTTCGCATGTTGCGCAACACATTCCGTGGGCCAGCCAATGCGAGCGTCGTTGATGAGATCCAAGACACGATCGACAATCTCTGCATCATCGGTACTTGAGGAGATATCATACGCATTCAGCAAGTTCATGCTCTTCGAGAGGCTCTGGCACACAGCCTTGATCCGTCGCACGACCGCGAAGGAAGTCCACTGCGAAGCATGCAGAGACCAGACTAGCGAATCAGATCCACAGTCCCCAATGATCAGCGGCTGCAGATTCTTGGGCAGGGCAAGCCCAGCCGCCGACCGCAGAGCTCTCTTCGGGGTCTGACTGCGACTCGATACCGCTAGGGAGCTGAGGAGACTGTGATGGTGACGGTGTATGTCCTCTGCCTGGAAGCAGGCCCTCCATCCGTCGCGGAAGAACACCCCATCATCGACGGTTCGCATGGCCTGGCCGTAGGCCGTTAGCCGGTCTGCGTCAAGATGGCGCAGCTGTTCGACTGTAGAAACGCCCAAGGCTCCCATCACTCGCGACAGGTGACACCCAGCGGCAGGCACATCAGGAAGGTTCGGCTCTAGAATCGCGCTCTGCACGATGGCGCGCTGGAACTGAGGCTTCACCTCGTTGTCGAATGAGAGCAGATGCGAGACGACGTCTGCGGCGCCTGTCGACGAGCCGAATAAGGTGATGTTGTTGGGGTCGCCACCGAAATCGCCAATGAAATGGTGTATCCATTCAAGGGCCCTCCGTTGATCGCGCAGACCTTTAATTTCGCTTGAGCATCTTGCGAAGCCCATGTGCAAGGGAAACATTCTTGCTCACCATAATTACCAACGCCTACCTCCCCTGCATCCCGATTGTCATCGCGGAGCGGAATACTCGCGGCGAACCCGAACAGCCCCAAGCGAAAGCTAGGCGTTCCAGATGAGCATGGGACCTTCACACCATCAAGTGAATCGAACGACTCACTTGAATGTGACCATGATGATAGGCTTTCCGATGCGCATGCCCTGGCGGACCAACGCTCCACCGTCATAAAGCCAACTAGAACCAGAACCTCTGTCTGCGCCGCTGTATCAGAGACATAGTCAGATTACGATCACTCGAGGTCGAGACCCGTCGCGGGCGTACGTACCCATGAATCCACACCATAACGGGCACACGCGAATGAGGCGTAAGACCAGCAGGCGCGGTGATGTTGAGGTTCAGACATTCGAACTCGTTCTGCTTGAGCACCTGTTTCGGGGTATCGTCGATCTCCAGCCCGAACATCGCCTCCTCGAAGGGCTTGGAGCTTTTGAACTGAGGACATATAGGTCTGGCGACGAGTGAAGCGTCAGTACACGTTCGCGTCAAATAGCACACAAGTACGTACCCATATTTTGAGGCGTCAGTGGTCGAAGCATATACAGTAAACATTTGAGATTGGCGGAATCGTGCGGGCACGGAAGCATATTTGATACCGCGATACTGATGGATGGGCGTGTCTGGAGTGGACAGAGGGTGTTCTACGCCCAGGAAAGTCGTCTGGAGTGCACTACTGTGCACCGCGGGCATAGTGTTAACTAATGCGGAGGGCATGGTGTGACGAGAGAGGGAGGGGAAGAACGCGTTCGAGCGCCAACGAGGCTATGATGTGGTAGTAAGGAGTAAAGGATCAGAATGGACTTTGTATGAATGCACGGCGGCACAACCCATGTCTGCACGGGGACAAGTCATCGTATTTGGCGCAACCTAGTGAGAAACTGGACAGTCTGTCTCGGATAGGAAACTTGGAGTATCACGTGCGATCATGATTCGCATCGAAGTCATTCATCTCGTCAGAGACAGAACACGGAGAAAGGTCGAGAAGGGATCCATTACGAGACAATTGCGGTGGCCAGGCCATTTCGGTGAAACATGATCACCATGAGCGGCATGTCACCGGGTTGGATTCTGCGAGTATCGGATCCGCTGATGGTATACGTCGTGTGGCGCATTGAGGCAGGAAAACGGTAGGGCTTCATGAATGAGACACAAGAATAGGCTCCCGTAGCTTATAAAGCACTGGAGCTGTTTGTGTAGGAATGATGGGTCGTCCCTTGGGTGAGAGAGTTCCATCCGACATTGAATGGCCGGGTGAAGTCGGGTGATGTAGCAGAAGCCGAAGGGAAGCGAAGAAAGCAGATGACATGACATGGGCGAGGTACATGGGTGGATTGTCCTTCTTGGCGATGGTTTTGACTCCCTAAGATCCGACGAATCGACGAATTCAACACATACTAGAGCTGTCTAGACATGCAACGATTTACAGGGAGTAAAATCTACAAGAATTGGACGACTGCAATCCATGAGCCATCCACCCAGCGAAAGAGACGCAAAAGACCCACCTTGTATAGTGATCGCACTGCGGTGCAGCGACGGCATCTGAACAACACCTACACTAACAACGCTGATTGCTTCTAGCTGAATCAAATCACCAATCGTCGTCAGTACCGTACGAAGAGCAGCGTCGACGCTGTGGTGGTCTTGGTCAAGATGAGATCGATAGTGATAATCATGGAAGTGATTGATGGTGGCGTCATGTCACGCCACCCAACGTAATGCGAGGCGATTAAGGCTCAGAGGTGATAGGTTTGGTATACAGGTCAACTGGGCGACGAAAGCCTGGAAAGCATGTATTTCAGAAACAAGAAAGACTTTGCAAATAGTGTCAAACCTCCTTCCCCAATCACTCCGTGATGTTGAGCACGATCAAAGCCCATGTCTATAAGGAAGGCCTCAAAGTTCTCTGGTCGAAGAACGAGGCGAGTGGAATTATCCTTGAGTGACTGGGGCGAAGATCAGGGTTTACCAGGAGAGCACAGACTATAGCGAACCTTGTCCATCCTCTTGGCCTTCTTATACGTGTCCCAAGCCTGAGGTTCCAGGACGAAGACGCCACCTGGTCGAAGGGCAGCGTAAATGCGGCGGAAGAACGTTCTAACGCCGTCGTCTCCTTGGTTCAGATGAATCCATTTTGATATCGAGAACCTATGAACGCTGTCAGTCGAGGTAAGGATAATAAACATGGGTGGCACCTACGCAACGATGGCATCGTATTGGTCCTGATCTTCCGGTATGTTGACGTTGACCCAATCCGCCGTCCTGAACGAGATGTTGTTTGGAAACGAGTTCTTCCCGGTTAGCTGGACGGGCGGGATAGGAAGCGGTCCCAGGGAGTGTTCAAAGGATGTCGGAAAGTAGTCGTGGGTTCCTGTAGGTCCTTGTGCTGACCAGACGGTGATGCGCCTCCGCCAAGCCGCACGGATCAAGCTGTCGTCAATGTCGACGCCAACGACCTTCTTGGCTCCCCACCGCTGTGCTGCCCGGTAAGCAGAACGCATTTTCCATTCCGGATAGACTCACCAATCTCGCACGTAACGTGCCCTTCGTTGCAGCCTACGTCCAGGACGCGTTTTCCAACAAAAAAGTCCGTTGGCAATAGAGCTAGTCGTGGGTCGTTTGCCGAAGGTCTCTTCGCATAGTATCTGCCCACACATGAGAAAGGATCATAGTCAAAGATGTCAAAGGCGCGTACCCGTGGTAGTTACCATAGATTGGCACCCCCAACGAAGTCATGGCAAGAGCCAAGGTGTGGCGGCAATTGCCGAATCTGTCTGCCATTGTCGTGTTGCAGCCTGCAGCTGGCAACGCGTTCCCTTTCCGCATTTTCAACCTCGAAGTCCGAATCTTGGAGAACGGTATAACGCATATAACGATCCCCGATCCTCCTTCGTCTACCAAATCTTGTCCATGAAAACGGTAAGGTCGCAAGCGGCAGTTCTGCTGATTCGTGCTTTCACCCTCGATGCTGATATATCTTACATATGGTATAATTCTGGCGTGCAGATTTGCCCAGAAATTGGACTGTACTCAGGCTGTACAATGACCCTGCGTAGAGCTGCCTCCTTTTCCAGAAAAGCCATCCTCGAGGCCCATGGCGCCCTTCGAATGCCGCCACCATTATAGTTCTGTCGGCCTCATCTGCGATGTCTATGATCTCTGTATTCTCTAATAGGCCCGAAATGCCAGTGAAGAGCGCATCTTCTTTGCATGCACTGTCCCCTTGTTGCGTCCACTGGCATCCAGATTCCAGACCAGACTGATTCTGGCGCCCAGCCAAAAGAACAATGCCGCTCCCCAAATGGACCGCGCGTCGAGTCCGATTATTTGAGCAACAAGGCCAAAAGACCTGTTTCATTTCGCAGCCTCGCGGCAAGCACGCGGGCGCCCCCGTGTATAAATAAAAGGCGCTCTGCATTCTTGATGCCTTCATCATTCCTCCCGTCATACTCATCACCTTTTTTCCCTCCTTCATTCACGACCGCCATGTTGCAGCTCCTCCTCCTCTTCCTTTTGCCGTCGGCTCTGGCAGCACCAACGTGTAGGCTCACATCGACCGCTTTAGCAAGCGGACCCGCCTCCACATCGACATCGACGTCGGGAACGGGCACACACACCAATAACACGCTCATCTCTGCCGCGTGGTATCCCGACTGGCTAGGCCTGGCGCCGTCCGACATCTCATGGTCCAAATACACGATGATGACCTACGCGTTTGGGTGCGTAGATCCACGCCATTCAATGTGATCTTTGAGATTAACCTTCAACCCCTCTAAAAACAGCCTAACCACCGAAGACGTCTCCGTTATCTCCATCTCCAACACGTCGGACCTCACCGCGTTCGTCACCGCTGCCCATGACAATGTGAGCCGGTTCCCACTCCTCGTGCTAGGGTGGCGACTGATGATCGTCATCGATAGAATGTAGATGCATTGTTATCGATTGGCGGATGGGGAGGATCCAGGTTCTATTCGTCCGCAGTAGGCTCTGCTGACAACCGCACTGCCTTTGTCAAAACCATCGTGGATCTCGTCACCACCTATGATCTCGATGGAATTGACTTTGAGTGCGTAAACCGATGTAGTTCGCGAAGCATCATCTGATTATCATATAGCTGGGAATTCCCTGCCTCAGAGGGTATTGGTTGCAACGTCGTCGCAACCGACGATGCCGCCAACTATCTGTCATTCCTTCAGGAACTGCGTGAAGATGACACCGGGAAGGACATCTATATCTCTGGCGCTGTTACCATCAAGCCGTTTGTAGGCTCCGATGGTACTGCGTTGACGGACGTGTCAGACTTCGCTGATGTTTTTGATCACATCGGTGCGTATAGCATCACGTACGTGCTAGAATTGCAAGATTGACTTTTTTCAGCCATCATGAACTATGATATCTCCGGAAGCTGGTCCGCCACCGTTGGTCCCAACGCGCCGCTGAACGATACCTGCGCCATCACTCCGACGGGTTCTGCCGTATCTGCACTTGCTGCTTGGACTGCTGCTGGTATGCCTGCCGAACAGGTATGAATGAGTGAATACTGTATAGAATGCCGCTATTTACAACGAATTGTTCCTTTCTTTAGATCGTCTTGGGCGTTGCTGCCTACGGGCATAGCTTCACCGTCCCCACTCTTGACGGCTTCGTGTCAGGCGACACTCTCACAAGCTTCCCCTCGTTCACAGACACGCCGCTCGGAGACAGCACAGACGGACCATCCACGGACGTTTGCGGCACCTATTCTTCGCACAGCGGCGTCTTCAATTTCTACGGTCTGATATCGAGTGGCTTCCTCACTGACAACGGGACGGCGGCAGATGATATTGAGTACTTCTTCGACAAGTGCAGTGAGACTGTGCGTTTCCGTATCATTTGTTACAAGTCATCGTCTCATACTGTCTCCTAGCCTTTCGTGTACAACAAGACTAGCGAAGTGATGGTATCTTACGATGACGCCACGTCCTTCGAGGCGAAGGGAAAGTTCATCGTTTCAGAGGGCTTAAAGGGATTCGCGATGTGGGACGTCGCGGGTGATTCCAATGACATATTGCTCGATGCAATAAACGGCGCAATGGCCGCCTAGATGCCTAGCCATACTCACGCTCTCATGATTTTATTACTGTCTTTATATCCACCACTGTATCTGTAGTGTACATCTTGACGATGTGCTTGCTGGCAACAATTTGTTTGGAGAATACACAAACAATTTGGCCCAGTATGGCATTGATCGAGGCGGGGCCCGTCGCCCGCCCTTGCCATGGCGTGATTTCAACGGCAAGTCCCGAAAGTCACTCGATACGAACTTCCAACAACCAAGCACCCTGTGATCCGCAACTTGACTTCGGCCGCTCTGTACTGGTAGCTTGTCGTTCTTTTTTGCAGGCTCGGCCATGATGGATGATGTCCGAGGCCTCTCGTTCTTTGCACACGAGCGTCTGTGGGTGTGGCATCTCACGCTCCCATGTCGAGCGCTTCTTTCTTTATTCCAAACCGATCGTTCATTCCGGAGTACATGGACACCCGCGTGGTACGTCTGACGGCACTGTTGAATGTCGAACAATGGGATCCTAACGACGTCTTACAGGTTTGAACGACGGGCAGATTCGAGGAAATAGCAACAGTTGGGCCCCGTGGCACGCATGGCCAGAAATCCGCTGAAAACCCACCATCTTGTAAAGAAAACCTCTGAGGGATCTACACAGGTATATCTGAAACTTGACCTTGGACCTCAGTCGGCTGATATATACTGACGGAAGGGACCCACAGCATCGACGTTTGTGATGGATTCTCGGCGACTACCAACCAGGATCCCTACATATATGAGGCCCTCACAGCCCCCGAGCCCCCGCTATCACACAGCAACAGTAATCCATGTCAGATCGCGGGACGACATACGTCGTCGTTGACAACAGCGACTCGCGGCGCATACAATATACGGGCTCCTGGGAGCCAATCGAGTCAGCCACATTTGGCGGCTCTGTCTTCAATGATACCGTGAGCTATACTGTCAATGGTGGTCTGACGTTTGCCTTCAACGGTGAGCCTAGCGGGCAATCGGTTACGAAACGAACGAGTGATGATCTCTCATTACTAGGAACTGCCGTTGAGGTCATTGGTGGTCGGACGTTCGACTCCAACACCTCGTTGATTGCTCCTACTTGGGAATGCCTTGTAGATGGAGCGCACAAAGACACCGGAGTGTTCTGGACCAGCACAAAGACCGCCCAGTCACGGCTTTGCTTCATCAATGGCCTCACTGCTGGCGAGCATCAGCTGCAGCTGAATGTTGTCTCCGAGTCGACATCAACCACTAATTTGGAAGATGAATTCAGCCTCGACTATATCATCTACACGCCGTTTGATGGTGCAGTCTTTGGGGATACCAATCAAGTCATCCTGTGGAATGACTCCGCTGTTCAGTACGTCGCGCATTGGGATTACTTCTCTTCCGACCTGGAGGACGGACATGCTGCTGCTAACGCTCAAGGCGCTAGTCTCTATGTCAAATTCAACGGTGAAGTATTTCGCACAAGCTTTCGTATCGTACTGATGTATTTTGCTAGGTTCCTCGATACAAGCTCTGGGGAATGTCATCAATATCGATGACTCGACCACGGGGGCCTACGCCGTCGATGGCGGAGCGCCAGAGACATTCCATGGCGACGGGGGCTCATCAGTCAACTGGAACGCACCACTGGCGTCCATCACTTTCTTCTCTGTGGCGGGTCTAGAGGACAAAGAACATACACTCTCCATGACCTGGAACGGTGTAGGAGGCGACTTCCAGCTGGAGAAATTCGTGGTCCACTCCTCAGCTACGAGGTTGCAAACCGAGGCATCTAGTACTAGCAACGCCTCCATCAGCAGTACTGCAGCGTCGTCAGCCAGTGCTTCTCCCTCCGCTGAAGCGACGCATGCATCTCACTCACCCATAGCAGCAATCATCAGCGGTGCAATAGGCGGTGTTGTTGCTATTGGGATCATCGCCTTTTTGATCTGGTGTCGTGATCGTGGGCGTCGCAGAGCTCGCTTTGTTGGCACTCCTACTGGCACGAATTTTCCTCTGCTTGACCAGATGGCACCTTTGTCCTTCATCGTTGATGAGCCCGTCCCCTTCCTCAGTCGAGCGCCCCCTCGGATCGAGTCTGCATACACGCCATTCTCCTCTGCTCATGAAGATACACCCTTCCTACGCCCAGACAGCTCGGATATGAGCTCCATGACTTCCCCCTCATCCCGAAGCTCCTCTGCTTATCTGACGGCGATGAAGCAAGATCAGTCTCGCATCGTTTCTCGTGCCAGCCATGCCGATTCCGGCGATGTCATAGAGCCAGACGGCTCAATACAATTCAGAGTCCACGAAGACAGTGGGATGCGTTTGCCTGGTATGCGCGACCGTGTCGTGGATGTTCCACCCCATTATGCCGAGTCCTAGCGTTTGGACGCAGCTGAAGATACCCGTCGATACCTACTCTCTTTTATTGTTGATTCACATGGTAGTCTTGGACACCTTTCTTGGACTTCTTCATCTCGCTCTCATCGAAGGCAGACTGTTTCTTTCTGTTCATGCTAGCTCTACGACAATGTATGTAATTTACGAACGTATCGTTGAGCTCGTAGTGTACAGCATACCTCAGATCAATTAAGTTTGCTGCTTTAGTATACGCCATAGTTCATGGAGCTGAACTTCAGTTGATGAAACAAGGACACATTGTTCGAGAAAGACTGTCTCTCACCTGAGGCATACTCGAAGGTGTGACTCTGCCTGAGGTCAAGTGTGTTTCTGTTTTCGATTTCGCCCTTCGGCGGTGCAATGCCGACGCAGTCGTCGACGTCAAAAACGCCGTGGCCGTCCGATTCTGGAATTACAACGCGCCAGGTAGAATTCCGGGTTTGCCTTTGAGTCCAATGCCTGAGCGATTGTGGAATGCTGACAGATCTCTGAGCCGTCTGACAAAACGAACGAGGTCCTTGCTCATATCATCAAGATTGTCGGTGCATTCGATATAATTACAACCTCAGTACAACTACCGCGATACATCGTACGAACATGACTAGTTCATCTTGGACCCTTTCCAGTAGTCACGTACTTGAAACTAAGCTCCCGGCGTCCCTTCTTGGTCTCTCGAGCCAGAACGCAGAGTCCCGCCACGACAATGACCAGGACCGCGTTCATTTTCGCCCTCTTGCCAGGCTCCAGATCCACGCACTTGTATCTTCGGTCGGATGATTTCCGGCTCGAGGAAAGTTGTTCCACATAGTTATCAACTTGCGTCTCTGCGTCCTTCCACAAATGAAAAATACTCCAACGGCCCCATGTTCTCTGGGCACCGACGTCCCTGTATCCCATGTAAAAGAGATCCTCTAGCTTGGTCGGGAGCGCCTCGTTCGGGTGTTCGAGGCCGCTCAGTTTGGCTGTCCAGACAGGCTTTAGGGCCTCATATCCTTCGTGGAAGTCAGCGTTCTCGAATGCTTCGGCCAGCTCTTTGCTGTCGCGCAAGTGGGCCGCAAACCTCCACAGGTATTCTTTAACCTGAGCTTTCATCTGTTTAGTCAAAATGATGTGTCGTTTGTCCGCGTCCGTCATTCGCGGCAATGAAATATCCAAGAACGACCCTTCCAGTAGGTCCCAGAACTTGATGTTCTTTTTCTCTATGATGGTCATGAGATCGTCGGTGAGGGAGGCCAGGTCGGCGCGTTGATATGATTTGGTTTTTGCCTCGATGAAGAGAGAGTCTTCAGGTAACTCCACCTCGGCCGGGTCCACCTCAGCCGGTACGCCTCGAGCTAGAAGTATGCTGCGTTGAATCATGTAGGCAAGAAGCGTACGAGCGGTCTCCTCATTGAAATATTCGAGACTGTCGAATGACCTTGTAGCCCGCAGGTATGGGCCGAGAACCCGAGAGATCCATTTTGCTTCGCCGTTGAAAGGTTTGTCGACAACTATACCCGTTGCGAGGATGGGGTGAATTACGAACTGTTTGAGCTTTTGAAACCAATTGTCAGTGACTTAGGAGCTTGGGACTCGGGAGGAGAGAAGGACACTCACTAATCTTTTCATCTCGGAACATGCAAATGTGTAGCATGTAACAGCCCCGTCGGGCTGTCCAAAGGTTTTCACGACCACAGTGACAAGCCTGAGCAGACCTTCGTCGTAAATCCAGCGAACAAAAGGCCCAGCGTTTTCGAGAGGGAAGTAGCGGTACTTGGTATCGTCATTGCTGACAGCCTCGTCCGGGATGATGTCCGAGTATGAGTGACGAGAAGGATAGCCCTGCCATTTCGGTTGCGCATCTATAGTCAGACTGCTCTTTTCGAGTAGGGGACGTAGCTCGTGACCCCATATTGCTTGGCCTCGCGCATACAATTCTTGCAGTGGCGTGGCTAAGTCCGAGGGGAACAGCTGCCATTTATAGAGGATCCCCTGTACGGTGTCACGCATGCTGTTTATGCAGTCGCGCTCGGATTTCTCGAATGATTTCTCAAGCGTGCTAAGCATGTGGTAGACCACACAACGTGGCCATTGGCTCTGAGTGGGCTCACGGTACGCATATGTTGGCAACCGTTTCAGAGCTTCTCGAAAGGATTTTTCCAGCTTTCCACCCGTGCCTCCCCATTGACTTTGCCGGGACACTGCAAGGGCACACGTCGCCGCTTGTGACAGTATGAGTCCTGCCAGTCCCAGATACGAAGGCAACTCTGATAATACGTCACACACCCCATTGGTGTTCTCCAGACAGTGGCATAAGGCTGGGGATGTTCCTTGCAGATAGACTCTGGAAATGATGCCGGAGCGCCCCCGCGCGTTGTAGAGCGGCGCATAGAAACTGCTGTCGAATGTACAGCAGAGATCCCCGAGGGAGGGAAAGTTCGAGCCGTCGTGAGCTTGCGTGAGTGACAGTTTCTCGGCAAAACGGGTCACCGCGTCGTAACGGCGCACAAAAACGACAACTTTTGACGCTTGCAGCTCTCGGTTTGACTGTTGTTGCGCTTCGATGTGAACCTTGACATGATATATATCAGCACAGCATGACAGCAAACATGTCGGAATATCCCTACCAGAACGTACTTCAGTGCACGACATCCAGTCATGCCACTGAGAAGCTTCTCGGCAGGCTGTATACCATTGGAGAGGAATGACAGCTCTTTGTCGTACTTGAAGATGAAAGAGCACAGAACGTCGATCATGTGGTCATCGAGTCTCTGGCAAATCACGTCGAGCTTGAATTTGTCGAGCGTTCTGTCGAGAATCTCTCCAAAGTCAAAAGACAGGACAAAGTCTTTTGAGTGAGGTCGCCTCCCCGGCCATGAGCCGCCAAGAGCCAATTTTGCAAGAATAGCCTTGAACTTCTCTTCCTGATGCATGTCATGTGACGTCTCGAGCATCGACAACATCCAGGAACCATCGTTCTCGCACAAGGGGGAAGTAAAGAATCCAAGTGTGCCAACATCAATGTCTCCAAAGATGTGCTTCAGACTGTACGTGGGGTCTGGGAACAGGGCGCCGGGTTGTTTGAGATGTTTGATAACATTCCAAGGTGGCACTTCCTGGCGTGAGGTTAGCACATGAGTCGAGGAAGAACTTGAATTGCTAACCGTGGAAATCGGATCCCCGTCACCACATAGATACACTGGCCGATTGGAGTACTCATAGTCATGAGGTGTTGCTACACCAAGACGTCTAAGCTTCAAACCGGCCCAGAGTTCGACTACTGCGCCATCCTCATGTTCATCAAGCCGAGGAATCTTCGAGGCATCTTTGACAAGCGAGGAGCTAGCCACGCGTTTACGCGATGACTTGAAATTGGTCCCACAAATTACGAAGTGAATGAATGCGCCGGGTGCTTTTCGCTCGGAAGAGCGCACGTCGGCAAGCACATTGTCGGGTATCGTTCCTTGGAGAGGGCTCGATACCAGATTGGGATTCGAAACAAACTCTGCGATACTTTGGTCAGAGTGACTGAACTTGACGCGGAATATGCGCGACACATCGGGGGTGAAACGGCAGTGTTGGCTTGTTCGATGGTGAGGAGGACACAGACGATCGTGTTGTCGGTTTATTTGTTGAATGATATATGCGAGATGGAAGGCAGTACCGGGCTTTGGCTCCGCTATCGACACGACATTTGGAATCAATAGTGCATCGTCGTTGGGGTCGAGGAATGGGAGATGGCCGAGTAGAAGGAACGGGATGAGGAGACGATCTGGCATAGCAATTAGAATATGCTCTGAAAGCCACCTGCATGCATTCAAGTGTGAAGGACAGCGGCAAAAGGTCCAATCTTGGGTGTTATTGTCCAACAAGTCAACATCGATCAAATCAGTCATGTGAAGTCCACGTGACCTTTCCCATTGTTCCATTTACGGGAGAGGGGCGGAGTTCAAAAGCCATGTTGCCTCTTGCGACGACGAACACAACCACTCAAATGTCTCTTCACACTCACGACGATGCCTTCGAAGATGTCTGGCTTAATCTCGCAGACCATGACATGGACGATTTGTCCTCTGAACACTCGTTCAACGGTTCTGACAGTTGTAAGCAAACGCGTCTTGGTTACAGAGCCCTTCTTGATACATAGCACAGCCTCGTCGGGAGGCTCTTCTGACCTCTTCTCGTCAATATCAGCGTCAACATCGCTATCAACACCTCTAACGAGCCCTAATCGAAAGCTTACCTTTTCCTCACCTCACAGTCTCGAGACGGTGGAGGAGGACGCTCGGCATCGATCGCCCAGCCCGGAACGGACGCGCCCTGACGACTGCCCGCTGTACTACACGCCACCGATACCAGTATCTCAGCATCTCTTTCGATCCGCCTTGGACACACCTAAGGTATGTCACTGTGTGAAGTTGTGGGACAAGCATGCTGAAAAATGTTAGGGAACGCGTCGAACGCCCAGGACTGCCGGCTTCCAGCTATTTGGCACAGTTCCTGGGACTATCTGGGTCGACAAAGTACGCTTCCTGTATGCGTTGTGCCCTAGAATTCCACAAGTGGGAAAATTGGGCATGATTAGGCGACCTGCAGGACACGGCCTGTCAACGTTCGTCAATGGATCCATATTTGTCCATGATCCCAACAATGCTTCCATCGCTCAATACCTTTACGGCCCTCCCATCCCCACTCACTATCCCGTTCCTTTCAAAGGAGAGAGTCTCGTTCTCTGGGTCCGGATGCAGAATGCATTTGCCGATATGACGGGCGACATCTCAGCTACTTTCAATCAACATATGAACGAGGCGCTTCGAGACTTTCTACAGCGTTATTGGGACCTACTCGGCATCAAGCTAGACACCGTCGAGCATCACATACGTCGCTCTGCAAGTGCTACCTTCAAAGGGATCATAGTGCGGTCTCTCTGCTTGCTTCATTGTTTCTTTTCTGATACATGGTTTGTACCATTCAGGATCTCATTGACCGGATGGATAGTCGAAATCGGGTCTTGGTTTACGTCGAAGACTTCAATTACCCACTCATCCACTCGGGGCCTCACAATGTAGGAGAAATCAAGGGGGCAATCTATTCGTCCCTCGTGTATCCTATGCGGGAGGCGCTCCAGAATCATGACATCGTCGGTGGAATCCTGGTTGGACGCCCCGCTTCGGAAGAGCCTCCCTGGACCAAGTCTGATGGTTTCGATCCCTTCTCAGACATCGCATGCGACATCTCGGATACGCCAGCCGTACAGGGCGCCTTTGGCTTTACGATGCCCGAGATCAAGGAATTCGCACACGAAGTGCTTCGGGATGCGGAGGTCGAGTCGGAGGTTCTCGCACAAGTGGAGGCCAGCGAGGACGTTTACCGTTCCGGTAATCATGTCGAATACTCCATGAGGACAGTCCTCGCGCTTCTTTGCAAACAGACTGGGCAGCGTAATGACTTCATCAAGCTGCCACCATTGATGGACAGCGACTCGGATGAAGAGTAGGACACAATCCCTCCCGCGCACCTTCGACCACGCTATCATATTGCTTTCGAAATCACAACGCTATTTGTACTCTACCATACATGTCTATCTCGCAGCTTATATCATGATTTACTTAGAGTTGGACGCAGATCTCTTGCTTACCCTACTTACTACACAATGGAATTCATCGATATACTGCTGTTACCATCTCCGTTGACAACACTGACAGGCGGATCCCAAGTCGACAGAGAGGCGGGGTCTGCTATTTTGACCTTTCGACAGAACGGAATCGATCTCAATAGCGGCAATCCGCAACACCTAGCGCTAAAGCGGCTCCAGAATGTCATCATATCATCCCACGAATCGTACACCAATATCTGCCCGCTCATGTGGGGATGTTTCTCATGCGATGTGCGGCATTCATACACCACTCGAGTGGTCTCGCGTCCAAGGAACACCGCCATTTCTCGTAAGCAAGGAGCCCAAACGTCGCTGGGGATGTTCTGGAGGAGCTCAGCGAGCTGACTTCGCCGTTCAACATCGGCTAGGAGCAGAGCTTGGCAAATGACAAACAGCGTTTCCGGGCTGTGTATATGTAGCATTGTCTTTTCGTACTCGGCCGGACTCACAGCTCTGAGAGCATTGAGCCCTGCGAGAAAAGCCGCAACTGTGAAGGAGGATTCACGTGCGTCTTGGGACGAATGGGATGACCGAGCCCCGTCTATCCGTAGATGATGAAGATGAAGGGATCTGCGAATCTGGCGGTATATAACTGGCAGTAGCGTCTGACATCCCACACTTGCAACGACGTCGAGAAGATCAGCTAGTAGTGTCCACGAATCACGCAAATTCGTGAACATCAGCCCAGAGATCCTGTGTGCTATATCATCGTTCATCCACATACAGTAGTCGCTGGCGAGACCAGGATCCAGAGCAATGGACCTGAAGAGGGCTTGAAATATATGACGTTGATCGGTAGTGCAGAATGCGTCTAAGTCATTCGATGTCTCGGTTCGAAAGAGCTGCTTCAAAGATTCGAAGGTGCATCTTGGGATGTGGTTATGGCGAAGGTATGCCACTACGCCCGTGGTGTGTATCCCCACACTTTGTTTAATGCATGTAATGACGCGGGACGCATAAGTATATGGAATCTGGTCAGAGGATGTGCTTTGAACCGACGGCTCGTGAACGAGATACAGATGTAATCTGTTTTGTGACGGGATATCGGAGTCGTTGTACCAGTGGGCTGACGACAGAATAGACCAGATGAGCTCTGACAGAGATGGCACGAGGAATTTTGTCATAGCGTCCTCAAGTGTCATTGCAGAGGCGGTTCCAGCAAGATTTGAGTCACGAACAGTCAAACATTGACCGTCGTACTCATCAGGTCCTCCTTGTGGGGCCGTTAGCGTGCACTCGTACAGGGGGTCAACTTCATCGGATTGAGTACGCTTTGTACATTTTGCACAAGTCACACCATGGGGTTGAAGCAACCAGTTGTAGACAATCGACCATTGCGGGGAGTTTGTTTCCCCAACGTGAAGCCAACTCGAGCCGGAGTACAGAGCATTCTGAACAATCTGGACCCATATCGCAACGTCGTGGAGTTCTGTGGAATTCACGATTTGCTCTTCCAAGAAGTGTGCTGCTTTGTCCGGGTTGCAGATGTCCAAAAGAACCGGCAGGGACGTCCCATCGCGATCAAATCCGATGGGGACTACCCCAGCGCTCGAATCGTTGAGTGGGAAGAAACGAACAAGGGTGCGAAGGAAGCGTTGATAAGTGGGCCGATCAACTGGTGAGGCAGACTCAAGCGACTGGACAGCAGTTTCGAGTATCTCTTCCAGATTTTCCAGCTTCTGGGTGATGAGCTTTGTGACGGTAAGGGGGACGTTACTGAAGGACTCCAGAACGATGCGGTGAATCGAGGAATTGGATGAAAAGTGGTACAGCCAAACAGCTGCTTCAGCTTCAAGACGGTCTGCCTCCTTCAAAACCCTGCCTTCTTCGGCTTCTTGGAGAGACATCGGAATCTCCATGTCTGACGAGGATGAGTAGAACCTCCGGAAGAGTCTATTCCTGCGCAGATACGATCTCCATTTACGCGGCAGCTTCATACGCCGAATGTGCGAGTACACAGAATAGATGTAGTTCGTCAATGGGGTCTTGTATGGACATGCAGGATCATAGATGGGGAGGACATTCGTCGAAACGTAAATGGTCAATGTCGCGGCCGACGCAATAGAGATTGCAATCGTGATGGCGGTGCTCAAGCCGAGGAGAAAGATGACGAGGCCGGAGAGAAACGCGCCCAGCGCGATATGCATTAGGACAGGCAGAAGCCCTATGATGACGGGGACGTGCCATTCCCGCAGTTGATTGAATCGGAACTGGCGAATCCGACTGCTCGTGCGGGGGCTGCCTGACTGCGCCGACTCCATGTACTCGTTCACCCACTGCTTCGTCAGCACGGCGATGAGCGCCGTCGTGAGACTGAGCACGAGACTCATGAACCACAGGCCATTCACCCACGTCGCAGTCAGTCCCGGGCGGAAGTCGGTCAGAGGAGTGAGATCCGTCTCGGGGACGCTGTCGACATCCTGACCGCGGCCGATAGCTCTCTGGACACCGACGAGCTCGATAACGAGAGAGAGAGTAAGACTGGCGGTGTCAACTTGAAGGCTTTGATACGTCTGGCTGACAAAAGAGGAGACGACGGCGGAGAAAAGTCCGGCCTAGAACAGGCTCAGTCAACGCTCCTTCTCATCACGATAGCTCGGCACTCACAAAAACTAAGAGGACGTCCAGGGCATCCTTCCAATTTACGACCCGGTCATTGTCGACCTTTCCTCTCTCGTGGAGGAAGATCTTCCATAGGCGCGTAGTTTCGCCCATCTCCTGATATGGTGCATCATCAGGGAGTGTATTGATGAAATCAAACGGATCGCTTCCTATGTGGCGCAATTGTTCAATTGAGTGGTAAACGCACAGCAATGAGTCGCACCAGACCTTGCTTAGCGCAAGCATGCTTTATACCAAAGAACGCGCCCCTGCGCTCTGCGTCATTGGTAGTGTGATAGAGCCCCTCCGTCTTCATGTCTTGCTCCTGCTTCTCGGTGAAGTCGGCTTCTGAGTTTGGACTGTGGGCAAAGAATCCGCCCCCGGCAGCACTAGGTGGTGTGGGAGGAAGGTCACTCCCGGGCAACGGTTCAATCTCGAAGTCATAGCGGGTCAAGTAGTGTGGCGCAGATGGTGTAGAGGGGGGAAGGGCCATGATTGTTATGTGAGATCAGGAACCGAGTGGACCCTTATAGTGCACACGGCCAAGACAGATTCTACTTCCCACGGCCGAGCTCACCCGTTATCATCTCAATCAGAAGATCGCCCAGAACGTACACATTCGGGCGGCCCTTTTTGAGGTCGCCACAATTTGTCAACAGCTCTGAGACTGGAGCCCCACGAACAATGACATGGGACGCCCATCAGTTCCAAAGCGCGTAAGTCATCTAGCGAACGATCAACATCGAATTTTTGAAAGAGTGTGTACGCCACACTTCCGGCTCAACGCTAGACCAATTGACCAGGCTTGAGACGCCCATCAATTCCAAAGGGCGTAAGTCATCTAGCGAACGATCGACATCGAATTATTGAAAGAGTGTGTACGCCACACTTCCGGCTCAACGCTAGACCAATTGACCAGGCTTGATGCCCATTTACAGTGCTTGTCATTTGAGAGCTTATGTACTGCTTCTTCAGATCCATCGTTCGTCATAATCCTATTGGGAAAAAATGCCGCCCAGTGAATACTGAACGGATACTCATTCTGGACATGCGAGGGAATGATCCGGAGAAGGATTTGGTGGGGGATATGGGTGGAGATATGTTCTGGCACGACGACGAGCAAGGCACCGCACAGAAAGATTCTTGGGGTGATCGTGACAAGAACGTATCCAAAAGCGCCTCATTAGCCCAGAAAGCATGAGGTGAGACACCGCGGCAGCCGCCAGCGAGGCGAGGGCGAGACACGTTGCAAGCGACGAAATCGTGAGATTTCCGAGCGCTCCTTCGCGAAGACGCGCTCGCACGGAGACCAGGCGAGCTATTTGATGTTTGACGGCTCGGCGCTGGACGAGGCTGTGGTAGAGTGCATCAAGCGGCGGTTTCCCATGGTCGGCAGAATGGTTTCACAAGACCTTGTTGAGAATGTCAGAGCTCCAAAGAAAAAGGGAAAATATACTGCTCTGGCGAGACATAGACGACATTGAACGCGGCGAAGATAGATTCCAATTCAGTATAAACACACAATCATCCCCTTACCCTAACAACTTTGATCCAAAACCCCATTCATTTGGCGCGATGTTGCTGAGGGACCGAGTGTTTTACGAAGTGTGGTTTCGATTGGGCAGGAAGGAGTGGCCAGGAGGGAAGGGGCAAAGCATATGGTGAGAGAAATCAGGGAGGGTAAAGGAAGAAGGGAACGTGCAATCACCATCACACGCGCCCCCGGCGCCGAGTGTCGCGCACTCTGCGTTGGGCGCCTGCGCTAGTTGGATGCTCGTGCTCGCCGACGCTGTCTCCGCTTCGCTTTTTCCCGTCGTCGTCGTCGTCGCCACTGACTTTGATCCCGTCGTCGGCGTCACACCCTCATTGTGCCGGAGGTTGAGGCGATGCGTGTGTCGCAAAACGCGCTCGTTGAGGGCGCGGCATGCTGGGCAAGTTCGAATGCTGGAAGGCAGGGTTGCGACTTGAAGTTGTTGTTTGGCGGCGGAAGCAAAGCACGGTCAGGGCACGTGGCACACATCAACAATCCGTCACCCCACCATGGGTCTCCTTCGGAAAGTGCTATCTTTTCCGCCATAATCTTCGGTTTCAGCGACGAGCTCTGCAGGAGGGGGGTGTCAATGAACAATATGCACGTTCATTCACTTGAGGACCCTCTTGCATGTTATCCACACGGGTGTCGGTTTGCTGGAGTGTCAATGGTCCAAGGATGGACCGTTCACTCAATGATTGCCCTCGGTGTCGATGGTCCAAAGGCGGACTGTCCACTGCACGGGTCTATCGTTCTGCTCGGGTGTCAATGGTCCAGGGATGGGCTGTTCACTCGACGTCTGCCGTCGGTGTCAACGGTCCAGGGATGGACTGTTCACTGCACGGGTCCGCCGCTGGGTGTCAACGTGCTAAGGCAAACTTGTTCACTTGACGGTGTCGTTCCCTCCCCGTTGTCAACAAACATGGCACGGTTGTTCGCCGGACAGTAGAACTGCGTAATGGTGTGTGTCGTGGATGTGACTTGGGTTCTGGTCCACGGCTTAGGCCGTGGGCTGTTGTGACTCGTGGCGCAGGGGGTGTATGAAGAGAGTGCCAGAAAGGAGCGCCTTTGCGGGCTGTTCCATGAGACGACCGGGATTATAGGGTTGAAATTTTATTAGCTGAGTCAGGCATCGCTCCACCGATCCTCGAGAATGATCGAGGAAATGTCCACATATCCAGTCTATCCACGAAGCACTGGTCGTTCATTATCTAGGATGTCTTCGTCCTGGACAACTTTCCCTTCGTCGCATTAGGGCTAATAATGGGTTTGGAGACCTGGTCTGCCATTGCGGCACGGATGGAGGCGAGGGAGTCTACTAGTACTAAAGGCAAGGTATAATCACGTGGCAGGCAGCGTGAGGACGCGCAAGTAGATAAGTTTCATAGAAATGCATGTCCCGATATGTTCACTGGTATATATCTATTCCCCGGCGTAAAGCAAAAGATACATCCTCGAGGGCGGGGTGTAACTCCCTGGAATCCCCTACTTCAGGAGGCGGTGGCTAGAATCACCGTGCGCAATGAAGCAGGGGGCTACAGCCTGCGGTCGTGATTGAGCCGGTATCACGTTGCGTAGGACCGGGGACATCGTCCAAGGACGTCTCACGGAAGCCCTCAATCACATCACATCACATCTATAGCGTGTTCCCAAAGGACGTAAGCCCGCTCCCACTCGAGCCGCCTCGCATCTGAAGCATGGGCTATTGCCGATTTTGTTTGTTGTGGCATCATGTCAAGTTCCCGAGTGATTCTCTGCTCGAAGTCGGGCCCCATCGCATTGTCATGAGCTGATCTTGGCGAAAAAATTGGTGGACAATGATGCTAGGTGGGTCGTGTAGTCGGTGGATGGAGCAGTGGGGGACGGTTGGGCATTGTTGAGCAGACCTGTCTTAAATCCTCATGACAGACAATAACTCGTGCTGGATGTGTTGCTCTCAATCAGTTGGGCGCTCAGAGAGCTGAGGTCCTATTGTCGATGCTGCCCGACGATCATCAGTGCTTTTGAACTCAATTGCTGATTCCCGCAAGAAAGACCGTACTCAATACCAATTCCTTCCATCGCCTTAAGCTGGTAACTTACTCGTCCTTAACTGAACAATCCAAGGTGACAGAAATGTGAAGAGACGGCGGCTTCGTTGTAGTAGTGTCGTCCCAGCGGTCATTCTGAGTGTGACCACAGTCCGCATGTCGGACCGCTTGCTTGCAGCCGTCATTCGATTTAGTTCAGGAGTCATCGCGTCTCTTGTAGCTCTTGACGACAGTTCCGACGCAATACAGTACAATAGATCACAAGCAGGTGAGAACTGTGGTGAGGACACAGCCACGATTCATTCCCTGCTACAATTGTATGACGCTTGACGTTGCCTGAGAGTTGACAAAACTTCCTGGTCATGGATTGGGGACGGAAATAATTTGAACGAGTGAAAAGGCAAGAATCAAGTCAAGTCGCGAAGAAGTCTAATTCGACGTTCCTGATCGGCGCGTTCCTGATCGGCGCGCCACCCCGGCTGCTACTGCCATTTCGGGCGACATGGCCTATAGCGCTTCACACTCTTGCTCTTGACCGTCATCTCAGCTATCGGTTTGACTGAGTTGGGTAGACAAGAACGTACGTTTCTCTTTGAACTGGGCGGTGCACATTGCATTGCCGACGGCGCAGTCGTCGACGTCAGAAATTCCGTGGCTGTGCGGTACATATGGCACCTACTTATGAACGGCTTGCAACAGACGATTCGGACCAAAATTTACCCATCTCGCCGCCTTCAGTCCCGAACCCAAAGCGCAGAATAATCTTTCTAGCAGGGGCTTTTGCTTTTGTCGCGCTCATCTTCTTCAAACTCGGCCAGTGGTCTACACCAAGTAAAACCGCCGTCACCGCTCCAAAACCGGATTCCGAGTTGACCACGGGGAACGACACAGAACCAGATACCACCATGACCGGAAAGTACAGCGTTGGATAGTGCGTAATCCCTTCGATTTTCCTGAACAACTCTGACACGTCAATTTTTCCTACAGCTTTGCGAACTGGTAAGCTTACAGACGCCTTCAGCGAGTTGTGCTCACAGAATGTAGGGGCATTTATGGCCGAAAGTTCCCTCCTTCCTTGATTCCCGTCCATGATCTCACCCACATCCTCTACGCGTTTGCCAACATCGCTCCAAGCACGGGAACCGTGACCCTGTCCGATCTCTGGGCCGACCAGGACATCCATTACCCCGACGACTCCTGGAACGACTCTGGCACGAACCTCTATGGCAACTTCAAAGCCATCTACAACCTCAAGAAGGCCAATCGTCATCTCAAGCTCCTCCTCTCCATAGGCGGGTGGACCTACTCTCCCTCCTTCCATCCTGTCGTCGTCAACCCCGCCTTGCGCGCAGAGTTCGTCAGATCGTCCGTGCAGCTCCTCGAGGACTACGGGCTGGACGGCCTGGACATCGACTACGAGTATCCCCAGGACGATGCCCAGGCGCGCGGGTACGTCGATCTGCTACGCGAGCTCCGCGCCGCCCTCGACCAGCACGCCGCGCACAAACGCGCCAACTACCGCTTCCTCCTGACCATCGCTGCCCCCTGCGGGCCGGACCACTACAACAAGCTCCACGTACGCGAGATGGACCAGTCGCTCGACTTTTGGAACCTCATGGCGTACGACTTTTCCGGCTCGTGGGACTCCATCGCGCACCACCAGGCCAACATCTTCGGACCGCCCATCTCCGCGTCGCAAGCCGTCAATTTTTTCGTCTCGAAGGGCGTGAACCCGGCGAAGCTCATTCTGGGTGTTCCGCTGTATGGGCGGTCTTTTACCAACACGCAGGGCCCCGGGACGCCATTCAATGGGGTCGGGCCAGGGTCTTGGGAGGCTGGGACGTATGACTACCGCGTGCTGCCCCTCCCTGGCTCGCACGTCCTGAGAGACGAGCACGTCAAGGCGAGCTGGACGTACGACTACAACACCAAGGAGATGGTGTCGTATGACTCGGAAGAGGTGGGGCGGTGGAAGGGAGAGTGGATTCGCAAGATGGGGCTGGGCGGGAGTATGTTTTGGGAGTTGTCTGGAGACAAGGGATCGCCGAGGGAGGGCATGGAAGGCGGGCCTGGCAAGGAGGCGCAGCCTGGGCAGAGCTTGGTGAGGGTCGTCAAGGACGCGATGGGAGGCTTGAACTATAACGAGACCAACTGGCTGCACTACGAGGGAAGCAAGTTTGATAACATGAAGAACGGCATGGCGTAGATAAATAATGAACACACCCAAACGGACAATGTACTATAGCATTCGACTTATAATATCACCGGAAGTCCGTAACTATGAACAGTCTGCATGATGAATGATACTTTGCAGTGTTTGCAATCATTTGCGACGAGATATACCAGCACCGCCAGCAGATAGCGGTCGCGAGCAAACTGTGTTGCTGCTACTTTTCTTCTACTTCCGCTGACAATAGTGGACCGCGAGGCGGTCTGCGGATCTCTTACCTCTTGACACAATCTGATCGACCTCTGGAGCCACGAGCCGCGACATCTAGCACTTATACGAGCCGAAACTTCATTCCCTCATCCCGCGAGGCAGTCGCTAGTAATGAGACACAAGTGGATGGATTCTATCACACAGAAGACATGGCATCGAAGAGATGAGTACGAACTCCTTCTCAATGTGCAAATCTGAAGTCCAGCCGTCTGTTGCCCACATCCGTGGTAGTATTCAGATAGTGCTTTTGCTCCTGTTCGAACGTCAGATCATTTCTTCCCAATCGTGGAGTATCAAAACGTACCTCTACTGTCATCGCCTTCCATATCTTGTCGCGCTGCCTGTTGCGCCACACATAATACGCCTTTGTCGCGGGGTACATGACGATGATGTTGAAGCAGGTGATGGCGATCAGGATTCGGTTTCCGCGTTTGTCTTTCGCGTACCAGGTCAGTGACAGCGACGTAGAAAGAGTTGGGCTCACATTCGGGCGCATCGTCGGCACGATAGATTTGGGCGGCAATCACACTGGAGGCCTGGACCATCCTGTGCAAGGTTTAGCGGGGACTCAATGGAGAGGAGAACCACTGACATGTTATACAGTGATGCATTGACGGTCCTGCTCGCGACAGCCCCAGAATTGCGCGAACACCACGCGACCTGAACGATGTTGTTGAGAATCCAATACACCTGAAGGCGAAGAGACATGTACCTGAATCGGATGGGTGTAAGGGAAGGACAAGAGTCCTGTTGACAAACCCTGTAAACCTGGTCAGAAAGATACAGGTGTGCACTGCCGGTGCGCGTGCGTACGAAGTAGAGCCACTGATTCGGGTTCGACGGGAGACAGTATATCGCTACCAAGAACGGAAGCACCCAGATATCCTCGGCCATGGACACAATCGAGCGATCGTTCACGAGCTCGGAGACAACTGTGATGGCTAACATGGCTATGGTGTTCCCGACCTGATACGGAATAGAGAGCAAGTTCACTTGGAAAGTCCCAAAGCTGATATAAGTAGTGTCAGTGACTGAGGCAGGTCGCTGCAGGCTTCGAAGCATACCCAATGTTTCGGAGAGACAAGGTGAGGTAATTCGTGGGCGGATTCGTGGGGATACCGAACATGAGACCGCTAGTAGTAGCCGATTTAGTGGTAATTCGCCCAGCGAGGAGTGGAGAGCGTACATGAAGTACAAAGGCCACAGGTCATAGTCGCAGATTGCGATCCATATCCTTTTCAAGGTCAGGCCTTCACGGTTGTGCATGTCACCCTGGTTCAGTGTCAGTGACCAATTGTCTTCGTTAGAACAGAGGGCCTACCTTGGTGGGGTCGTCTCGTAAGATCCTGGAGACGGCGATGGTCTCTTCCCTTTCCGTAAACCAGCCCTTGGGTCTGAACCACGTCTTGGTCTGTGTAGGTGACGGTGGCATTTGGAAGAAGGTCGCTATTCCAATCAGAAGTGTAATCAAGCCTCTGTATCTTCGTAAATGCTAGGCTCAGGGTACAACGGGAGAACCCACTCAATAAGGAACAACCATCTGGACGCACGCGAGTCAGCCGACGCATCAGGAATGTGCCATTGACCTACCTCCAGCCTGCCTTCCCCATGACTCCGCGCATGTGAAGAACGCCGTACGCGATGAGGTTGGCAATAATCGCACAAATATTCATGGACATCCAGAACACGGTCAAGCGGAAAGGCAGCTCCCTTTTCGTGTAGAAGTCTAGCAAAGAGACGTCAGGTTGGCCAGAATGTACGTGTCTTGGAGACGCCACGCACACGACATGTATAGAATCAGGTCCGGAATGAAGCTATGCACCAATCGACTTTTCAGTACATGAAGTCATCAGAGCGATTTCGTCCTTACCCTCCCTGTATGAACCTGTGAGGGACAGTGTCAGTACTGTCACTGGATTTGATGTATGAACACTTACCCCAGCAATGCGCGACTGATGAAGAACGACGTTCTTCCAGTGAGCCAGAATTGACACATCGTCACGATTGACCACAAGACCATCTGAGTGGGGATCCATCGGTCAGGACCAACCTACAGAATGGTCAGTGGCGGTACTGTTCATATAGTCATCGAGATACACACCCTTTTTGACACCAATTGGGAAGGTAATTCGGCGGCCAGGAACGCGAGACGGAAGATAGATATACCCCAGTTGTAATCTGTCCAATTGTGTTAGTGAGTGATTACGATACGAGGAAAACTCCTACCGTCAGTGGTTAGGCCTAAATCGGGCAGGAAGTTATCCGTATTCGCTTGGCTGATATTGTTCCTGTCCAGATTAAGGGCTGTGAAGCTGATCGCAGCCCAGAACATGACCTTCCAGTCGATCTTGCGAACCAGAGCCTGGCGCTGCCATTTAGATATGCACCTCGGTAGGGACTGCAAGAACGCACCTTTTCTTCCCGCCGTGTCCACCGCGCGTCGGGGTCAAAACGATGCAGATTCTCATACTCCTTCTTCGGCCAGTAATGCGGTGCGAGCTTGGGATTGTCGTACACAGACCGCTTCGTGGCAATGGAATCGAGACTTTTCCTCGCACCACGTCTCCACAGACTAGAGAAACCTGTAAAGCCCTGGGACTCATCATCGCTTTCGACAAGTTCATCTTCCTCCAAGTGATTCTTCGCAATCGAAGAAGAAGACCGCGACCGGGGAATCGTCGACATTATACGTCCGATAGGCCGTGGAACAGGTTCTGTTCCTTTATATACTGACGAGATAAGGCTACCTGTATCACATCATATGTCGTATTCTGGCTCAATGACGGCCATATGAAGGTCTGCCAGCACCATCAATTGCGCTGTCGAAGGCGCGGATGGCGCAACTTACCTCCACTAGTACACAGCTCAGTGGCGCATGATCTTGTTTCACATGGAAGCCAAGAAGGGCAGCCGTGTAATGTATTCAAATGCGTGGGATTCGGTGGGAATCGTCGCAGGTGGAGACTTGACTGGATGCCAGAGGCCGGGACTCGGATGGCCTTCTGTACCTTGGAACTTGCTGCGCGTCGGACCCTTGTGGAATACAGCTCCAGTCGCATGAGATGAGTATTGTCTCTGTCGATCGGTGTCGCTAGGGCGTCGTATGCCACATTCGATGTTTGAACGTGAAGGAGGAGGAGGAGGTTGTGCTGATCGGGATTTTCGGACCGTCGTAGCGATCGTGCCTGAGCGACAAGTCGATCGCGTTCTTTTTGTATGAACACCATGTTCTATTCCCTCGCTTGGTATACTGTGCGACCTGTGCGCACCACACGCACCTTCATCTGCTTCGCATCGACTCCATGCTATTAATACGAAGCCTGGCGAATGGAGACCATTGTAGACCTCTTCACAAGAGACCGGGTGACTGAGTCACGGCCCAACATCATGAGGAAAACGTGCTCAAGATGATAATCGTGAACGTGAATCTATCGGGGGACGGATGATACTTGACAAGACATAGAGAATATGGCAACAGTTCTATTAGATGGCGGACAATCATCAGTATCTACGAGAAATTATAGTGATACGAAGCTATGTGTAGCGGTCCGCCAAAAATTCCCCTCAAGATGAACATTCGCGCGTTGGAATTGTTCTGCCTCCCATAAGGTCAAGCCAAACTCCGGTGATGTCTGCCTGGTGGTTCTATCTCCTCGGCGCCGTTGTCAGAGGAATGCCAAGGTAGTATCACTTGGCCATAAGCGGATCGCATCGTCGTTGGATTGACGGGATCTATGGTAGAAGAAACGTCTCGTCCAACGTGAGACATGCCGGCTTCGAGGGCAGGCTCTCGGGTGACAGACCTGTATTTACCAGGCCTGGTACCGTACAAGCACCAGAGGATCAAGGCCACAGCGACGATAGCAATGATACCAACGCCCGCCATCAGTGCAATGCCTGGAGCACTGGTGAGGAGGAAAGCTTTCACGGAGGTACGTGGGACCAATTGTCTAAACAGGCTCAAGCTCGCTATTGCGGCATTTGGGGGCACAGCGTAGTCGTCGATCAAGAAATGCTGGATTCCGAGGCGATGTTGCGTAGAATTTCCAGACCAAATGATGACAATTTCGTGATCGCCATGACTCAACTTGAAGTCGTGCAGTTCGAAGAACGCCAATCCGGACATGATTGTCATGTTTTCTCCGTCTGAGAACGTCTGGTCGAGTTCAAACGTCACGGGCGCTGAACCGTCCAGGACGTATTGTGCTGTCGACGCGCCATGTCCATATTGAACATACCCCAGCAGAGCAAAGGAAGTACCTGCTCGACAGTGAGATGAACTCCGAGCGCACAAGACGCATGAACTCCTTTCGCTTACCGGCAAAGCTGATGCTAGCCATAGCTCCTTCTCCGTTTGCTGTCACTCCTTCATCTCCAAAGACAATCCAGTCACCGTCATAGCTCGTGATGGGGTCGTTCCAATTGAGCTGTTGAGTGGTTCCAATGAGGTCCGCCCAGAGCAGGGGAGTGTATCGGAGAAAGTCGAGGGACAACGCTCCGAATCGCCTGTTGCTGGCAGCAACAGTAACATTAAGAACGTGTTCACCGGCTTCCAGATCGTCGAAGTAGCATAGGCGAGCCTGGGATAAGCCTGTTTGCGACTCTGTGGACCCAGATTGACTGTGTGCGCCATCGATTGCACACGTCCAAGCAATACCAGATGAGTTATCAGCTACCACAGGGGCACCTACAGCTTCGACGCTGGAGCCTACGCTCGGGTAAGACACTGTGCTATCCGACAGCTAGAGTACGCACCATTGAAAGAGAATGAGAAACTACTTCTCGGACTTGTTGACGTGTGCGCCGTCTGGCGTACACTAGATTTAACCGATGGACCACCGACTTCGACGCTCCACAAGCCCGTGTAATGAACAAGGAGGTCAGAGTCATCGACAATGACAGGATGTCGGTCGAATTCAGGGCTCGCTAGCGAGGATCTGAAGTGCAACGAAGACAATAGGAGGAACAAGGAAATCATGGGTCACTGGGACTAGTCAGATACAAAGCAAACTGAACCTTATCCGACTTACTCATGATATATCGATCCTTTGGTGCTCGTTACGATCATGATGTTCGCGAGTTGAAACAAGAACTCCTACCGAGGTTCGGTGAGCACAGGAAGCCCGAGTCAAATGAATACGACGCACCACGAGGAGGTTGACAAGCCATGTCCTTCTGGCCACACTCGTCTTTGAAGATTGGCAAATCGGGCGACGGATCATGATCTCCATCGCGAGGGTTCATTAGCGGTACTCATGGAGACAGTGACAACCCTGTCGCGAGTTTCGGCAACAAATTTAGCTACTTCTGGGCGGACAGCTTATCGCGAGTTGTACTGCCAGTGAACTAGTACGGAGACACAGCCTGGAATATGTCCAATGCTTGGGTTTGGGCCACCGCCTCGCATTGTACTTGTTGATTGCTATGCGACTGCTGGTGTTGGACGTGTTAGCCTCATGATGAGTGTGGATACGCCCTGCTGTCTCCAACGCTCATCGAAAGGATCTGCCACACAGGCGACTAGATCAGTCACGCGAAGTAAGTCAACGGCGACGAAGATTCACCTGGCGTCCTCTGTTGCATTGAAAGGGTTCCGTTGCAATGTTGAGCTGTGGGTCCTACGAGGACAATGCAAAGGGTGTGGTGGTAAACAGTAAAGTAGTGGCGGGATTGATTGCCTATTCTAGACAGTGGCGCGTGTCATGACCCTTACGTACACTCACGGGTCCTCTCAAATCAACACTTAGTTTTCTCCTTTTTCGAACGCGAACAAGGACAAGCGGCAAACTTTGCTGTTTGGCCGGTTACAAACAGCTTTTGGAGTGTATATATAAGCGAGTCCAGCCGACACAGCTCATACAACGCAACCCACTGGGATGGAAGACACCCTTGTACTCGTCCTTGCCACGACCCTCATCAAACTACTCCGTGACTCGCACGACCATGCCGCAATGGACCTTGGAGTGGATCTTGAGTTCGTCACGCTCTCCACCTTTGCCCCCCTTGTGCAGCGTCGCACGACGTATTTGCAAACGTCCGCTGAGACACTCGCCTTGACCGTGGTCCACGGGAATTTATCCCGGATTCACGACGTGTTGAGGATGGGCTCCGAGTCCTCATCCCGTCTAAACGACTCAGAAGTGCTCAGGGAACATCCCGCGCGCTTGTTGAACTCTGTTACTATACTCAACGCAGTGCTCATGAAGCGGACTCTCTGCTTGCTTTACGGCCGGCCGGAGGGAGAGGTATGTTGTTGGAATCGCGCCACATTGCTTTCTTCACATGTGCTGATGGACTTAGATTTATGACGCGACGGACTTTGTGCACGGCGCCCACTCGGATTATGCCAGTAGTCCTGACTCGCAATCAGAAGACGGTATGTACTAAGATCCTGCAAGGAACACACCTAGCCTGCATCTTCAAGACCAACTGACTTTATGCAGAACTCGATGCGGACACATAAAGGGAGGATACACTGTCCGAGCTGTAGATGGTCTGCCTCATTCTCTTGGCAGTTGTTGGATTGTAGTTCGAGATGATCATCTTGATTTTGAAACTTTCAGCTTTAGTTAGACTTGTTCCGACTTGCAGAAAAGTCAGCCGCCATCAGTCTAAGAGCGGTAGACCCTGACGTCCCGCCGCAATATCAAAGGTCATGAATGTTTCTCGCACAAGACCACTTGCTCGTCGCGATGACGAGCCGCCCTTCGTCGCTCTTCTAGCGTACCCGGACACGGCCGCCAGCCGGAGTTCTCCCAGTCCCTTGGATGCGACTTCACTTCGTGAAGCGTGCCCAGTCTGAGCCGGCCTGTTTTCTCAATCCCTGGGATGTGACTTGTTCACTTCGTGAAGCGTACCCAGTCCCAGCCTATTTGTTGCCTCGGCGATGTCTTTGGATGAGGGCCACCAGACAGACTTGGGCCGCGACGCGTCGAGCACCGGTACCGTACGGCCACCTGGCATCGGTGTAGATGGGGTAGATACACGCCCGGCAATCGAGCACGCAAGAGTTAGTTGAGTCAGTTTAAGAATGAGACATGCACTTCTCATACGGCGTGTTATACGTAATCGACCCGCCTGCTCCTCCTACCCCGCCTCCCAGTCCTGTTTTCAGCTCATATCTTTGTCCTGAAGCCGACGACTGTCCACGGCCTTGATCATCACAGTCGGAATTCCCGTCGATAGCCTCCAGCAAAGCGCCGGCGGCGGCCCGGGAAGCAAAGCGAGATCATTGCACGTGGCCGACATCAACAATCCTCTTCCTCGATCTGATTCTCACGATCAGACTGTTACTTCACTCTCTACCTTTTCTGAGTCTCTTCTCCCGGACCATCATGCATCACAACTCACGTCTATGAATCTGGTCTGACTATGAAAGTTGCGCGTTGTAGTCGCGTCTTGGTCGTTATCGTCGCGTCTCCGGTTCGCTATCGAGCGAAATGCCGGACACGTGAAAAGACACAATAACAGGATATCATACAGTGACAACAACGAACGCAACTCAGCATTTGTCGTCTACAGACTGGGATGCCTCTCGCACGGACATGATGTCAAGCGATGCGAGATGGGAAACAATATAAGGAAGGTGAGTGCTAGAAGTTATTATTCGATCATATCATACACATTATACCACTGGCAGTCAGTGGGTGAGCAGGCGTATTTCCTGCTATTCCATGGCCTGCTCCGGCGTTGCCAGCAAACAACGGTCGCGACCAATGAGATGCTACCAGTCTCCACGAGTGACGTCTGCCACGTATTTCAGATGGGTCTTGCCGACGAACTCGAAATGGACGTCGACGTACCTATCATGCCTTTTCCTTCATCCGCGGGTTCGCATTTTCTCTCACGAGGGCGGCCTCCTCCGATAGTCGTCTTCCGCCTCCTTGTTCAGATTTGTGCAATCATCGTCATATGCCGCCAACCACTGACGGTAGTCGGAGTCTGTGAGGTGCCCCCTCTCCAAGAATTCCGACTCTGACAGGACCCGGTGTGAGGATCTTAACTCAACCACCTCGCTTGTAAGCCCGGGCGCAACTCTGCCATTGATTTCGACATGAACGTTTTTGGGCTTTGTTTCGCGACAGCCTGAGACGTTTTTGGCATATTTGATAGCCGCATCTCTGTGACGCGACAGAGTACCTGACAGGTTGACGTCGCGCTTCTGAAAAGCGTCGGGGTGCAATGGCACCTCGACAGTCCTCCCAGGGGTCAGATCCCTTGTTGTCTGGAAGTAGCGGGGTCGTCGCACACTAGTCATCATCTCTTCGTACGGTGGCTCCCAGATATCTGCCACCTGTTGTCGTGATCTTTTGTGATATGTCTATAAGTATACTCTTATCTATGATTCTTGTATTGGTCACACTTACAGGTATCGGATTTCCGGAAGCACTTGCGCCAGAAATGTCATGCCTTCCGGAAAATTTGGATTCATGATGTAAGGTGTGGCGATGTCTGCGAATTGAGTGAGGTAGGCATGGGCAAGGTACTTTATCTTCCAATGCAGAATAGCATGCATCCAGTGCACGTAAGCCTGCTCCCACTTGAACCGCTGCCGATATGAAGCTGAAACTATTGCCTCATGCCTTCGCATCTGGGCGAGTGACTGTTCATCGCCCTGCTCAGTGTTGTGCCGCATCGCAGTGACGATTCTTAGTAGAAAATGATGTTCTGGGAGGAATGTGTTGTGGGTGAATGGATGGTGGGGTATCGGGGCAGTGGATGGCAGACGTGCATCAGCGAGCAGAGCTGTCCTAAATCCCTGCAACAGACAATAGCTTGAGAAGAGACGTTGTTCTTCACTTCCTCAAGGCTGTAGTGCCCACAAAGAATCGAGACTCTATTGTGACTGTTGCCCGACGATCAGTGGTGCTCGCAAACATCGTCCCAAATCCCGGCAACCGACTTTGATGCTGGATCGCCGCCCCAGTGCACACGGCTCCTTCTGGAGATGTAAACTGGCCCTGATCATCACTTGTCAAGACAAGTGGTCTCTCGTGGCACAGGAAAACGAAAACGACGCTGTCTCTTGAATCACACTTGTCAATGTGTAGAAATTGATGTCCTCGGTGCGTCTTTTCAAGACATTGTCTGAGAGACACCATTGAGTGCTGAGATACATTCTCGAGAAAAGTGGGTGCATACCTTGTTGTTGTTGGCGACATTGTCAACCCATTACAATAGTGGGCAACAACTGTGGCGACAGTCCTGCCACGAGCCACTCTCTGCTTCTCACTCCTCGTTCAGAATGAAGTATCTGATGAACAGACGAAACGATCACTGGAACGAAAAGAAATGTGATTGACCGGTCGTGGTAGCCTCAAGAGCTTGATTTGTGGCGAAATGCGGCAGAGGTACTCGGAAAATCGGCCCGACAGCACGTGCATCGATGAACCTTTGATTCGATTCGATCAATCAACGTCATCGAATGCACGCTAACACAAGCTGGAATGACTGCCATAGGAAGGAGTAAAAAAGGATTGTAAGCTCGTTCTCTATGTTACAACACTGTCCGCCAATCTGCATCAGGTGATCCGGCAATCGGACCTGAGAACCCACGGAATGATTTGCATACGGATCCTCTGCTCAGTGCCACAGATGTCCAAGGTCGAGTCTCCCTGGCCACTGCACGCTTTGTATATTCAATTCTCTGACCTACAACAACATTGATATACTGTATGGAACTCAAGAACACCCTGCTAAGCCCATCACACAATAGAACTCGACATGTTGCTGCTCTCTCCACTGCTACTCGACAGCGAGGCAGAGGGCAAATATCTTACCTTTTTACATGATCTAATAAGTCTCTGGGGCCATGATCCATGACATCTGGCGCTCAAGCGAGCCCAGAACGTCGTCATACCATCCCATGAATCATACTCCAGTAATTGACCGCTCATGTGCGGATGATTTTCGTGCGATGCGCGGCATTCATATATTACGCGAGTAGTCTCTCGACGCAGGAAGCAAGGGATTTCTCGTAGGCAGGAACCCAAAGCGTCACCGGGGATAGCTGGGAGCAGTGCGGAGAGCTGGCTTCGTCGTTCAACGTCAGCTAAGAGCAGAGCTTGGCAAATGACAAAGAGTGTTTCCGGCTGGTGGATATAAAGCATTGTTTCGTCATACTCAGATGGGCTCACAGCTTTGAGAGCACCGAGCCCTTCCAGAAAGGCTGCGACCGTAAAGGACGATGCACGCGCATCTTGATTCTTCTTCGTCAGGCGGAATGGCCAAACGTCATCTATTCGTAGATGATCAAGGTGGCGTGTTTCCCGAATCCGGCGGTAAATCACTGGAAGTAGAGTCTGACATTTCACACTTCCGGTAACGTCAAGAAGATCAGCTAAGAGGGCCCAAGACTGGCGCAAGTCGGATAACATCAGGATGGACATCCTCTCTGCTATATCTTGATTGATCCATTTACAATAGTCGTCGGCAAGACTGGGATCCAGCGCAATTGACCGAAAGAGGGCCTGAGAAAGATGCCGTTGGTCCGTAGTGCACAACCTGTCACAGGATCTCTTGTCCTCGAGGATCTCCTTCAAGGATGCAAACGTGCATCTTGGTATGTCTTTGTGGCGAAGGTATGCAACTATGCCTGGGGTGTCTATTCCAACACTGTGTTTTATGCATCTGATGACACGGGAGGAAGCCGAATCTGGTTCGTCAAAGGATGTGCGTTGAACCAGCGGTTCATGAACAAGAGAGAGATGAAGTTTCACTTGTGCCGGGATATCGGCGTCGTCGTACCAGCAAGCTGACTCCAGAACGGACCATACGAGTTTTGATAGAGATGGCACCAGAAAGTTCCTCACAGCGGCTCCAAATGTCATCGCAGAAGCGGTGCTGAAGTGGGTAGAGTCGAAAACAGTCAGAGTTTGATCATCATATTTATCTCCCTCTTTTGCCCTCAAAATGCTCTCGTACAGTGGATCACTGTCAGTAGGCTGAGTACTCCTGGCACAAGTTGCGCACGTAATGTCATGTGGTTGGAGCAACCAGTCGTAGACAGTCCACCATTGTCGAGACTTCTTCTCGCCAATATGCAGCCAGCTTGCCCCAGGGTGCAGAGCATTCTGGAGAATTCGAACCCATATTGTGACATCGTGGCGTTGTGTGGGGTTCAGGATTTGCTCTTCCAAGAAATGTCCTGCTTTTTCGGGCTCGCAATTGTCTAAAAGAATGGGGAGGGAGGTCCCGTCTTGATCAAAGTCGACGGGAGGTGCCACTCTAGCATTGAAATCGTTGCGCGGGAAAAAACGCAGAAGGGTTCGAAGAAAACGCTGATAAGCAGACTGATCGACAGGTGAGGTAGACCCAATTGATCGAACAGTACTTTCGATAATGTCTTCCAGATTATCCAGCTTCTGGGTGATGAATTTCGTGACAGTAAGGGGAGCGTTACTGAATGACTCCAGAACGACGCGGTGAATCGAGGAATTTGACGAGAACTGGTACAGCCATACGGCTGCTTCAGCTTCAAGTCGGTCTGCCTCCTTCAAAACCCTGCCCTCTTCGGCTTCCTGGAGAGACACCGGAATTTCCATGTCTGACGAGGATGAGTAGAACCTCCGGAAGAGTCTCCGGAAGAGTCTATTCCTGCGCAAATACGATCTCCATTTACGCGGCAGCTTCATACGCCGAATGTGCGAGTACACAGAATAGATGTAGTTTGTCAATGGGGTTTTGTATGGACATGCAGGATCATAGATGGGGAGGACATTCGTCGAAACGTAAATGGTCAATGTCGCGGCCGACGCAATAGAGATTGCAATCGTTATGGCGGTGCTCAAGCCAAGAAGGAAGATGACGAGGCCGGAGAGAAACGCGCCCAGCGCGATGTGCATTAGGACAGGCAGTAGCCCTATGATGACGGGGACGTGCCATTCTCGTAGTTGATTGAATCGGAACTGGCGAATCCGACTGCTCGTGCGAGGGCTGCCTGACTGCGCCGACTCCATGTACTCGTTCACCCACTGCTTCGTGAGCACAGCGATGAGTGCCGTGGTAAGGCTGAGCACCAGACTCATGAACCACAGGCCATTCACCCAGGTCGCAGTCAGTCCCGGGCGGAAGTCGGTCAGAGGAGTGAGATCCGTTTCGGGAACGCTGTCGACATCCTGTCCGCGGCCGATAGCTCTCTGGACACCGACGAGCTCGATGATGAGATAGACAGTAAGATTGGCGGTGTCAACCTGAAGGCTTTGATACGTTTGGCTGAGAAAAGAGGAGACGACGGCGGAGAAAAGTCCGGCCTAAGAGAGGCTCAGTCAAGGCTCCTTCATCAAGACGACTCGGTACTCACAAACACCAAGAGGACGTCCAAGGCATCCTTCCAGTTTGCAACCCGGTCATTGTCGACCTTTCCTCTCTCGCGGAGGAAGATCTTCCATAAACGGGCAGTCTCGCCCATCTCCTGATACGGAGCATCGTCCGGGAGTGTGCTGATAAAGTCGAATGTATCGCTTCCTAAGGGTCGCAGTCGTCAATTGAACGGCAGCTGCACAACATGGATAAGACCGAACCGGGTTTGCATTCAGCATGCTTTAATCCAAAGCACGCACCCCTACGCTCAGCGTTGCTGGTAGCATGGTAGAACTCGCTTGTCTTTGCTTGCTGCTCTTGCTTCTCGGTGAACTCGGCTTCTGAGCTTGGACCGAGGGCAAACAGCCCGTCCCCGGCAGCACTGGGGGGTGTGGTTGGTGGTCCGATCCAGGGCACCGTTTCGATCTCTATGTCATAGCGCGTCGAGTCGTGTGGCGTAGATGGTGTAGAGGGAGGCGAGTCCATGGTCAACGTTCGGTACCAGGAACCGAGTGTATCTTTGGATACCTTTTCTAGTTCCACGCGAAGGCTGTGGTGTGCACTCAATCAGGTATGGACTGGAGTATACATGAGCATTTCTGTCAAGGAGATACATATACGGAACAACACATACCGAATGGGAGTACACATCACCACCGCGACTAGATCTTGATTGCAGAACCTGTCCGATTTGGATGAAGGCGTATCTCGTTCAGATCTGGTTCGCGTTGTTCGACCTTGAAATCCGACTAGATGGCCACGAGAAGAACGAGAACTATCGCATAAGGAAACTGGCTCGATAGGAAGCAAATCAGTAGCCAACATGAATGCCTACAGAGGTCTCAAGTAGACCGTGTAGGTCAAGCATGTTTGACTTCCCACGGGCCGGCCCCCAACCGGTCAACACACTTCATCATTTTCAATCAGAAGATCGCGCCTACATATGATTGACGTACACGGTCGGACGGCCCTTTTGAGGTCGCCACAATCTGTCAGCAACTCTGAGACTGAAGCCCCACGAGCAATGACATGAGGACTCCCATCTGTTCCGAAAAGCGCAAGGGAACGACTCAACATCAAGTACTCAAAAGAGTGTGTACGCCACACTTACGGCTCAAAGCTGGACCAGTTGACCAGACTTCATTCCCAAGTACCCACCATCCGTATCCACATCGGTCAGGCCGTGCGCTGTCTACAGTCAACATCACTCTAGTACCCTATAGTTCCAGTCTTGAGCGCCGCTACATATCCTTTTGACATACCTGCCCTTTCCCGCCGGCGGCCGGAGCCCCATACGGATTCCCGACGAGTGAAGGCACAGCGCAACAGGATGGCTTGGTGAACGAAGTTCAGTTAAAACGTATGATCCCGATGGGATATCGTCTAACGGCTTGCATCGGTGTATCTGAATCAAAGTTTTCCCAGATTAGATTGGTTTTGCTTCAATGTAATGCGGGGTTCGTCCCCGTCCCCAAAGCGCGTGCCCAATTCCTCATGAGCAGTCACAAGGCAGACACCAAGCTTGCTGCGAGTATAAACGCCCCGTTTGGGTTCGGCATCAATTACAAAGATCCAGAAAAGTGCAATACTATAGGAGAACGAACGAACGATGGTTGAGAACAGGCTTGGGCGGACAAGATCCATACGATACGCACATTTACGAATGGACCAACAACACCGTGTGATCTACCTCCTCCCGCGCACCAGCCCGATCCGCGCTGCCAACATTCGCGCGTGGCGCACCTACAACCAAGCCAAGTAAGTCCACCATCAGTTCAACATCAGACACAAGAACGCACCTTCAGCCTCCGCTCCCGAATAGCGGCCACCCCCAAGGCGACAAGCACGAAGAAGAGATTGCAAGCAACAAACTCGTAAAAGTCCGCGCGCTCCTTCGCGATGACGCGCCCGCATGGGGACCAGGCCAGGTGTTTGCCTTTCGACGGCTCATTGGGAGTAGTGGTGTCCGAGGCTGGTGTACAGTGCATCAAACGGCGGTTCCCGAATGGTTGGCAGAATGGTTGGCCCAGCTATGGCACGGCTTGCGGATGAGAGGACGGCAGAACAAGAGAGAGGGAGTGCGCACAGCATCGGGTGGACAGCGCTCGCAGAGCCCGGAGGGCTGGCATGTCATCGTGTCGTTATTGTTGATATTACTGCCGTTGCCATTGGAGAGTGTCGGATTCTGGGCGTGTACCGCAAGGAATAGAGATAGAAAGCTAGCATTTGCGCGACTGCTTAGTTGAAGAGCAATGACCGACGACATTTGCGCACCATAGCCATATCCATATCCATGCTACCGACTTCGTGTTGGGCGGCGGAGGCGGCATTTCCGCATGAGGGCAAGAGGCAAGGCGAGATCGGGCACGTGGCACGTGGCATCGGGTTGTCGTCGCCCTAAAGTAACCCGACCGACTCTTGACTCCGCCCACCATCACAAGTAAAGACAACAATGTCCCGCCGCGCCGCCGTGCAGATTGAAGAAGCGTTTGACGATGACACAGACTTGCCGCTGCCAAGCCAGCCACTACCGAATACGGGCAACAAAGGCGCTTTGCTGGAGGCTATTGACGGGGATTCCGACTCGGATGATGAAGGCCGTGGACAGTCGTCGGCTTCAGGACAAAGAGATGATTTCAAGGCAGGATTGGGTGGCGGCGTAGGAGGTGCAGGCGGGTCGATTACGGATATCACGCCGTATAAGAAGTGCGTGTGCCATTCTTGAACCGACTTTCCTAATCCTCGCGTGCTCGCTAGATGGACTTGTATCTACCCCATCTACATTGACGCCAAGCGGCCGTATGGCACCGGTGCTCGACGCGTCGCACGGCCCAAGTCTGTCTGGTGGCCCTTATCCAAAGACATCGCCGAGGCAACAAATCGGCTTGGACTTGGTACGCTTCACGAAGTGAACAAGTCACATCCAAGGGACTGGGAGAACCCCGGACGTGTCCGCGTACGCTGGAAGAGCGACGAAGGACGGCTCGTCAATCCAGCCATCACGACGAGTAAGTGGTCTTGTGCGAGAAACAAGACTTGGTGAAATAAATGCGTCCTTTGTCCAGAAAAACAACTTTTAGAGATGATCTGTCTCCAGATACACCGTCTCAAGCCCGAGAACGTCCCCAAGGTGCCATATACCTACTCTTCCTCAACCCCTTCCCCCTCTTCACCCGCAGTCACCCCCGCCCCTTCGACGAAAGGCAAACAGCCAGCGAAATCTGCAGCACCCCCGTCCACCCCAACGCCGTTTGCGCGGCTTCGCACCCCCATCCCCCCAACGCCGCACCCACCCCTCGCCGCGCGTGTGTCACAGTACTCCCCTGCGCTCGAGTCAGGCGTGTTAATTGAGACGGTCAAGGCCGGGATGAACGCCCAGCCGCAGGAAGCTGCACCAGGGACGCCCGGGGCACCTGGACAGCCAGGGACCGCCCAGCAGAAAGGCAAGAGGAAAGTTGTTAGGGTAAGGGGATGATTGTGTGTCTATATGAATTGAAATCTATCTTCGCCGCTCTATCGTTTCGTTCGATGCCGTTTATGTCTCGTCAGAGCAGTATATCTTCCCTTCTTCTATGGAGCTCTGACATACTCAACAAGGCTTTGTGAACCATTCTGCTGACCTGGGGAACCGCCGCCTGAAGCACTGTATCACAGCCTCGTCCAGCGCCGACCCGTCAAATAGCAAAAGAGCTTTCGCGATTCGAATGCAACGCGTCTCTGACTGTCGTGCTCTTGACCGCGCGCGCATCGCACGACGACGAGTTCAAGGACCGGCAGAGGTGCATGTCGAGCAGATAGCATGCCCGACAACATCGCGTCTTTGCCGCATAAGTAAGTTCCCAGTCAATGTACATCTCGGTCCCTCGCCCTTCTACCCTGATTTGACATGTCCTTGCTAGTACCAGTTCAATCATGGCTTCACGACGTCGATGTACTCTAGAAGCGTCAGATTGGAAACCGACCTCCTGTGTACAAGCTGCGAATTGATGGAACCTTGGTATGTGCTAAGAGGAGTGGCTTGAGGTGTTTTTGGTTGCCGCGATCACGCCAAGAATTTTACTGTGTCCTGCCTTGCTCTTCTTCGTGTCAAAACATTTTCTCAGCAGGAGCATGACGAACCATGGATTCGAAGCAGCAGTACATAACTGCTCTCAAATGACAAGCACTGTCATTGGGCATCAAGCCTGGTCAATTGGTCTAGCTTTGAGCCGGAAGTGTGGCGTACACACTCTTCCAATACCTTGATCTTTATTCGTTTGATAGATGACTTGCGCGCTTCGGAACTGATGGGAGTCCTCATGCCATTGTGCGTGGGGCTTCAGTCACAAAGTTGCGGACAGATTGTGGCGAGCTCAAAAAGGGCCGCCCGACCGTGTACGTTCTGGGCGATCTTCTGATTGAGGCGATAACGGGTGAGCTCGGCCGTGGGAAGTATAATCTGTCTTGGCTGTGTGCATTTTAAGGGTCACTCGGTTCCTGATCTCACACAACAATCATGGCCCTTCCCCCCTCTACACCATCTGCGCCACACTACTTGACGCGCTATGATTTCGAGGACATTGAACCGTTGCCCGGGACCCACCTGCCTCCCGCACCACCGAGTGCTGCCGGGGGCGGACTCTTTGCCCTCAATCCGAACTCAGAAGCCGACTTCAACGAGAAGCAGGAGCAAGAATTGAGGACGGAGGGGCTCTATCACACTACCAATGACGCAGAGCGTAGGGGCGCTTTCTTTGGTATGAAGCATGCTTGCGCTAAGCAAGGTCTGGTGCGACTCATTGCTGTGCGCTTACCACTCATTGAACGATTGCGCCACATAGGAAGCGATCCGTTCGATTTCATCAATACGCTCCCTGATGATGCACCGTATCAGGAGATGGGCGAAACTGCGCGCCTATGGAAAATCTTCCTCCACGAGAGAGGAAAGGTCGACAATGACCGGGTCGTAAACTGGAAGGATGCCCTGGACGTCCTCTTGGTGTTTGTGAGTACAGAGTTTCTCTGTGAAAGTGCATCGACTCAATGTCTGTCAGGCAGGGCTTTTCTCGGCCGTCGTCTCCTCTTTTGTCAGCCAGACGTATCAAAGCCTGCAAGTTGACACTGCCAACCTTACCGTTTATCTCATTATCGAGCTCGTCGGTGTCCAGCGAGCTATCGGCCGCGGCCAGGATGTCGACAGCGTTCCCGAGACGGACCTCACTCCTCTGACCGACTTCCGCCCGGGACTGACTGCGACGTGGGTGAACGGCCTGTGGTTCATGAGTCTCGTGCTCAGTCTCACCACCGCGCTCATCGCTGTGCTCACGAAGCAGTGGGTGAACGAGTACATGGAGTCGGCGCAGTCAGGCAGCCCTCGCACGAGCAGTCGGATTCGCCAGTTCCGATTCAATCAATTGCGGGAATGGCACGTCCCCGTCATCATAGGCCTCCTGCCCGTCTTGATGCACATCGCGCTGGGTGCTTTCCTCTCCGGCCTCGTCATCTTTCTTCTTGGCTTGAGCACCGCCATAACGATTGCAATCTCCATTGCATCGGCCGCGACATTGACCATTTACGTTTCGACGAATGTCCTCCCCATCTATGATCCTGCTTGTCCCTACAAAACCCCGTTGACGAGCTACATCTACGCTGTGTACTCGCGCATTCGGCGTATGAAGCTGCCGCGTACATGGAGATTGTATCTGCGGAGGAATAGACTCTTCCGGAGGTTCTACTCATCCTCGTCAGACATGGAGATTCCAATCTCTCTTCAAGAAGCTGAGGAGGGCAGGGTCATGCAGGATGCGGACCAACTTGAGGCAGAAGCAGCCGTATGGCTGTACCACTTTTCATCAAATTCCTCCATTCACCGCATCGTTTTGGAGTCCTTCAGCAATGCCCCCCTTACCGTCACAAAGTTCATCACCCAGAAGATAGAAAATCTGGAAAAGATTCTCGAAAGTGCTGTCCAGTCGCTCGACGTTACCTCGATGGTCAATCAGTCCTCTTATGCACGGGCACTTCGCACCCTTCTACGTTTCTTCCCGACCAATCGTAAGAGCATTGGAGTGGTTCCCATCGGTTTTGATCGCAATGGGACTTCCCTGCCGGTCCTTTTGGACATCTGCAAGCCAGAACAAGCAGCACAGTTCTTGGAACAGCAAATCGTCAAACCCACAGAGCACCACGATGTTGCGATGTGGGTCCAAATCTTCAGAAATGCTCTGTGCTCTGGCTCGGATTGGCTTCATATTGGGGAGACAGATTCTCCCCAGTGGTCAATGGTCTACACCTGGCTGCTTCATCCCCACTGTCTGACGTGTCCAACATGCACGGAGCGTGCAACCCTGTATGAGTGCTTACTCAGGGCACATGAAGGAGCTTATTACGATGGTCAATGTTTGACCGTCCTTGGATCTGGTACTGCCAGCACATCTTCCGCGATGACGTTCGGAGAGGCTGTGACGAATTTCCTGGTGCCATCTCTGTCCGCGATCATATGGTCCATTCTTTTGTCGGCTCATGTGTATAGCGAGTCGGACATACCGGCACAAGAGAAACTGCATCTCTCCCTGATTCTGCAGCCCTGGATTCAACGCACATCCTCTGACTCCTATGATTCAGACACTCACGCTTCCTGTCTCATCCAACGTATCAAAGAGAGTGTTGGGATTCATACCTTGGGTGTAGTCACATACCTTCGCCACAAACACATTCCAAGACGCACCTTCGAATGCCTGAAGAAGATCTTCGAGAACGATGCATCCAATGACGCGTTCTGTACTACCGATCAATGTCATATCCTCCAAGCCCTCTTCAGGTCGATTGCTCTAGATCCTGGTCTCGCCAACAGATATCGTGCATGGATAAACGAAAGTATAGCCGAAAGGATCTCCGACGTGATGTTCACAGATCTGTACGACTCCTGGACATTGTTGGCTGATCTTCTTGATGTTGTTGCAAGTGTGCAATGTCATACGCTCTTGCCAATTGTATACCGCCAATTTCGCCGAACGCGACACCTCCATCATCTACGGGCAGATAACATTCGGCCGTTCTTTCTGTCCAAGGAGCATCAAGATGCACGGGAATCCTCTTTCACAGTTGCGGGTTTTCTCAGAGGGCTCGATGCTCTCAAAGACGTGAACCCTGTCGAGTATGGAAAGACGATTCTACAGATTAACAGGGCGGAAACGCTGTTTGTCATCTGCCAATCTCTCCTTCTAGCCGATGTTGAACGGCGAAATCAGCTCGTTGAGCTCCTCCCAATTACCCCCAGTGACGTTTGGGCTCCCTGCATACAAGAGATGGCGGAGTTCCTTGGCCGTGAGAGTACGCGTGTGTTGTATGAAAGCCGCACGTCTCATGAGAACCATCCACACCTCAGCGGACTGCTACTGACGTACGACTCCTGGGATGACATGATGACATTTTGGACTCGCTTCAGCGCCAAATGTTGCGGAATGCAGCTTCTGGGATCAGTACCATTCTGTCGCAAGGCGAGGAACTCAGTCATTGCCGCACTGTCGATTCGGGACTCGGACGATGTCAACAGAGATAGAAGGAACAGTAACAGCAGCATAACATTGGAATCTATTGTGTAGTAAGCCGGCTAGTTCAGAGGTTGTTAGTACGTACTTGAGTATGGACGAAGGCTGGATCGCGTTCGATGTTGCCATAGAAGACAAATAGAAGACCCTGTAGTGGAACAGATTACAGAGCAAGTGGCGTAACGTGTCTTGATAGCGCCAGCTTTACGCGCCAAGTCAGAAGGAATTAGCGGATATAAGCAGACCCACCTTGAAGCTCTCCACAAGAGACCCTGCCCTAGAGCTTAGAGGACGCGCCGGATTCCCGAGTTCGGAAGCGCGACTACGGCGCGCAACTTTTGCAAAAAGACCAGAATTGTACACGTCGGACATATTGCTCCAGGAGAAGAGAGGTGTTACTGCTCACCACAGAGTGAGAAAACAGCGTGAGAATCAGATCGAGGAACAAGGATTGTTGATGCGTGCCACGTGCCTCGACCTTCCTTTGCTTCCGCCGCCGAACAAAAAGTCGCAACCCTGCCTTCCAGTCATCCAAGCTTGCCCAGCATGCCGCGCCTTTGACAAGCGCGTTCTCCGACACCCGCATCCGCTCAATCTGTGGCATAATGAGGGTGTGACGACGACGGGATCAGAGTCAGTGGCGACGACGACGACGACGGGAACGAGCGTAGTGGGGACAGCGTCGGCGAGCACGAGCATGCTATTAGCGCAGGCGTTCAACGCAGAGTCTGCGACGCTCTGCGTCGGGGGGCGCGTGTGATGGTGAGTGCACGATCCCTTATTTCTTTGCCTTCTCCCGTTTCTATCACCATCACCTTTGCCCCTTCCTCCCTGGAGCACTCTTCTCAGTTTATCCCCTCCTTCAAAAGACATACCAACTTTTTCCTCATAGATTCAGCTTCCCCATTGCGTGCAAAACCAGCGCCCTTGCTCAATGCCTCATTGGCGCCGGTGCAAATCGAAGAAGCATTTTACGACACAGACTTGCCGCTGCCCAATGGTCCCGCTACCGAAGACGAGCAACAGAGGCACATTGCTGGAGGTTATCGACGGAGATTCAAACTTTGACGGATGATGAAGGCCGTGGACGATTGTCAGCTCCAGGACAAAGAGATCAGCTCAAGGCGGATTGAGAGGCGGGGTAGGAGGTGCAGGCGGGTCGGACATCACGCGGCATAAGAAGTGCGTGTGCCATCTTACAAATCGACTTTACTTATCTTTGCGTGCTCGATAGGTAGACATGTATGTATCCGCGAAAATCTCAATGAAAGTGTTGACCCGGTTGGGAGTCGGGTCGTGGGAAGTAAAACATGCTTGGACCGTACGACTCTATGGGCATGCGTGTAGGCAATCGACGAACGAGTCTCTGTTTGCGTTATTATCCTCGTTCTCAATGCAGCCATTGAAGTCCGAATTCGTTGGAACAATACATGCCATACTGAGTGTGAGACACCTTGCTTCTAATTGGACAGGTTTTGCAATCAAGATCTACTCGCGGTGGGGATAGAAACTCCCGTTTGGTATATGTTGTTCCATATATGTATCTCCTTCACAGAAACGCTCATCTCTACTTCAGGCCGTACCTGATTAAGGTCACTCCACAGCCTTTGCGCGGGACTAGAAAAGGTGTCCAAGGATTGGCTCGGTTCCTGGTCCTGAACGTCAACCATGGATTCCACTCCCTCTACACCATCTGTGCCATACTATTTGACGCACTATGACATCGCTGAGCCCAGGGGCGCGCGCTGTAGATTCAGGCATCCTGGATGCAAACAAGGTTGGGGGTCATACATATTGTGCAGCTACCGTTCGTTTGACGACTGCGCCACTTAGAAGACGATACATTCGACCTGATAATATCCTTCCTGAACAATGCTCCATCTGAGGATATGGGTGAGACCGCACGTTTATGGAAGATCTTCCTCTACGAGAGAGGAAAGGTCGACGATGACTGGGTCACAAACTGGAAGGAGACCCTGGACGACCTCTTAGTGTTTGTGAGTGCCGAGCTATGTGATGAAGGAGTTGACTCAGCCTCTCTTAGGCTGGACTTTTCTCCGCCGTCGTCTCCTCTTTTGTCAGCCAGACATATCGAAGCCTTCAGGTTGACGCCGCCAATCTTACTGTCTCTCGCATTGTCGAGCTTGCCGGTGTACAGCGAGCTATCAGCCGCGGCCAGGATGTCGACAGCATTGCCAAGACTGATCTCACTCCTCTGACCGACTTCTGCTCGGGGCTGACGGCGACGTGGGTGAACGGCCTGTGGTTTATGAGTCTAGTGCTCAGTCTTACTACGGCGCTCATCGCTGTGCTCACGAAGCAGTGGGCGAACGAGTACATGGAGTCGGCGCACACAGGCAGCCCTCGCACGAGCAGTCGGATTCGCCAGTTGCGATTCAATCAACTGCGAGAATGGCACGTCCCCGTTATCATAGCGCTCCTGCCTGTCCTAATGCACATTGCGTTGGGCGCGTTTTTCTCCGGCCTCGTCATCTTCCTTCTGGACCTGAGCACTTCCACAACGCTTGCAATTACCATCGTGTCGGCCGTGACATTGACGATATATGCTTCGACGAACGTCCTTCCCATTCATGATCCTGCCTGCCCCTACAAGAGTCCGATGACGGACTACATCTATTCTGTGTACTTGGACCTTCGGCGTACATTGCTACCGCATAGATGGATACTGTACATGCGTAGGAATGCATTCATTCGCATGTTTTGTTTGTCCTTGTCGGATATGGAAATCCCGATGTCTCTCCAAAAGGCCGAGAGGGGCAGGGTTTTACAGGATGCGGACCGACTTGAGGCGGAAGCAGCTGTGTGGCTGTACCACTGTTCATCAAACTCCTCCATTCACCGCATTGTTTTGGAGTCCTTCAGCAATGCCCCTCTTACCGTCACAAAGTTCATCAACCAGCAGATAAATAATCTGGAAGAGGTTCTCAAAAGTGCTGTCGAATCGGAGTCTACCTCGCCAGTCAATCAGTCTGCCTATGAACGTTCCCTTCGCACCCTTCTCCGTTTCTTCCCAACCAGTCTTTCGACTGTGCATGCGGGGGTGGTTCCCACTGGTTTCTCTTGCAATGGGACCTCCCTGCCAGTTCTTCTCAACATCTGCCAGCCGGAAAAAGCCGCGCAGTTTCTGGAACAGCAAATTATCGAACCCACAGTGTTCCATGACATTGCGATGTGGGTCCAAATTCTCCAAAATGCTCTCCACTTTGGCTCCGGTTGGCTTCATGTCGGGGAGATGGATTCTCCACACTGGTCGGCTGTCTATGAATGGTTGAACCAACCCCATGATGAGACGTGTGCAACATGCAGAAAGCGTACTCAAGCCGATGATACTCTGTACGAGCGCATGCTGTTGACACAAGAAGGATCTTGTTACGACGGTCTGTGTTTGACTGTTCTTGCTTTCCCTTATGCCAGCACCTCGGCCGCGATGTCCTTCGAAGACGCCGTGAGAAACTTCCTTGCGCCATCTCTCTCAGAAGTCATATTGTCCAGTCTATCGTGGTCCCGCCGGTATAATGAGCCCGATATCCCAGCACAAGAGACACTACATCTCGCTCTTCTCGATGAGCCGCTGGTTCAACGCACATCCTCTGGCCCTGATCCCATCACTTATGCGTTTCGCGTCATGTGGCGCATCAAGCAGACTGTTGGGATACATACTTGGGGTGTAGCCCCGGTCTTTCGCCACAACCGCATCCCAAGATGCACGTTTAAATCTTTGAAGAAGATCTTCGAAGAGGATGAGACCAAGGACACATTTCGCACTAGAGATCAATGCGATATCTTTCAGGCCCTTTTCAGGTCGATTGCTCTGGATTCTGGTCTTGACGACGACTATCGCTCGTGGATAAACGAAGATATAGCAGCAAGGATCTCTGGCGTCATGTTCGAGAGTCTGTACGACTCGTGGACACTTCTAGCTGACCTTCTTAACGTCGTTGCAAGGGTCAGATGTCCAACGCTCATGCCAATCGTATACCGCGAAATTCGCAGAACCCGTCACTTTCATTATCTTGATGAGGACCGGTCGTACTTTCTGACAGAGGAGTATGAAGATCCATGTGGCAAGTCCTTCACAGCGGCAGCTTTTCTCGGAGGGCTCGATGTTCTCAAAGCTGTGAGCCTGGTCGAGTATGAGGAGACAATTCAACATATACACAGCCCGAAAATTCTCTTTGGCATTTGCCTAACCCTGCTCTTATCCGATGTTGAACGGCGAAGTCAGCTTGCCAAGCTGCTCCCAACAGAAGTTCCCAGTGACGTTTGGGCTGCCTGCATACGAAAGATGGCGTGGTTCCTTGCCTCTGAGACTCCCCGTGTCCTTTATGAATGCCGCGCATCTCATGACCACCATCCACACGCGAGCGGAGAGATCTTGGTTTACGACTCGTGGGATGATATGTTGGCATTCTGGAGTCGCTTCAGCACTAGATGTCGCGGATCGCGCCTTCTCAGATTGATACCATTCCGTCGAAAGGACAAAATGGCAGCCAACGCCTCACTGTCGACTTGGGACCCGACTGATATTGACGGACTCTATAGAACAGATAGTAGCAGTAGTCTAGATTCCATGGTGTAGTAAGGTGATAAGGCATATGCGCTGTGAGCCCCTGGTTTGTTGAGCGCGGCGAGCAACCGGTGTTCCCTGAGGCAAAGGGCTAGACTGTCAGACAGACAAGTACAATCTTTAAGGAGCATAATGTGAACGAGTCACATCCAACTTCAAGGGGCTGGACTAGAACCCCGGCCGTGTGCGCGTACGCAGCCCGTCAAATCCTACAACACGACGAGTAGTACGTGGTCTTGTGCAAGAAACAAGACTTGGTAAACTGCCTGTGCTGTGCGGTCAATAACAATCTCTAGAGAAGATCTACACCGCCTCAAGCCCGGGGCCCTTTCCTGAACTTGAGTCGGGCGCGTTGATTCCAGCGGTCACGGCCCAGCTGCACCAGGGACGCCCGGGGCACCTGGACAGCCAGGAGCATGGACAAGAGGAAAGTTGTTAGAGTGAGGGATGACTGTGTGTTCTTACTAATATGAGGTCTATCTCACCGCTCTGCTTTCTCGTTCCTTTCCCGCCAGAGCAGTACTTTGATTTCTCCTTCTGTGATGTTCTTACGAAGCTGTCATCGAGAAATATGATAGGGAACCGCACCTTGTTCTGCGACGAGACGTCCAAAGGCGAACCAGCTTGCCTGGTTTCCATGCGGGCGCGTCCGAGTCATCGCGAAGGACTGCAACGCCTTTTTCCGTCCTCACCTCACTGGAGGTTGTTGGAGTTTAGGAGCAAGGCTTTCCGCCCCCAGATATTTCTTGTTTGGCCGACCAGACGCCACATGCGGTGTGTTAGTAAGTCTTATTTGACGTGCTGACGCTTTCCTTTTTTTTGGGGTTACACCGCTTATACGTGTAACGTGAAAAATTGACTGTCAACGTGAGTACTGCACCATATGCACTCGTCAGTGAATGTGCAGTCGCCAATGAGTATGGACTGCAACTCAAGGAGAAAGAAACACCAGCGGAAGGCTTGGGAACTTGAGCGGTAAGGACTCGGAGTCAGCGTTGTGTCATGATACTCACCTACCGTCATGCTCGTATGGTTGAAGCGTCCGTGTGCTCGTGCAAGTTGTCGCTCCTCTTCCTTATCGTTGTCCGTCCGCTAGTCCTTGTTACTGTTCAGATTGTGCTTGCAGCTCGCGTCCTTATCGTAGGTGTCCTCGTGCTTGTGTCCTACTTGGCAATCGTCCTCGTTCTGCCAATGGGAGGTCGTCTAGACTCTGTTCAATCACGACTCACCAATTGAGATGCCCCGTCCGGACATCAATGACGCAGTGGCGTCCTGCTATGCTGTTGCATGATGTAGAAACCTCAGACACTCCGAATCCAGATACACAGCGTCGAGCCATATATGCGTTCACGACGCTCGTCTTGGATGCATGAAGCAGTCCGTTTTTAAAGTATGTAAGCTTGAGTTTCTCCCACTCGGTCGCGAGGATTGCAGCATGAGTTGATTGGCAGTGATGGCCCGGGAAGAAAGACCGGTCGAGTGCCACCACGTGCCCGGGCCCCGATCTCGCTTTGCTTCCGCCACCCAACTTCAACCAGGACCCCCGAAAATGCTATAAAATGTCTGATACTGGCCCAAAATCTTATCCGGATCCCAAAAAGGAAACCGTATCCGCACTTTGCATCAGACCTCTGGCGCAGCCGATTTTTATCCGCACTTTACACCAGAGATGGATGCTTCGGCATCTTCGGCAGCGCCCAAAGTGGCAAATTTCGGCCCGCGGCGCGCTCGGTGAGCGCGAAGGGCGCCTCCTGATCGGATTTTTATCCGCACCCCGCATCACGCTTCTCCGAGACCCAATTTTTATCCGCACCTGGACTCAAACCATCTCGTTGAAAAGTCCAATTCTTATCCGGAAGGGTACCAAACATTTTTGCCAAAAGTACAAATTTTATCCGCATCGCGATCAGACATTTGGTAGCATTTTTGGGGGTCCTCTTCAACCCCAGTGAAAGTGCCATCTATTAGGATCGATCCATAACTAGACGGACCTATTCAACATAGCCAAACAGATACATTCCGATCGAAACCTATTACTTTTGTTGCATTCAAGTTTCATAATAGAACTTTCGTTGTTTACTCGGGTGTCAGTACACGGTAAGCTGTATAGTGTATTCTCGATCGTTCTCGAGTGCGGAACACAACACAGACACAATAAGTCCGTCGATGGCACAATTACATCATTGGCATCAATCACGCGGCATTCGAAGTCAGAATCGCAGACTGCATGCGCATTCACTCTTCCTTTCCACCTACGCGCTTGATGACTACATCCACTTTACCTTGAATGGATCTCGGACTGTCAGTAGGGCAGGTGTACTGCACTTGTACCATCTACCAATGTGCTTCCTGGAGTCCCAATGACAAACCTGTCTCGAGTAAAACACGCCGCCTGCATCTCGCAAAAGAATAGTCACTCGCCAATGCTCCCAGTCCTTCTCATCTTCATAGTCCCCAATCTACATCTCAGAAACGCGCTAGATCAGAATCATCGACATTACAAGGTCCGGACAGGAACACTCGGTTGTCGAGAAACCATGACACAGGTGGAACGTCGGGGGTCGAAGCGTTCGGGGTACAGATTCATGACTGGGAAAGCGAGCGTATCGACATAGATGTGAGTGACTAGATATGTCATCCTGTGTTTTGACATCTGAATCATCGAATAGAACCATACTGTGCTAGAGGACTTTGTACCCATATCCCTCCTCTCATCCAATGATACTCCATCCGACACAGTCGATAACACACGCGACTCCTTCAGTGACTCCCAGTGTGATCCCGGTTGTCTGGACGAGCTTGAGAGAGAGGATCTGCTGCCTTGAGAGAGAGGATCTGCTGCATTCAAGTCTCGGCAAGGATGCAACGGCAGAGCATACCGCGCTGCCCACCGCATTGCTGGCTGCCGCCGCGCCTCCTCTCGTAGCGCCTTCTACTCCAACACCCATGATTCCACCGCCAGAATGGTCAAAGATTGATGAGCTTCGCCTTTCCCAGAAGTTTATCTGGGAGCTTCAAAATGCCACTCTCGATAACGATCCCCACAACAGCACCATGCCTGGCTTTCTTGACTCGTTGCGAAACCCGCCTCAATCTGAACTCTCCATCGAAAATCCTGACCACCGCTATTCACTCGATCTTTTCCTTTCCCATGATGCGGAAGACGCGTACAAATCAGCCATCGCCGCATATCTTCGCCGCCATCCCGGCGCCGAGGTTCTGACTCTCTATGAGGTCAAGAAGATGGTAGAGCAGATGAGTGGCATTGTGCCGTTCCTCGATGACATGTGTGTCAATTCTTGCTTGGCATATACGGGCCCTTTTCGTATCCTCGACAACTGCATGTATTGCGGAACGGGCCGATATCGAGATGATGGCTCTCGGCGTCCGCGTCAGTCATGTTATACCATGCCAATTGGCCCCCAAATCCAGGCTTCGTGGCGCAGCAAGGAAGGTGCAGAAAGCATGGGATACAAGGATCGGTGCACCGAAGCCATTCTTGCAGAGCTTGCTCGAACTGGCACATTTTCTGCCTCATCCTATCGTGATTTCTTCGATGGTACCGACTATGTGACTTTGGTCTCCGAGGCTAAGATACAAGCGGGTGACACCGTGCTCGTTCTGTCAATGGATGGCGCTCAATTGTATCGCAACAAGTCCTCTGATACTTGGATCTATATTTGGGTAATCCTGGACCGTTCTCCTGGCCTGCGGTATAAAAAACGATATGTTCTTCCGGGCGGCATCATACCTGGCCCAAACAAACCCAAAAACATCGACAGTTTTCTGTACTCTGGCCTCCATCATCTTGCGGCACTTCAGAAGGAGGGTTTGATTATCTGGAACGCAGCAGCAGATATATCGACACCATCTCCTGTGTCAGCCACGATCCCAAAATCAGTCTTCTCCTCTCATCCATTCCTTGCGCTTGTTACAGCGGACGGTCCAGCCCAAGCCATGTTGGGTGGAGGTGTTGGCCATCATGGCAAGTACGGATGTCGCGAGTTTTGTCCGTTACCTGGTCGCCATAAGCCTGGTGGTACGCACTACTATGCAGCGCGTTGGAAGCCAGTTAACTACACCGTTTCCGGTTGCGATCACGATGATGTCGATCTTCCTACTCTCTTAGCCAACTTTGACGCGGCAGCTTGTCAGATCCGCTATCAGGAGAATGTCAGATACATTCTCGAATCTCCCAATCAATCCCAGTATGAATCACGTCGTCTGGAGACGGGAATTTCGCGTCCTTCTATATTTTCTGGACTTCCGCCTGACCGAAGAACGGCCATGCCTTCTCTGCTCCCCCCTGACATCATGCATCTTCCTGCCCTCAATCAAACCGATCTCTACATTCCTCTGTGGCGTGGCTCCTTCGATGTGGCAGACACGGATGACAAACGCTTGTGGCCATGGGCAGTGCTCAAGGGAGATGTTTGGAAGGAACACGGAAGGTTAGTAGCAGCTGCAACACCGTGGCTGCCAGGATCCTTTGACCGCCCACCACGAAACGTCGCAGAGAAAATCTCCAGTGGCTACAAAGCTTGGGAATATCTTCTGTACTTCTTCGGCATTGGTCCCGCACTGCTCTATGATCTACTACCCGAGCCGTTCTATGGCCAGTACTGCCAGAATGTCCGTGCTTTTCGAATCATGATGCAGGAGGAAATAACCTTTGCTGAGTTGAAGGAAGCGAATGAGTTATTCATTTCAAGCTCTGATCTGTTCGAAGAGCACTATATTCAGCGACGCATAGATCGTCTTCACTTTGCTCGTCAGAGTATGCACACTGGATCCCATTTTCCTCAGGATACTACTCGAATGGGGCCGCCAATTATCTACGCGCAATGGACTATGGAGCGCACAATTGGAAACCTGGGCGAAGAAATTCGCCAGCACTCGAACGCTTTTGCGAACCTGATGGAGCGAGCGTTGCGCAGATGCCGTGTCAATGCCCTCTTGACAATGTTACCTGATCTCGATCCAGACGAAAGTGGTCGCATTCCAGTATGGGGAGTAGATCTCGGCGACGGATATGTTCTACTTCCACGGTCTGATAATGTCACGCGCAAAGTTCTTGTCTGTGAAGCGCAGGCTATACGTGCATATTTGTGGCTACACCGCATGATTCTGCAGGACGATCCGGATAGTGTATATGTTACGCGATGGGCACGTCTACGGCTGCCAAATGGACAGATGGCCCGCTCTTCATGGAATGAAGAGTACAAACCACTATCCCGCCTGCGATCAGCGCGACATGTCAAGGTATGTCTTCTGAACTTATATTCACATTTGCTGACCATGGTTTCAGCTCCATCGAATCCAGACTCATACTGATACTGAGCGCGTCGACTTTGGCGAAGTCAAATTCTACTTCCGCCTTCGCATCTCTTCAACAGACATTCGCACGTTGGCCATGGTGTCAATTTTCTCTTCTCCGCATCCATTGCTCTTCCAAAGATCACATAAGGGGTACTACTCGGTCGAGCATCTTGGTGACTCCAATCTGTTGGCTTGTGACGTTAAACAGATACGGTCTGTTGTCTGTATGGTTCCCCACGAAAGGTATAGATTATATGGGTTTGAAGATGGCACAGAGACTCGTCGATGGGATATGACAGAACGGCCGGGATTGAAGATGTCCGAGAGACTCGGAGAGCACGAGGAATTGATAGAGGAAGACACCGTAGAGTGATACCACCAGAATGATTATTATCTGACACAATGACGACAGTTGGTGGTACGAGGCATATGCTATCATGAGCTCACTCATTTGGACTACCTCCATCCCACTTTATAAGCCAGAATACTGGACGCACCAGTCTCAAACAAATTGACAATGTACGAGTCAGATCTATTAAATGGACGGATCAGTACTCGGAGCTCAGATCATTATCCAGCCCACGGGCCGCAGTTTGTCTCCTACCACTTGCTACTGTGAACGCCACATAACATGATTCGATCGTCAGGTATGCGATACACCCCTGACAATTACGTAGTGCAATAAACATGACATCAGTCTTATATTTCTGTTAGGCTGGTCTGAAACCAGCAAGTTGCGCCATTCCAGTTCTGACTCTCGCCTGCCATGGACACGGATATCGAGCCAGAAAACTTCGGGCAACATGACTCACATGCCCAGTATGGTAGCGACGACGCTCGCTATCGTTTTGACCAGCTTGGACATATACAGCACGACAATGATCGCTTTGCAGCAGCTAGTATAAGCCCCGTTCCCACAGGCAGACCTTTGGCCTTGGTAGACGCTCATACATGCTGCCTCCAGACCCTTTTGCAGACATTCCGTCCCATTCTTTGTCGCCTCTCCCGGCCTCCCGGCTGTATGGTACACCAAGAGCCAGCTCTGTCGGTCCTATTAGGCACGCGTCTCACCTCAGGAGCTCTTCCGCCTCTGGTCTCGCTGGCTTGCAACAGAATACGACTTTGCAGGAGGAGAACAACTTGTTGCGAGAGGAGACCAACTTGTTGCGACATCAGTTAGCAGCTACGCAAAGCGACCTCAGCCATATGAAGGACCTTTGGGATGCATCCAGGTGTGTTTGCCTTTCCAATATTGAGGCAAACTCTGACTTGAGAGTGATTAGGGACTCGCACATGCAGCTTATAGCAGCGGTCGGAACCCATCTGAAGACACCCGCCTTGATGGTATTAACTAGCATGGTCCCAGCCCCGAATCCGGCTGAGGCGAAGTGGTTTCTGGAGCCACTCAACCAGCAGGACCCGAAGTATGCCAACGTCTGTTTCTGGTTCTTGAAGGACTGAAAAGACAGCGCCATGGTTGGAAAAGGCGACACGGTATTGAACATCGGGAGTCTCAATGACGACGACGACGACGACGAATCTTCGGAGTCTGATACAGACATTGATCTGACAGCCCACCTTCGGGAGAAGACACGGGGAAACGTTCGCGCGTCGAAGGGTATCAATGTTGCATATAGGTACATATGTGATATTGACGGCAAGATCATCGACGGCTTTGCCGCTGCGCAGATTCGCAGCAAGGCTCGAGCCATCTTCCAAACTTTTCACGAGGAAGGAATCGCTCCGCCTGTCTGGGGTGACGCTTCTGCTCTCTTGAAGGCAAGATTTGTCTACGAGATCTGTTCCGAGTTCCCTGAACTTCGATGGTCTCATGCGAATTGGAAGGCCTATCGGGTCGCCACACATTTATACAGTACATGGTATGCCAGTCTCAAGAAACGTCTGGAAAGGAAGCATGCTAAGACAAGCAAGAAAGCGAAGACAGGTTCGTTTCTCCTTTCTGTAGGTGTTCCAGCCTCTTATTAATGCGATGCCTTCCATAGCTGTTTCTATCCAACGGAAACGGGCAATTTCCTCAACACCCTCGGAAGTAGACACGTTACCAGCAGAGTCGGATCCGCAACCTGCTCATCACCACAAGCGCATCAGGCAATCACTCGAGACACAGGTAAATCTTCTTTCTTTTGTTTTCTTCGTCTCACACTGGCTTTCAGGACAACGACGAATCAGACGCTTGCTATCCCGACACTGCATTACTACCTGGGTCAGTTATACCTGGGTCGATACCTGGGCTGGCGATACCTGGGTCGGGTCAGAACCAGACCACTTCGGAAGGACAGGATGTGCATACGGCAACAACAGATTCGTCCCAAGATGCCTCGGTCATCTTTCCTACAACCTTGACACCGACATCGACTTCGACTCCATTGTCTCTCACGGCGGCGGCAACTGTGATATCGACTCCGTCCAAAGGCGGCTTAGCAATCCAATCAACACCACCAATCCCGACTCAAGCGCTTACCACAACGACGTCAAACCCCTCTTACCATTCGACTTCGCCTTCCCAGGCTCCAGATGTCTCCATCGGGGTACCGGCAGCATTGGATAACACTTCGACGGATGTACACGGGCCCGAGACTGGGGCAGGTGAAGCAGAGCAACAACCGGGTTCGAGTGACACTACTCAGCATGAGGGCACTCGGGCAGCGAGACCATCAGTTCGGGTACATGCATCTTCTTCTTGTCTTTCTCTAGTCCCAGCTGACTGTCTCTTTAACGATTAGATTTCACTTAATCCACTGTAAGCCTCTCGTTCATAAGTTGTGTTCATGCTCATAGGATTACGGAACAGATTCTCGGATAGTCCTCGCCTTGGTCTCGCCGCTATCACCTTTGCCGGACAGCCAGTACCGGGTTCCGTCCCTCAAACAAGCACTACGCCTCAAGCAAGCACTGCCGCTGCCTCAACTAAGTCAATACGCAAGACTGCTACACGCACGAGAGGAAACACAGTCAAAACAGCACGGAAAGTCTTCTATCATTTTGTGGTGTTTGTTGTGATGTCTAACCATCCTATAGGGCACTTTGCAAGATAGACTGGCTTAAGAAGACCAAATCTGTCAATCCCACGCCTGAATTCGACGCCTACTGGAACCAGATCAAGCTCGCAAATGGGCCAGACTATCAGGCATGTCATTATCCGCCAGTTTCTCGCACATAGCAGCCTGACTTCTCTCAAAAGAAATGGCTTTCATTGCACGAGAGCGCAAAGATCGCTGCCAATGCTGCATCTGACGCCCCAGTTGATATCGATAGGCCTCCCACTGCTCCGATTGTCTCTTGATTTGGGTGGCAACTACTCTCATCACCATGCTTGTGTTTACCATACTACCGTGCCTAATATGCATATTTTCTGCTACAACCGAACGAAGCAACCGAGAAAAGTGAATAGGTCTGGAAAGGGGGCAATGTGTATACATATAAGTGGATAGGACCGTCTCGGTCTGTCTGATATTGACTAGGTGTACACCGATCCAAACGGTCATCTGAGCGATTGCGCCAGAGCCGTACCTATCGAATTATTCCCGATCGGAATGTCTCGATGTGGTTCGGTCCAAATAGGTGGCACTTTCACTGGGCTTCAACCTGGACGGAAGTCATGGCTCGTCCGTCCTACTGCTCGCTCACCATACAACACACTCTGCGCGAGTATTTGGCTACACCGTGACCGTCCTCGGGCTCTGAACGCAATATCTCGGATCCGGACGCGACTCGTTGACTCTGAGGGCCATGTGCTTAGGTCGTCCAGTACCTTACGACTCTCTGTGAAATCATCATCCATGCACGTTTGGAATGAGCTGAGGGACGCGCTCCGGTGACAGTGTGCAGATCGGTGCATTGTTTAGCCCCGTCTCGTCGTTCTTGGATACCTTTCCAGTGCATCTCTGGTTCCTCCTATACCGGTACGACAAAATGCTGCTACAATCATGATTAACAGGAAATGGGGAGGGTCAAAGACGATTCACGTCCTCACTGGTTGTGGGTAAGTCGGCGTCCGGAGTGAATGCTCGAGTTCAGTTGATTCTCACTATCAGGCATGCTGTGAGTGTTTGCTTTATTACGTCCCGGTGTGTTTCAACCGACCCTGGCGACGGCTTGCGGTCATCCGTGAATCCAGCCTCTCCTACATCATTCAATGGACGTGTTTGACAAAGATACTATCCGCTAGGACCTTTTGAAAGGACTAGGTCTTTTGCCAATGAACTACGTCCTTGCTGGGGCCATTCCAGAATTCTCAAAGTCTTGGTTCGCACGACCGGCTACTGCCAGTGATTGGGCGGTGCGCCATACCATCGCTCGACTCCTGTTTAGTTTTCTCGAGCAGCACGCGAACCTTTGATGTCAAACTTCACTTCTACATTGGGGGTGGACGGGACGTACTGCGTTGAGTTCCGACTCTAGGATTACGAGCTGTCCAACTTCCTCCTTCCCGGTCAATTGCATGCGCCCACCCTATGTACACGCTTGAGTAAAAAAAGGGAGACGTACGCGTGGGTGGCCCGGGGATGCATCGCCCAAGTAACGCGACACTCGGACTGGGGAGTGCTGCTATGCCAGGGGGAAGAGGTACAAGGCGTTATCGGTAAATTTGACGTTGAACGTAGTCATGGCCCATGGGCCTGTTACATGGACGACACGGTGCTCTGAAAGGCCTTACACGCAGATAAACAGCTACTACAATGCGATATTGGTACGTTCCCGATCAACATGAGGAGGATACCATGGTATTGTACACCTGGAGATATTCAGTGTCGGGCAGTACATTACGCGTTTCCCCGATCGACGATAGGAATGCAGACTTGAGTGGACGTTGACCAAGAAGTGGCCCGGGTGTCCTACCCTGTAGAGGAAAGTTATGCGTTTATTAGCAAAGTAAGATGTTTGGGGAGCGGTAGTCAATATCCGAGGTACTCACCTGAGATGGTGTGTGCCTGGCATGGCGAGTTGATGTTCCTCCTAGGTGTCGAGCCGTTCTGAGTCGTGATATCCGCCTGGGTGGGATGCATGGGCCACGACACGACTGGGGAGCGCTGACCTCCTTACACTGGCTGAGGACTTTGAGTTTTCCGGGTAAAAGATCTGGTGAAAGAACTTCTGCTATTTTCATTGATTTTTCGCTGAAAAATTTTTTAATTTTTTTTTGACTTTTTCACGAGGTTTTCAGTGAAAATACTAGTGAAAATGAGTGTGTAAAAATGGTGGAGAATGCAACTTGATGAATATTGATTTTTCACAACTATTTTGACCCGAAAAACATAATGAAAAAGTGTAAAACAAAGTCTCAAATTTTTTAAAGTGTTTTTCAATGAAAATTATGATGAAAATAAAGCTGGAAATTAGATGAAAAAATTGAGACAGGCAAATAGAATATTTCACTAGATTTACACCTTATTATTTACTAGTATTTGTGTCCAGAAATCTCTGTATTATCATACCAGTCATTTATATGTATATAAAGTAGATGTTGTAATTCAAATAACTAAAATGATGTCACAGTATGTACTAGATCAATAGTATATTAACTGTTACCGTCAATTCACGGTCAATCTTATCAACCTTGTCAACCTTACCGTCAATTCACGATTAATCCTGTCAAGGCGCCGTCAACCTTGTCAACCTTACCGTCAATCCATGGTCAATCCTGCTAATGCACCATCAATTTTGTCAACCTTACCGTCAATGCACGGTCAATCTTGTCAATATGCCGTCAACCTCGTCAACCTGACCGTCAATCCATGGTCATTCTTGTCAACCTTACCGTCAATTCATGGTCAATCTCGTCAATCCTGCCAATGTGTCGTCGACTTTGTCAACCTTACCGTCAATCCACGGTCAATCCTGTCAATGTGCTGTCAACCCCGTCAACTTCATCGTGTCAATCTACGGTCAATCTCTGTCAACCTCACTGTCAATCCTGTTAAGGTGCCGTCAACCTTGTCAACTTTGTTGTCAATGCGCTGTCAATCTACAGCTAATCCTGCTAATGTGCCGTCAACCTCGTCAACCTTACCGTCAATCCACGGTCAATCCTGTTAATGCGCCGTCAACCTTGTCAACTTTGTTGTCAATGCGCTGTCAATCTACGGCTAATCCTGCTAATGTGCCGTCAACCTCGTCAACCTTACCATCAATCTACGGTCATTCTTGTCAACCTTACCGTCAATTCATGGTCAATTCTGTCAACCTCATCAACCTTACCGTCAATCTAAGGTTAATCCTGTAAATCCTGTCAATGCGCCGTCAACCTCGTCAACCTCATCGTCAACCTTGTTGTCAATGCGCCGTCAATCCACGACCAATCCTGCTAATGTGCCGTCAACCTCGTCAACCTTACCGTCAATCCTGCCAATGCGCCGTCAAGCTCGTCAACCTTACCGTCAATCCACGGTCAATCCTGCCAATGTGTCGTCAACCTTGTCAACCTTACCGTCAATCCTGCCAATGCGCTGTCAATCTCGTCAACCTTACCGTCAATCCACGATCAATCCTGTTAAGGCGCCGTCAACCTTGCCTACCACACCGTCAATCTATAGTCAACCTTACCAACAATCTACGGTTAATACTGTCAATTCTGCCAATGTGTCATCAACTTCGTCAACTTTACCGTCAATCCACGGTCAATCCTGCCAATGTGTCGTCAACCTCGTTAACCTTACCGTCAATCCACGGTCAATCCTGCCAATGTGTCGTCAACCTTGTCAACCTTGTTGTCAACACGTCGTCAACCTTATCGTCAATCCACAGTCAATCCTGTCATTGCGCCAACCTGGTCAACCTTCTTGTCAATTCGTCTTCAATCTGTTATTAATCTGCTAATGTGTCGTTAACCTGGTCAACTTTGCCAATTGTCTACTATAGTTGATATACCATAACGTCTACTCTATATACATATAAATGACTGGTATGATAATACACATTTTCTTAAATTGATTCTATTTTTTGGGATTTCTTGACACAAATACTAGTAAATAATAAGGTGTAAATCTAGTGAAATATTCTATTTGCCTGTCTCAATTTTTTCACCTAATTTCCAGCTTTATTTTCATTATAATTTTCATTGAAAAACGCTTTAAAAAATTCGAGACTTTGTTTTACACTTTTTCATTATGTTTTTCGGATCAAAATAATTGTGAAAAATCAATATTCATCAAGTTGCATTCTCCACCATTTTTACACACTCATTTTCACTAGTATTTTCACTGAAAACCTCGTGAAAAAGTTAAAAAAAAATCCAAAAAATTTTTCGGCGAAAAATCAATGAAAATAGCAGAAGTTCTTTCACCGGATCTTTCACCCGGAAAACTCGAAGTCCTCAGCCAGTGTTACGCACTCAGGCTGCTGTGAGGCTACCTGCTATCTCAGAGTAACAAGAGCTTCAAATGCAACTTGGAATACACGGCATCCAACTGACTGGATGGCATGTTGTACGCCCGCAGAAGGAGAGACGATGATAGCAAGTACATGGTGTCGAGCCGTTGGATGTGTCGGATGCCTTGGACAGGGGGGTGTACACCTTCTCCTCCCAGTTCAAGTTGTGAGGGCTGGTAAAGATACAAAGACAAGGTGAAACGATTACAGCGTTGAGCCGCTCGATGATCGATTGGCTGGCCCTGGCGTACTCCCGCCCCGAATCGATGAGTATGGCAACTTGGCCGAGTGGTTAAGGCGCTGGAATTAGGTTCCCCATATTTGTACCTTCTACATCCAGTTCTTCGGAGCGTGAGTTCGAACCTCACAGTTGTCAATCGCATTGAACGAAGCATTTTTGTTCCTCAGCGCGCCAGGACTCATCGCGCATTGGGCAATGGGCGGCGGGCGACGGGCGCAGCGCAATTGGTTATTATCACACGAAGTTCTCTTTTCTTCACAGCTAAGTACTTGACAGACAGTGGACCGGGACACCACCAACATAACGACGATCCGGGCGCAGGGCCCATTCACCCGGGTCCGCTCTTATTGTCTCCTTTCTCCGTGCTCCTTGTTACGCCGATGTGCATGGCCCATTGTTCGACGAAAGGATATGCGATGGTCCACGCGATGGAGATCGAAAACAAAAGAGAATGAGGGGTATAAATAGCGGGATTTTTGTGTGTGGGTTGTGTTCATTTCATCCCCAAGACAAGACAAGGTGCGTCCCCTGCGATCGTTAGGTGGACACTGTTGACCAGAGGGTTGTAGGCCTGGAGCCATAGATAGACAGAGACGCTAGACGTTCCATTCACACCACGCAACTCAAATTCACGACTGGCCCGAAGAGAAACGAAAATGAAGACCACGACCATGACCACCACCATCGCCCTCCTGGCGGCACTTGCGCACGCCGCGCCACTCGACAAGCGCGTGCCGAGACACCCGCATCGGTTGATTGTCCGCGGGACGGGATCAGGTTCGGTGGCACCAACCACCACGGGTACGAGCACGGCGGCAGGAACGAGCACGAGCGTGCAACTAGCGCAGGCGCTCAACGCAGAGTTCGCGACGCTCAGCGCCGCGGATACGTGTGATGGTGCGTGCCCGTTTCCTCCATTCCTCCCTCACCTACATTCCTCCCTTTACCCTCCCCTTCCCGTTCATCCCCTCCCTCTCCCTCTCCCCTCCCTTCCATCATATTCCCTCTCTCGCTCTACAACTCACTCACCTCCCCCTCCCAGAATCCACCCTCCCCATCGCATGCATATCCACTTCCTTCGCGCAATGCGTCAACGGCGCGTGGGTGCTCACCCCCTGTGCGGGCGGGACGCAGTGTTTTGCACTGCCGTTGGTGAATAGTGTGGGGACGAGCGTGGGGTGTGATGAGGTTGGGGATGCGGAGGTGAGGTTGGGGGTGAATGCGACGGCTACGGCTACGGATAGCAGCGCAGGCGCGGCGGCGACGGATAGTGGGGATGAGGATGGGTGTGATGATGGAGACGAGGGGGATGAAGGAGATGATGAGGGGGACGACTGCGAAGGGGACGACGGCGCGTCTTCTTCCCTCCTCACCACCTCCGCCCCATTCTCTGCCTCCACGCCGAACGCAACCGTCGCCGCCTCAGGTGTCAACAACAACGCCGCCGCTGCGGCCGCGGCGTTCACGACCCTCGCGCAACCCAAGCAGTCCCGACTTGCTGTAACCACCGCCCCCTCACCCACTACTACTCCCCCACCTACTACTCCCCCATCTACTACTACCACCACCCACCCACCCGGTGACGCCACCGAGGGCGTCTCCACGGGCGTCCCCGAGACCGGCATCGGGTTCTTCCCCCCTCGGATGGTCTACAAGCGCCAGGTCAGTGTCGATGGGCTCACCACCGTGCCCAGACCCACCCCCGAAGCTGCGGTGAGTGTGATTGGGTTCAGCAGCGTGCCGGCGGCGGTTGTTACGGGTGCTGGGACGACCGGGGATGCTACTGCGTCGTCCCTCGCGGCGGAGGTGGCGTCGTTAAAGTCTGAGCTGGCTGCATCGACTGGCGTGGTCTCAGCCACTGCTACTGCCTCAACAGTGTCACCTACTGGCGTCGTGGCTTCCACTGGCGTCGTAGCTTCCACTGGCGCCGTAGCTTCCACTGGCGTAGTATCACCCACCGCTGCCGCCAACGCCACTGCCACTGCCACAGGTCTCACCAACGCCACTGCTACCGCCACACCCACACTCTCTGGCACAGGCCAGTTCATAACCATAACCGAAACCGTCAGCGTCACCACGACCACGACGATGTTGGTTGTTCCTGCTTCGTCGGCGCCTGTCGTAGAATCCTCTCCAGCAGTTGGTGGTGTTGCGGCGTCCCCTACGGCGGTTGGTGCGGGTGCGGCTTCGGTCCTCGGTGCTGGTGCGGCGTCTTCATCCGCACCCGTCCTTGGCGCGGCATCTTCAGTCCTCCCAAACACCACCTCCGCCTCCCCCACGCAATCAGACGGCTCCCCCTCCGCAGCGGAGGCGTCTGCGGAGGCAGCGGCGGAGGCGAGCGGGAAGAGCGTCGAGAGCGTGAGGCGGGCTTCGGCGTCTGCTGCTGATGCGACGGGTGGTGTGGGTGCCGCAACGACTACTCCTGTTGTGATATCTGCTACCACTTCTGCTGTGACGTCTGCAACTACGACTCCTGTTGTGATATCTGCAACGACTCCTATCGTGACGCCTGCAACGACTCCTTCGGTGACGCCTGCAACGACTCCTGTCGTGACGATTTCGCCTGCAACGACTCCTGTTGTGACAACGACCAGCGCCACGCCAACCACCACGTCCTCCTCGGGCGGGTTCCATTTCATCACCGCCGTGCCGCAGACCTAGCTTGGACTTACTTACTTACTCACGCGCTCACTTACTTAGTTGTATCGATTAGTCTTTCCTTCATTCTTCTTCTTACCAGCATATGATAATAACTCCTCGCGTGCAACAGGCTATCCATTAAATGCCTGCCACTTGGTATACACATCGGATATGGTGTAACGGCTAACATTGCCGCCTCTCATTAGTAACTTCGCTTGCTTGATGTGCGCGGCAGCTCGGGGTTCGATTCCCCGTATCCGAATGCAAATCCATGCATTGCCCAGAATGATTTTTGCTCTTTGGGGCACACTTGGGGTGGCGCAACAGGGTTATGATCCGGATTGAAGTAGGAACGCTAACAACAGCCTGGGGTTACAGAAGCGCACATTTTTTCATTTGTGAGGGCCTGCATGAAATGATAGCTAGCTGCCGGTGCTGCACCAAACACGACGGCCTACGTTTCTCAATGGCAATATTATAAGGGTGAAGCCGATGCGATATCCATGAAGTGCTCCGCCCCCGGCCCCCGAGAGAAATCGAAGCCCACAGTCTCAGACTCTCAGTATACATGGCACTGGCATCAGGAGCGATTGGATATCAGGCTGAGATTAGCAGAGACAAGTAAAAGGCCCGGAGCAGATCAAGCGTCAGCACGGAAGGAGCAGCGGAGCAAAACGAGCAGCATGTCCGGGTGTCTGTTATGGGTCATGAGCCTCTCATTAGTAGCAATAAGGCAAACGCGCTCTTGGAAATGGTGCGTCCAACTATATATAAGGCCCATTTGTGCGCTCAGAAACGATAAGACTCTTGACGGTATCGCTGGCCCGAGTGTAGTATGTTCCCTTTTTGCATCATCATCATAAGTACCTCGTCAGACGCAAGGATCAAACTGGTATCAATTGTCCTTTCCGACTTTAAAGAAGTAAAGAGGGGGGCCAAATAGAATGCGAGCAAAACCACTAACCACTAAGGACTAAGGGATTCCGAATGCGTAGGTGGGTTGTCACTGCTACGGCGGGCGGCTGCGACTTCAGGGAAAGACGTCCACCCAACCTTGCTCGCAAGCGTTGCAAACAGACGCCCCGCTTCCCGTGAATCAACAACAAACCAAGTTTGACTTGATTGAGGCGGGGTAGAGTTTCTAAATACGCGCTGTACATGCAAATGGATCAGTACGACGATATCGTATCGTATCGCTCCAAAGATGATTGTCCACAATTTAAGTACTCATACAAGTGTACATCAGACAGGTAAGGAAGTGGCAAGGTTATCGTAGACAATCGACGCCGGGCACCGAGTTTCCACTCCCTGCCGGGGAAGTTTGTTGTGATAACAAGAGAAGAACACAACAAGGCGCACCTTCTTGTTCTTCCACGCAATCTGCGCTTTCAGTTCCGTGAGACCGAATAGGAGGACAACAGCATACCGCTGTTCGTAATGATAGTCACCATGTTCCGAATGTGGTGACATCAATTTCCTCGGAATGTCGGAGAGGTCCGCCGTGATAGTGCACAGAGTGCTAAAGTGCCCTGATTGCGCTTCAGTATGTAGGAGGATGGAGAAAGTGTGGCGCACTTGGGGCGATATCGAACCATTCTGGGTGAGGAGACGGCCCGCGATAGCACTTGATATCAACGGAGATGGAATCAAGCGACTCCGAACGAACACTGCTGTTGTAATAGGTTTGGCGGAACTCCTTCTCCTCGTTGACACGCGTGCCCTGATGTTGACCGGTTAGTTGATACTATTTAAATGGAGAAACATGAACAACTGAAACCTTTTTGAGTATACAATCAAAAGCACCACGGACGAGTTTCGAGCCCGAGGCGTTGTAGAAGACCATGTGAGAGCGTTGGAGATGCTCGGGATTTGCGTCATCGAACCAAGCGCTGACGTCCGTCCCGTAGGTGAGTCCTGACACTCGAGTGGAGACGAAGTGATCCAAGTAGAATGAGACGGCGCCGTCTGCGACAGCCTTGTTCCTGACAAGAAGGGGCATGTCAGTTCAGGAGCATAGATGTGCATAGTATGAGCGTACACATGTCCATCGGGTCGGCAGATGGTCATATGAAATTGCGCAAGTGCATCCCGGAGCTGATTGAAGAGCCAGTCGCTGGCTGCGAAGCCACCGACCAGAAGTACGGTCTTCATCAGGAGAATTCAGCTAGCGTCACTCGGAGGATCATTAGCCACAAGGACTCACCGAGATCTTCGTAGATGACTCGGCACTCTGTGCTCGAACAGCTTCGATGATGGCCAGAACGGACGGCTCGAAGAACTTCGCCACGATTTCTCTGGTCACATTCACATTTCAGCTGGAGACCTGTGCGTAAAGAGGTCGGTCGGAACGTACCCAGATAGCTTGAGTTGCCCATTTCGAATCTCAACAGACGCATCCCGGTCGCGAGCCTTGCCGAACCGAATGTAGGCGGGCTCCAGGGCATTCCGGAAGCTCAACTTCGTCGACTTGTCGAACGCCTCGGTGATCAGGTCGACGTCGTCGCTGAAAGAGCTGTTCTCGAGCTTCTCTGGATAAAGTATCAGTGCAAGTGAATGGACCCATGTTACGACAAGCACACACCTTCAATGTGAGCGCGCGCACGCCGTGCGACGAAGACTGAACCCTGGAGACGACCTGAGCAAAGTGATTAGAAGGGGTGCACAAGTCGGAGACAATACGGTAGGTAACTCTTACATTCGGTAGGTGCGACTTCCTCAAAGGAGTTTTCGTTGCCGGACTTGCTTCCATAGGCGCTCAAGTCGATGGTCCCGCCGCCCGCGTCAACTATGATGACGCCGTTGTCTCCCTTCTCGGCATCAGACACTACATTGCAAGTATAAGTAAAGGAGATACATACGATCTGAGTCTTGTCCAGGACGCCCTTGTTGATACAGAAGTGAAGGCTGGCTTCGCCTTCCGTCACCAGCTGGAGGCGCTCCTGGCCGATGCCGTCGGTGATGAGACCAGCGAGAACGGCGGCCTGACGCATCAGTCCTTGCTGCTGGCCCTCCCAGCCGTTCGGGTGCGTGAGGATGAAGTCGATGTGGTGCTCGACGGACGCCCAGTAAGACGCTCCGGACGGGGTGTGCTCGATGATGTAGTTCTTCGCGGCCATGAAGAGATAGTGCAGGAAGTCGGCGAAGACGTCGACGACGGTCTTGTTGCGGGGAAGAGGTGGGACGTCGGCATCGGTGATGTGAGCAGCACCGAGCGCCTTGGGCCGCATGTGCAGTTTGAACCTGGGAAGGGTTAGAGGCGACGAAAGGATATGGAGTAGGGAGGAACTTACCATTCGACCTTGATGTAGCCTTCGTCCTCGGCCTTCTCCAAGAAGGCTTCGTCAAAGGCTTCCGCGCCGACCGCTTGGACGTTTCCCCGATTGTCGTAGTAGATGACGGTGGGGATCTTCGAGTCACCGCCCACCTTTTGTTGAGCGGGGAATCTGGGAGTACCTCGAGCCATCTTGTCAAAGAAAGACGTTGTCGCCACATACCGTGTTACTCCTTGGATGACCGGTGAGATTCCTGGATCCAATATCGAGAAAGAGACGCCTGAGTAGGTCGTGCCGACGTCGAAGGCTAAGACGAGTTTTCTGAAAGTCCCTTGGTAGGGCTTGCGAGCGGCAGCCATGAGCAGTTGCATGGGGATGGATATCTGCCATGACCTTTCGCCTTCGCCTTCATATAAGATTCGCCCATGAAAGAAAACGGCGATATCGGTATCAAAAAGTGATACCTGGAATGGAGATGTCTAGATGGGGGAAGGAGTGTGCTAATCGAAAGGGGCCGGCGCCTATTAGAATCAAAGATTCGACACGCCTTTGTACTCGTGCCCGAGGTCGAGATGAACTCCGAGACTAAATTGCGACCTTTCTCATAACACCATGACATTCCTCCGCTCCTCGAGTCTCGTACGACAAGTCTTCCTCGCGACTATGTGCATCTTCTTCTCCTTCGTCGCGTCACGCCGTACGCGACGCGCAGAGAGGCTGCTTGAACAGAATCTGTCGCACACTTTGACTCTGAAAGAAACTTTGGCTCAAAGGGATGCCCGCGTTGCCCAACTTTTGAAAGACGCTACCGCTAAGGAGGCCAAGGTCGTCGAGCTGGAACGTCTGGCAGAGCAACGCCTGGCCGACACCAAGGCTTCCCGTCATCAGCTTGCCTTGTCGGAGAAGCAGGTGCAGAGATGTCGCGAAGAGATCGCCACACTTCGTGGGCAGCTGAGCAGTGGCAAAGTGGCGTTGCAAGGAGTGACTAGAGAGCTTTCCGAGGTGAAGAGGGAGAATGGGGACATGGCAAATCTGCTCGCAAGGCGCACTGAAGAGCTTGTTACAGCCCAAGCGTTCCTCTCTACGTCGGACACCGTCTCAGGATCCGAAGTGAAGGATATGGTGGAGGGATTGAACGCCGACATCTTCCAGACTGCAGCATCTATCTCTGATGCCCTCAGTTGTCGCGGCTCTCTTCCTGGAGACGTCGACCCAGACACGGAACGGATGCTGCTCCCTTTCATCGGTGCTCCGTTGCTCGTACTTCTACGTTCTTCCTCCGACGACTTCGACTATCTTGCTCAGAGCGCTATTCAGTCACTCTTTTGCGTTGTCTGTCAGCAGATCACCAAATGTTGGACGGGGGAGCGTGATAACACGGCGGAGTCGGTGCTTGAGAAGGTCGCTGCTTGCGTTCAGAAATATGGTAAGTCCCGATGAATTTTCCCGCCTCAGGCGCTGACACACACCTATAGAGGATCCTGTCATTGCCGGGAAGTGGCGTGCCATCACACGTAGTTGTGTCGCCGGGGGATCTGATGCCGATTCTGAACAGACGCGTCAGATGTACGTCAAGTTCGTGGCGGACGCGCTTTGTGTCTTGTTGGCATCCGTAGGGGCGCGCGACGAGGCCATTGACATAACAACTCGCTTCGCAGAGCCGATCCGCGCCATCGTCAACAAGGCGACGAGGCTCAATCGCGTCATGGGACGAGATATTATTTCGACCGACATGATGGTCGTCCATCTTCCACCGGGAGCGATATATGACGTGGAGCTGCTGGAGGATGGTCGGGGAATGGACAGGATTGTTTGTACTACGGACTTGGGGCTACTGGGGCTTTGTCGCTCTGAGAGGCAGATATTCCTGAAGGCACGGGCGTTGGTGGAGTCCAGTATTGCCGGTGGCGGTTTAGAGGCCCCGGAAGGCATCGTGTGGGATAGCTGAATGTAAACCGCGGCCCGTTGTTTGTCAATCTAGCAATGCAGTTGAATGTCGTTGAATGTTGACGTCCGCTTGAGGAAATACACATTTCGGCTTTGCCGCAATGCCGGTGATGAGTCGGATCAGTTCTCATCTCTATCAGGATCACGCCATCACCCTACGCTCCCCTTCTTGATATCACCATGAAAGCTACCAGAACGCCACTATGCCATGGACGAATGGACATAGGTCCCGGGCGACGCATTTGACACCGAGGTCTCCGAATCGAGCAATCCGCTCTCCATGAATACTCCGGTGGACGTACAACGATGCATGGCAGAACTTCGAAGCAGGTTCCGCTCATACGCTACTTGACGTGGGCGCTAAAGTGTGAGCTGTTTCTCTGCCTCTGAATCTTATCACCATTCAATGAACATCTGCAGCCGCCCCAGGCTTTCCTCGTGTTCAAAACGCCCGGTCATTGACCGGTCATCCCTTTCATCGTTTCTTTGTCTCCGCCATCCCTACCAATTCCCATGCATTCACCGAAAGAGCATTCCTCGGCCTCATACGCATCTGTCGTTCAGACCCCTCGCGACATGCATATGGATCCGCCTATTGATTCACGAGCTGAGAGGAACATACATCCTTCTAGCGAGAGACGTAGCACGCGGTCAAGTGCTGCGGCGCCGGAGACATCTAATACAAGACCGTCTGCGTATCACGACACTCGCGTAAGCCAACCTCCCCAGCATTGATTACAAGTCATCCTCACCATTCGAATGACAGAGCCCGGATGAACCCATTCAAGACACTCGAGTCGGTGCACGGAACCCCAGTGGCGGCTCTCATATTACTGTTGACGATTTCTATCGTCTCAGGACGGAGAATGAGGACCTGCGACGGAACCTCAGACGGTCAAAGGGCCTGCTAGACCATCTCTTCGACTTTTTCAAGCCCGCAGACCGTGATGTCGATTCTTTGCTTGCGACAATCGATCAGCAGCGCGCAATCACTGTCAGCCTCCGCCAAGACTTGGCCTCTCTCACCCAGACGTCAAGCCAGCGGATCACGCAGCTGACGGCGGAACTCGAGTCGGAGCGGTCCAACGGCAAGCACAACGCCCAGCTTCTTCGTTGTCGCACCGAGGAGCTCCAGGACGCGCAAGTATTCCTTGCCAAGACCGACTCCATTTCAGTCGAGGAGCTGAAGGACCTGACCCGCACTCTGAACTCCGAGATTTTCCAAACGGCAGCTTTCATGGCGGATTCTATGCCATTCTCACGATCGCGAACCACCGTCTCCTCTGACAACGACGATGCCGCCATACAGTGGCTCGGAACCGGTCTTGTCACACTTCTCCACGAGGCACAGGATGCGGGTGCGGATGCGCGCAACCTCATGATCACTACGGCGCTTCAGGCGTGCCTTGCTCAGTCTTGTGCGGCTGTCGCCGGCCTCTGGTGTGCTGATTCGCAGATGAGTGGCGCTCTGGCAGCGTTGTATGAGCAGATTTGTCTGAGCAGTGAGTTTCTGATCAGTGATGACACGTCTCGCAATGATCTAACCTCGATTACAAGACTCATCGGCTGTTTCTGGTCGTTGGCGCGCTATGACTCGCCGACATTCCAAGTATGTTGACGTGGAGGACTGGCAGCGTATTGTCGGAGATGCGCTGCTCGACAATGTCCTCGCGGTGTTGCCTCTTATGGGGTGCTCGGAGAGGCTCAAGCACCGTCCGACCTTCGTGAAAAAATATGGAGAGCGCATCGCCAAGATAGCCAGCCAAATCACGCAGCTGGACCGGATGTTGGGCGAGGAGGTGATTTCCGACGACATTAGACTTGCCGTCATCCACTCTGGGGCTCCGGTCGATGGAGATTGTATGGAAGACGTCTATGGTTCGGTCATGAAGGGTGTGCCCGACGTGGTGGCTTGCACCTGCGAGTTGGGTTTGTTCAGTGCTTTCCCTGTCCCGGACACTGATACAGCGGTGTCACCTGCCATTGATAAGGTCTTATTGAAGCCCAAGGTTGTCATGATGTCCACTTTGCAGGAGGAAGTGACTCGTAAATAGCGGTATATCCTACATATGGATCGAATTACGAGCTTTCGGAGACTAGTACATGTTCAGCACTGCTCCCCAATGTCATACTTTCCTCTCTTCTTTCGTCGACGTTACGCCCTGAGCTGGAGTCGGACTTGCGCTCGCTACATCATTATGGACTCTTGTTACGCCGCGGTGGCCGGGCTTGAAGCCTCCATGGTCTATAGCATGACTTCTTGTTATCACTGCCAAAATAATTTTGACTGTCTTGATTGTACCAATCGTACCAACAATGTACAGAAACATCAATGACTTGATTTACGTCGCTTAGAAGGTGGCAGATCCGACCGTTCATCCGTTCCACCTCGAACAGATTGTACAATCCCTTCCGGCACGGCCAATGGGACCCGCCTTTGTGTCAGCTCATCCATGCTGGGTAACTGCATTCGAACAACCGAAGCAAGCTGCTCGAAGTCCCTCGTGTTGCCTAGAGCGTAACGAAGAGCCTTTGAAATGATTGTCAAGTCGTAATGCTCGACTCGATCCTCCTCGTCGTGTTGATGCCTGTCGTCACGTAACCGTCTTTCAGAGCTGCGGTAACCTTTTGAGACAATGAAGTTGAACACGAAGTAGGCTGACCTTGACACTTTTCTTCAACCTTATCGTATTCACGCTTCAGTCGAGCGTAGTGGTCTGTGTTGAACAATAACCGTCAACATTGCTTTCGATCGGGGAAGAATAATAGACTCGCCAACATGAGCCTGACTCTTTTGCGACATGTCACCTTCGAGGGTCTTGAGCTTCTCTCTGAGACTGGCATGTTCTTGTTCCTTGACTTCAGCTGCAGTGATCATATCTGGTACACTCGTCAATACGTACAAGACAGGCTACTTGCGCTCATGTGGCTCACCGGATAGTCGGCTTCTCAGATCCAAATTTATCTTGGTGAGGTCGCTCAGGTCCCTCTGTCCATCTATGAAAGCAATGAGGATCAACAGACGATTTCATTCATGAATCTTGCCACTCACCTGACACCTTTCCTTCAAGCGTCTCATTACAAGCTGTGCGACGATGCACGTCATTTATGTAGGAGCTCATGAGTCAGAGGACGGGAGAGCGCACCTGTAAGCACCTTGATTCGAGAAGATAGTTGTGCTCTGGCCGCTAAAGTAGACGGCACGACTCAGTCAGAACAACATATACCACAGTTGTCAAGTGCGCACCATCTTGGTCCTTCTGCATTGACGATACTTCCTTGTCAAGCTTTGAAATCTCTGGGAGTCATCATTAAGCCTGGTGGGACCGCAAGCGCGTAAAGTTATACCTGCATTCTTGTTTTTGAGCTTTGCTTGGAGGTCTGCGAGATAGAAGATAATTACAAAGTCACATAGAAGATAACACGAGAACACTGACCGGCAATCTGTTTGTTGAGACGCGTCATATCCTCGGCAGCGCAATGATTAGACGACACAGCGGCCATGGTCGCCACCGCCTGCTCATTGGAAACTTTGCGAGGGCGTCCTCGCTTGCGCTTGGGAGGTGGGGGTGAGGGCGGCGAGGGACTGTGCGCTTCCGGGAGCGGCGTCAACGCAGACGAGGATCGCGTCTCTGACGGCGCCGGCGATGGTGTGAGAAGTGATATGTACCCCGGCGTCAGGAGTTTTGTGTATGATTCTTCGACCTTGACTTGGATGGAAGGTGGTTTGGGCAGGCGTGCCGCGAGTTTATCGAATCCTTCTCGGCTCAATCCCCTGAAAGTATCGTCCTCCTTGATTCGGTCGTATAGCTCATCATCGAGGCGAGTACAGCGCCTGTCAGAGGAAAGACAAGATTGGGAGGAGCAGGCGACCGTTCCTGCGTCACCTGGGATGCATACGGACTTGGTTGAAAGGCACTGTTGGCAGATCTAATCGAGAAGCGTATCGTGTAAGTTCATGAAAAGCAAGAAAAGTGTGTTGATGTCTACCCGGCCGGTGTTCTTCATCAACCATTTCTTTTGGTCGCGGGCCAGGCGAACTTTGCAGTTCTCCGCTTGCAATGTTTTGAAAAGCTTTGCGTCAGAGCATGACATGTTATCCAGTGAGCGTCGATTTGGACCGTACGACGGTGATGACCGTGAGTTGTGAAGGTGCGAGCATGAGAAAGCTGACGCGTACTTTCAGTTTCAATATCTGAACTTCCATTTTTGGAAGCCTCGTTAGGACTTTCGTGTCGCGCACAGTCTGTGAGAAGAAATCCACATCTAAGACTACATGCACTGTGCACATCCAGAGCATAAGCGTCGTACAAAAACTTATAGATACGATTCCCAGAACCGAAACAATTCGGACATTCCTGCAGCCTGCAGGTAGTCTTAGTACATGAGAACCTCAGCCTACTCCCACAGGATCATGCTATGAAACTCCAATCTCCCTCGTTTTATCACTCCTCGAGCTCATCTTGCCGGTCCGCAGTTCTCCGTCTCTTCCGTCCTCTCGCCTCGTCCTCCACCGCTCCTCGCTCCTGATCCTCCTCCTCCTTCTTGACCCTCTCGTGTCTTCCATTCGGAATGATGAGCATCCCCGTCATGCGCCTTTGACTAATCCTGTCGAACGTCTGCACTTGTAGCTCGACGCCCTCGACGAGTTCATCTTTATTGCGGGCATGCGCGGGGTATACGTCAATGAATCCTTCGTGAGTATCAAGTCCAGCTGCTCGTCGCGGTCCAGCTGGTGTTCAGTCCGCTGCTCATTCCCGAGTTCTATGTGAAAGCTCAAATCAGGGTCATAGGGAGTAGAAAGGATGACCGCGTACGCTTGGTCTTGGATTCTGATTTGTCGATGCTACTCCGGTGAGCGTCTACGAGCTTCTCGACTTCCTTTGAAGGTGGTCTAGATGAAATTTCAACGTACACCGGTGTTGAATGAACCATACCGTTCACGCTCAGCGGCAAGAGCACGATCTCGAAAAGTGGCTTCCATGGCAGCCGCCTCTGAACTGACATTTGGTGAGAATACAAAGATGGCAGGAGTGACGTACCTGTAGCTTTCTTCAGCTGCACGGAAAGTTTATGCTCAGCACTCCTTGCGCGGGATTCGAGTGCTGATTGAGTAGAGGTACTCTTCTCATCTTGCTCTGGACGATGAGGCATCAGGGAGAAAGACACCAGATGGACTTGGAGCATACCGCTGTTTTTACTCAGTTGTGTGGCATATCTATTCTCAGCGTCCAGCGCACAGGTCTCGAGAGCTTTTATGGAAGCAGCGTTGGCTTCATCTCGTGCTGTGATCAGTTTGAAGATGAACAAACGATGCATTTGTGAAGAGATAGCACATGCCATGGACATTTACTTGCTTCCGAGTGCACCAAGAGTCTGTGCTCAACATCAAGAGCCCGATCCTGGTGTTGACGTTTGATTGCTGTGATTGATCTTTGCAGCGTTGTTCTAATTCTTCAATGCGCTTTTGGCTGCGCTTCCGCAAGGTCAAGCTGTCCGCTCCATGGTTTGTGTCAGTGGGAGGAAGGCTTGACGACGACATGATCCGCGTACTTGGTCTCTTGCGAGCTGAGGCCGCTTTGACCACGCGCTCCCTCTTACGAGGAACATTGTCTTCCGAATATTCGCATTTGTCGTCGTCCCTTGCGCCTGGGTTGTTGCTTGACTGGATAGGCTTCGTACTGAAGAGAAGACCATCGAGTCAAACTCAGTCGGAGCCGGAGCTGGCTGCCTTACCTGACTTTGTTATCAGACCCCGGGTCCTTCCTTGGTTCTTCCTCCTCCTTTTTGGAATCCTCGACAGTATCCTCTTCCGTCATGGCGCCCTGCTTTCAGTCGACGGACTTTGTGATGCAACTGACAGTTGATGGAAAGACTCAGAGCCTGGAAAGCGGTGACGGTAACGCAGCACGTGCATCGCGACGCGTTGGTGTCACGCCAGACGTTTGTTTGATTTGGTCCAGGTTTGGTCAGTCAGCAGTCTATCCAGTGTCACTGCATGATAGTATCCGACGACGACGACGACGACTGGTACGAGCCGGGCTCCATGGGTCTTCTCATACTCCACGCTGGTCTCCCTACCATTGCCAGGACCGGAACCTACCATCGCGACGATCAGGACTAGGAACGTGCGGCTACTTCCGCAGGTCTTCTCTTCCTGCGCCCACATAACCTCGCGACTACTGATGCGCTGGCCCGTCTCCTCCTTGAATAAGAATAATTAAAGGCCAGGATTGCATGACTCAGTGGCGCCCGACCCTGGTGACAACTGACGTACCACCCAGGCCAGGCAGTGGGATTCTGAGAACCTCTGACTCGGAACCAATGTCAATCATATTACTTGGAAGCCTGTACTCTTGACCGCAGAACATGCTAGCATGTTGTTACATTAGGGGTGAGTTTTCCAGGCCCCGTCAAGAGGTGATACTTGTGTCTGCGTGGACCGACCGGCGTTTCTTGTCAGGACCGTACCGAGGAGTGTCAACAGCGCTCCTTCTTTTCTTCTCCCACGCCGCTCGCTAGATACATAAATATGGCTTCTGTCCGCCATCGACCCTCTCTCTTTATCCCTCTTGCTAACATGACCGACATCGATAGGGTTCCGCTGGAAGAGATCACCGACTCTAAAGTCACTCTCAAAACACGCTGTACGTGAATTTTCTCTCTGTCATAGACTCTGATGTTTACCACTTATTTGCCTTAGACATAGGCTCCTATCTCATGGATAGTAGATACTCTTCCGCCTCGCCACGCGCGGCTTTGAGGGACTTTTTGGTTTGTATTTCTGGTGAGTTCCCTACTACTATTTACATGGCTTTCCATCTCAAAGTGGCAAATTGTCGACAGACGAGAACGACGGGATAGCACCTTACGGTGCAGTGAACTGCGCCGGTGAGTCTGCTTACTTTTCGGGATAAGTTGTCGGTATGTGAATGGTCTCTGTCAGATATTATTCGGGCCATCGATTGGCTTGACACCCTCAGGGAGAAAACGAGCCCTGCTGCGACCGCCTGCAAGAATCCTACTGCGACCTCCGCAAGAAAACCTGCTGCAACTGCCGCAAAAAAACCCACTTCAGCCGCCACACTTCCCCCGGCCGCCAGCAACGGTACCGCCCAACACCCGCTCTCAAGCCTCCAAGTGATGAACCCGCATGCGCAGTGGTGCGTATCCGACTCGGATCTCAACTTGAAACTCACTCACAACGCGTTACGCCATAGAGCAATTCAAGGGAGGGGGATTTACCTCGAAACCTGGGCAGCGGATCTGTATTACCTGTCATGTCTAGTCCGAGTCCGTCCGGCGTCTTGTACTGTATTCCTTCCTTCGTTTCTTCCTTCCATAGCAAAATTACATACACGACGTTGACAGTCCTTCCCCGCGCACATCTAACGATGCAGCGCCCGGGCCTTTCTCTGTGAAGCGCTCGTACATTAGGTACTGGTGGCCAAGCATGTCCAGTATATCGTCACCCTCTCAATCACTGGCAACTGCTACCTGGGCAATCTATCTATTAATCCAACTTGGTTACTCGTGTCCCTACGCTACCGACCTTCGTCTTTTGAGACACTTCTAACAAGTCTCCTGATCCACCGACTCATGCGTCATCCTTGCTAAAATACTATCACGGGTATTCCCATCGTTGATTCCATTCTGCCACGGCCGAGAGAGCAAGACGCGTACCTCACAACGCTCGTCGCTGAGAGGAATACTTAGCATTGAGTATGTGAAGCAGTGTCTAAAGGCCAGCGGGCAGTTGCTTGTGTATACGCAATGGCTCACCATGGTGAGGAAAATGGGAATCGCGTAATCAGCCTGATCGCGTGAATAACAAACCGCGTCCGATTGCGCCACGAAAAAGACCGTTCATTGGGATTGGGAGAGTGGTGTGCGCAAGATACCGTGGAAGCTCAGTATAAGACTGAGCCCTGCTCAGCCCCAACATAGAGGTGACGGTGGTGAGGAAGGAAGAGGCTCGAGCGGATGAACTTGAAGCTAACCCCATAGATTGGGTGACAGTAACGCATCACGTGCGTCGCGACGCGTTGTTTGGCGTCACATTTTGGTTTACTTGGTCTTTTTCAACGACGACGACGACGACGAGGGTCTTTTATTCTCCTCGTATTGGAAATTCACGCCCGTCGTTGACTTTTCTTCTAACGAGGCAACGAGGACCAGGACCAGCGCCGGGACCAAGTGCATCTACCTCCGCGGGTCTTTTTCTCCTACGCTCGGGCTCTCACGATATAACATCGATACGCTCTTCGAGAGCAGGTTAGCTGGTTCTCTGCTTTTGCGAACGCTAGGACCGCGCGTCTACTTCAGCGGCTCTTTTTCTCTATCCCACTGCACGCCACCACACATATCTGGTGCGTTGTGCCGTCTCGCCCATCGTGCAGCCACTCATCGCTCCTTATCTAGCTTCCAGCCAATATCCGCACCAGTCCGACAATCGCCGCCTATCTCATCTCCGCCTTGACGCCCAACGCAGTTCACGATCTCCATTCCGCATTCTAACAGTGGCCTACCCAGGAAACGACGCATCATAGCCAGCTCGTGTCCACCCAACCAACCCACTCAATATTCACCCTTCAATGTCCAGCACGAAACACGCCCTATCTGACGCGGAGTCGGGCTCGGACGTTGAAGGCAGCCCGTCTCCGCCGGCGAAGCGGTTCCGCCCGTCCCTCCCCTCATCGTCCACGACGAAGAAACTCGTCTTCCCATCCTCGCAATCGTCTAACAAACTCGTATTCCCATCGCAATCGTCCAGCAAGCTCGTATTCCCATCCCAGACGTCCAGCAAACTCGTATTCCCCTCTTCCCAATCCTACTCTCTCGCAGACCCGTCCTCCTCGCCCATCCATTCCTCGCCCACGCGTCCATTTCGCTATCATCTCAGCTCATCCCCACTAAAGTCCACCACCTCCTCGCAGTCCTCCCATTACACTGCACCGCCAACCGACTCGCCCACGAACCCCTTCGGGCGCATCGCGTCCCGCACGACACTCCCGCCCATAACGGGATACGGGCATCATCTGTTGTTGCGGTGTACATTCTTCCGCGGATTGAATGGTAAAGCGAAAAGCGGCCTTGGCGTCGGTGAAGCGCCGTATAGGATCGTGCAAGTGCCCGGTGGGTATAGTTTCGCGCTGTTTAGGCATTTGTTGGGGTTTGTGTTTAGTCCGGCTCCGCGTTCAGGTGGAGAGAAAGGGGAAGAGGGGGAGCAACAAGAAGAAGAAGAGGAAAGGGAAAGAGAGGCACAAGCAGACCACCTGTTCGAAGTGCGGCGCAAGATCGTGCAGTGCAACCCTGCGTACAAGAAGGGCGCGATCAAGAAGGGGAGTGGGGAGGCGTGGGTGAGGGTCGCGTGTGGGGGGAGGGGGGATCCATGGGCGTGGCAGGACTCTGCATCCGAGTCTGAGGACGAGGATGGGGAGGGGGAGGGGGAGAAGGGCAAGGGCAAGGAAGAAGAGGAATGGCGGTACGAGCCCGAAGACGCCTTTACGCTGAGCCACGTCTGGCCGGACGCGCACCACCCCGACACTTCCCTCGGGATTGTCTACACATACTCTCCCCTCCCCCGCTCGCACCACCGCCCCGTGGAAGTGCATATCACGTACTTCGACCCCCGGGTGAAGAACGAGGACGGGACGCTGGGGTTTGGGAAGGGCGTGGAGAAGTGGCAGCGGAAGGGGTTTGGGAATGACCCGTTTGTGTTTGAGGCCAAGGGGAGGGTGTTTTTGGATCGGAGGGGGAGGGGGGAGGGGGAAGACTTGGGGTGGGAAGCGGGGAGAGCGAATGGGTGGAATGGGCGGGGGGTGTTTAGGGAGTATTTGGAGAGGAGGGGGGTTTGGGATGATGGTGGGAGTGAGGAGGAGGAGGGGGATGAAGGGGAAGGGGAGAGGGATGAGTTGGTGAGTGTTCTTCTTGTGCAGTGTGTGGGCGGTTTACTTAAGCGTTGATGACAGTCCACGCCTGGGCTGAGCTTCTCCTCCCCAAGCCCGCTGACGTCTTCCTCCCCGTTCAAACACCTCTTGTCATCCACGTCCCGCACCAACCCATTCGGGAAGACGCTCTTCCCCTCCTCATCACCCACCAACCCGTTCGCCACCCACCCTCTCGCATACACACCCACCCCCGCACCCCAGCCCGCTGCGCGTAAACGCCTCGCGTACATCTCCAAGCGGCTCCGCACAGATTCGTTGAAGGCTGAGGCGAGGTATAGGGAGAAGTGTAGGCGGAAGGCGGAGAGGAAGGAGAGGAGGCGGGTGGAGGTGGAGAGGCGGAGGAGGGAGGTTGAGGAGAGGGAGAGGGGGGTTAGGGAGGGGTGGGAGAGGGCGAGGGCGAAATTGAGGGCGGGGGAGGAGGAGGTGGAGGAGCTGGGCGCGGCGTGGGATGATGGAGAGGAGGAGGTTGATGAGCTTGACCCGGAGGTGGTGGAGGTGGAGGTGGATGATAGGGAGGGGAGCGTGGAGGTTTGATAGCAGCATTTGGGTTGGATTTGTAATGTAATTTCCTTAGTTATTCGATATGTATGGTATCCTGCGATGATGCGGTTCGCTTCCGTTGAGGTCGCGAGACTTGTATCTGAGTAGTGCTCAAGGGCAAAGAGGGCGGATGATGTAAGCCTGAGCGAGACGAGTCGGGCCGTCGTGCGGCGTGGACTCAGACTATGTGCTCTGGGAGGACTCAGTACTCAGGAGTGACTAGTGACCGTTGACGAGTCTGAAGTCAGGAGTGTTAGATAGCTGCCGAGTCCCAATTCCCTGGCAAAAACTGCCGGAAACGATTTCACCTCTCTGACTGGGAGTCGAACCCAGCTTTCGCGCGTGACAGGCGCGTGTACTAACCGATATACTATCAGAGATGTTTTTATGTGTTAGAGGCGGTTTTCAGTCACGGCCATTAACACCGACGCATTAGTGGCAATGGTACAAAGCAGACTCGTAGGCATGTCTTCGTTATAGCCATGAGCCTTCCAGTTGTCTAACTGTCGGTGCAAGGTCCAGAAATTGCAAGTCGACCGGACCGCTTTCGGTCCGAGTGCCGCAGCTGCAGTTACTCAGGGACATTCCTAGGCTCGTCACCATCCGCTTCTTCCACGTGGCTGCGCTATTCACGTTTGCGAAGCGGCTGGGAGTACCGGACCGTAACATGGCAGGGTCACAGTTTTGTGACAAAAGACTTGTCATTTTCGTTCATGGGCGGCGCCAGAATCTATTCCTCTGCTTCCTCCCGGCCTTTCTCTACCTAGCGACTGTGTCAATCACCTCTCTGATGAATCTGAACGTCTTTTTCCTGTCTTGGGGTGCACTGGCGCCGTCTCAACTCAATTCTCGTCCATGGCCGCGTATCTGGGTTCGGTCGACTCACATACCTCTGCTCTTGCTCTCACGGAAGCGAAAACCCTCGGAACTGTCTAAAGTACTATCTGGCATAGCAAAATTATTCTTCCGCTCATCACAAGACCTCGCTGTAACACGGCCTCTCCATGTTGTCTGGCAACCAATCTTTTTGGCTCTGTATGCGGCGTAGGGCTCCCAGTCAAATCTAAAGGCCAGATTTCCTTTGTTATGTGATACTCTCATACTAATTCCTGCCTCTATATGCTAAAATTTGTCCCTCAGATTTTCGATGTCCCGGATATTTCAGATTCTGCAATTGTAGGCTCATCTTGTTGACTTCTCCTTATCCCTGTCGCTATATGATAGAGAACAATGTTAATGATGGACCCTCAGGATTACAAGTGGATAGCCTGAGTGTGCAAGGTACTATAAAGGTTTCTGTACTACTTGATACGAAATAATTCTAAGTCTTTTGTCACAACCCGGGGCCCCTCCCAAAAAGCCGCGGGTACCCCCAGTCGCTACATGAACTCACCCTTCCCCTTGCACAAATAAGAACCAAATAAGACCCAAACAAGAACCAAACAGTACCTCGTGTGTAAGGATTGTGAGGTCATAGTAGCGACTGGTTTCACGAGTCTAGGACATTCCGGACTTGCCCCCCATTGTTTCTCTCCCACTTCCCAACATCATGCCCCAATATTGTGTCGGATACGCAACTGAAGGTCGCGTTAAATGCAACGGTCTAGTTTCCGGAGATTCTTCACCTATCTGGTCACCTTCTAACAATTACACTGGTGAGCTCTAGTCAGATTCACTCGGCTTCAGATGGCACCCTGATTGCGCGCGCATAGGATTGGAGACCACCAAAGATGAATTTCAGCTTGGCGTGATGACATATCAGTGGGGACACCAGTCACCTTTCTAGTAAGCGAATTTGGCATGCACGCGACGCGCCTGAGCAGGGTTCAGCCAATGGCGCCACTGGGGCTGTGTCAGCAAGAACGTTCTGTTGAACTTGAAGAAGTCGGCGCCGAACGTGAAGGACATTAAAGGGTGGGACTCACTCAAGGACGAAGATAAGGCGCGGATCAGAAAAGCGTACGAAGAGGGCGCCGTAGCGGAAGAGGATGTCCTGAAGGCCTGGGCTGCTGATGCAGAGAAGGAAGTGGAGGTCACGAAGCCAAAGAAGGTTACGGGTCCCAAACGCCGACGGTCTCTTGCCCAAAGTGACACGGAGCTCGATCACGAGGCTGCCAATGTCTATTCCAAGATTGACGATTCCGATCATGAATGCGACTCTGGTGACTCCGAGTCCAAAGCCAGGTATGTCAGAATCTCTGGTTGGGTGCCACTTGCTCAATGGCAGTCTCTTCTCCTCCCTTGAACGACTACATAAGTCTGTTTAAATCAGCCAGGAAACACAGGAGGCAGCAAATTGCTATGCGTGCCGAGACTACAGACGATTCCGACTCGGAAACGGTCAACGTCATAAAACGAATGCCAGTCAGGCGGCGAGCCAAGAAGAAAAACCACCTTGGCTTGGATGAGGAGTCAGACGGGCTGCCTACTTCAGGATCGGAATGCCACAATGCCAGTCTATCCTTGGGTACGTCTCCTCAAGCAAAGGCCGATGACATGATAGCACAAAGTATACCAAAGCCTACAAGTGACAGACAGGACAAGCAAGTGGAACTCAAACAACCTCGCGAAGACCGGCTCACGGGCAAACCTGGACGTGTTGACTCGGATGCTGAACACAAAGTCAAACTCACCGCACAAAGCAAGGGTCTGTCACACCTATCACCCTCCTCTATCTGAACCCTGAACCCTGTTCCTCATAGAGCAAGATACGACAACACAAGCTGCTATGAAAGCTCTCGAGACTCGCGCTCTCGATGCCGAACGTAAACTCGCCATCCAATTGGAAGGCCAGAAAGGTTCGCTGCTTTCAATGATGCGGTCAGTGTCTGGAGCTGATTGATGTTCCGCCAGCCCAGACCGAGGAGAACGATGCACGCTTTACCACACTCGCCGAGCAACTGGAGCAACACAAAGGCATGCTTTGTTTGGAACAGCCTGTAGACATCCAAAGCTCAAGAACACCACCATACAGCACAAAGTGACGCTGCTCATCAGGCGCTCGAGCTACGCGCCACTGCTGCTGAGCGTGAGCTTGCTGCACAGCATGAGAAACATAAAGGTCTGCTTTTTGGTGTCTCACTGTGCCCCATATGTCAATGATAGCATACAGGGCATATCAAGAAGAGCGCTGCAAACCAAAAGGCCCTCGAGCTTCGTGCTACTAATGCTGAGCGTGAACTTGTGGCACAGGTAGAAAAGAGCAAAGGTCTGTCTATGGATATCCATTTGCGTTCGACTTCACACCAATGTCAATCCAGAGGCATTGAAGAGAGAAACCACACTTCGAGATCGCGCCCTCGCTGCAGAGCGTGATCTTGCTAATGAATTGGAGAAGCACAAAGGTGTGTGCAAACAACATCAGTGTTCATCAAAACCTCATCACAACAACGTTAGCGGAAGTCGAGGCGCTCAAAAAGGCCCATCGGACCGCAGGAAGTAGCATCGATGAACTGGAAGCCAAGATCAAGCGTACGCGGTCATCCTCCCTACCTCTCACAACCAGACCTGAACTATGTAACAGACCTCGAGAATGAGCTGCGGACTGAACGCCAGCTGAACCGCGATGAGCAGCTGGACTTGATACTCGCAAAGGACTCCCTGGAGTATACTACCGCACATGCCCGCAGTCAGGAAGAACTCGCCGAAGGTGTTGAGCTGCAGGTGCAGACACTCGACAGGATTGTCAAGAGGCGGATGACGGGGATGCTCGTCATTCCAAAAGGGATGCATAAGAGGGTCAAGAAGGAGGAGGAGGATGGTGGAGAGGAAGAGGAGAGGGCACGGAAGAGACAGAGAATTGAGGATCAGGAGGACGAGCTTGAGTATGCGGATTCGTGAAGGGAGAGATTGGAGAGCTTCTGAGAACACGGAGTGAGATTGATGGACGATAATTATGACATTAGTTGATGATGTGGTTCAAATACCGCAAAGCTACAATGCCAAGGCCGGCTACCACACGAAATGCACTTGAAGCGCGTTCTTACTAGTACGCGCCCAAGGTTGAGAGTCGTGACAATTAGGAAGGTAGTCTGAGCGCCGGCTATCGGTCCGAGTGCCGCATCTTGCCATCAACACACTTGTGCCCTTTAGCCTTCGAAATCTCGCAGTCGTTCTCAGGATCATATGGTCTCTGTTCTGATGACAGTTGGGCTACGTCTTCTACTCTTCTTCTCATCTTTTTAGCCTACCCTTCTCAAAATGAACACGGACTTTGGGTCTACCCTCAGTGAGCCATATGCATCGGATTCCTTGAACCTTCAGGAGGGTATGTAGGCTTGGCGTCTTCTAATTGGACTGAACGATTGATTTGCGTAGATGGGCGGACCCCTCCTACTATAACACAGTCGAAGCGAAGGCGTGGACGACCGCCAGCGCTAAATGCCGGCGTATTCAACAACACCCGAGCCCGCGCAGCGCTAGGAGCATTAGAGGCACCTAGAGCAAAATCCACGTCACCCGTAACTCAAGAGACTGAGGATGGCCCAGATGGGAGTAGAGGTCCTGACGATAACCGAGTCGATGGCGGGCAAAGCTCCAGGAAGGATCTCGGGAAAGAGCTTCGAGTCCTCAAAAGGAAGAACGACGCCTTGCAGTTCGATCTCAATATGCTGCAAAGTGCGCTCAACGGTCGGTGCAAAACCTTTTTGCGTTTCGCCCCTCTGACTGCCAGTCACGGTCTTTAGATGAGATGTACGGTAACCAGCAGAGGCGTAATGAAGCCCATATTCTTGATGTTCAGGAGCATATGGACATCTGCGGCGTACGCACCGCTCTTTGTGTCGCCAAAGCTGGAGACCCCGCTGCGATGAGGGATGTCATCACTCAGAAACTGCTGAAACTGGACGAAATGGCGGCTAGACGCGTTGCTCCGCGCCAGTGGTCCCCATTACGTGAACTATCGTCTTCTCAGCAATGTGATGCGTCGCCAGTTCCCTCTCTGGCAGAACGGGCAATGGCTCATACTGCGACACTCGACGGGCAGCGGTCGGGCGGAAAAGACCAGGAGGAGGGCACGCCAACTGGCAAGCTATCGGCAAGGAGCTCCGCCAAATTGCGAGGGAAGGCAGCCTCACAGCGAAGACGCCCGACGGCGACAGGGAGCGCACGCTGGAAGTCGAGTGATCCGGGATTTGACGATCATCGACGACTGGCTGCCAAGATTGGGATGCAGCGCTATCGCGCGGACATTGCGACCGACCCCATCAAGAAAGCTGCAGCGGATGCCAGGCACCTCGAGGATCACAAGAGATACCGCAAGCGCCAGCTCCAGCGCAGAACAGAGTAAGTTTCGTTCACCCCGTATCACAGTACTAGTATCTTTACTCGAGAGTATTTAGGATCACCGCCTCCTCGCGCAAGTCCGCACGACGCTCGCAGACGCGTACTTCAGCGTCTGGTGTCTCAGATGTGGAGCTCCCAGGCCACATCCCACCTGAAGGGCACGGTTGGACCTGAGGAGGTTGACTTCGAAGAGAAGGGAGACCCAGGGGCCAACGCGGGCCACATGGATGCGGGGAGTTATCAGAAAGTACCTTTCGCAGCGGCAATGGCGCTTCATGTTACGACCTGTGTACGGTATATCTTGTCTACTTTATCGATTTACCATCCTGTTTCATTTGATTATCTTACCTTGATACCAGAGGAGTCCTGCTTGCACCCTACAAAACCCTTTCGCCGTTTATGCTTGGAGGCCCAGTGGCGGCTCCGAGTACTGCCGTACGTATCTTCCATCGCATCTCTAGCATTCAGTCCCATAGTTCCCGTGACGTTATCAATCTCTCATCAGTACTCTCACCACTCTGCAATGTCCAACAACTCGAACGTGCACGAAAGCTGTATGTATGGGGCAGATTTTGTACTGACGGGCATTTGTCGACTCAAACCCTTCGCCAGTCAACTCCCCCGACGCCGATCTCCTGATTCTCTCGTCCGACGACGTTCTTTTCCGCATTCACAGCGCAAATGTCAGGACACACACGATAGTTTTCCCCTTGGATGACATTGCTGGCACCGATGGCGCGGAGCCCGCACGATTCACTGAGGAGTCAGCAGTTCTCGAGGTCCTGTTCTCGCATCTCTATCCCGAGTCTGAGCTTGCAGACTCCGAAGCCGAGGACTTTGCTCTCACGGTGAAGGTGGCTCACGCTGCGCACAAATATGGAATAGTTGCGGCAGTGCGTGTCTACGATCTCAAGATGCTGTGCGTATTCAGTGGGCCGTACCTATGATTACATCTTGATACGCGGCTATCAGTTTGGCACTCGAGAACGACCAGCATAGACCCGACGTTATTCAGTTTGGCTTCCTCTACTTCCGTGGCAAACGACTCGAACAGGTTGCACGACGATCTGTCTCACTCGATGTGGAGCAAGCATTGAAACGCTTGGACAGCAAAATGTTTGCTGCATGGGTATGTTACTAGCAGTTCATGAGTTTGACGGTGAATATCGTACTGACTGTAGCTCCTTAGGTGATTTATAGAGAGGAATTCTTGAGGTACGTACATATCAATATGTTCAAAGCTGGTCAATACAGCATGTCGGTCGGACGTGAGTTATGGTTGATACTGGAGACATATTCCCCGGGTATAAGTTATGCAGAATGTCTGTCGAAAGTGTAGTTGATTAATGCCTCTTCCTGGTCGAACATCCAGGACATTTGCACGAAAGCTTCCTCAAGTTGCCTACAGTGACACGAGTAAAGGTCAACGAGAGTCAAATCTGGAATGCCTCGATTGAGCCTACCAATGTGATCCAGAATCCAGATGTGACTGACTATGTCTGTCACTTAGCCCGGCCAGTGACTTCACGAATGTCAACAGTCCAGCTCACCTCCAAAGCACCGTATCAGTGTCAGCGGGACGGATGCCCTCTTCTGCAAGTACCTCCACAACATCCTTTTCCGTATCGACGATCCCGCGAAAGCCAGCATCGCGCCCATGCTTGAGGTGTTCCCGGAGGCGAGCGCCAACCCCTCCTCGCCCTTTCTTATCCCCAGATCAAAGAGCACACGCCTCCCGGAGGGATGCTCCAGAAGAAACGCGTAGATTGGCGCAGAGTAGATCTCGCCATCGGACACAGGACGGAGGAAGTAGACCGCGGGAGACTGGGAGTCTGGCGCACCGGTGTTGACCGCTTTGACAGAGAGCGTGACGTTGGAGGTGGGGGAGCAAATTGCCATGGTGCTAGACCCAATCATATAGCAAAGTCATGCTGTATATATATTAGTCGTGTGAACCGTTATTCACTCATGTAAATTACGGCGAAAATTAGCCTAAAAGCCGAAGAACTAATTACTCAGCTGGGATACTATGAGCGCAATGTTAGCAGACCATCCCTCAGCCATGAGCAATCAGTCAAAAATTTGTCCAAGTGGTTGTTGACGTTGACTGCGACTCGGTTGAGCCGCCGGCGTTGAGTAGCGTGCGCACGTGGCCGATCCTAATCAGGAAAACCGTTGCCTCCCTTTAAGTTTCAACGCCCATGACGAGCTGATGTCCACTCTCTTCCTCGCCTGCCTCGCCTCTCTGCCATTATTCTATCTTCTGCCAGGACTGCGCTCGACGCCTTCACGCTTTGTCGTCTGCGTAAACTCCCTCATTCTGCTGCACAACCTCATATCACACCCGCCGCCAAATGTCTTCACCCGCCTTCATCTCCCGATGTCGACGCCCACGGACGCGATACGGGCCATCTTGATGCAGCATTCGCGAGAGCCGAATTTGCCACAGCACATAGAGCAGCTGTTGGCAAGGATGAACAGTTTTGAGACGAGGACGTTATACGTTCGGTGCGTGCTTTAAAAGCAGGTAGAGGCCGGGAGGCTGATTGACTTGTTAGCTTCGGACACGATGCAGTGGCGATGTGCGAATTCTGCCATTCGTATACAGACTTTGCGCTCTACGCATTCCCGACAGCCGCTATGGCGTACATAATAGAGGCAGCTGTTCTGGGGGTGAGCTGATTTTCTCTTGCGAAGGCCTGGCGGCGAACACGATCTGGGTACATGACTACCTGGACCCAATGAGATATGCACGGAGCTTCCGCAGTCCAACCATGTATTTCTCGAACGACATGACGTCCAATCCTCGCTCTTCATTTCATTTATCCGATGCATCCCTTTCGTTTGTTGCGGGCGGCCGACGTGGACATCAGTAACAAGAATGGCTAACAAACTTCTCAGGTCGCAACCATTGTAGGCACTGGCCATGAGCACCTCCGCACACCTGCAATTGCCGCACTCGTCGCCATAGCCGGTGCAGAAGTCTACCTACGCTCAACAGCAGTCATAGAAATACGCGAGGCCGGGCCTGTTTTCATGGTACATCACACCTTTTCTTGCCCCTCTTCTGACGCTAATACCTAACCCCCAGCTTAGCGACATGCTAGTAATCGCCCGGACGATCCTATTCATACTCCTACCTCTAATCATATCGTTCCTTATGCCCCGACGCTTCCCCAGTCGCGAGGCGCATCCCGCAGAACAGGTCGTGCAGTCACTTCTCATGCGATTACGCGCGCTCAAATACTATCGCGGTGCGATTACGCGCTCTCCGACCCTCAACGCCGCGGCGGCGACGTGGTGGGGGCAGGAGCGTCTCGATGGGGAGAGGATCAGGACGGACAGGCGTGTGCAAGATGTGGCGAGGGGGGTGGGACTGGCGTATGAAGGCGACAATGCGATGCTGAGGACGGTGGCACGGACCGCGGCGGAGGATTTTGTCAAGATCGGATTACCACCACCTTCTAGATGATGACATGGAATAGAGCTCATTGTGCGGACCTTCCAAGGCGTCCTGTATTTGTTTTGCTTGTGGGATACAAGTCACCATCCTTGCTTCCATTGAAGGAAGTATGTATGTTCCGCAGTCTGGCGTCCCAGTAAAGGCACGTATCGGCTCAATGTTATTCACGTATATGTGTCGAAGCAGACCGAATGCAGTCCGCCTTCAACTTTGCTTCAACTTGTCCTCAACTGGCATTGACGTCTCGCCTCCTGTAGCTTCTTTCTTTCTTTCTGATTGTAAGTCGTGTTCTTAGCATCATTATCGGCAATCTCATTCACATTTCAACAGGTACGCTAAGGGCCGCTAACGCGTTCTACATAGGAAGCGGAGAGAAGCCTATATGGTATATGCTCCTGTAGTATGTATGCATCCTGTATGCATCTGACATTTGTACTCCGGAAGTTCTGACTGTCACTTTCCAGATACACGTTCAAGTCGCTTCCATACGCTGGTCAGTCCTTCATGGGACGATGACTCGAAAAATTCTCCCGTTGGATCTCTTCAGTCTGAAACCTTCTGAAACTTGTCTGAACGCAAGGGGTGCCTTTATGAATCGCGGATCTCAGGGCTTGGTACGGTGTCAATCAAAGCTCTGACAGGGTTCCACGCGAGTGTGCGCCCTGTGATCGATCAATGGCTGTGGCTCTATGTGGCGCACGGCTAGAGAGAAGACAATAGAAGGTAGAGTCTGAGAATAATCACACTTGCGTCAACAGAAAGTGATTCGCTGAATACGAAGCAGTGCTGCGCTGAGATCCTCGAGACAATCAGGAACCGGCGACGATCGTTCTCAGTCTTGAAGGGTTCTGACAATGAATGTTTAGGAGGATGTCAAAGGGCTGGCCCTGTATAAAACCTTCACCAAGTCCAATGGACCTGAGGCTTCTTCCCTCTTCCCTCTCTTCACGTCGCCACTCCTTGGCATTACATTCTTTTTCCATCCCACCTCCCTCACCCACTCAACCATCGCCACCATGCGGTTCTTCAGTACTATCTTGGCCATCTCTACCCTCTTTGCGGCCACCCAGGCCGCTGAAATCGACGGTCTCGTCCGACGCACCTCGCTCTCTGAATACTGTGGTTGCTTCACCGGCGCTGTCAGCGTTCGCTCTGCGAGTAACTTTAATAGCAGGATCAACGTTGGCTCCTTCTCCAGTGCGCATTCATCTGCTTAGCAACTCCCTACCCTAACACGACTCTCCAGATACCCACTGCCTATGCAGCAGCCAGATTAGTTCCTTCATCGACTCGCGCGATTCTGGTGACATCGGCGCAAAGCTCCTGCTACACGGTGGCAGGAACAATGCTATTAGCTGTATCTCGGAAATGGTGCGTATCCCTCTCTTCTCCTCCTTCACCCTTCTCATTTTTCCATCCCTCTCCCAGATGAGCCGCGACAGCCACTACAAGAAATGCGACTTCCCCGTAGTCGGCCGCTCTCGCTGCCACGAGGACAACGTCTGCGACTTTGACTGCGACAATGGCTTCGTCCGTGGCGGCACCGACGCGAACCCCACCTGCGCCTGCCCCAGCTACAAGAAGCTCTGCGGCGATATGTGCCAGACAGGCGCCTGCCCCTCCAGCCTCCCTCACAAGCGTGACCTCACGTACTGGGGCAAGCAGACCCAAAACAGCTGCAAGACTGGCTGGACTGCGTGCGGTGTCATTGGCGGCGGACCGCGCGACTGGGATTGCGTTGATACACAGAATGATCTGGAATCTTGTGCGTTACAATTTCTTTCGTTGGTGGGGCGCTTTGCTGACTTCGGTGATCATCGTGTAGGCGGTGGATGCCCCATGGACCTCCTCACCTCCACCAGCGGCCACGGTCTCGGTGTCGACTGCACGACCATTCCTGGTGTCGCTGATGTCTCTTGTGTCGCCGGTGGATGTGCCGTCCGCAAGTGCCTCCCCGGGTACAAAGTCTCGCGCAGCGGACAGCACTGCGAGGAGGAAAACAGTGTTGTCGGCGAGGCCATGCGCATCGTCGAGGCTGCCGCTATCATTTCTCCCTTCTAGACTGGATACAATCGACGTGTCGTTCAATCCGATACCTTCCTCTTTCCTTATAATCTCTTGAATAGATCGAGACATTTGTTGTTAGTTATGATCGGTGATTGAACCAACTTATGTGGGATAAACACTGTGCGTAGATAGGTAGTTGACGTACTACCGTAATTATATGAAACGCTGCGATATTAACATCTGCGAAGAACTACATATTGAGGTGATATTAGTGCAGCGGATGATCGAGCTTGCGAGATCAATCCGCCACGTCCAGTCAAGCAAGCGCAGGAGGGTTGATTCCCACGCTGCAATTTTCTTTCTAGTCCACCTACAAGCCTCGAGCCTCGCTCGGCTTCTCTCACTCGCTTCTCCGCACACATCTTACATTCTAAATTCTCTGACCGTCCCACCCTCCCCACATATTTCAGTCCGTGTGGCCTTCGCCTGACTGTGAGTAATCGTCAAGTGTGTCCCACCCGCCCGAGCGGGTGAGCACACCCAACGTCCGAGCTCAAGCGCTCACGCGCTGAGCCCAGCCCAACCTACCGCTCACATATCAGACGACTGCCAGACGCGACTGGAAAATTTGCATTCAAACGAAGCCAGAGGGGTGAAAGATCCGTCTGGACCTCTTCATTGAAGTTTGAGACGTGTCTGAGAATGCAGAACATAGTATAGCCAGCGACAGAATGTAACATCCAATGTTTAGCTGAGGCCCGTCTCCAATAGGTCACTGTTCAAATTGGCAAGGAAGTGCTCCCATTCATTCGCACTCGCGTTCCATTCGTTCCATCCATTCCACTCTTCAAAAGAGGTATCGGCCAATTCGACACCCTGGTATTCCGTTACAGAGTCCTGAGGTTCACATCTTTCGTCAGTTTCGCGGTCCTTCCTCTTGCGCCGGGGGTCTGCTTTCGGGGCATGCGCCTCCAGAAGTTCGAACAGTTCTCGAATAACGTCGCTATAAACAATCAGCTCTTGACACCACCGATGTCATCGAAAGAAGAGGACGTACTGATATCTCCCGGCCACTTGTAATCGATCTTCTTGGCGGGCAAGCGCCTGCATCGACAAGCGAACATCATCCATGTCTCGCGGAGAGGCGGATCCGTTCTTGACATTCATGAGCAGAACTACGGAAGAATATACAATTGCAGGCAGCATGATGACCGGAAGACGGCCAAAGGCAGCGTCGTACGCATGTATGACATGAGAACATGACCGCGCGGCTGTCACACAGATTGCAACACTCGAAAATCCAGACTCTTCACGTAGAAAAGGACGATGGATCTGTATCTGGATCCAGTAGTACATGGTGTAGAGCACTGCAGATGACTCCGTAGGGGCATGAGGGTCCCAACGCACTATTCGGCAACCCATAAGAGATTGATGCAGGCCGAAACACAAGCGAAACGCGTACGGTGATCCGGAATGGAATCCAGCCAGCCATTCAGCGCCGAGTCCAGTTCAACAGCCACGTTTTCACTCCATTCGGCGGTGCATAAAGAGTCCCAGAATCTCGATCGCCGAATGGTGTATATGGTCATCTGAGCAAAGCTTAGTATCTCGAGGATTTTGAGATTGAGTACCCAGGCGGTGATTGCACACGGAGAGCCCTCCGGTTGAGTCCATGGTTCGTGAGAACTTGCTAAGGGCTCTCCGGGCCAATACTCGTCGTCGACTTCGAGTGGATAGTCAGCATCATATCTGGGAACTCATGTCAGGCAATGTGTACCACAGCCAGGTGATTCACTCGACTCACTGATCTGGGTTCACCGTCCTGGTTCGCCCGCCCATAGAGCTCGTATAGGCATCAGCAGTTACAAGGACCCACCAGGCCCTCTTCAGCAGCTCATCGTGTGGAGTCCAAATCGCGTCTTTGTCCCTCTTGAGACGATGAAGATGCATCCCCAGACAAAGACGCATGCCCATACCCGTCAGAAACCAGCACTGCTCTGGCAAAGACAAGGCATACGCATAACTGATCATTAAGGGTAAGAGCTGTAGGTCCCAGAGTTTCGTCTCCGGCGAAGTGACTACGAGGTCCGACAGACCAACAGGTTTCAGTTGTTTATACCACTGCCAACCTGCGTGATGACCCACGCCCACCTGCGGATTTGTCGATTGGAGGGAAGCTACAGCACAGACCGCCAAGACGACAGAGCCGAAGGAGCGCGACGTGTAATGAAGTCCTGAGGCAATCTGCCTGAGGAACGTCGGTCGATGAAGGAGGCAAGACAAACGATTGTTTGTGTTCATGTAATCAGACACGAGAGAATCTATTAGATCAGGAGAAGGAAACTCAAGCGAGGGATATTCTGGCCGAGTGTGAAATTGCCACGGAATTGAGTGCCAGAATTCTAGGCGACGGCTGGAGTGCAATGAGGACGGATCGAGGTCGCGCTTCAGATTGTTCGCAGAGAGCATGAACCTCGCGTCGGAGGTGGACCCGAATTGAGGCTTGCTGTCCTCGCTGATGGACAAGCGGTTCATAGAACCCTCCATGAGGTGTACTTCGTGCGAGCTGTGAGTCGATGATGTCGACTCCGCTGGTTCGAGGTCGCGCTCCACGTCGGCTAGTCTATCTTCTAGGGCGCGCGCATATCGAGCGAGTTCGGTGATGAGGGCATGAACAATTCGAGTGTTCTTAGGAACGAGGAAGGTGTTCATAGGGTCCAGAATTTCTCCTATGTGTGTTTGAATGTCCTTTATAATCGAAGAGCTGTCAGTAGGTGGCGTGAGGACATGGGGCATGCCGCGAGTCTGACGGTAGAGTGAGCTCAAGAAGCACAACAACTGCACTGGAACTCACCGCCCTTGACTTGGCTGCAACATGGGTACAAGCTACGTTGAAAGTAACGCAATTTGTACATTTGCTACCTGGTAGTCTAGCACTGTCGCCTATAAACCTTTAGATGAGTACAGAATAGTCAATCATGTATGTACTCGCATTTTATCTTCCTGATTCTGCAATTATCACAGGACCCTTGCAATCTGCGTTTCTTTGAGCCAGGAGGCGGTGATGCATCCGGCATTGCTGAGTCAATTGAGCCTGACGGGAATACAGTCTTCAGCGGGATCGCGTGGGATGCGAAGACCGTACAGAAGAGATGCGAAGCTGTCCTAGAGGCCGACGTGCTGGGGAGCGCAGACCTGCGAACTCTGCGAATGTAGCGTAGATTGACGGCAAATTCAATGACGGTAAGAATTAAACGTCGATCGGCACCACGTGCGCTTCTTGCCTTCGGCAATCATCACTGGTCACGATTCAGAATCACTGAATTTCGAGTCAGTATATTTCTCTCGCCACAGATTCTTCAGTATGCCTCATATCACTACGCCAGCGTGTGTTCCGCACAGAAATTTGATATGCAGGCCATTGACAGGGGTTTTTCGCCAGCGCTGCGGGTCATCATGGTACGGTTGTGCCCCAACGCTTCGTCATTTCTTTTTTACTGAGGAATATCACGCAGCAAACTGCTCTATCTGAAGCCGGCGACGATAAAACTGCTGCTGGTGATGCAATACGAAAATTAGCCGGGCTATGTCAAAACACGACTGGAAAGCATCGCCAGCTGTTCCCTCTCTACAACGAAATTCTCAATCACTGGCTGTCGAAGCCGCCTTCTTACCGTGACGATGCCGCTTCATATGCTCAAAAGTGCTGTTTTGAGAGCATCTTTGAATTGAGTACTGCGGTGAAGTCTAAAGGAAAGCACCTGGATAATCGTGTTCTCATACCGGTTTGGCCACATATGATACGCTGGGTTGACCAGTACTTCGAGGCTTTCCTCGACCACAAAGGAGACACGCTGGTGGACATGGATCAATTTCTAGATCAAATAGGCCCTACCTTCGCTGCCATCTCCCTCTCCATCCGCTCCCTGATAGCGAACGACCCGAGCCCGGAGGACTCCGACAAGATTTTCAGCCTGTCAGCGACACCGGATCACATCATACACACCCTTCTCCAGTCGTTCATCCACGCTGCTACGTCCTCCGAATTTCACCTAATCTTTGAGTGCGCCTCCGCCCTACTGGAACTGCACACCGGGTTCCCCATCATGATATGGACAGCACGCCAGCCCAGATATCAACGTTTAATCTTTGGAAGCCTGGCCAAGACGCCCCAGGATCTCAGAGAAGCATGCTCCCTTGGAATCGCGAACCACATCCGAAGCGGAGTCGTTAGCGCTGATGTCCTCTACGGGTTCATATTTTCGTTTTCAATGGGAAGCCGGCATTGGAGGCGTACGTTTCTGGCCCATAGAATACCGTACTGGGCCTTATCATCGATGCGACACATACTTCGTCACGAAAGCATCTCACTGGACAACGGACGGCTGTACGCTCGCCGCGTGATGGCTCTGCTTCAATATGTCACGGTGCTGGTTAGTCTGGAGGGCGCTCGGGGCATATGTGAACTCTTGAGGCGACGCATTGTTCCTCTTCTTCTCCAGTGTGATTCTTTGGTCTCTCACAACCTCCCTGTCTCCGACCCCTGGGTTCGCGGATATCGCCAAATTTCCCTTGAGGCGATCAGTGACATTTTTACGGGCATTCGCAAGTACATGATCCATCCACCTGTTGCCCTCCTTGTTGCCAAGGCAAGGTTTCATAAATCCCCAGCCGCCCTTGCATCTCTTGTCGCTTCTTGTTCAGAAATGACTCAACGTCACTGGTCCACCATGTTGAATCATGACTTGCCGCGCTGGGAAGCAGCCATGGGCCCAATTCTTGAGGAGACGCCAACACTGTATAGATTATGTTCACTTCCTTACGTGAGCGTTCATGTTTCTGATATGATCTGCAGCTCGTATACTCACACCACCCGTAGTGCGAGGAGCAAAGTTGGCCAACTCGTACCTGCGTCGCATGTAAGCAGGTCCTTTATCATTCGGTTGCTTGTCAGCGAGCGGATTGGTCGAGGCATCGCGAGATGTGCTCTGGGTTGTCAAAGCAGTACCTCGGTGCGTGAAGACCTCTTCATGACAACCTGTATCACTCATTGTCCTTGACTTGAATAGAAGGCCACATTCCCACCGACGAAAAATCGGTCGAAGACTATTTCAACGAGCTCTTCAACTACGAGACGTTCTATGGCCCAGAGAGCGATAGATGTGAAAAAATGTGGAGAGATTATCTCGCTCGTCACCCACAATGCCAGCCAAACGATGTAATGTTCGAGTTCGACTACACAACGTTGGAGCGAAGCGTCAAAGTCGCTCCTACCTTATATCCGCCGTCCCAATTCGACAACCCTCGCATGGTAGTTATAAAGTGGTCTGTACCGTCAGATGCTGGGAATACAGTAACTCCAACAGAAAGCGTAACGAGCTGGCCTATCACGGAGTGGGCAATGTGATACATACGTACATCTCACAGTCGAATGTAGAGAGAGCCAATACTAGATATAGTTCCCAATCTCAAACCTCGAACCTATTTGCCGGGTGTCCTTTCTGCAAGAATACCCAGACGATCTGAGCTTTCCAACCCTTCTCCTTCCACCCATTAATCTCTTCCGGGAACTCGTCTATGATTCCAGGAAGCGAAATGTCGTGCGCAAGCAGGACCAGTACATTCGGATCGGCATCAAGCTGGGCTAGCTTCCCCAGCGTTTTGATCGCCTCTTCGTGGTCGTGATACACTGACTGAGAGCCCTTCGGTATGGACAGGAGCGGGACGTCGACAGTGTTGGATGGGTAAGACGCGAGAGGGCATAGACAGTGCTTGTTGGGACGAATCTGTGCAGGGTGATGGCAGGTGTCTCCGCCTAGAAGAACAAACGATGTTGGTGTGACGCGTACAAGGGCACTGATGTGCCCTAGACAGTGCTAGGAAAGGGTCAGGAGGCTCAGATCGAGAACTCGAGCACATACACCAGGCGCATTGAGTATATATAAGCTTCCGTCAGAAAAGTAATCCAACGCCTCATAGTCTCCGATCTTCAAAGGGAAGTCTTTCAGTTCGATCACTTTGCGTCCGCTGTTCAGACGATGAATCCCAGGTTCAGCATTTAAGAGGTGTCAGAGTATCTCACATCAAATCGTCCTCAAGGAGGCTTGCGTCGGGCACGTTAGGAAATGTCCGAAGGTCTGTGCCGGGCCCGACGACGAGTTGTGTCTCTGAAGGAAACTTCCTCAAGTCGCCTACACAAGTAAGAATGGAAAGCATCCAAACTTCGTCTGCGCGCGTACCAATGTGATCCAGATGTGTGTGACTAGTATATGAACGTTGAGCACTGTACCAGCCATTTCGACGGGATGTTCACCTCCAAATGACCGTATCAATATCCGCGGGACTGATGCTCTGTTCCTCGAGCTGCTCCACTACGTCCTTTGTCACGACGAGCCCGCGGAAGCCAGCATTGCGCGTACTCTCGAGGTGCTCCCTTACTGCAGGAGAAAACCCTTCATCGCCCTTCCTCATACCCAGGTCAAACATCAGCCGCCTACTGGAAGGATGTGTGAGGAGGTATGCGTAGATTGGCGCGGAGAAGTCCTCGCGGCCATCGGGAATAGGCTCTAGGAAGTATGCGGCAGGGAGCTGTGTTTCTGGCGCGCCAGTGTTGATCGCCTTTACAGAGAGTGTGACACTGGAGGTGGGGATGGTGATTGTCATCGCAGGAGAACGAAGCCTCGTGTCGAGCTGACCTATCTCTGATTGACATAGCAGCTAAGCTCGTGAGAATCGTGGTGAACGATGTTGTATCATTAATATCATCCACCAGGATAGGTCAGAGAAAGTCTCGTAAGTGACGGTCAGATGTCAACGCCAATCGAATCCTGGACTCTATGAAAGGAAGCAAAGTCCGGTGAAATGCCGCATGGAGTGTAGAAATGAAGACTAACGGCCATCGTCAGATGTATACCACATATGATCTGATTCACCTGTAATTGCTTTGTGAGCAGGGCCGGTACTTGGTACGTCAAGTGTCCAGTAGTGGCGTATAAGTGCCGTTCGGTCGAAGCACCGGTCCGAGGAATTATACGAGTAACACTTTGGGACACCGGTGTGAAATTCGAGAAAAAAGTTGTCGGACGCGAGGATCAAGAGATTGGCGGCGTCGGGGGTTCGTCTCGTGATGAGTCGGAGGGTGAACGAAAAATTTACTGGAATCGCAGTGACGGAACGCTGGAGAAACCAGAGGAGATACGGGAATGACAAGACACCAGAGCGGCTGAGCAAGGGAGCAGTCGAAAACACAGAGGCCCGGAAATGAAAAGCAACAACGCTGCTGTATGGAAATCCGTCCAAATAGTCGTGGCCTCATCTTATAATGGCGCATACTTAATAGTAAACTGCTATCGGATATGGTGTAACGGCTAACATTGCCGCCTCTCACGCGGCAGCTCGGGGTTCGATTCCCCGTATCCGAAATTGACGTTGTGGATTTCTTTTTTTGTTTCGTTGCTCGACAGTGAACAGTGGACACTGTGCAGTGTGGACATTGGACATTGGACATCCGACTCCCGAGATTCCCAGGACCGAGCGGCGAGAGTGTGCTCTGACCTGTCACTTTATTCGAAAGATCATGATGATCTTCTGGGATACTCTATATTTTACAATGTACAATGTACCTATTGTACATGTAACAGGACATCAGACTATACTATCCTTACTCACCGGTGCCCAGTCATGCCTCTTTCTCAACGAAAACAGGGCAACGACAACAAGGTTCTTTTTGCGCACAGAAGAAGCGGCATGAAGTCTCGACTGTTCAGTCCATGACGTTACCACAAGATCAGAACCGGCAAGGATGCCTCCCAGAATCTGGTTGTCTGCGACGGATCCAACGTACGATGTCAACCACGCCCGTTGAGGGATAAGAATTCTCAGTTTGTTGAGAATCGCTTCAACCGCGATGATTAGGAAAGAAATGTCGACACGTCGCGCGCGAAACAATGCCAGACCCAGGACCACCGAGGCACAAGACTACAGGACACTGTTCAATCTGAAGAAACGAGCCACGAATCTCGACATGCCGGAAGAGAGCCTGACAACACAAGCATAAGCATTACGCAGCATGAGCTCTAGCACAGAAAGACGAAAACATTCACAGTCAGGACTGCACGAACTTCATCCCCCGCCCCTCCATATCAGCGAACATCACCATCTCCTCCTCCTCCGTCTCCTCCACCTCCTCCCCTGGTCTCCCAATCCGCCGCACCAGACACGACTCGGGCAGAACCCCCGTCACGGTCGCAGCCGTGAGCATGATCTCCGGCGAGAACGTCGCCGGATTCAGCGCAAGCTCCTTCCACGCCAGGATCCCGCCCACTTTCACGACGCCGCTATCCGCCGCAGGCGCAGCATCGTAGTTCGCCTCAATGCGGGTCCATCTGGGGTCGTAGTCGGTGCCCTGTGTGTCTTGCACGATGACCTCCTCCTCCTTCACGACCTCCCGCTCCCGCTCCTTCCCTCTCCGCTTCGCACTCCTCTGCTCCCACATTCCCTCCTCGACGTCCACGCTCGTCACGAAGATATTCGGCGGAAGGTCCGTGCGCTCAGATGGGGGTATGAGGCGGGTATAAGTCGGCGTCGGCGTAGGCGTAGGCACGACTGCGCTGTCCATCGACACGTCCGCGTCAAAAACGATCTTGGCGCCTTTGGGCTTCTCTAGCGCCTGCTTGTATCCCTTTTTCTTGTTCTTGTTCCCCATGTGGAACATCGACGGTCCAGCCTCGGCCAGAGGTTCCTGTGCTTGTGGCGTGCCTAGTGGGTAGTTGTTCGCGTCCGACATGGTTTTGGGTGCTGGGGAGGGTAGTATGCCTTGTTCGTGCTGCTTCTTGAGGCGACGGCGGAGGTTGCGACTGCGCGTCTGGCTGGAGCCTTCGCCTGGTGGAACGTGCGTAGTGTGTTCTTGTCGCGGTGGTTTTCTGGATACAATGGGTCAGCCTCTATACTCTGTATGCAAATGAGGATGGTGATGGGAAGTGGTTTGAAGTTCTGAAGGATGTACACGCACGGTATCGTCGTAGGAGCCGCCTTGCGAAGAATAGGTTTCGTCTCCGGAGGCGCGTCAGAATCTGATGAATCCGAATCACTCGAATCCGATGACGACGACGAAGTAGAAGAGTCCGAGCTCGAGGAATCCGATTCCGATGAGCTTGACGAAGTATACAAAGCGACTCGCTGGCGTTTCGCCGCCTTCCTAGGTCCGTCTGCTGGCAGGCATGGTCAATTCCCCGCCTCCCAAGAGCAACAACGCGCACCTTTGTCGGCTTTTCGCTTCTCTCCCACTCTGCCCAGGCCGCGTATCCTGATCACGACCAAGTCGCCCTCTCGCAGTATCCCTGCCACGGCCATGCCGTCGAGGAGCTCGAAGCCGTCCAGCTCCAATACCAGGACCTGAGCCATTTCTTTCAGCCCGAGCGTGGCGGACATCCGCTTCCTGAGCCCTTTGAACGTCTCGCCGTCCTCATCTGAGGCGAACCATGCCTTGACAGGCGGGAGTGGCGTGTCGGTTTGGATGCGAAAGCGCATAGTGCAATTACACAACGCCGTGGGGTGGTAAGGCTATCGTCAGTAGATGCCCCCCCGGGGATGTAGAGGTGACAGTGGGCAAGGAGGTGATGGCTGAAGCTGAAGAGGAAAATCGTTTCGACGCGGACCCGGTACTTCGGGCCGGACTCCTAACTCGGAAAGGAAACCCTTCAGTGGGGACTACGTCCTTTGTCAGTAATGTACTGATGGAAACAGAGATAACTAGAGATGACTCTCAACGCTTGAGTTGCAAAAGATCAAAGTGTAGAACTGAGAGCTAGTTACTAAATTCAGGACTGAGTACTACCAGAATCAAACAAAAATGGAAGATAGCACATAAATTATAATTGCCTCATGTATGAATGAGCCTCGCAGAACATAACGGCAAAGACAAGAGCAATTCGGATACGGGGAATCGAACCCCGAGCTGCCGCGTGAGAGGCGGCAATGTTAGCCGTTACACCATATCCGATAGTAACACCTGATGTGGCGTAACCAGATTCAATTATGAGATTGCTTGTCCCGACGTGCCAAGCAGAAAATAACGCACGAGTAACGATACCAGCTGAGCACCAGCGCTGAGCGCTGAGCGTCAGTGGTAGGTAACCTCAATTCAGACCTCACGTTGAGCCGACCCATCTCGAGTGTAGCTCGACAATGAACCACCAATGAAGATTCTCCTTTTGACCTTCGAAGTTAGTCGATTCATGAGTGCGTTGCCCTCAACGGGTAAGCTGCACTTCATGCTCGGCTGAGGGAACATTTTACGCGACTCGATACCATATTACCTTTCTACAGCAATCGAACTCTGGAGTGACACCGGCGAGCGGAATCATTCATCGAGATGACGTTTAGTGTTCTTGGTGTGCCGTCCTGCCTAACCGGTTGTGCAGGCAACATATGTCGTGCCTCATCTCGTTTTTTCTCTAGCTGTGCATGATGTGAGCACGTACTTGACTCACCATGTTACTGAAGGACACACAACGTAACGTCAATATCGACTTTTGCGCACTGATGTGTTTCGAACCGTGCAATCGAAGTCCTCAGACGGAGCCGCACGCCATTGGAGTATGAGACTTGGATATACATTGACAGGATCCCGACAAGGTGATCCGGCATTTTTCACGTTATAGTACCGTTATCCTTGGCCAAGCTAACAATCAAGATAGATTCTAGTGACAGTCTGCAAACGTAAAGGTTCCCACAATAGCAAGACGATCCGCGACTCGGCCTAAGTGGTCTTCTCTCCAAAGACCTTATACTCGACCTCATACCCACCAATCATCCTCCCGATCCACCGCCCCAGCACGACGTTCATGACCCACCCCAGCCCCAGCGGCGGGTCGCACAGCACCACGTCCGCATGGTCCAAGAACGCGAGCATCTGCCACACCGCAGGCGGCTTCCCGACGTCCACGCACGCGCTCAAGTACCCATAGAAGTTCTTCACGAAGATCTCGTCAAACCCGGGATTCGGGCCCCCCTTGACGTTGATGGTCACGTCGAGGTCTTCGCCGCTTTGTGGTGCGGACCAGAATGTGTGAGGGAAGGAGGGGCCGGGGGAGATGGTCACGGATTGTCCGGCGGTTATGGTCCCCTCTTTGCCTTGCAGGGTGTAGGCCATGACGCCGGAGTTTACGGTGAAGGTTTCGGTTTGGTAGATGTGGTAGTGGAGGGGAGCTGAAGGCGTGTGGTGAGAATGCGAGGGAAATCCAGTAAGTGGTTACTCACGCGTGGCAGTGCTTTGCCTCCCAGCGCCAGTGTGTGGGTTGTTCGCCTCGAAGATCTGCCGCGAGGTAAAGTTGCCCACGCCGTCCGCGCCCAAGAAGTATGTCTTCAGCGCTCCATCGAAGAAGAGCCATGCGCCATCCGCATCGACGGCTATGGGTTTCAGGTCATACTGAGATATCGCGATAGAAGTAGACATGTGTTGCAAGAGATATGGATATGAAGCGGAGCAAGCGAGAGCGTACAAGGAAACAACAAGTATATGATCAAACGTCAGAAGAAGGTGGAAAGAAGGGAGAAGAGCGACGCACCTTCGGAAACAAGCTAGCAAACATCCTCGTAGTCGTACAGGTCCAGAAAGAGCCATGGGAGATTCGAGCAAATGTTGATAGTCGCTGTCCAGGTGCCACAGTAGCCGATGCCAGCCGTTGCCGGTGCCGGTGCCTGCGCTCTGTCATGACTCATAAGTTCCAAAACGCGTCTTATCTTCCGCACATCAACCCCCACTGAGACGCTCAACTAGGCAGATTACGGCCTTTTCTATGCTCGTTCACTCCCTGTATATTTTTCCTACTATCGAGACCAGCCAAAACAGGACCGCAACAGAATCCACTACCGGCGCAGAGTCTGCATGATTGTAAGAGTGGCTCAATAAAGTATGATATCCGAACAATGTCTCATACTCCAAGCTCTTCCTCTGTTCACAAAGCGAGGATTCACGTTCTTTCCAACTCTACCCAATCCAGAACGCTTGGTATTTCGACTATGATGGACTGACTCCAAGGAAACTTGACTAGTAAGTATAGATCGATCCTGCTACTACATATACTTATTCCGGGTCATTTGCAGACAGCCGAGGCTGCGTGCGAGCTCTGGGGATGCTGTTCGCTTCATCGGAGGTCATCTGTTCCTGTCTTTGGATAGCCCCTGCACGAAAGCTTCCGAGCTATGCCGTCATGATTTTCCCCATAGCATATAACACGTTTCCCTTCGCCAATCCTCTGCCCCAACTATCATGAGCCTTTTCCCCAAGGTGCGTCCGCCGTCTCTATCTTCTGTTTAGCCGAAATTTGACGGACTGACCTTATTGTCAGATCGACCTCGAGCCTCCAACAATCGAGGAGGATGGCGCTTGGGTGTTCTTCGACGGCGCGGTGAAGACATGGGCGGTACACACGGACGATTCGGAGCCGGGGACATTTACATCGCGAAACCTATACAAAGCGGAAAATCCGCACTCTGGCGCGGGGAGGAAGAGTACTATGACGCGTGCGTGTTCAATACCATGGTTCTTCCGTCTCCCGTTCATTCATTTCTTCCAGCGCCATACCACTGGCACCTATACCAGACAGAGACCTTCAAGGTCAAATCCGGGCTCATGTGCTATATCCTCGATGGCAGGCAAGCTCGACTACGTCCCGGCGAAACTGTTACCATCCCACCTGGTCACTATCATACTTTCTGGAACGAAGAGACCACCGGCGTCGACCTCGAGGTGTATATCACCGTCTCCGGTGGACCCAAGTCGCACCATGGATTCGACGAGATGTTCACGCACAACTTTTATGGATACATGAGCAGCTGTGTCAAGGCGGGGAAGTCTCCGAATATCTGTCAGACGTTGGCGTTCATGGACCATGCAGACGTGGTGGTGGCGGACTTCCCACTTTGGTCAGGGCGGTTGATGAATGTCGTTCTTGGGAGGTGGTTGGGGCGGTGGATTGGAGGGTATGAAGTCGAGTATAAGGAGTTCAGTGGGAAGAGCGACTAAGACACTTTATTTGAGTATTCACCAAAGAACTTCATACCATGACTGTAGGGTACGTATTTATCATTCTCATCGAAATTCCTCGCTGAGACCTGGAACTTGGATCAATTGAAGCGCGCTCTCAGTCCTAGCCCTTTCGATGGGGGTGTGAGCCGTTCACGCCAGTAGCAAGTTGGAGTCTGATGCTTATCAACCAACCGTACCCATAGCTGCCGCCGGCAACTCTTGGGGGTTGTCTTTTGATCACGACTATCTTTCTCCCTCCCTATCCAATGCCTCTCACCAAATTATCTTCTGGTATCGTTGCATCTGCGAGGGCCGTGCTCCTCCGCGGAGAGATGGCTTTCGATGCTGCTTTGGTGAATCCTATGACACAGCGTCTCCGAAGGCGCGCCGTGACGCACACCGTCTCCTCGGGTGGCATCCTGCCGCAGGAGCTCATAATCCTCACACTCTCATACTGCGATGATCGCAGAACGCTTCTAGCATGCGCTCGTGTCTGCTACGCCTGGATGTGCAGGACTAGAAAACACCTTTCTTTGTCCATCACCACGCCCGCTGATGCCGCCAGACTGTGTCATCTGCTGCACTCTCCCTACGAGACGTTCTCCTCCCACATCCAAAGCCTCTCTTTCCGAGGTGGGAGTCCTGGCCGCTGGTCTCTCGACTCCTCATACACGCGCCTATTGAACCTGCTCAAAATCAAGGGCGCTTCCATCAGGGACTTACACGTCGGCGAGCATTGTTGTAACATTGTCCTGCTGGCGCCGCAGTACCACCGGGACGTTACGTCCCTTGCCCTCAAATACACATTACCCTTCATAAGGCTCTTCGCCTATAGTTTTGATCGACAAGCAGACAGATGCAATATCAGGACTTCTCTGTCTGCCACTTTCCTCTTCCCTCATCTGCGGTCCCTCACAGTGGACATTGAACTTCCTTCTTACTCTTGGACGACCGTCAATCGCTCCGAACTTGCAGCTATAGCGTCCCTTCCCCTGCTTCCTATCACTCGCCTGATCTTACGCGGGGAGTGGTTGTTGGAGTTGGTGAGATGGCTTACACTTTGCTGTCGAAGCTTGGAGGTGATAGACATGAATGTCACGTATAACTCGGCGCATAGCCAGATCGACCGTGTTGCCGTTGAACAGCTTCTGGTCGCTAACTCTGCAACTCTACGAGAAGTGACAATTCCTATCCTCAAGGACTGCCATGTAGATCTATCGCGTTAGTCTTCTTCTCATTTGATATCATCATCAGCACTGAGAACCCTATAGCGACTCGTCTAAGCCTCTACGCACTGAAAAAACTGACCTCTCTCTGTGTTGTCCCTACATGTATGCACCATGGATTATACGACACGCCGATGGCGGTTTCGGCGATATCGACTTTGTCCACTCTTGATCCCGCTCATCTCCCTAAACATATCAAGATATGTCCCACTGAGATATATGTGGGTTGGTGCTGTTTGCTGGGGTGCACTGTTGTGGAGTCCGCAGCCGTCGGGCTTGCTTTGATTGGTCTGGGCTATACATTGTTGTCGGAAGCGGAGACGTGTGTGGAATACATACTCACAGCCTGAGGTGAGTTACACCACCACAACCGGCCGACATTCAGTTAACATCAGCTTGACGAGGAGTATGTTGACGACGAACCTGCTTTGCCTCTGACTTCTCAACCGAGGAAGTTGCAACGCAAGTAAATACCCATATTTTGTCGTTGACTCGGGCTGATTAACTTGAATTATGTTCTGTTTGGTAGATGTACTGCCGCGCAGTGCGGCAGACTACTCGTCACTTATCAGATGTACAGGATATGAAACAACCCGTTCCCACTGTTGCAACAGCGTGACATCGTTGTGGCAGTTGACTGGAATCCCGGTGAACAACGTGCCGGCAGTCTGTATTCTATCTGAAATTGACATGGCGGGCTCGAGGCACATCTCATAATGGCGGGGAAATGCATTTCGCCCGCTAATTGTCTGTGGTTCCGCAATGCATTTACCCCGCCAATAGCCGAGGTCGGCAATCCATTTCCAACGCTAATTGTAGGGCCGTAGGTCGCAGCGACCAATGAGCGCCGTACAGCGAGCGGAGATACTTCGTCGTCATACACGTTGAGCGGGCTACCGCTCATGCCCCGACAATGCGCCTCCATGTCCCATTTCGGCCGGTGGCCCTTAAGATAGGATCTCGCTCACCGATCATGATCAAAAGAACTCGTATCGATGTCACTGAAGCCGGACGCGTCCCTAGGTGTCCCTACGTAACCGCCTCGCGTTGTTGTCACCTGACAATGATAGTCGTCAAAACCGGGTAGGTTTTTTTTTCCCCACTCACCTACTCCCCTCATGCTCCGGCACAGGGGAGGTGGGACGACGGGGTGGCGCAGCGCCTTGAGCGGGCTTGCGTCCTGTCTGCGGCTACCTCGTTCGTCTCGCCACACACCCTTGGTCGCATCGCGGTGCCTTTGAGCCGGCATGTGTCGCATCCGCCGTGCGGTCGAGGGATGCCTTTCGGGTGAAGCAAGTCGCTGGAGGAGCGCCTTAGAGCCGGCACTTGCGTCGTGTCTCCTCCTGACTTGACTGCCTGAAGGGCTGGGTCTACTTTCTGTCTATGATATCACACCTTACGTCGACGACCGCCTGTCGACGACGTCTTCAGACGCGTTGTTTCGAGACCTTCGGTAGGTGTCGCACTTTGTCCCAGATTTTGGCAGCCTCACCTGATGCATCCGTCAAGGCTCGACACCTACTCCAGGAAGCCGACCACACCCACAGGTGTGAAAGAATGCCAGGGCGTGCCTCCTCCTGCTCGGTGAACTCGCCAAGCCAGCTCAATCCCCGCTGGAGGACCAGGCAGCAGGAGTGCTAGTGGGAAAGCGCAGCGACGGGCAGCGGTACTGTAAAGGTCGACAAACGGGTGCGTCTCCCGAGCCCGCCAGAAGGTTCCAACTCACAGTCTGTGCTCCAGTACAACCTCTCAACACCCCTGGAAGACGGCGGGTATCGCCATTCAGTGTGCACGTTGTGCTCATCCTGCCCACCTTACGACCTACTCAGATTGTCGTGTCGCTCCCCTCACGCGCCCCAGTGCCAGTCACGACGAAAGAGATCCTCGCAGGAGTGATCGGGCTTCGCCACTATTCCCTCCACATCTCCTCGACAGATTGTACCAACAATTGACATTGTATTTCTGCTTCATCAATCCCGGGCTCACCAGCATCTCACGTATATTTGACTCTGACGCGATAATATACCCATTCATTTGTATATTCATCGACCATCATAGTACTAAGTACCACTACCTAATTTATACCGCGGCGACGTGCCATTGGACCTTGTGCACGTCTGGACATTGGATGGCGCCGGCGCGCTGACACCGTCGCGCGGACAATTCAATGGCGCCGTGAATGAACTTGAAGTTTGGACATTGAATGGCGCCTCCACGGAACTTGAAGTTTGGACATTGAATGGCCCTTCCACGCGGCTCACGCGCGCGCTGAACTTATAGGACATTGTATGGTGAAGTCTGATGCAAAAACATTGTAACAACAATTCGTCGCTATTGCCATTCGTGGAGTTCGAACCACAGCCTTGGCGGAATGCAATGCATTCGGTGATAACTTCACGTCGGCTATATAATGACACTACAGCTTGTATCAAGCGTCATTTGCCGACTACCATTCAATGGTGCCGTGATTGCGACTGAACGCAGGACATTGTATGGCGTCGCGCTTGCCGAACTCAGGACATTGTATGGTGACCTCTAATGCAAAAAGTGTTTTCGGGATCAAAAAAACAAAAGAAAATGGGATGCTTCAACGGCATAAGCACAGCAAGGTTTGAACCTGCGTAGTAACTACAACGCCACCTGGGCTTGCGGGAATACAGAACTAGCACATTGTACGGCGGCGTCCGATGCAAAACAGTGATGGCAGATAATCCTTCTATGCCCTTCATTAAATTCGAACCGGCGCATCGCGCAATCGCAAAAATTGGCCTAAGGTAAAGTGTGTATGGTGTTGCGCAGGATGAGCCACGCGCTCACACCTGTAGACGTGTGTACTGGTAATAGTGCATGCAGATTTTCAAAGGTAGCAAACTTCATGTCGTGGCGGACCATTCAATGGCTGCGAAGCGGCCTCTAGTAACGGGGACATTGAATTATCATTACTCAAATTGTCCATTCCATGACCGTAAGACAAGGTTATATGGCTACACGGTCGATATCCACGGTTACATCAATCAGATCTTTCTCTGTGTCCCCGGTTTCACTGACATCGACAGGCTCATCACTGGGCAGCCGAGAGAAGACACGCTGAGCATATGATAGCATCGAGCCACGAATAGCTGCCTGTCTTGCAGCATATGCGCGTGCCCCTGCCACGAAGCCGCCTACATGTTGAGACACTGCCGCACCCGTTGACTGAATCTGGTTCTTCCATTGCTGCTGCTGCACCTCAAATGTGGCCATGACACGAGTCATCTCGACGCGAAGAAGTACACATTCCTCCTGCCAGCGCTGCGCACGTGCTCGGGATTTGCACCATTCAATTCGGAGGGCTTTGGGAAATCATGTCAGCTTCAGTTTCCTGAAGGAAATCAAATGTCCGTTACGTGCCTTCTTGGGATGCCGCACCGCCTTCCTCAACATGTGCTAACCAGAGCCATTTGAACGTGCGCCGGCCCTCCGACCCATCAGTGTCCGCGGGGGCCACACAATCGGACTCCAGAAGAATCCTAAAATCACGTCGCCAAGTTCTATCAAGGAGAAGTGGCTCGAGGGCACACAGAGCGTTAAAGTGCCTATTGTAACGCTCACGGGACTCTCGGATGCGATCCTCTACCTGTTTGAGAATGGTATTCGCTCTTCCACCGCGTTTCTGCCCGCGGACCTCCCGCTCTTTGATCCGGTACATGCTAGCACGAAGAACGATATGTTCCCGAACTTGGCCTAGAGCGTCCTCGGCACGAGCAATCCGAAGACGCTTCTCCGCTGAGATAAGGGCCTTATCAAGACGGGAGTGAATGCGAGGAATGGCAGAGGGCAGCAGGAGTTTCATGGCAGTAGGAACGTCATTTCCGGGCTGGCCCTCCATATCCTCGCGCTGACGGAGGATGGTAGCAGCAGGCATGTAGACACCCTGTATTTCCCAGAAGGCCTCTATGCGTCGGCGAAGTCGGTTCAGCTTCTCTTGCTGTCCTGCTTTCTGATTGTCGGTTGCGTGAGGACCAAGTCGCTCGCCATCTCGCTCCACACGCGCTCTAGTATCAAGTTAGTCTGGCTCTGGACCCTAGTAAATGATTCTCACTGAAGATCCTCCAATTGAATGCCCATGACAATGAACTCTCCAGGTCCGACCGTGTGGCGCGGGAAGGAAATGTCAGTCGCCTCTGCAGCATCTTCCTCAAGAAGCTGGAGTCGAACAGTGTTGTCGCGAACCTCTTCAGATGAATATGAGAGCACTTTCACTTAAACTGATGAGAAAACATACCGCGTAGGGTAGGTTTGAATGGATTCACGACCGACGGACCATGCGAGTCGGCCTCCCAAGCCAAGACCATTCGCCGCCACTCCGGAATGACTCCCGTGTTCTCTAGAGACGCTTCGAACCCAAAGAAGGCAACGACATGAATGGCGCGCATTTTCATGGCCTCGAGTAGTTTATCGCGTAATGATTGAACTGGTTCCAGCCGTCAATGAAATGTCACCGATCACGATCGCAACATACCAATCAAGGATACTTTTCGCCAGTTCTGGTCTCCCCAATGATCGTCCAAAGTGTCATCATGCGATCCGGGGCCCATTTCCTTGGTACTCGCCGCCGCGCCATCAGAGATAGCCCAGCCCCGCTCTGGCGCTTCTCCGTCAGTGCGACCGACGCCCTTCGTGAAATTGAAAGAGTACAGGAATCGGCAGAGTGGGATATGAGCAGGCAGATGGAATTTTGGCACAAGATAGAGGACTGCGGTCATCACTTGGCGAGGGCGGAGCCAGGGAGGGTATATAGAAATGCGTGCTGACAGCTTCTTGCTCCATTGGCAAGCAATGTCATAAGAAATCACCAAGTGCTCCGGTGTATTCAATTTCAGCGTCGACAACAAGGCGTAATCCATGTAAATGTACCTGATGCGAGAATGATCAGATTCATCCTTATCAAAAGGATAGAAAATGGAATTCGCCATTCAATGGTCGATGGTCGAACAAGAGGGCATTCAATGTCAAAGGGACGGGGTATTGTAACGGATAGAGAATGACCATTGGATGTCCTACAAATGACAGGGAAAATAAATGACCTACTTCTCGCCCTTCCGAAGATTGATGACACCAGACCCACGCTTCATGTCATGACGGCTGCATACCACTGCCCCGACGCCCGTAGATGCCGTTCCCCTCCCGCCTCGCATGCTGGCTAACTTCAAAGCATCGTGTTTATTGCAGGTGCTCTCTTCATCCGCAACGACCTGATCGTACGCAGAGACGTACTTCCTGAACGCCTCAAATTCCACAAAATAGGCGCAGCCGGCATTGAGTGACGGATCGCGGGTGCGTGAAGAGACATTCGATCGTTTCAAACGGAAATTTGCATCAATTGCCAGGAACATCTTGTCGGTGAAGGATTCTTGGCCCGCCTGTGGTCTGATGATATACCATGAGCAACCAACAACAATCACCGGGAATATGCACATACGCCATTGTGTTCAAACCAACCTGAGGACAAGCAGGGCAGACCACGACAAGGTCACCCGCCTTTGTCTGACTACGCCCGCCCTCGGTATTTCCTCTCCCGAAGCGCTTGCACATCTTGAGATGCCGCCACTGCCGGATCATGGTAAGGAAGTTCTGATACCGATTCTGAGAAATTGCGGCATCAGATGGCGGCTGGATTGCAATGGGGTATGCAGGTGTTACGTACCGGTGGCAAATGAGTGCCTGTGTTGTCCATCAATCGGCAGCAGGAGTAGAAGTACTCATACGCCGATATCTGTCATACCATAGTCAGCAGTTGCATGAGTCGAAGAAGCCGAAAGCATACCTTTGACATGAACGTCAACATCTGAAAGTGTTCCAACGCCCTAAAAGTCGCGCAGGTTTCCGGATCGATACTTGTAGCGGGGTAAAGACGCTCGCGGAGGAGTTGAACAGCCCAAGGAGTCTGTCCCTCACGAGTACATCCACAGTAACGGAGATTGACCGTATGGACCCCGTCGATGTCAATGACGACGAAGCGCTTGGCATTGGCGAGTCGGGCCAAGGGACAATCCTCATTTGGCGAGTGACCCAGCTGAATGTATAAGCCAATCTCGGCGAGCGTCGTCCGTGAGAAGTAGCTGCCAGTCCATTCCTAGAGTAACATAAGGCAACTACCACCGAGTAGAGAGAACCATAAGAAATACCTGTATTCTATGGAAGTAGAGTCCGGCATGCATTGTCAGGAAGCAAGCTTGGCAGAAAAGACGATGATCCTGGCAGGTGAGGCACCGAAAAATGCCGGGATTTCCAGGAGTCTGGCATGCAGAACTGTGAACGCCAGGACAGACAAGTGCATCAACCGGGGCCTCTTGGCGCAGAAGTTCAGCGAGATAGTCGTCAATGAGTTGTCTCCACCTCGCCATTGGGTCGTCCTGTCGAATCGGATTAGTCTCCGAGCCCAATCAAGATCATCGAATGTACGAACCGACGGAAACTTCTGTCGAGCAATTTGCTCGCCAGCATCTTGGAGACTAGAGTCGGGCACTGCCACTTCGTCGTCATGACTATGAGTCTCGTTGAAAAAATGGGACGATGGGACAGTTGGCGCCGTGAAGGTATATGTCCGATCACCGTCGTGCAAGAACTGGGAGGTCTCGGAGATGTCCGTACCACCGATTTGGGTTTGACGGTAGGAAACATTTGGACGAAGATGACCGCGACCGTCAGGGCGCCAGGATATACTGGGATTGACGTTCACGAGGTCGTCCTCCGGAGGAGATCGTTTCTTGGGCTTACTGCGAAGTATTCCGCGCATATTGGCAGAGTTGGGTGATGTCCTGGCTATTCAGTGTGTATATATATGTCTTGTAGCCACCACGCCTCAAAAGCCAATGTAGATGTGCTTGGGGCGTTCTGACCGCTTTCAGTCACGGAAATGTATATCAAACAGAGAACCCACAATGGCTGACCATGAGATGTGCGGCATTCGATGGCGTTCCACCGCTAGGCGGCATTCCATGGCGTTCCACCGCTAGAGTTGTCCCAAGAAGGCACGGTCTTCGCCACCATTGGATTGTCGACCCACTGGACATGCATATCCCTACGAGAATGTATCAGCCATGTGTGTGTCATCGCGTGTCTCTTGAGCTCAGAGATGGCAAGCGGATGTCTGACAGAGTGGCATTAGATTACGCCGCGTACTACGGGGTTCACCTCATTGTTTTCGCGTGTCTCCTGAGCTCAGAGATGCACATTGTAGTGGTGACAGAATGGCAGTAGATTGCAACGCGTACTAAGTGGTTCACCGTTAGTCTCATAGATGCAAACCGGATGGTTGACAGCGCGGCATTAGATTGCAACGAGTACTGACTTACCATACAATGACTTATGGAACATGCAATGGTCGAGCTAGATTTGGGCTACTGGTACCTTGCTCGCGATGAGAACGGACCGTTACGGGTTCCGGTAGATGAGTGCTGACAGTGGGGGAAACGGGCACGGCGTATGCTGGGCGAACAATTCCCACGTTCCAAATCACATGAAAAAAACATTCATTTCGATCGTATCTTATCTACCTAGTCTAAATTCTAGAATCTAAACTAGATCCGAGTCGTACTGGAACTGGCAGGCAATATCATACCCAACATGGAGACCAATCCTTGCCGTCTCGTTGAAGGCTTCCGCCAGAGCCTTGTCAAAATCACTGCTTTCCAGTAAGTCATTGCGATTCCAGACCATAAATTTGTACCTACGCCACACGCCCGTTGCACCTGTTGGTGTGGGCAGGAGCATGATATCGAACGACGCCAGCACTAAGACGCTTCTCAATTGCATCAATGTGGCTGCGAAGACCCGTGCACTCTTCAAGAAGCAAAACACGCATATACTAGACATACAGGCTTGTCAGGATCAAGATGGGAGTACGACTATGAGAATAGACGCACCTGGTCTTCTGCAACCCTGAAGTTAGTGGACCCTTCGCTGGTGTGGTCTTGGGGTACGCTGTCGGGGCCCGCCGGGTCTTCTAAAGCAGGCATACCCGCACAAGAGTCTGAATCGGACATGTTCGGCGCCGGATCGTTCACGTCCTCATTCCCATCTTCATCAGACTCTGACCCAAGGACATCTTCCAGATCGGGCATACTATCACATTCCGAGGTTGTACTGTCGAGAGAGATGACCTGGTGGGATATTGAATGTCGGAAGGTCGGCAATATAATGTCGCCTTACTGCGAAATCGTTCGTCTCATCACTCGTGTTATTGCCATCAGGAATGACCTGTAAACGGGTCATTCAATGGCGAGGTGAGAAGCGCGTTGTATTCACCTGAAACCCTTGCGCAACGACATAGTCCAGGAGCGCCTGGAACGAAGGTGATAAGACTTCAGTGTTCGCCATTGGGAAAACAGTGGAAAGACAACGAAGCACCAAGGACGTCCAACTGAGCCTATATACTCGAAACACATTACCCAACCCAGTACTCGAAGCGCATCGACTTCCATGACTCAAGTGACTCAATCCATGGCTGTCCAGAAGCCATACCTGTTGCTTGCAGGCAAGGAACACCACGGAAATACAACGGGGCACCATGTACATTGGAATACATACATACAACAGTGATAAATACAACGAAACGTCCATCAAGATAGGTATAATACACAAAGAGTGATTTTGGGTCAAGGGAACGTAACATTGGGCCAACACTCAAGATAGATAAACGGAGAGCTCTCCCGAACGTGATAAATAGCAAGCGCAAAGCAGTGGGTACGGAGGACGGCGGTGTTGCGGATCAATCTACTCGAGGCGGCGACGCTTGGAGGAACCCTGTTCGAAACCTGTGAGCATGATGACAGTTTGGATTGGTGAAGACGTATTACTCCAGCTTTCGCCTCCGCAATGTTGTCAAGGACACTCATGCGTTGCTTGAGTCGGTTCTGCTCTCGTTGCTGGCAAAGTATCAGCTGAAATTGGCGTGGATGACAGGACGAAGGACTTACCTTGAGGTTAGCCGGCGGGGCGGGATCAGCCGGCAAAGCAAGAGTAGCTGGCAAAGCGAGAGTAGCCGGCAGGGCGGGAGTAGTGATAAGGGGAAGGTCAGCATTTGCCGCCTGTAGTAAGTGAGATAAGGTCCAAATTGACAACAGCGTAACATACCCGACGCTGCGCGGCAACCCTACGAGTTTCTCGGATAGGCCGGGTGGGACTAGGAACCGGAGTCTCGTCTGGAGTCGCCGCCATCTTCACGATGTCAGTTCACATGCAACGCCATTTAGTCAAAGAATGCACCTGTTCTTGGGCGGCAGATTCGCATCGCTCGCGCCACCTGCGACGGGTCTCTTTCATTCTTTCTTGGTAATTGGCCATGGTGCCCTAATAGGAAAGGTCAGTTGTCAGTTTGTCGATCAGTAGGCAGACCGTACTCGGGCTGTGGCGGAGACCTCCAGTCCCGGTTCGGCTATACTTGCGACTGTTGTGGCGGAGACCTCCAGTCCCGGTTTGGCTATACTTGCGACTGTCGCGGAAACCTCTATTCCTGTTCCGTGCGGAGTCACAGGAGTCGCGGCGGTGGCCTTCAAATTATGAGCGTCAGAAGAACAAGCCTCGGATTCTAGTAGGACGACGTACCTGTTCTTGCGCCTCAGCTTGACGCCGTTCACGCGTCATTCGACGAGTCTCGCGAGCCGTAGCAGGAGGACGCTCAGAAGTGGTCGGGGCAGTCGTTGCAGGAGGATGATTAGGAGTGGTCGGGGGAGTCGGTACTTGAGTCTGCTCCGCCTCGGCGGCTCTGCGGCGCTTAGCGGCGCTTCGAGTCTCCCTTGGAGTAGGGGTCAAGGGCGGAGGGATTTCTTGATTTGCCTGTTGGTAGTCGCGAAGAGTATTCTTAGAGGCCGGTTTGTTGCGAGTGGGAGTCGCGTCAAGGGCGGAGAGATCTGTGCCATCGTCGGTCCCCGCCGCCAGTTCGGCTTCGTAAAGAGGGAAGCAGCTCCGGTGGAGGACATGTCGCAAATACTAATGGGCGATGAGGATGTGAGAGTAGGAGGAGAGGAACATGACACACGAGGATTTCGTAAACCCTCCATTCCATCAGACCTGTGAAGTCAAGAGGGTCGACGGGCCGGGGGCGGTTGAATTGGAAAAGGAAACGGGAAAGGATCGTTTCGAGAAAAGCTCGAACCGAATCAGGTCCCTTGGCGTAGGCCTCCCGGTAGCGAGCATAGTACTGACTGGCCCACGACCTCTCGGCGTCGGAGAACTGGGCAATTGGATTGTGAGACCACGACGGAGATATCGTGAACTATCGTGAACACTGCTCACCGAGGTACCCCGCATTCCCCATGCAGGTTCATGCAAGCATTGGAGTCGAGACTTGATTGGCTGTCAGATTGGATTAGCATTTTGCCGACAGATTTGGGCTCGGGGGCGGATGTGACTCACCATATCGCCTCCGTTGGCCGTCATCGGGGGTAAACGTCCTGCCGAGGGAGAGTCGTTCATATTTCGCCGGGCGAGCGCGCAAGTTGTGGTCTCGAAAATTACAAAAAAAGAGCAAAGAAAACTGACCAAGGCATGGCTGATAACTGCATAGTTGCCTGAACTCCGAGAGACTCCGCTCGGCAGTCCCCAAGTGCATGCGGCGAGCGCGACCGGCCCGATCAATGACGCATTGATTGTTCGACTTGGCAAGACTTGAGAAAGACAAAGTTTCATACGATTGTCTATTGCATGTACTTTGTACCTGGCCTAGATAGTCCAAATTTGGTTATATCATGCATACTCCCTCAAAACGGCAAAGATCTGTGTGCTTGCAATAAAGCCATACAGTTTTGTCAGCTGAACAAGTTCATTTCTCACATGGGGTATTCGGCAACATACTTACTTTGACTCTTTCCGCCCTCACTACATCTCATGGATGGCGTAGTTTGGTCTTTAACAGCATCATGTGACCCTATGAAACAAATTTCAATTGAAATTCAGGCCTTCGCAAAGAGGACAACGATTGTGGATGGGAGAGCATTCACGTTCTGCTATGCGATACTGAATGGCTTTTCTTCACTTTTGTGCATCAAAATTGCGCAGCTTCTCCGAAGGGCCCAGGTGACACAAAAAATCGGCTCAAAATTGGAATGAGGTCCCGCAATGATCCTTTCAATTTCGTACGGCTCACATTGTTAATGATACCTCGGTGTGGATGAATCCTTAAATGCGATTTTTCTGCTCTCGTGAACATGCCACGCAAGGAAATGGTCGGAATCGTCCGAATGAGCACCTCTCGTGAACAGGCCACGCAAGAACCTTGTGGGACTATTAGGGTTACAGCTAGGGTTTACTGCCAATCGCGTCCTTCTCAACACACTACCATCAGTGGACGCGATGACCACGCCCGCCTCTAGTAGCGATAAGCAACAGGATGCCACCGATGCAGAGCGCCGAAAGGAGCAGGCTCGGTTCGCTCGACGTGCCTACGAACAACGGTTCGTATTCATAATCTGACATTGTCGTCTTGCTAATTTATTGCAGGAATCTCGAGGCACGTAGAGAAACAGCCAGACTTCGCCGACGCGCGGAGCGGGCGGCCCAGAAACTCCTGCCTCCAACGGAACATGAGAAGGTGGTAGCACAGCGCCGTGCGCAAGACGCGCGTTACCGTACGCGCAATCGTTGGCCGCTTCTTTGCAAGAGTGAGAAGCGACGTGAGCAGTGAGTGCCGAAATCCTCCATCCTCTCTCCGTTGTCACTCGTTTGTTCACCGGTGGTCCTTAGAGTTCTATACAACCACTGGTCCTCAAATTACGACGTGATTAGCACAAATCCACCACCGTACCTTGGCCGTACGTCCTCTTTACAGAAGCCGGAGGATTACTCGGATCGGGAGCGCGCTTTGCACGTTGAGCGCTGCAAGAGTCGCGTTCAGGAACGCGAGTTTGCTAAGTCAGTTGCTTTGAAGTTCGGGTTTGCTGGCCAGCAGCGCGCCTGATTCCGTAGTTTTTTGTTTGTATGTTTTATTGTGAAATCGAGATACGGTTACATGCAATTCCCCCAACTCTGACGCCTCCCTCGACAAAGCCGCCGGTCACATCGGTGGTCCACACTGTCCGCGACGCGAAATTGAATGGCGAGTGACGCATGAGGACCGAGAGGGCTTCGAGAATTGACAAAGCCGCCGGTCCCATCGGTGGTCCACACTGTCCGCCACACGATGTTGACTGGCGAGTCTCGCATGAGGACCAAGAGGGCTTCCAAAACTGACAAAGGCGCCGGTGCCATCGGTGGAAACTCGATGGCCAGTGACGCTGACGACCAAGGGAGCTTCGAGAATTGGGGCAAATGTTAGATTCTGAGGGCGCAATTGAATGGTGAGTGCCACAAACAAGGGAAGCGGGACTTCGAAAGTCGACTTTGACGTCAAATGACAGGTCAAGCTTGCTTGGCAACACGCTCGACTTCCCAATTGGCATATCCATGAGGCAGAATTGAATGGTGAGTGAGACGCACAAGGACAAGCGAGAGGCAAGGAGGCTTCGAAAGTGGGAGCGCTTTGAGCCCCGAAGACAGGCCAAGCTTGGCGACGTCGGAATTGAATGGTGAACAAGGACAAGCCAAGCCAGGCAATGTCGGATCTACCATTCAATTTCCTTCTCTCAAGTACTGCAGTTCATTTTGCAGTCCAGCAACAATTGGCAGTGTAAAACATGGGTATTTTTTATTCTAGGATACATGCGATACATAGAATACATTTTATGCGATACACAATTTTCTATTTAAGGGCACACAGGACGCGAGAGAGGAAGATGACAACAGGAGTACAACGACAATAGATCAACAGCGAAGACAACACGGAAGAAACAACGAGTAAGACAGCAATGAGGACACCAAGAAAAAATACGACACAAAACATCACAAGACGAGGCGACAGATGCCTTGGTTCCGCGCGTTGCGGAAGAACGTCCGGGCTTCCTCCCAGGTGTCCCTGCGCTTATAGCAGGCACGAGAAACGCCCATACAATGATGAGCAACGAAGGCCCTGCAAAGATGCCAATGAGTGAATGATAATGCAGGAGTTGAACAGGGACATACCAGTCGTCGGAAATACCGATCCAAGTCCCCGCGACCACTGCATACCATTCGACAGACGCGCTGGCGTTGTCAGGCATGGTGTCAAGGTCGAGGGCGTCGAGAGCCGCATTAGTGGCCTGCGACATGAGAGACCGAGCGGCAGCAGGGGTTGGTCCGGCAGGTTCAAAGGCTGGAGCAACGGCGGCCGCCAAAGGGACAGCAGGGACGTTCGAAACGGGAGCGGCCGCCGCAGCAGCAGGGGGAGCGGCGGGTGCGACGTTGTCGGGAGCAGAAGCCGGACCACACGACGGCGCAGAGTTGACGAGGTGAGGTCTCAAGAGCGTGATGGGAACGATGTGAACCGTACCCGCACTCGTCAAGTCGAGGGCACACTGCGAGCAGACTAAAATCAACGATTAGTTGTGATTTAACAAGAATATGGTGTGGCCGTACCAACGGCAGTCGCCGCCTCCTGCGTGTCATCGGTGAAGTTGGAGACGGACGAGGGAACGTCGCTCAATCCCGAGAGGGAGGAGACGTCGGTGGCTAAAAGAACAGTGGATCAGTTGGCTGTGAGAAAGAAAAGTACAAGTACGAACCCCAAGCACCAACGCCGCCTCTGGAGCCGGCTGGCTGTACCTGAGACCCATCTAATCATAAGGTCAGCATTCTGGAGCAACGCTGCCGACACGGAGCCACAATTACCTGCCGCTGCGGATATATCAGAATGGGGAATGATGGAAAGGTTAAATGATATAACAAACCTTGCACCTGCGGCGCCACCTCGAGCGCTTTTAGCCGTTCAACGATACCGGCAAGTATCTCGCTGTTGGACGGCATGTTTGAATCGAGGGATGATAGCGCAGCTGGTGAAAGAGAACGAAGGATAAGGAGCTCGACAGCGCGTCAGCACTTATAAGGATTGCATTTCAAACTCAGCCTGGATTGGGAGGCTGCTCATGTACAGTTCCAAGCGGTCGGCCCGCTGACTAAGGGCGTGGGGGGCAAGGCGGCAATGGAACGAGATTAGGTTTGGCTATTCAATTTTCACTCACATCGCCACAATCCAATGCCAAAAAACTCCCCCAAAAAGAAAGCCTCGCGCAAGAATAAATCTCCTGACGAGGACGGACGGAAATGGACCGTCGGCGACCAGCGCTCGACCCTTGAAGGGCTGAGGGCCGACTATTATGATTTCCGCGCGAAGACCAAAGTCCCCCAGTTCTGGCCTTTGATGGAGTCGACTTTTCTAGCGAAATGGTCCCCACTTGCCCTTTGCGAACAGCTTCACCTGCCAATTGACGATTCCATCACCGGAAATCAGCCGGAGCCCGACATGAAATCTCCGCAAACGTCATTGGGTAAAATTCGACGGGTATGTCACATCCACTTCAGTCAAATTAATGCTCACTTCTATCAGAAACTCCGAATCTGGTTCCAAAACAACGACGAGGTAAAACGGCCTCGCGTCCGCGCCAAGAATGACACATTCAACTTCGGGTCCATCGCTTCGCGTTGCTACAAAGTCAAAGAGCTCTTCTCGAAGGCGGAGTGGACAAACAACATCTCCCTTGTCTACGCCACTATTCGCGCCGAGGATGCCGCACGCGAGAGTTTCGCCTTCCGGCTGACAGCCGTCAATGGTCTGCGAACGGCAGCCAACTTGGCACCTTTCACGGAGGATGACGTCGAGCTGGACGAATCCCTACTCGCCAGCGTTCCAGAGCCATCGCCTGACGACCTTCCTCAGCGCCCTCATCTAGTGGTTGCGGCCGAAGCGACGCGGAGGGCGTGGACGGCGCTCACCGACGAACAGCGCCAGGGATACGAGGATGAGGCGGCCGAGGCGAAGGTGTCGAGGGCGCAGGCGAAGAAGGATGCGAAGGCGGCGAAGAAGCGCGGAGAGGCAGCGCCACCTCCTTGTGCGGATGAGTTCGCTGCGTATGTTTTATTTTCCCTCATTTTGGCCATCTGCTCATTCATATCCAGGAATTTGATTGCGCGACCGGTCTATCTTAGCGCTTTCTTCGATGAACTTACCGCGAAAACGGGGCATAGCTATGTCGTCCTCGCTGTCGGCCCTAACAGTTATGGCAAAATCCAGTTTGAATCGTAAGTTTTCATCGAGTTCTGTTTCTCTATCTAATAACGCTCTCTCCACAGAACACAATTCGGCGGACTCAATAAGCTCGGGCAAGCGTTTGAGGACGTATACGGCGAATGGGAAAATAAGGTCAAGGATCCATTCCTTGACTACGGCCGGACAATCTACTGTAAGTCCCTCGCTGCGAAGACATTGTAGCGCAATTGACGGATTTGATGATTTTTAGCTCCTGAGGATTGCCGTCGTCGTGATACGCGGCGGAAGGAGTCAGTCGCTGCTCCCGACCAGTCTCCTACGGTACCCGTCGTTGCCGAGCCCGTCATTCCCTCCAATCTTCCTCCAACAATCCCTCTCCAGCCCACTGCTAGTGGTCTCGATATTGTTCCGCCTTCTACCGTGACACCACCAGATGTAGGCGCCGGTGTACGTGCCCCTGCTCCCCGGGTTGACGACGAGGACCAGTCGGACAAGGAGATTTTCCTGCCGACAGACGTTTCGCAGCCATCAGAGTTTCCCATGGGCAATTTGATGGCAGTGTTATCACCTACGCCTCCAGTAGTTTCGGTGTCTTCTTCCGCGGCTCATCCGATTCCTCCAGCCCAGTTTCCGTCTTCCGTCGAGCCCTCCTCCGCACAGTCGGCGCCTTCGGCACCTGCGTTCATCGTACCCCCGACAGTTGGGCCGCAAGTACCCCAACATGTCGGCCAATCATTGTTCGCACCTCCATCGGTCGATTATATATCATTCCCGCCCCAGTCTCAGACACCATCGACGCACGTTTCCGCCGACAATTGGGGCGATTATCAGTGGGCCGATGTCAACTTTCAAGACTTCGGCAATCCTCTTCTGTCGTTTAATCCGGTACCATACCACAGTCTTCCCACTCATGCGCCCGCGCCATCCAATGGCTTTGCTCCTCAAAACACCAACTTTGCCGGCCCTTCGTCGTCATTCAATGGCTGGAACAATTCCTTGCCTTACAACAGCTTCCCTACCCACGCGCCTGCGACATCAAATGGCTTCACGCCTGCGCCATTGAATGGCTCCGGCCCCATACCACCCATCACCAATATCACCGTCCCGGCCCAGCCGGAGAGTGTGCCCGACTTCCTTGATGATTTTCTCGCGGACTTCCCGGGCAACGATGTTGTGACACCACCTGGAGCGGGATCTCTACCGCGTTATGTGGCTCCAGCCGGTGTATCTGTCCAAGCGGCGTTCTCGAGTCTCGGGGCCATGACCGCTCCGAAGGCGGGCGAAGATGAGGAGGAGGAGGAGCAGGAGGAGCAGGAGGAGCAGGAGGAACAGGAGGAGCAGGAGCAGGCGGATGTCCCCAACGACAATCGCGCACGTCTTCCGAAGGGCAAGGCTCCAATCAAAAAGTCCGCTGCTGCCACTAAACGGACGGCTCCTTCGAAAAAGATGACAACAACAAACGCGACTACCGCCTCGGCGCAAAAGCGCAAGTCTTTAGAGCTTGACCCCACCTCCGCCGCCACGGTCCCAAAGAAACGCAAAGTCGCGCCAGTCGCTCCTCTCGCCGACTCCTCCGCCACTCGCCGTGTAGCACGATCCCGTAAGACGACCAGCCGCGCAATGGTGATCCTCACGAGCAGCGCGAATAAGGAGAACATTCCTCCATGGCTTGACGCAATCGTCAAAGGGTTGCGATCGATCAGCATGGGCAACGACGCCGATGAATGGGATCAAACGGTACTCGCCTACGTCCAGTGGGAAAAGGTCGTTTACAAGGAAGATCCCCAGAGCAAGGTAAGTCGCCGTTTGGTCGTTATTGTAGTCACATATCTAACATAGAAATCAGCGTGGCCTCCCCGTCAGTAATCTTCGACCCCCGGAACTAGTCAGTTGGTTACGAGCGGGGCGCGACTTCGAGGCGGCGCCGTTACCCGCGAAGAACGCCGGCAAGTACATCAAGAATTTCCTTGCTTGGTGGGATGGCGTTCAGCCTGTCGCCAGACGTCGTGAGGCCAAGCAGACCCTACCACTTGCAGAGTATGATGTTCGCCAGCTACGCACGCTGAGGCGGGGTGGCTCGAACGGGCTTGTGACTGTTCTTTTAGGATTGTATTGGTGGGGGGTGACCGGGGAAGAGCTGGAGACATGGCGCGCCGCCCTTGCGGATTTCCGTTGCTGCATTGATGTCATGCTGTCAGATTCTGGGGCGTAAGATTGCTTCGTGGGTTTGCTTCGTGGGTTGTCGGCTGTGTGCTTTGTTCCGTTTTCAGTGCTCTAGTATTCCTTCTCCTTTCGATACCCATTTTGGCACGGCGATGCGACTTGTCCTCGTCTGGTTTTTGTTCCGATCATCATTTTGCACGTTTATATCTTTTTGGCACGGCGAGACGCCTCTGTACTTGTCTGGTTCTTGATGTCTCAGAATACTCTTACTTATCTGATGTCGTTGCGTTTGTTGCAGTGTAGTATTTGCATGTTGTATTTATTTGTTCGTGTACAAGATCTTTGTGTGCCCGAAAGGGCATTCATATAGGTGTGGCGTGGAAGAGGGAAATTGAATGACGGATCCGTCCGAAGTCAGCAGAACATGTGCAATCCAGCGAGTGCGAAATTGAATGGTGAATGCAAACTTGGGGAAGCAAAGCACGGGTACGACTGGGCAAAGAGAAATTAGATGGCGCCAGCGGACAGGATAAACTGGTAGTTCGACAGCGAGTGCGAAATTGAATGGTGAATGCGAACTTGGGGAAGCAAAGCACGGGTACGACAGAGCAAAGAGAAATTAGATGGCGCCAGCGGAGACAAACTGGTAGTTCGACAGCGAGTGCGAAATTGAATGGCTAATTTGCATTCGGCGGACATGGCACACCGGTGGTTCGAGAAGCCTGTGTGGCGACCAATGAATGGCGGATACCAACTTGATGCAGACTTGGGGGAGGCAAAACACAGGCACAACTGGGCAAAGAGAAATTAAATGGCGCCGAAACGGATTCGGCGGACATGGTACACCGGTGGTCGACAGGCCCATGTGTGGCGACAATTGAATGGCGGATACCATCTTGCCCAAAATCAGAATGCACACACAGGGGCAATTGGATGGTGTCCGGGAACTTGGACTGCGAGTGCCGGCGCTCATGGACAGCCTGCTGATCTCCCGTGTCGCATGTCGCGGAAATTGAATGGCGAAGCACGAATCCGTCTGCTTTCACCGTTCACGTTATGTTCCGTGTTTTAACTTTTCCATTTACCTGCCTTAGGACTACTTGGCTTCTACGAGATACTTATCGCAAACACGAGATACATGGTTCCGACTCAAATGCAGAATGCCTGATCATGGTCGCGCGCAATAGTGTTTTACCGGGCAACCCGTGGATTGCAAGAAGTGCTAAATTAGTTGTAGGTCCCAGCATATACATCGTACAACGAGATGTGTCGCGGTTCTTTAACGAGATATGTCGCGGTTCTTTGGTGCCTCGATGGAACCTGAATGGAAGCTGGGAAGGCGTAAGTGACCGCACATTTCTAGATCCGACTAAGATCCCAACATAATGGAGGCATCCCGGAATGGAAGTACCGACAGCGTATGGGGCCTGGCGCGCTGGGTGGCGAGCGCGGGTGCGGATACCGCGGCGGATATGCCCGGCCCATGGCGGCAAGGCCCAAATGCATGGCGGAGACCCATATACATGGTCAACGAGGAAATGCATTGCCTGGTCTTAGCTGGCTACTAGAGGGGGAAATGTATTTCGTGCGGCACGACCACGGTCGTGCATAATTGCATGGACACTACGGTATAGCCTGCGAGGCATCACGGTCATTCTTGTAAGTTGGAGGTGCCGTAAGTAGAATTTGGGGGTGTTCATCGCACAACTAGCTAGCTAGTGGATGTGATACCTACACCAGCAGTCACAACGCAAACAAGTCAACTTAGCATATCATGAGAGCTGCAAAGAGATTTGAGCGACTCCTGTGTTAGAGCGTCAAGCCGCCCATGAGTATCGATCAAGAGGGAACGTGTAGCCCATGAGTATAGATCAAGAAGCAACGTGTACGTATACGTACACACGCCATGTCCGATTGCTGCTTGCCTTTTGACCATCCTCCTCCCTTACGATGTTTCTCACCGAAATAATCTCTGCTATTGGTGTCTCGATGCGAATTGCTACACTACGCGCAGAAATGGCTTATGATGCACTTCTCGTGCATCCTAAGGCGCAGCGTCTGCGAAAGCGCTCCCCTCCTTCCAGACTGGACTCAGAGTCCGCTATTGCGGGTGCTGTTCTTCCAGGAGAGCTCATCGACATCATACTCTCGTACTGCGACCGCTTAACGCTTCTAGTCTGTAGTCGCGTTTGCTACGGGTGGCTGTGCAGGAGCAGGAAACGAATTTCCCTTCACATCAAGACCCCCGAACATGCAACGAGGCTGTGTCGCCTGCTGCGGTCTCCATACGAAACGCTCTCTCCCCACATCCGAAGTGTCCTCTTCGAGTCCATACATCGCAACTTGTGGTCCTTCTGCCCAGCATTTACGCGCACGCTCCAGTTGCTCGAGACCAAGCGCCTGGCCACCAGGAATGTGCACGCTGAGGAGGATCCTCGTCAGATCATTTTACTGGCAGACCACTACTACTATGATTCAGAGGACTGGTACGTTTTATTTTCCATGGAATACAAGTTCTGCGATCAAAGGGCAGACAATCTCCACGTCCAAACCCTTCCGCTGTCTAGCCCCCTTCTTTACTTCCACCCTGCCACTCAATTTGTCTTCTCTTCTTCTGGCAGGCGCCGTGACCCCACGAGCAGTGCGTCGCTGCCAGTCTCTCAACTGATCGTATCTGGGGAGTGGTCAATGGCGCTGGTGGTAGGGCTTTCGGTTTGCTGTCAACGCCTGGAAGTGTGTCACCTGGAGGTCGTGTGCTGCCACCCCAATATACAAATCGGCAGTGATGCGGTCGAGGGCCTCTTGTGGGCTAACCGCTCAAGCCTTCGAGTCCTCACGATCCCATTCAATGACAATGCGGAGTCAAACCTACCGCGTCGGTCCTTACCGTTCATACTCATAACCTCTGCTGATGCCGGGTCACGATAGCACCACATATCAACCTCCGCAGGCTGGAAAACCTGACCTCGCTTTGCATACTCCTGACGCGAGAGTCACATAAGACCCAGGATCTTGTCGGGCCTGCCATCGCAACGCTGTCCACGCTTGATCGTGCCCATTTGCCGAGAAGCGTGAAACTCTGCGTCGGACGGTTTGATAAAAGTGGGACAACTCAGGAAGATCTCGGGCCCATTGGGCGCACTCTGACAGTTATGGGGTATAGCCTGTCGTCCCGCGGGACGACAATGCTGGAAGATCGCGGGCCCATCGGGCGCACTCTGATAGAGATGGGGTATAACCTGTCATTACACGCGACGACAATCCTGGAATATACGAGGGTAAGATGTGCCGCGTCTTGTCGATCAGGAAATTTTTTGACTTAGCTCTTGTCACAGTAGCCTTGACGATATGTTGCCGCACAGTGGTTTGGGGGTGTTCGCCGCACAACTAGATAGATATACTAGCGCTAGACGCTTCGCGAATTTGATGCTTACACTGGCAGCAGTCACATCGAAAGCAAGTCAACTTAGCATAGCATGAGAGCTGCGAAGAGATCTAAGCGACTGCTGTGCCACAGCGTCAGGCCGCCCATGATATAGATCAGGAGGGAACGCGTACGTACACCGTGTCCGATAGCGGCTTGCCTTTTGATTATGACCATCCTCTGCCTTTTTACGATGATTCTCACCAAGATGATCTCTGTTATCGTTGCCTCGGCGCGAACCGCTAAACTACGCGGGGAAATGACTTATGATGCACTCCTCGTGCATCCCAAGGCGCTACGTCTGCGAAAGCGCTCTCCTCCTTCCAGACTGGACTCGGAGTCCGGGCTCGCCGTGGGTGCTGCTGTCCTTTCCGGAGAGCTCATCGACATCATACTCTCGTACTGCGACCGCTCGACGCTTCAGGCCTGTAGTCGCGTTTGCTACGCCTGGCTATGCAGGAGCAGGAAACAAATCTCACTGTACGTCATGACCCCCGCCCATGCAACGAGGCTGTGTCGTCTGCTGCGGTCTCCATACGAAACGCTCTCTCCCCACATCCAAAGTGTCGTCTTCCAGTGCATAGATCAAGACTTGTGGTCCTTCTGCCCATCATATACGCGCACGCTCCATTTGCTCGAGACCAAGCGCTTGGCCACCAGGAATGTGCACGCTGGGGAGGGTGGTCAGATCATTCTGATGGCAGTGATGGCAGACTACTTAATCTCATGGAATCCGACGCTCCTATTTCTTGCCATCGAATACAAGTTCTGCGATGAAGGGACAAACAATCTCCAAGCCCAAACCCGTCTGCTGTCTAGCCCCCTTCTCTACTTCCGGCCTGCCACTCATTCTGTTTTCTTTTCTTCTGGCGGGCGCCGTGACCGCACGAAGAGTGCCTCGCTGCCAGTCTCCCATCTGCGCGTATCTGGGCAGTGGTCATTGGCGCTGGTGGTAGGGCTTTCGAATCGCTGTCGACGCCTGGAAGTGTGTTACCTGGAGGTCGCGTGCCGCCAACCCAATATACAAATCAGCAGTGATGCGATCGAGGGTCTCTTGTGGGCTAACCGGGCAAGCCTTCGAGTCCTCACAATCCCATTCAATGACAATGCGGAGTCAAACCTACCGCGTCGGTCCTTACCATTCAGATTCATATCCTCTGCTGATCCCAGGTCACGATAGCGCCACGTATCAACCTCCGCAGGCTGGAAAACCTGATCTCGCTTTGCATGATCCTGACGCGAGAGTCACATAAGACGCAGGATCTTGTCGAGCCTGCGATCGCAACGCTGTCCACGCTTGATCGTGCCCATTTGCCGAGAAGCGTGAAACTCTGTGTCGGACGGTTTGATAAAAGTGGGACAACTCAGGAAGATCTCGGGCCCATTGGGCGCACTCTGATAGAGATGGGGTACAGCCTGTCGTCCCGCACGACGACAATCCTGGAATATACGAGGGTAAGATGTGCCGCGTCTTGTCGATTAGAAGATTATCTGACATCGCTCTTGTCACAGGAGCCTTGACGAGATGTTGCCGCAGAGTTGTATCGGATTATGACGCGGAGTGAGCTAGCAGTTACAAGCACTGGTCGAGTATGATCTACTTCCTTCCTTCCATCCTGGAAGACGATCAATATACTGTGATGATAACGCAAGCAACAATACACGCACCATTATGTTCCAGCCATACCGATGACACCAACGTAATCCCGGATCTTTGCAATCTCGCTGGCCGTGAGCGCACCCTTCGAGGCGCGCAGAAAGTCTTCAAACGCGTGTTGCGCATCCACACTCGTGGGGAATTCAGAGCTGCAACCACGTCAGAACAGCAGAAGAATGAGAAATATAGACGCACTTCAAGAACGCCAACAAACGCTCCCACATTTCGGGCTTAGCGAGCGTGGCATGGTACGCGGTAATGTCCTTGCCGAGATCGCCCTCTCCATCGAGGTTGAGTAGGATGTTCTTGGGGCTCGGGTCGGGTGTCATGCGGCCTTCATCCACAGACGGGGATGGCGAGAGAATAACGCTTGGGATGCGGTTGTGGCGCCTCGAGCCCGAGGTCGGAGTCGTGGGTATAGGAGCGGCGACGGTGTCGACAGTCAGAGTTGGCAGTGCAGCGGGCTTGACGACAACGTTGACGACATCGCCGCCTTTAATGCCGTACTCCTTGACGAGCTTCGTGTCCTGCAGCGCCTTGCCCTTGAGCAGCAGCCGAACGTCCCCGCCCTGCGCATCCCACTGCGATTTGAGATCTGCGATGGTGTCGGTGCCTTTGACGGTGACGCTAATGCTCTTGGCGGGCTTGAGCGACTTGAGCGTGAGCGCGATGGAGGAGGACGATTCGCCGTGTTTGTCTTCGCGTACTGGGACGGGTGGGACGGGGATGGGGATCACGCCAATGCGTTTGGGGGCGTTGGAGGAGGGCTGCGCGTAGTCGTCCGGGTATGTCTTGGGTTGTGTGGAGAGGGTGCGAATGTACGTCGAAATGAAGGCGGCTTCAGCCATGATGGTGGGAGGTAAGTGTTAAGTGGCCACAACATCGACGCAGCTGGGCTCGCTACATTGAAAGATAATTGTATACCCCAAAAACAAAACCCATTTTATCATCGGATATGGTGTAACGGCTAACATTGCCGCCTCTCACGCGGCAGCTCGGGGTTCGATTCCCCGTATCCGAAATGTGGCGGCTTGCAGATTAGTTTTGCTCGTTTACTCGACATTGGACAGTAAGGCACAGCAAAAAGAACTAAAAACTTATGATTTGAGTTTTGCATTCATCACCAGTTGTATTCTAATGCATGCGGACATGATGATATTCGAGCGACGTAGAAGTGTTCATCGCGACTAGTACGAGTCCAAAGCTACCCATAACCGCTTCGATGAGAGCCAGGTGATCCCCCGTAAAATGTACAGGAAAGTACTCGTTGGAAGTACCAATGATGATGGAGTTTGGAGGGTGCAGTGGATCGAGGCTCTCCAATGTGCGTCGTACTGACTCCAATGCTCTGTCCAAAGCGCCCTCTGTCCACTCCTTTAGTCTTATGATCAGCTGTAGTGATTCGAGAGCGCGCAACATTCGAATGTAATAGTGCGTGGCTATAGAGCGGAGTCATGAGTGAGACGGCAAGTGAACGAGACAAACCAGACACACCGCCCTCGTGGGTCTGCTCGATTATTGGGAGTGTGACATGTCGAAGCTTCTTACAGTTGTCGCTGAGAAGTCTCTCCACGTATAGAGTGTTGATCTTGCAGTAAGACTGCCACTGTATATCAACGTCGAGAGAGACAAGCTCTCTGCAGCGAAGCTGCAGCCATTGGACCAAGTGCAGTGTATTCTCCCCACCCACACAGAGGTGTGGTATAGGAAGGAGCGGATGTGATCCATTCTCGTCGATGGACCATGGCATCAAGGAGGGATCACAGTAGTGCGCCACGTTGACCGTTAACGATTTGAGGTGAGGAAGGTGGTACAGAGACGAGAGGAGAGTCGGAAGGTCGCGAACAGCTTCCAATCTGGTCAAGCCAAATGTGCTAGGTATAGGGTCCGTGTTGAGGTGTCCGTAGCACAATGAAAGGGTAGTGAGGTGAGGAAGGAATTTTGGGGCGAGTAGTATGACGGGGCACGCATTCGAGGAGACGTGTATGTCCTGGATCTTGGCACCTTTAATGCGCAAGAGAGTCAGAGCCCGTCGATAAGCACCGAGGGGTTCAGGCTTTACGCCAATGCGTGAAATCCAGATGTTGAACGTGGCGAGACAGGGTTTCGTGCGGCGAGTAGAGGAGCTGGCAAAGTCTATTTGCGCGCTGCACGCTCGGAATTTGGAGACGAAGCTGCCTTCTGCTACGCTCCACCCAGCCGTAGCAGACCAAACTCGTCGCAAGGAGAGTCGGAGTTGACGTGATATGGGAGAGGATGAGGTCGACGACCTCTTTGGGCAAGACAATGTTCGTCGGAGCGGCGGAAGGAGGGGTTCCACGTTTTCGGAGGTGCTGCACTGTGGGATGGACTAACATAGCGTCCATGATCATGACTGCACAAACATATGCGCTCCTGGAAGAGGCCACCACCCATGAACACGCTCTGCTCAATCGGCCTAGGGGACGACTGGACGACCGTAAGCAACCAGACGAGTCGCAATTAAGAGGGCGCAAACATCCACCACAGACGTAGGTGAGAAAGATCAAGCAGGCTAGTGTTCCTCCGACTGCGATAACGATCGCACCAGTACATGTATCTGATTGCGTAGAGCATTTTCCATGGCAAGTAGCAAAAAAGCCAGTAGCGGTACTGTTCTCGTTGCACATTGTGGAGAGAAAGGATGGAAATGACGCTGCAGGCTGCCATAATGATAATTCCTGTGCAAAAGGTCGGGACTCGGAGGCAATGCCGGAATTAGCCGGAATTGAATGGTTGTAATCAGGTACGACCTGATCGCCCTGGATGTAGTTCACATGCACTCTGACAGCGATGCAGTGCTGGGTGCACATCCGTCTATTATCTTAGATCGCTACCAACGCCCACCGTCACGAAGACCGTCATCTAGCATTCACACTTTCCTATTGCATTGATGTGTGTGAGAAAACACGTGGGGCCACACTTCAGTCCGTGCTCTGAGTGCCAGACTCTTAGCGCCTGCCTCCGGGCTCTCACAATGACCGCGACGTTCTGCGACGCTTGGAGAACACGCACAACTAGCCCCGTCTTCGACTTTGGGGCATGCAGATGCAATGGCGATGACGCATCTGGCCAATCAGCGTCGAATGTCTGTCTCAACACCGTGCTCAAGGTCATCGCTGTATGCGCCCCCTTGGTGATCATTCTGTTTATCGTCATCCGAGCTCGAGGTCTCCAGCGCGGGATGCGAGAGTTCACCTTGTGTACGCTGTTCATCATCTTCTCCATTCCGTTGGGCATCATCTATCTCATTGCTATCGTCACAAAGCATCAGACTTGGAGACTGGACGCTTACCTTGACATGCTCTTTGATGAGCTACGCGCCCGACGGAAACCCGCTCCCACCTTCTCGCCGGTGATCGTGCAATCCCCCAAACTACCCCGAGAGCTTTGCGACAGCATCGTTGCTTTCTGCGAGGGGGACACCAAATCCCTCCTCGACTGCAGCCTTGTTTGCATTGCCTGGGTGCCGGCGAGTAGATGTCATCTGTCAATCACGGCCAAGCTCATGTCGCATCCGGGATCTGTGCAACTCGGTACGCTTCTACGCTCACCTGTGGAGACCATTTCGATGGCTATAAAAGCCGTTGTCCTTGCGGGAAGCGATTTTGGACAGCAAAGACGAATATTACGGCTCTTCCGCCTGAAGGGTGTGATGCTGAAGAGCGTCATCGTCATTGGCCACGCTCGACGCATTCCTCTTGTTTCGCAATATCATCCAGATGTTTTGGCGCTCGCCTTTCGTGTCTTATCCAGTGGGGCTCGCAACCTCGAGGGGAGCGCGAGACGACAGTTGGGGACCTTCCTCTCCCAGCTGGTGGAATTCAAAGATCTTAAATCGTTGACGATAAACGCTGTTGTTAAACCTGATGTTGTCGTCTCCAAGGGTTGGGACAACGCAATAGCCCTGCCCACGACAGACCACCGGCTACCTATCTCTCAATTGCGCCTGATGGGGAGGTGGTCGAGGAGCACGGTCGAGTGGCTGTCTGATCGTTGTCGACTTCTGGATCATGTCGACATACGTACGGACGGCGGGTGGGATACAGACAATGCGCCGGTGGATGGATTACTGAGGAAAAATTGGCAATCGATCCGCTACCTATCTTTGAACGTAGCTGCCGTCGATGGTGAGCAAATTCCGTTTTTCTCCTCCTTTCCACGTCTGAAATTGGACACCAGCTCCGCTCAACCTCGCACCGCTGAAGAATCTTAGCACCCTGTGCTTTATCCTGTTACCACAGTCAGACCCAGATAAGATGACGATCGCACTGGGCTGCGTCGTGAAGACGCTAGAAAGTCTACGTTCGACTGCTGTGACACCGGACAAGGTTATCATACAATGGACGGGAACACTGCAGGAGAGTCATCGCTGCACGTGTCGTGATACGCTTGTAAGATTTCTTCAGCTATCTCAAACGTTTGAACAAGAGGGTTGGTTAATTTACAGCAATAACAAGTCTTGAAAATTGTTTACTACAAATACAAATGCATTGCCCACTTCATCCTGCAGTACATTGTGTATGATGGATTCCTTGAGCTCAAGAATACGTTCTTACAAGCCCACAATTCTACCCGGCCCCCAAATATCTTCCTGTCTCCTTGGTCCGCCAAGGATGCTTGAGTTGGTTGGACGTAGTATTATATAGCTTCCGGGGATCCACCATACTTTGTGCGCCAGTATGTCAGAGTCACCAAGCGCGCGTTCGTGTCAAGCCAGCGTCTCTTTTTGACAGGCCCTATAAAAGGATCGCCTGGATTGACAGACACGCACAGCCCAGTAAAAGGCGGTGACAAGACCGCGAAGTGACAGCTGTAGATGTATATCACTCCGATCGGCACTGTGCGGGCCTTATTATATAACAGCGCGTTCGCGATCATCGCAGGGTCTCTTCCTCTCACTCATGGCAGATTACTGTGATGCCTGGCGTACCGACACTTCCCATCCTCTGATATACTTTCAGGTCTGTAAATGTCACGGCGAGGACGCGGCAGGCCTCTCTGCTGGAAAGGCATGTGCGGATAGTGCTGGTCGTCTGGTCGGGATAATCCTACCATTCGTCATTCTCACTGCTGTGGTTTGCTACTATCGCGGCATCAAACAGGGAATCCAAGACGTCCTGTATTGGTTCTTTGTTCTCGTCATTGCAGCCCCCCTGTATTGCATCTGGGTTCTTCTAGGCGTGGCGAATGGCTACATCAAGTGGCTGTTCGCATACTGTGATTCTCTCGTTGACCACGCGCGTCTCTACAAGCGCAAATCGTCATTCAAACTCTCCCTCCCACTTCATGTACTCGACATGCGAACACCGCCTCCGCATCTCGAGGGCAAACTCCAAGTTCTGCCACGACTGCCGCGAGAACTATGCGATGCAATCATTCTCATGTGCGAGGACCAGAAGACTTTGCTGTCCTGTAGTCGCGTCTGCTACGCCTGGGTCCCAACGAGTAGGACCAGGCTGGATATGCACATGAAGATCTTGACTCACAGTCGTGCGTCGCGACTTAGCAGTCTCCTCCTCTCACGCTACGCCACCATCACCCCTAGTATTCGTGACATCGAGCTCGGGGGGAAGTACCAAGCACCTCACTGGCGCCTCATTCGCCTCCTCCACCTCAAGGGAGTCAAACTTACGAACGTGACGCTTCAACGTTACGGGGGCCCAGCGCTCTACATCGCCAAGCATTTTCCCGAACTCGACTCGCTCACCTTCCATGTCATTCCAGGACAGGCCGACTTCAGTGGACGACAGGCGGGCCCAGCGGGCGAGCTGCGTACTGTACTTTCGGCTGCTTTGATGCTCAAACGTCTGAATTCGTTAACCATCGACATCGGCCTACAGGTAATGCCTGCACAATGGAACGACAAGTTGGCGGCTGAGGCAGCGAAGCATGGACATACGTTGAATATCCGGCGCTTGGTAATGAAGGGCAGATGGTCGAACGATTTGGTACGCTGGGCACAGACGTGTTGTACCAAGCTCGTGACACTCGAGATTACGACTGAGCAAGGGTGGCGACACCAGGGACTAGCGAATGGTCTAATTGGCGCAAACTGGCAGACGCTACAGGAGCTTACCCTGGCAATCCCGGATGCGCTTGGTAATGATCTTCGCTCATCAGACGGCCCATATGTTTGACAGTCATTTCTGTAGTCGCGCTAGACTTGTCAACACTCCGCGATCTCAAGTCGTTGACTCTCATCATCGATCTGACCTCCACGGCAGGTCTGTCTCTCGGTGCTTTCAGCGCGCTGGACACCCTGCGGACCGTGGACAAGGCGCACGCCCCGAAGGCACTCACTCTAATGTCTACCAAGCCAGATGCTCTATTCACCGAGTCTCATTTGCTGTCATTTGACGAGATTGCGGTTGGCGTATTTGACCTGGGTGTTTTGGAGAGAACTGTTGGTGTCAGCATCGTGGTCTATGGCGACGGAAAGTGCTGTTGCAACTGTAAGCCTCTCTGCCATGTAACCGCGCAAATCAGTCTGATGCCATCCTCACCAGGTTCTGCCCTTAACGGGCCATTCGATGGGGATGTGCAGTAGCATCTTCCATACGCCGCATTACCTTGCTTGACTTTGGAAATCGGGACGAAGCTATGAACGGGAGTCATACACTCTGATTAGGTAGATACTCTCCTTCTGGTAGATACTCTCGTCAGAAGGACCGTGTTATCGCGTAGTCGTCTGGGATTTCCCGTGGACTACGTCGCGGTGCAGATAGGTTTGAAATTTTGGGGAGCAAGGGTCATGTCCACGGTCCTTACAGTTTACTACGCTAATACTCGCTACATCAACAGTTGTACACAGTTTGATAGTCCACACCGCAGGCAGTGACGAACCTCCCTTACTCTTGGCGAGTTCGCGTCGTTGGTCTCAACATGTTTCTTGCATCATACCATCGGCATACTTAGAAGCAGTCGTCTACACATTATCACGATCTTGATCTTTCGTTGTTCATAGACTCCGAGGTTTACTCACACACCGTAAAGCTGCGATCTTACGAGCCCAAGAGAGACAGACGTCTTGCATGTCAATCCCGGAGTCCAAGGTGAGGATGGCCTCATGGGCAATATCGCCAAGCGTACAAGTAGGCTTTTCGCCTAGTACCATGTGGAACCGGAACACCGAGAGGCGCAAGGAGCAGTGCGGGTCCTGGCTGTCGAGAGCCGGGTCTTAGACTGCGTCTAGCTACCCAAATAGCTTCAGGCGGTGCGTAAGATGTTTGTATTATTGATCTCGAGGGGCGGATTAGAGGAGCGGATTTAAAGCTATGGATACAATATAATGGTGTGTCGCTATCATCACTCTCACGTTGCGCCCATTGTCATACAATGGGTCGCGGTTTGAGTGTATGCTTGGGTTCCCGAATCATCAGCAAATCATATCCACGACTCATGAAGGCTGAAGCGCACTCACATCGTTGGCATGTGGCGGGTCAACGGCCATGTTGCGTAACCTCGCGTCCATCGAGGGCGTATCCAGTAGCGAAAATGTATTCACGCCATCGACCGAGCCTGTGAACATCGAGCGCGACCCAAGGAACGCTCTGGAGTTGAGAACCTGGGTGGAATTAGATACCAAACGGCCGTCAAAGAGAGTCAGAACACATACCACTAACAGGCTGTTGGAGTATAGTTTCGACAGAGGGAGGGCAGGTGCGATGTGGTAGTTATTGTGACGGTAGACCAAGAACAGAACCAGGTCCACAACAGCGAACGCTGCACAAAGTGACCCGCTCTCCACACTCAAACGGAGAACCTTGACGTAGAGTTTGTTCGTGGCGAGGCCATCTGCCTGGGCGCGAGACATGTAGAACAAAAGGCTGAGAGAGATCATGATATCTGCCGTCGCCGAGCCGCCAAGCCAGACCTATCCAGCGGTTTAATGCAACTGCGATAGCAGGAATTGCGGTTGGTTCGACGTACTGAGGTTGTCTGGAATGTCCCATTCTGTATACGCGTGAAGTTGTCGATATTGTGCGCTTGGACGCCCGCCCATATGCCCGCTACACACTGCACTAGCGATATCTAAGACAGAGCCATGAGTAATCAGAGGTAGCGCTTCGGCAATAGGATACTCACCAAGCACACGACTCCAGGTAGCCATATCGCCCTGCTCAGGACAAGTATCCTCCACGCAAAGAAGACCTGGGCGGACATGCTGACTAGAGTAGAATCAGTAGATGCAATAGTGGAGAGACGCCAGACGCACTGATGCTGGTCATGACCGGAACACTGAACCAGACCAGGCCAACGCTCGCCAAAGCGGTTTCATCTCCCCAGCCTGACCCGAATACTCGAAAGGCATCGACAAGTGCCATCACGATTTGGATGACCTCCAGAGAAAACATCCAAGCAACGAGACATTTCGACCATGTTCTATCCCTGGGGAAGGCCCGGTAGTAAACGACTGCACATTATATCATCAAGAGCCAGGACAGCGAGTATCGGAAGAGGCACTCACAGACTTGCACGCACAAGATACCGAACAGGAACAGGTTGGTCAATTGGCCCATCAGCTGGAGGAATTTTCCAGCATTTCGCAAACACAAGCCTCATGGCACTCACAATTGGATTGGTCCTACATGGAGTCTGAGCATTAGCGCGCACGACGGCATCTGGGGCAAGCGCACGTACAGCCGTTGAATCGGGATTGAGCCATCCATTCCGCCTACTAGAGGCCCGGGGTGTGTCAAGAGCCTAGCGACGTCCTGGGAAAACTCGGAGGCAGTGTCTTTATATGAGTGCAGTGTGGCCTGAGGTGATGCTTCCCTGATGTGAGTGGTGATGATCAAGAGACGCGACGGGAACTGAATTACCCAGGAATTACCCGAAGGTGTTCTCGCAACCCCGCAAAGACTTCTCCGGTAACCGAGCATTAGAGACTATGGAGCTCAAGATATCATGCTGAAAGCGCGCTCTCCCTAAAGACTGCCGTTGAGACAAACGGCATCAGCATTGTAGACAACGGGCAAGCGAAGTGTGAGCCCCAGGTCCGGTTATTCTTAGCTGTCATCAGGAAGCGACGCCATCGATTCAGCGCGAGAGGGCGTTGACGCGGTGGCGCTGGTTTGGCATCACATAGACGCGGTGAGATCGGGATGTTTCCTCAGCCTGACTACCGTCAATGGTCACGTTGACGAGGCGCATGCGCTCCGTCAACATGCGCTTCGTCAAACTAGGATTGCAGAGCGTAGGAGTTGAACGTTGAAAGCTTCCAGGGAACGTTCAACTCAGCACGCCAGGAACTTTGACCACTGACCATGGTGGCGCTGTTGGCTGTTGGAACTTTTGATCATATCGTTATCATTTCTCTGCTTTTCCGACACCCACTGGAGATCACTTGCGCTTGAGCACGCTCCAAGTGAACAGTATGACAGCAAGCTTGGTATGTGTGCGAATTGAAGGGTCGAAATATGGGCAAGCCGCAAAAGGCCGGCGCCACAACAGCTCCGGTCACTAATAGGCAAGTAAGCATCGCGTCTCAAACGCGTCTGAATATCGCTTTGGACCGACTCCCGGTACGATTTCGGATGCTTACATACGACAGTATTGCATAGCCGTCAGCGCTGACTTCAACATGGGGAGTTTGCTTGACGTCTTACTGTTGCCCAAGTTCATACACAGTGCTTGGCCCTGACAGGCCTGACCTCTCTAATAGTAACGGAGACGGGCAATATTTTGCCACACGCGCGACGACCTGGCGACGGCTGCTAAATATTTCTCGGTGTTCTCAAGGAGGATCTAGAGTCAATTCTGCTAAATTGCGGCTGACTTTTCTTCCGTACGCTGCTGTACATAGTAATACAAGGACCCTGGAGCAGAGCCTCATGTATTCCACTCTGAAAAGATATCCGACTGGGGGTGGTCGCGTTGGTTCTTTCCTTCATCCGCGACGGGCGCCTGTACATTATTCCGCCACGCTCTGCCAAAGACCCTCTCAGCGAGATGGTTGAAGCTGAGCAGCGGGGGAGGGGAAGCCGCCTCCGTGTCATCCTCTTCAAGGTCGGACGCGAATGGACTGGGGCTGACCGGTCGAGGTGCTGCAACGGCCGAACGTAGGGGAGCATTGGGTGTGCGAGGTATGCATCGGCGAGTGGGTGTACGAAATGGTGTTCGGGGAAGGGTGGGTGACGTGAGAGGTGACTTGAAGGATTCGGTGTTGGTCTGCTGCATCATAAGTACGAGATGATGTCGAGGAAATGTCAAAGGTTTGTAGGATGGTAAGTTGACGGCCACTTTTCCTTCTCGCTATATAGTCAATGCTATGTGTGCTTTGACCGGCGAGCTTGTGGTCTTTGTCGATCATACTTTGTGAATGTACACTTTGACCGCCGTCTTATCCAGGGCCGTTCGGTGTGCTTTGACCTTCGAGGGCGCATTTGATGGACCTATCTCTTGTTCGTCGGGTACCTGTGCGGCGACCTGCTGATGGTTTTGCTAAATGTCAGTAGCGACTCTTGGAACCGAAATGCTACACACCAATCCGCGATCTCAGGCACCAATACATTTGAGGTTTACAGCGCAGAGATCATTATTTCTTGGGGATGTTGGCCATCTACAATGATAGTCGACATAGCTATGACCATCCGATTCAAAGGTCCGTCTTGTCCAAACAAATCGAGATCTCACCAGGTCAAAAGCATGGCCAAGGACATATGCCTGGGCGTGCACCATTCAGAACAGACGATCCGACCAATATTTTTCGACGCGAAGACCCTTGCTAAGAGCTGTGCACCAGCATCGTTCGCCTGGCAAATATGCTTACCCGGGCTGCCATGAAGTTCTAAAGGAAACAGACTCGGCGCCTGGCTCGATGAACGCGTCGTCCAAGAACCTGCCAGTGCACGACACCTGTCGTGAGCCTGAGTGTAGAGTCAATGGGGAAAAGCACACACAATCAGACGCTACTCAAGCACAGCTCTGAGCTGATTCGCGAGTACTCCGAGTCTGTAGAGGCAGCGTCAGCTGGAGAAGCTCGTTCATGACTGACTAGATGTACGCACACGAATTTGCGCTGGACAGTGAATCAACCATGGGGGGATGATACTGGAGTCTAGAGATTGGTGTTGATGCTAGGAAAGAGAGCAACGCTTCGAGAAAACTCAGAAAAGCGGTTGTAGACTGCCAATCGAAAACCGCTGCGCCCATGTATTTGGCAAGGGTACATGTCGCCACTTCCGACATCTCGTGCCACGAGAGGTAACTTCGCCTGAGAACGGTGTAAATTCGATATGAACGTAGGAGGAAGAGCGACGATTTGAATTTGCCGAAGTAACGGGATCACGGGCCGTGTTCCGGTATGTTTTTTCCTTCACCAACGCCACCCGACGGTATACACTTCCTTCCTTCTTCCTACCCATTGGTCCCACCGTCGTCAAGCATCAATCGAGCGTCCTCAAACTTATCATGCGCAGTGAACTCGCTAGTGAATGACACTCGATTCCTATATTATGATGATACAGATTATATTGATACATTCAATTCCTTGTCCTCCTCCAGTTCCAAGTTGGAACGTTTATGAGAACTTGTTCATCTCCTGTTGTGTCTCGCCTTTGTCCCGCTTGGCGTTTCCTATGTTTTCGTCAATGTCATGTCCACCTAATGCTCGAAGAACCGACAGACCTTGCATCTGCTGCGATTTATCGCCAGTCACCGCGCCCACAACAGCGTCTTTCTTCCCGCCCACGCGGTCTGCGGTTCCCTGAGCATATCCCTTCGCTTTGGCGGCGTCGATCTCGCCTTCGCCAGCGGCATGCTCCTCACGACCAGACTGGGTCCAGGATGTGGCACCTGTGAGGTTGCCAACTGTCTCGACGGCTGTGCCCTTCACGGAGTGGTATTGACCGGTGGTCTTGCTAGAAAGAGTGGTTAGCATAGGCAGCGGTATTGCGAAGACGACGAACTTGGGCTCGGAGTTGCCAGAGGTGAATTGAGTGTTGGCACCGGACATTGTGATTTGATTTGGTTGATTGAGTAGTTGAGGTGGTTTGGTTGATTGGGTGAGTTGATGACTTTCTCTCGCAGGCTTCCTCTTCTTATACCTCTCGAGACTGGGCATATGATTTCTTGAGCCCGCTAGTTTGGAGTGTTTGTGTCATGATGGAGAATACATCATTGGGGCATCGACATCACGCTCGCAAAACAGACGGAGTCCGGCGAAGAGCATGATTTCCTGACTCCTCATAGCCGAGTGTTGGCGCTGTCATTGCTGACGTCGAACGTCAGACCGGACCGCCTCACAATGAACCTGTGTCCTATCGCAGACTGTTACGCCGAAACACTGCACAGCACATGGATCTGAGTAGGGAAGTTCGATAGACACGATGGGGCAGTCAGTCCTTGACATAGTACACACATCTAGCGGTCCGAGACGAGGCCGTATGCCCCCTCGCTCCACACACATTTGAACTGCATACCATTCAACGTCCCATTGAATGAAACCCTGCTCCGAAACCGAACGGTCACGGTCCTACGCTCCAATGCCCGCATGGACTCGATTGCCTGCTCCAGCACCTTGCCCACGGTGGCCACTGAGCCCGACTGCAGCGCAAAACACAACGAGTCGATGTCTTTGAGGATGCTCATGTCAATCCGAGTCCAAACTGGCGATCCAATACGGTGAGTCAACGTAACATGAAGGAAGCTCACTAACCAGGCGTGACCAGAAGTCCCAACGTGACGTGCCTGAGTGTCGCAGCGTTCGCACTGAGTATCCTCTCCGCGGCACGCGCCAGATAATCTTCGTCACCATAGACACTTTCGAAGTCCAACTCCAGCGCCACAAGTTGCGTACACCGCTGCCCAAACCAACCTACCACCGACGGTGCACAGTCCCCCCATAATCGCAGATGCCTGATACCCAAGGTCTCTCCTTTCCAAGTAATATTGCTCCCCTTCAGGTCCAACTCACACCTCCTCGTAAGCTCCACGTCCAGCTCCATCAAGTTTGGCAACAACGCCAAGTGTGACAAGTACCGTGGAACGTCCACGTCCTCAACGCGTGCGAAGCGGAAGCATAGGTGCCGAACGTGGGGCTGGTACCTGGGCAGCACGAATATCAACGACCGAACGTTCTCTTCGATGTCCACGCGACGCAGCACGGCATGTTTCCTATGCAGGAGACTCAAGACACGTTTATGAGGTCCACATCGAAACGAAAAGGCGCGGCCAAAGGTGATATGGCGACAATGCGGCGAAAGGGTCTCGTATGGGGAATGAAGGAGTCTGCACAATTGCGAAGCCCTCCGGCGCGTCGTGACACGTAGGATGAGACGTCGCCTATTATGTGCTAACCAAGCACGACAGACCGCGCTGCATAGCAATGGAGATTCGGAGATGGTGACGATACTATCGAGGAGCTCCTGCGGTAAAATGGGGGTGGAGATTGCCCTTCTTTTGGCTTGACGTGTCCTGAACCGCAAGACCGTTGGATAGAGCATGAACCTGTCCAACACCATCCCGACTTGCAGCTCAATCGTCTCCGCTCCGCGCGCAAGTGACCTACGAAACATGGTCCCGTCGAACCCTATCGTGGGAAACGGGCAAGATGGGAAGTAATAGAGTATGTGAACACAGTACTTTCGCACTGAGTTGACGGCGAAGAATAAGGCGATTCCACTAAAGAGAACCATGGAGAGAGTAAAGACCACCATGGCGGCACAGTGACCAGAGTCGTGGCATCGACACCCGTCAAAGTTGAAGGCATTGTGGTGAGCATCGCAAATGTTGCTTTGAGGGGAGGACATGACTGCAACGTTGACGAGGGATATGATGAGAGTTGGATGCAGGCGACGAGTGACAATCAGCGCTGAGACGCAGGGATGTCGACCAGGAAGATAAGAAGTGCTGACGCTCAGACCGGGCGCTGGATGGGCGCCAATTCATGTTTCAGAGGTCACTGTACGATGATTCGTCTTCACAAGACTTCAGGAATTGGTTTGTATTGGTGACAACAAGAGGTTACTTACCCAAGATAGTTCCATTCACGCCACAGTCCCTAAGTTCTCGGCACATAGTCAGCACCGCTTGAGGTACTGCAAGACCCTTGCTTCCATACTCGACACGTGCATCCCTTTCTCAAGCTCGCACACAGCTGCTAGTTCCATCTTCTGCGAATCGTTGAACACGTCGTTGCAAGTGACGTCGACGGATACCACTGAAGGAGGTAATGTCTTGATCAGTTGCACACCAACGTTTGAGCACTCGCGCGACGCCAGGTGTATATGAAACGATTCGAGCGACGACAAAAATCGATTCAACCCACACTTCGGGTCCGTGAATACCACCTTCACAGACACATGCCTCAACGACCGCCAATTCGACCTCATCATCAACTGCGCTTTCTCGTGGGCGGGTATCTCCAATGCAGACAGACGCTTACAGCGCGCCTGCAACCAGGACATCAGAGTGTCGTTCCAGTCGCCTTTCACCACCAGGTGAGAGAGGGTCATGTCCATCTGCGCATGGTCGTCCTTCGATGTGAGATCGTGCTTGGAAGCTCCAACCAAATCGAGCTCCAACCGGTCGAGGGCCTTGAAAGACGCCAAAAAATGCAGCGAGTCAATCGTAGGAACACCGGAATAAGAACGAAAGGTTATGTCGACAACGTTGGGGTGGTGTTGGAGGAGTGTATCTACGACGGATAGGTTTTCCGTGAAGACGACTCTCTTAAGTATGGCCTTCTTCATGTGGAGAAATCGTAGGACGCGGCAATGTTGTAGGCAGTCGCTCCCTCCCTCGTCACGGATGAGAACCTGCCGGATGCTCCATGACAGCGTTTCACGCTTGGCGCGTAGAAGCCGACCGAGGTGGTCGACCCGCTCATATGTGTCCAGCGCGAACCAAAGATGTTCCCGGCTTGGGATTATCCAAGCACGACAGATGAGGGTGCATTTGAGGAGCGCTCGAGGTTGGCAATGGAGATGGGAAAGTATCCGGTTGATGAGTTCTGGCAGGTGAGGACTCTGCTGTTGGGGCTTTAGACGACGTATGCGTGGCAGACTTGGATAGTGCATGGATGCCGAGTCCATGGCCATATCCATACGCACTGAGACGTTGTCGAGGAGCCTGGACAGGGCCGTGGGTCTGTAAGGTCTGCGACGCCGAGGGTGACGGAAGCAACGTGGAATGAAGACGAGGACGAGGACGCCAGCGAGGATGATCAAGGTGAGGAGGATGAAGTTTGCGGCACAAAGGCCGCCCTGGTGACACCTGCAGGCGGCAAAGTCGAACGAGACCCCGGGATGGTAGTCGTTGCAGACATTCGTGGGCATCGAGGGAGATGGGGAGGGGCTCGACGGCGTGTATAGCCTGAGGTGGCTTGGCTGAATAGAACGACAGCCCTTGTCACCTGATTGTCCCACACATCTGATCTAGTTAGATAGAATACCCGGGTCGCTCTATCAAATGTAATTAGGTTGAAAATACTCAGGGACTGCGTCAAGCGTTAGCTCAGGCAAGTCAAGGCGAACTTGGGCTACAAAACTACTACCTTCCGGCGGGTATGAGCGGGCCCGGCGCTGATGCCAGGTACCGCCGCCTTCCAAATGCGTTCAACAAGCGCACCATCGTGATCCCGCATGACCGCTGTCATTCGGACCCATTGCCGACATCATTCCGATGTCTGATGGGCATCCCGCCCATCATCCCGACCTTCTGCTCACTGCTAAGATGAAAAGAATAGATTTTTAAAATACACAACAATACACAGCACTACTTGTCTTCACTAATTGATGCTAATAAGTAAAATTGTTCGGCTAGTTCTGCTTCATAGTCCTCATCGTCAGAGTCAACGTCGCCTTCGACAACGTCGGGCGCCTCGACTTGCATTGCAGCTGGTGCGCCTTCCTCAGCACTATTCCTTTCGGTCGCCTCACCTCCCTGCACGCTCGCCGATGGCGGCGGCGGCGGTTCTCCGTCGGCGTTGTTCTGGTCGACGTCTGGGACTGCAGGTTGCTGATCCGACAGTCGTTTTCCACGACGCAGAGTGCCTGTAAAGCCTGGTCGTGTGGAAAGCTTTGCCAGTCTCTGCATGTGGGCATTGTTGTAGCGGGCTCGTCCTTTGCAAAGACGGTCGATGTGAAAGGCGATGCGGCGGTCGATCTGCGCCCACTCGAGTTGCTTGCTGTACATGTACTGGTCCTCGTCGCCGATGTAGGTGATGAATCTTCGTATTTCGACGTTGAGGCGCTCAATTTCCTCGCGAGCCCTCAGAATCTTGAAGTGTTGGTCGAGTAGAAGGCGGCCCCATGGCTGGGCCCAATCCGCAGCGGAGATATCGTTGCGGGAGTCGCGTAGGAGGTCGAAGTCGGAGAGGAACGCATACTCTACAACTTGAGACCAGGTCAGTTGGGGCTTTGGGGGGCGGAAGATGCTGGCCGCGTCGTTATACTTCACCAGCGCTGTGGAGATCGCCTGTGACCGCGACTTGAGCGCTGCAGCGATATGTTTTCGAAGTTTGTAGCCTGTTCAACGTTAAGACTCTGAATATAAGTATAGATGGAATGTAGAGGCTCACCGGTTTGCGACTGGTTCATCTTCGTCAACTCAAACAGCCGAGCGATGACCAGACCCTCCAGCGCATCCAACGCTCGACGATACTCCCGATTCATCAACATCTCGTCTACCCGCAGCCAATTGTCGTCGCCCTCTGCCCAGCGATTGACGACACCGATCCTCACTTCCAGAGCCTGAACGTCGTCCATGGCTCGCCCCTGCCGTTCCTGAAGATGTCGGCGGGCTGTCTCCGTCGACTGCGTGTAGTCTCTTCCGCCGATGGTCAAGGGCGTGACAATGGTCCAGCCTTCCTGCTCCTGTCTCCTGAGGGTGTCCGTGTACTGCTTGAGCATCTTCAGCTTCTTGAGATATTCAATCTCCAAGGCTTCCTCCGGCGGTTCGCGTTTGAGCATGAGAAGGTGGGCGCGCTCCTCCGCTAGCCACTGCGAGAAAACTTCCCTCGACTCCACCTTCTTCTCCCTCATGACTTGCTCCAAGCTATCTTCGCGCGAGATGATGTCCAAGGCTTGGTGGTAGTTGCTGACAAGGAAGCGGCCTTTGTCTTCGATCAGCAGGTAAATGCACGGCATGAATGAAGACTTACTGAGGCCTTCATACGTATCGCTGTCTGTTCGTCGAAACACCTGTTCAATGAGGCGACGGCGGTGAACGCGGCTGGCATACCGCGTCACAGCAGCCACTGCGTTCGTCCTTGCAAATTCCCGTTCGCATCCCTCGAAGTCCTCCAGTCCGACTCCAGGATTATACGTTGGGAGGTTGTCGGTCTGGCAGAATCGATTGTGCGCGTGTCCATGGAACAGGCCGACCAACGATGAATACTCAAGCTCCTGTGAAAGGGAACCAAGGCCGGGCGTCTTCCTGATGGTGCTGCGAAATTTGCATCCAATGTCGTATCCGCCAGCAAGGCGACCGAGGCGACTATCCAACGTATTGAGGAGGTGGTCGACAACGGCAAGTGGGTATTTTGCCCTATGTGTTGGTCAGCTCCGCCATCTGACTGCCTTGGAAATTACTCACAGTTCCCCGCTGCGTATCATGTCCGCCGCGATCAGGACGAAGCCATGTCGACAAAGGGCCAAGAAGACCCCCGTCTCCTCAAATATTCCCCACATACGCGCCGACATTTCGTTCTTCATATTCTGCCATCTATCCTCGCAGAGATTGGGGTCGTCGTTGTCATCCTGGAGTAACATCAGCCGGAGCAGTTACTTGCTGCTGTGAAGATACACACCAGAGGTATGGGACCGGCGTCCTTGAGAATCTCCTCCAATCTCTCCCTTGACCATTCATCCACCTTTGCACGACTTAGGAAATAGTCGTACGCATCACTGCGAAAATCGTCTCGCTCAGCGCTGACAGCGGGCTCGTTATCGTCGGGGTCCGTTTTCTTGACGGTACGCAAAACGCGCTTCAAGGAGTCGTTGCCGTCCATGCAGAACAGCATGTGGTAGAGGAGCTTGGCCTCACCCTCCAGCACATACGTGCAGCATGGACAAGAGTGCTTGATTCGATAATCGAGTTGATCGCGTAGAAGGGCCTTTTGCACGCGACGCTCCATGGCAAGCAGTACGTCCTCGTAGACGTCGTACGCTATGGAAAACTGTGCGACGAGGTTAGAGCGGGCCGGCGTCTGCACTAGGTTTAGAAACAAAGACATGAAGGCGCAGGCGCACACACCAAATGCATATCATTCAGGCTCTTCACAAACGCTTCAATGGAGAGTTGAGGACAGCGTAGGCGGGTTACGCGAAAGACTTCGAGGGTCCGTATGGATATGGCGTATGTATGGAATAGAGGAGAGACAGGCATAAGGCCGTGTCGTATCAAAGTACTGGCGGTGGTCTTGTCGAACTTCTCAATGGTGATATCCATCTCCTTGCGCCCTGTAATGCATCGGTTAGCGAACAGAGACAAGCAGGATGGTGGCCCACAGAATAGATCGACAACTCCGACGGTGTGCTTGCGCGGCCAGCCCTCGTCGACCTCCTCTGACAACGGCGAATGGGGCGCGGCGTTATCGAGTCCCGAGTCGCCTCGGGTCGAAGACCAGTCCAGGTAGGACTCCGTCATGTCCGCAAGTTGCATCGCGAAGGCAAGGTTTCGGCGCTGCGTTCGATCGCGCCTGGTACGTATGTCGCGGCGGCGCCTTCTGCCTGGTCTGGCGAAGAATGAGTTGAATGCAATATGCCAGACAATGAATGCTTACTTTGGCTGGCGGAAGTCTTCAGCCATGGAGGACAGCACCTCCTCAAACTCCCCACCTTCATGGCTAATGTCCATGACCGTGTTGCCCTCCAAAACATCCGCCATCATCTGCAAGTCGTCGTCCATGTCCACATCCTCCAAGGGGGCAAACGGCTGCGACGTGTTGAGGAGTTCGTGAAGCGCTGTGCGCTCCTGTCGGTTCAAGGCATGGATGCGGCTGATGCGCTCAGCGATATCGTCTTGCTTCTGCTTTCGAACGGCTGCGGCGCTGAGATGTTGTGCGGAGGAAGAGGCGCTGGCGCTGGAGTTGCCGCGGTGAATCCTGATGCCCTTGGGTTTGTGGCTCTTGGCGAAGCGCCCTTTGACGCCGTTGATGCCCATGGCTGCCGCGCAAGTGCCAACACGATGCACGTGATGTGACGACTCACATGTTGGACTTTTGCTCTGACTCTCTCTGTGCCCTTGCCCACCACCATCCCTGAGGTGAGCCATGTCATATTTACGAACGTCGGCTGCGGCGAGTCGGGGAACGCGAGCAGCAGCACGCCAGCACTGGAATCTACCCAGGGGCCATGCTGTGTCGTGTTGCTTGCCTTGCTGAACGCGCTCGTTGCCTTGTCGACGTTTGTGCAGCATTTGATGCACCAGATGCTGATCATCTCACAGATCCTCGATGTCATGGTTCATTCGCAAGGTGCGCATCGCTTCTCTTCTGCTGGCCGTTTGCTGATGTCTCATAGCTTCGTGGGGGCAAGGAATACGCGGCTTCGCCCGTCCCAGAGCGCGTCAAAGTCGCGCCTTTGAAAGCCAAACACTCGTTCGACCTCGCGGCCGCGCTCAAGGAAGCGCAGGATGCTTCGGTTGACGAGATCCTATCCGAAGTCGGCCAAAGCGACGTCGACTCGTGCGAGCCCTCCAGCTCTGCCCCCCCAGCTCCGCCGGCCGCTGCCTCGGCACCCTCGACTTCCTCTGGCAAGCGCCCACTCGACGGCGAGCAAAATCCCAACCGTCGCCATGAGAAGCGTCGGAAAAAGCGTGCAGCAGGAAAGGACGACGCCGGCCACATCCCTGCGCCAGGCAGCACCGCCAAACTCGTTGAGAAATCCGAAGCCCCGCCCATCCAGACCGAGGTCCACACAGAGGATCTTCCCGCCGCTCATGGAGGCTATTTCGCCAAGCCGGCTAAGCTAGGTATCGACTTCAATCGAGCGTATACGCTGCAGGAATTGATTGACATGGGCCTCCGCTACATCACCTGGGATGGCATGTAAGCTTCAAACCTCTTATACATTACCTTCACGAGCTCACGCTCAACCAGTACCCCCATTCCCATCTACGACTCAGAAGGCCGTATCTTCGCCGTTCTTGCAGGCCGACCACACGACCCATCGTACATGGACTCTGCTGACGCGGCGTTCATGTTTCTCCGTGCATGCGGCGAAAACGAACTTTGGAACCCGAAGGAGCTTGCCGTCCATCGTCGCGGCGCATTCATTGCGCATAATGTGGGCATCACGGTCGGGAAAGGCGTCGGCCGCGCTTCCCGCCTCCAATCTCACCCCGAGCTCAGCGCCAGCATCCTGGCAAATAAGGACGTTCAGCGTCTGGCCACCTTCCAAAGCGCGGCGTTCCAACGATGGGCTCCGCGTCTTTACGACTACTACGACCAGCATCTCAATCGGCTCTACGCCGCTCAGCCCCATCTCGACGGACGCAACTTTCCCCGCTCCGTCTTCCCATGCGCCGCCTTCAATCTCTCTCCGCGATCTTGGAGCTACCAGCATCGCGACAGCGCCAATCTGCCGTTTGGTTGGTGCGCCATAACGGCGTTGGCGAAGAGGGGCTTTCGCCCTGGGTTGGGAGCTCAAATCATTCTTTGGGAGCTTGGGCTGGTCATCGAATTTCCTCACGGCTCGTCCGTCCTCATACCCTCTGCCACCGTCACCCACTCGAACATCCCTCCCGCGGAAGGCGACGAACGTCTTTCCTTCACCCAATTTGCTTCCGGCGCCCTCTTCCGATATGTCGACAATGGGTTTCGGACCGACGCGAAGCTCAAGAGGGCGGACCGCAAACTATTCACGCAACTGGAGGCGCTGAAGAGTACGCGCTGGGAGAATGGTATCACTTTGTATGCTAGGCTCGAGGAGCTTTTGGAGCAAGCGGACTCTTAAAGTACTGTCTTTTTTTTGGTGTTCATATAATATCTTCAATGCTTTACTACATCAATGAATTATATATGTTGCTGTGCTCATTCTCCATTATTTTTGAGACAATTGAGTGGGAGGAATGTGTTGTGCTCAAAAAGGTCTAGTGAATTTGAGCTGTAAGACAGTAGCACGTCCGATTGTGCCAAATACATGTCACAACTCTTGATCCTGATCTCTCACTTTCGGTGCACTTTCACCTAACATACTTCTTCCTCTTCCTTTTCACCTCGACAGCACCATCCTATTTGTCTTCCGATGCCTCGCAAGCAACTTTACAAGACTCCCGCCGAGAAACAGGTTGCAGAACGAGCGAAGAAATTACGCTACTATTATAAGTGCGTATTCATTTCCTGACACGATGTAAATAACTTGACTAGCTCAAAGAACGCGCGATGAACAGCTGCAACGTATGAAGAATGGATACGACGCCAAACTGGCGGTGGAGGGGCGGCAACGCCGAAAGCCTGCCAAGGCCAAGAAACAGGCTGACGAGTACGTGCTCGATCATGGACTTTCTCGCACTTCTTCACGTCGGACATTGCCCAGCTCAGAGCCTTCTCTTGAATTCACGCAAATTATCCGTAACATACGGTTGTGGGATGCAGAAATCCGTGTCATAACCGATAACTACGCTGCATCGTACTTCCGACGTCTGATCACCGCATATCATTACAACAAGGACAACAATTTGCAGCCAGAGGACGAGGACGACAATCTCGATGAAGCGAACGCGTATGTTAACGGACGCCTAGCAAAGGTCGAGGATGGCCTAGCAGAGCTGCAGCGTGCAGACGTTAAGAAGCTCATTCGGGAGGGGCAGAGCATAGCGAAGCATATTAAACAAACTAGCGACTTTCTTAGGGACATATCTCTTCATGCTGCGGCTGGCGATCTTGAGGAGGCGCAACACAGCCGTACTTTATTATATCAAACGATTTAGAATACCACGATTCATTGGCACTCTCTTGCAGCTGTTACAGTGATGCCTATGTCACACACTTACAATCAACTTGAATTTCGGTTGCTCCCCCATGGACACAGAGTAGAAACAAAAACATAAAATTTGTGGGCTTTAGGTTCACAAAGAGCTGAGCGACTACTACAATAGATGTACAAATAAGAGGAATGGCGAACAAAGGAACTTACGCCCCCCAAGGATGTCGGTAAATCTTGTCAGCGGCCACAGCATTGGCAAGAAGTCGTGTCGCCTCCCCCTCTGTCCACGCTGGAAGAGGATGAGCGTAGTTGGTGCCGTTCGCTTCAATGACAGCGCCACGTCCACGATAGACGCCAGGACGCGTCCCACGGTAGACGACCCACCAAATTTCGCTGGCGAAGACGGGATCGTCGAATTGCGGGTATGGAAATGGGACAGGTATGGGGCTTGGGCTCCAAGAGCGCCACGTCGATTCGGATTCATTGACAGGCCAGCCGGGCGCACCCCAACCAGAGGCAGCTATGCTGCTGGCGGTAGTCGGAATGGGGGCGGCGACGGCATCGACAGCCTCGGCAGGATGTGCTGTTTGAGGCGGCGCATCCAGATAGAGGTCGTTGTCGTCATAAGGGTTTACCTGAGAAGACGGAGACCCACCCTCAGAGCTGTCATCAGACTCGGAGGGCGATGGAGGAGTGTTCTCGTCGTCGGAGTCGGAAAGCAAGATGGCAGTCTCGAGACTTTCCCCCAATAGAACGCCTTGGGCCGCGGACGGGGCAGCTGAGGCTGGCTGCATCGTGGCAGTCGGCCGTGCGGCGGTGGCCTGTACGGTAGCGGGCAGGGTGATGGCGATGGTGTGGGTATTGGAGATCGACGGTGCTAGAAGCGCGCCAGAGCCGTGCAGAGCAAGGGCTGTCGGCTCGCAAGTGACGGAGGCTGATGTAGAGTTTTGTGGGGCAGGGGAGTTGAAATCAGGAGGAAAGCTCGCCGTCCGAGCAGGATCGAGGGGCGAGGCTACATGCCACGGTGTCGGGCTGTTGTTCCGCGAGCTCTCAGTCCCAGTATCGGAAGTGCTTGCTGGATCTTCAACTGTTTGCATGAGATGGATCTAACCGAACCGCGGCGGGCACTCACAGCGAACGGAACGTTGTCCAGCAGGTCTTGACGGTGTGGAACGGGCAATATGTAGGGCGAGGTCGTCGTCGCTAGGCACTGGGAGAGAAATGAGGTAAGTACATGTTGGAGACTAGAAACTAACGCACTTGAATGGACATCAACTTGGGCGAGGTAGGACTTGCTATCCTGAATCGCAAAGGCCGTCGCAGGCGAATCGTTCTTTGTTGGCGAAGATGGACGAGATGCTGGGAATCGTAGACTGTGAGCGCAAATGTGATGGAAATCTGGAACACACATACATGCAGTACCCAACAGTATGGAGGCTGCAATGATGAGAAGCACGTCAATGACTAGATGAGTGAGGACGAGGAAACTGGCGGCGTACCGACGGCGTTGAGAGTGTTCATGTGGGTTGAACGTTGAGGTGCTGCTTGAAAATTCAGGGTAGCATCTCAACCATCGTGCCAGACATTCCACATCAGAATGCTGACACACGCGCGGTCATACTCTCTGCCCTGCCCTGGGGCGGCGCATCGGCTTCAGAGCGAGCAAAGCTACGGTGAGGTCGTGTCCTGGTCGCGTCTGAATCGCGGCACATCATAGTCTCTGGTGAAGAACAGGTGACACGTGCTCAAGACTTTTGAGAGCCCGCCTTCCTCTTTCAGCGCCCACCATCATCCGATTTTTCTTCGCCTGCGGCGCGTATCTACCCCTACAGAGCGAATCGTCCCCCATCCCTGCAATTTCAAATAAAACCATGATTTTGTCAGGTGAGCTTGTTGACTTCCTGCTCGTCTTTTTTAACGCATATCCTCTCCTCATTTGCAGCAGCCCAAGATGTCCACACCTTCGAACACGCCCGCCATATCCGCGCCTGTCGTGACCGGCCTAAACCTCCTCAACGCGACTGCCAACGCTCCCCTCGATAATCCAAACGACGCCGCCCTTCTTCCGTCCCTCTCAGAGGCGACTTCGCATGCTCAGAGGCACCCACAGTTCGATATCATTGCTCTCCGCCCGCAAAACGAACGTTATATCGCGTCTACAGATGCTGATGCCGTTCTTCGTCGCCAGAAGAAGAAGGACAATAACAGGATGTTCGATGAAGCTGTGGGGAAACTACAGCGCGAAAACGAAGGAAAGATGGCTGCATTGGCAAAGGAGTACGGCATGACCTTAGAGGCCGTTCGAAAACGATGCACCCAGCAGACAATCCTCAAGAAAGAGCGTGCTCCCAACCTCGCCAACGCAATTACGCACGCTAAAGCCAAAGAGCTCAACAAAGGTACGTTTGTTATCATGTACATTCCTCACAGCCATTAAACTTAGTCCTAGATCGACGCCAGGGTGAACGTTTGCGCGTCCCCGATCTCGTTGGCCAGAACGACGACGATTCCCGCTGGACAAACCTCTCAGAAGAACGCAAGAAGGAGCTGCTGGCGGATCTTGTCAAGGCTCGAGCGATAGCTAAGATTGGAGCAAGAGCAACGAACAAGGCAGTAGAGATGGACGCTGTGGCGACCATTAATCGTCTTCAGAATGAGGCAAGTTTTTTGCCAACTTATGTGCCGTTGATTCTCATATTCCATTTCCATCAGCTGCAACGCTTTAGCGCGCGCACCGGGATCGAAAGCATCGCATTCTTCGCACGCGGACACCTGGACGACCCCGCCGTTCCTGCCGCCATCGAGAGCTCAGGATCGCTGGACTTCGTCTCAGAAGTCTTGGGGCGTGGAGTGCAGGATGTCGCCCGGCTTTTCGACAGCTTTTGCTCTATGCGGGGCTCCAGTGCGTGTCCTTTTCTTTCTCCTAGGGAGCACTCACTTAACCCATATACAGCGCTTGATATTGTGAAGGACGCTCGGCCGAAACTACGCACCGAGCTCAGCGAAAGCATTCTCTCAGGCCTTCGTGCGTACAAATTTGCTCCCTCCCATGCACCGTCAAACATTCTATCAGGTATCGTAACGAACAGACTGCGTGTCCAGATGATATACGCGCCAGGATATGAGATCGCCATCAAGCAAAAGTACCACGTACAAATCATCGGCTGGCCCGACAACGTCCCCCTCATAAGCCCTTCGCATATCGGAACGGTTGAGGCGCTGAGAGCGGTGGTGTCTCTTTGGCGTTCTGGAGCATGCCGCTGGGTGGTCATGTCGAAGACGGAGGCCGCAGAGCACGACAAGGAGGTGGCTAGGAAACTTCAGAGTGGAGAATTGACAAGGACTGGTCGGAAGGAGCGTAGCGACAGCGGGGTCTCGCGCAAGCGCCAGGATGCGAGCGAGAACAAGGACAGCGAGGACGAGGACGACGACGACGAGGACGAGGACGAGGATGAGGATCGCGTTGCCGAGCCTGCGGTCAAGACCAAGAAACGTCCTAGGCAGTCGCCCCACCAGGACAACGACCACGACTCAGCCGCGCCCAAGAAGCGTGCCAAGACGTCGAAGACGGCCGCCAGGCAATCTGGAGCGGCCGCGCAGAAAACGACGGAGAAGGGGACAAAGAGGAAGGCAGCGTTGAAGGCCACGAAGGCGAAGTCCAAGGCTAGCGGGGGCGGTGCGTCCAAGAAGGCCGGCGCGGCGGCCAAGCTCAAGGGGACCCTTCCGCCCAAGAGTCGCGCCTTCATTGACGACGAGGACGAAGAAGACGACGAAGTTGACCAGCTTGACGAAGATTAGCGTAGTGTGGCGTCCTTCAATTCACATCCTCCCCTGCATCCCCCCTCTTGTAGTGGTCTGACTCACTTGTTTAACTTGCTGTAGTGTACATATGTAATGTTGATGATTTATGCCTCTTTAAAGCAAAAAATCAGCCATATTTCGTTGTCAATCATTTCAGCAGTGAGCAGCAGGTCGGGATGATGGGCGGGATGCCCATCAGACATCGGAATGATGTCGGCAATGGGTCCGAATGACAGCGGTCATGCGGGATCACGATGGTGCGCTTGTTGAACGCATTTGGAAGGCGGCGGTACCTGGCATCAGCGCCGGGCCCGCTCATACCCGCCGGAAGGTAGTAGTTTTGTAGCCCAAGTTCGCCTTGACTTGCCTGAGCTAACGCTTGACGCAGTCCCTGAGTATTTTCAACCTAATTACATTTGATAGAGCGACCCGGGTATTCTATCTAACTAGATCAGATGTGTGGGACAATCAGGTGGCCCTTGTACTGCCTTCTACAGGGATTGGCAGAAAATGACAGGCACTGCTAGAAGCAAATCAGCGCAATCAACAAGCTTATTCATACACGTCAGACGTACTCAGGGAAAATCCTGCCAAGGAGTTGAAGGACCTTTGTCCGCTGGCAGCCTTGGCACGCTATTGGACAGGAACATGCTGCCTGTCACTGTTGATGTACTGATGTCGACGGCAATGTAGAGTCTGCCTGGGTAGAGCCGAAAAGTGGTATGCTCGGGGTGAATTCTTCATTGTCTCCAGGCGTTGTCACGGTCGAAGAAGAGAAACGTTGGGTGCCCAAGGGCGGACTCGGACGTGCGCATAGCGGGATACGGAGCATGTGACCAACGAGAGAAACGGCCCGGAGAGCCGGCTCACAATCGCGAACAATCTCGCAACATGCTTGGAAAGTGGCGGCAGCTACCACTTTAGGCCTTCAGTGCACTCATTGGCACATACACTGAAACAGGACTGTATAGTACATACACGTCCACGTCCGTTTTTGTAATGGAGCGGTGCACCGCCGCACACTTCAATTTGTCCCGCCCTTAGAGCAGGTGGGCCCGTCACGTCACTGATGGGCTGCCCGAGCACTTCCTCCTGTTCACGCCAGCGCCTCCTTTCGTCGCGCCAGCATTCCTGACCACCCGTACCAGCACTTCAATCTGCCTGCGCCAGTATCCCAGCTTGGCCGTGTCAGCGCTCTTCCGTGTCTCACATATGTCACTCGCGCGCGGAGCGCGCTTCAACTTAGTGCTCGGGCACCGAGCTCTAAGCTGTGCCCGAGCACTAAGTTGCTTGATTAGTGGTTAGGTGAGGGTTAGGGTCGTTTAGAGGTTGGGGTTGGTTAGAGGTTGGGGGTAGGGGGTGGGGAATATCATCTTCTTGGGGGTGAAGGGTGGGGCGGAGCGGAGCGGAGTGAGGGCGCAGTCTTCTCAATTAGGAAATGGGAGGTGCTGCTGACGGTCTCTGTGCACTGTGCCAGCAGGTCGCTGGACACCACTAGCAGTGTTTAGCAGGAGTGCTGGCACAATGGCTGAGAGGCGCTAGCGCTTACGAGTGAACCGCTGGCAGATCTGGTACAAAATGCTAGCGGAATTGGATAAAAACGCTTGGCCCATGTGGGCGGCCCAAGGTGGCCCATCAGTTCTACTGGCGGGACAATCTCCGCGGTCCACATTTGCCATCACGATAACTGCCAATCATTTGGTCGCGACACAGATAATCATTTGAGCCTTAACTAGCTTTACTCTCGCGAGGGTTACGGGCACCGTCGTACTCTCCCCATCTCCGTCTCAAAATCTAAACACAAGTCTTTCGCTGTTTTCATCGACGCGAGTCACACGTTCACCGTGGAACCAGGTGGAACCCCAATGCCACGAACGTACTTAAATCGGGCGAGACCTTAGGCTCCCCACTCTCAATCTTATGGCCGACTTCACACCGCTCTACATTGACGGACGACGTGTTCCCGCTAGCGACAATGCTACTTTCGACGTCTTGAACCCCTACAGCAAAGCCGTGGTCGGAAAGTCTGCTGCTGCTTCCTCAGAGGACTGCCGTGCCGCCATCAATAGCGCTTCGCGTGCCTTCAAAGCATGGGAGGCAACGTCTCTGGCGGAGCGACAAGCTATTATTCATAGGGCGGCGGACCTCTTGGAGAGTGAGAAATACCAGGCGATAGTCCTGGAAAGGTCTCGAGCAGAGACAGATGCTCCTACCGCATTCATCCAAGGGATCAACGAAAGTGCACCCCAATTCCTGCGGCTCAATGCGCAATATGCCGATGTGTTGGCTGTCGATGAACACTATGCATCGGATTGCCACACGGGCGCCTCGGTCGTCGAGCAACGCCGGGCGATGGGCGTTATGTGAGTCTTCTGGACTGTTTATCATGCTTATGAGATTCTGATGGACACGCAGTTTTGCCATCTCTCCGTGGAACGCACCTATGTACCTTTCGCTTCGTGCGATTGTCGTCCCCTTGTTGTGCGGCAATACCGTCATACTCAAGTCATCCGAGTATACACCTGCGACTCAGATCATCGTTGTAGAGCTCCTTGAAGAGGCGGGACTACCCGCCGGTGTCCTAAATTATCTCTCCATGGCCAGAGAGGATGCACCGAAATTGACTGCAGAGATCATTGCGCATCCAGCGGTGAGGAAGATCAACGTAAGTCCTTTTTCAGACGGCTTGTGAAACACCGAAAGACGCCGCTACACAGTTTACGGGAAGCGACCGCGTTGGAAGAATTATAGCCTCTGAGGCTGGCAAGCATTTGAAACCTGTTGTGCTTGAATTGGGAGGAAAGAGTCCCTCACTCGTATGTTTTGTTATCGATCTTATCGCTGGTCATTCACTGAGATCCACTTTCGTAGGTACTAGACGACGCTGATATTGACGCTGCTTCGAAAGCCATCGTCATGGGTGCGTTCGCTCATGGCGGCCAGGTCTGCATATCGACCTGTCGCGTGTTCGCCCAGCGAGGCATTTATCACCCTCTGCTCGAAAAGATGCGAACACTTGCAGGGCACATGAAGGCTGGCGATGCGTCAGCTGATCCCAGCGTGAACATGACAGTGTTGTTCACTGAGGGTTCAGCAAAAAGCGTTGTCGAGATCTTGAAGGAGGCAAAGGAACAGGGTGCGGAACTAGTTTTAGGTGACTTGAAGAGAGAAGGGAGCGTAGTACAGGCGCACATCTTAGCAGGGGTCACAAGAGACATGAAAATTTGGGATACGGAAACGTTCGGACCCGGTCAGTACATTTTGCAGACGGCTCGCCCTTATCTCTTACTCAGGTTCTGCTCAGAACTTTTCATCAACGTCTTCGATACCATTGAGGAAGGTATTGCGATGGCAAACGATTCGGACTACTCGCTGTCGTCTTCTCTCTGGACCGAGAATATGGAACAGGCCGGAGAGATAGCGAGGCAGATTCACGCAGGGTATGTGAATGTGAACGGATCAACGATAAATGCGGAACACAAGAATGGTGTAATGGGCCTTGCGTACGTCGTCTTCCGTTCAGGACAGCTGATCACTAATGTATTCGCGACGCAGGGGATCATCTGGGTATGGTCGCTTTGGCATCGAAGACTTCACAGATAAGAGGATCGTTGTCTATCATGCGAAGTGAAGTGAATGAACTTGGTAACTCAGCCTACTAGAAGACCAGATAATCGTATCAATTACCTTATGTCGTTAGCGCTGGCGCCACTCCACCATCGCCCCCGATATGTAAGCGAGTACAGTACGAGCCATAGCAAGTTGTCCAAAGTGCGCTGGAAAGGCGGTGCACTCCTCGAACTGATAGATACCGGTATTCATTGTTTGATCATATGATCGCCTTAGCGCTGTACTCTATCGTCGCATCGCCCCTGGCTTGCCAGTTTCCTCATATTACCAGATCGCCGAGTCTCAGGTCATTTCCTTCTCACCGCGGATGCGCGTTATCCGTCACTGATGGGCATGCGGTCTCAGATTGTAATGCCTTGTGTGCACCAGTTGGAGGCCGTATTTGCAACATCCCAAAGCACTCCTTTGCCTCCACGGAGGCAGAGTACCCCGCGAAGAGTAGAAGGCTGCCAGTCTTCTGGAAATGAACCCCGCGCGCATCAAGTCACTGGATCCAATAACCGGAAAGACATGGGGGCGGAGTGGGCGTTTACCAGCCGCTCCTCCGGTCGTACGACCTGTGATTCGTCACTGATCTTCTCTCTGATAAGTTATAACAGTTGGTGACGCCAGAGCTGACAGCTCTATGCTAATAGGTCACGGCGTGTGTTCCCCGCATCCCCAGCCATAATCCCTCAAATTCATGGGTGCCTTTGTACCCTGTATGCCAAGTGACGCATGACATTCTAGAATCACTCGCTCTTCCCTTCAGAGCGAAGCGGCAGCTTTGGTGGCAATTCAAGCACGATGAAGTGGTTTCCGCGCGCTCAGGCTGTATCAGTGTATGAGCTGCTTGACAATCAGATGGGTTATACGACTTGATGCGATTCAGATTCGTTGAGCGGTGAGCGGGCTGCTGGTGCGCGGGACCCCGGCTTCGACTGTCGGTCGGAGATTCACAAGTCCGAGTCCGTTCGGGGGAAAATACCAGGCAACCGATCGTCGTGGAATATTTTTGGGCAGATGCTGGCAAACCACAGGAGTTGAATCCGACGCGTTGAGTGATTGGCTGAAAGATGGTGATCTCGAATCGCATTCGCTCTGGCCGCAGCCAGTGAGATGATTGCTGGGGTTAGGACTTGTTCTAGGCGAAAGTCTCGCGGTGGTCTAGCCCAAGTCATGCCTCGAGTGTCACTGAGAATGACATTGAATGCCTACCTCAGATAGAATGAGTACGCGTATCTCCTGACACGCTTCTCTTCTGTGCGGTAGTTCTGGCGATGTTCTCATACCGGTTTCAATATGATCACAGACCGCCTGAGAATGAGATATTACGGTCTCAATTGGTCGAAGAAGGCGGCAGCATTTTTGAATGTCAATGGGAGATAGCAGTAGTGGGGCATATGCCGTTTGGGATAGCCCCAACATCCATTCCGAATCAGGCGGAGAGAGCAAGGCCCTTCGACCAAACTTTAGACTCGTTTTTCGATCTCTGCAGGATTTTAAGAACTAGTCGGATTGAAGGGTAGGCGGAAGGAATAAATGGTTGTCGTTAGTGACTCAGCCGTCGTGCGGAGCTCCTGCTTTCCGGAATAATCAGCGCAGGGAGTGTTTTGGTTTACAAGAGATACAAGAGGCGGGCGGCCTATACTGTTACAACATACACGCTGTCGAAGTCATGCCCTATACTTCTTTTTGATGGCTACCCAGGCTGGTACGACCTCACCGTTACGACTGACGAATTGATCCATGTCGTGCTCCGGTATACGATTGAAATCCACGCGATTCCAGTACCGCAACATCATGTATGTGATATCCCGTGCGTCGTAATCCTGACGACTGCTGTGATGGTTGTCAGAAGAGCATAAGATGCGAGAGGAAGCACGTACATGGCCCACACTTTTAATTTAGCTCTGATGAACTCTGAGATAGTCAGGAATGGAACGCCGTGGATTTTCATAATAGTAGTGGCGTCCAAACGACGTGGGCCCGTTTCCCCTGCCGGAAGTATCTCGATCTTCAAGGTGTCGAAGTTTCACTGTCACGGGGAATTCGCTCCTGCGACGAAGATGCTACTCACTTCTATGGCGGGGATTAACCGACTATAGGTGACGTGCAATCTGAAGGGCGGTGAGCTGTGTTCAAGGAACGAGCATAGATTGCGCGTACCGATTCGTCCACGGCGAATGCACGACACCAAAGTCGGCAGTCATACTGACAGCCTCACGCACGCGACGAAATGGATGTGCAGACGTCTGGCCACCCTCGACGATGCAGGATATGTCCTACAGCAGGTTCAGCTCGCGATGTGAGCGGAAGCAGAGTACTCAGGACACTCACATCGGCGTGGGGTTGATTGGCGAGCGCAGCAGTCATTGCACTACCGTAGAACGCGTGCGGTACTCCGCGGGCACGGAGAAGGATGGAGAGGGCGCTGGCCGCTTCCAAAAGCCTTCGAGTCTCAGACATGATAGCAGTGGCGAGGGGGATTAGTTATGTCAGGCGCAGGACATCATACGGCGGGGCATGGAGTGGAGAAAAGAGAGAGAGCTGCTTATATGTAATGGGCCGGAAAAGAACGAACAGATGTGATCGGTCTACCACATTCGACTGCCAAACACGGAGGAAACGAGCCTGCTGACCTCGCTGTAACAACGTTGTCGAGCACCCCCACTAAGGTATTCTGGTCCCGATAAGAGATTTCGAACGCCTTCATTTAACTTTACTTCAGGGAATCCGTGCGGCCAAGCGAGGTCATCTGCTCTTGCTCGGATATGTTTTTTCGGGCTCAAGTCCGACTGTTCGACTGCAGTGATACATACGACGAGTCTAGTGGTCGGCTTCGAGAGTGGATGCGTGACTGCGTCAACTGCCACTTCAGGTAGGGTTAGACTACAGCCTCCCCGTAGAGTAGCGTTCTTCGTAATGCGGGGGGTGGGGAAGAGAGCGGGGCCTATGTCCGCCAGGGACGATCCGGGCGACAGGGCGAACCTGAAAGGTGACACTTTGTCAGCTTTTACTTCGTGTCTGAATCCGCCACGTGAGCCCTTTGACATTTACCTCGACCACTTTCGGGCTGCGCAGTGCAAAAGCTGTTGTCGACGGGGTTCTGGCGACGCGCACCTCTGCGCATGAATAACGCATCGTTGCGCCAGCTAGCTAACCATGTAAACGGTGCCTCGCGTCGGACTGCCTCCTCTGGCTCGTTTCGCTGCTTTGCCTCGCATCCGGCGTTTTGCCCCGCCAAGAATGTCTCCTGGCCCCCCTTGTCCCGTGCCACCATCGATCCCCAACGCGGGCTTTCAAATGGCAAAGCGTATCGGTATTTTCGCTGGCGCCCATGGTCCGAACCTCTGGACGGCACAGAACCGCTGACAGAGGAGGAGGAGCAGGTCGCAAAGTCGGCTATATTAGATAAAGTCATGAAGGGCCGTCAGCCCACAGATCTCATGCTTCGTTGTGCGTCCCCCTTTGTCCAGATGCCATGCCCCAAATTCATTTCCCGAAGGCACCGTGTTGGATGCGCAAGGTATCCTACTCACGCGCGTCCGATGAAGATCTCCTGTCTCACCGGCCCTCCTTCAGGCAACGTAAAAACAATCTCTGGGCAGTTCAAGAAAGCAGACCTCAGCGCGGAACATCGTCTCAATGTATGTTTTGTCCCAAGGACCGAAGTGGTTGTCTAACAGTTTCTCTTTCTTCCATAGCCGCGTGACCTTCGCAAAATAGATTCCAGAGTCCCCAATCTCGTGCCCACCATCCTCGTTCGCAAGGAAGCCATACTGGCACGTTCATACCTTTTGTCACTTAGTTAACTTGACGTGAACCTATTCACTACAGGTAAACATTCTGCACGTTCGTGCCCTCGTCAAGGCGGATGCAGTCATCCTCTTCGATACCTACGGATCTGCCGATTCCAGATTGCATTCCGTCTTTCTGTATCACCTCGAAGTGACTATGCCCACCTTCTCCCTATCGAACAGACGTCTGACGCCTTCTAGCATAATCTCAAAAGCAAAACTACTGGCCTGCCCTATGAATTCAGGCACGTTCATTTTTGTCCTTCCGATCGTCTTCCTAATTCTCTTCAGAGCTCTCGAGTCCATTTTGCTTTCCGTTCTAAGCGCGCTGGAGGCTGAAATGGTTTTCATACGAAACCTTGTTGGCAGTCTCCTCGCAGAATTGGAGGACGATATCGATCATGATCGTCTAAAACGTCTCCTCCATTACTCGCGTCGGCTTGCCAGTTTTCAGAGTCGTGCCAAACTTGTACAACAGCTTGTCTCTCTTCATCTCCGCCCACTCCACTGATGTTCGTTTCAGGTGGAGCAAGCGCTGGAGGAAGTTCTGGAGCAGGGTACGTTATCCTTCTTGCAGAGCTCAACGCCATGACCGCAACATTGTGATTGATTGTCCATAGATGACGATCTGAACGCGATGTACCTCACTGACAAGAAGAACAATGTGCCTCGTGAATTGCACGACCACGAAGAGCTAGAATTCCTACTCGAGGCCTTCTCGAAGCAGGTGGAGGAGATCGTCAGCGAAGTAGGCAACATCGATGTGTGTCTTCTGTTCTCATATTACTCGGGAACCTTGGCACTGATCAACCCCTAGAACAATGTCGAATCCACTCAAGAAATCGTGGAGCTAATCTTGGACGCCAATCGCAATTCGCTGCTCGCTCTTGACTTACAGGTCGGTTTGGTATCGTCTCCACTTTTCAATCCGCTAACTGATATCTCCGCAGGTGTCGATAGCGACGTTCGGAGTTGGAACTGGAGCGTTCATAGCCGGTCTGCTGGGGATGAACGTAAGTATCTTTCGCTCCTTGCACTTCAAGCATCGGCGCTGAACTCTTCGCATGAACAGTTGACGAATCACTTCGAGCAAGATCCATACGCCTTTTTCGCCATGAGCGGTTTCTCGACCCTCACGGTCTTCCTCATGTTCCTCTTCGGATTCCGCAAGTTGGCGAAGATGCGTAGGGTTGGGCTGGCGTCTCGAGGACGCCGAGAACAAATGCAAAAACCGTGGCTTCCTTTGCCGCTTCGCAAAAGGAATTCCGATGGGTGGTTGTGACCACAGACGAGGGTACTGATTAATTTACTACACAACTACTCAATCGTACATAGACATCTCGCAGCATCTAAATTATACTCCTCTTCTCATTGATGGGGTTGTAGATCGTTCGGATGAAGCGCAGGGAACGAGGCTCTGGAGTTTTTTGGCATCGATGCACCGATAAGATAGGTCTTGCACACACCGGATACATGTTGGCAGGCGAATCAGAGGCACGTCGCCTGGGTGTCGCGTAGTGTCGATCACTTTGGCACCAAAGGCCTAGGTACGTTCTCGTCCAGTGGCTCTCGGTCTAAAGTGAGCCCATGCATGGTGCAATTCTATGATTGAACGAAACTGATGGCATGAGTCTTCTCGGCTTCGTGTGGCACACAGGTTAAATGACACCGCCGCCGATGAATGCATGGGTACTGATCAAATCTAAAACAGCTGTCTTGCGGACTCAAATGTCTGACTTGACCCGAACCTGTTCCGTGTTGGGAAAGATCAGACAGCGAGCTGGTGTAGTCACAGAATAGAGGGTGAATGACGCCACATGACCACTGTGTAGGATACCCGGTTAGGCGGTGGTAAGACTTATAGATTCACGGATACTCATGTTGCCTAAGAAGGCAAACATACAGTGCACCACTGAGATGAATACACTTCGGCTGGGAAAACATAGGCGGTGAAACTGGCTGCTGGTTGATTTGACTTAAAGGTGATGCCCGAAAGACCGACGGATGCTTACCACCCGCTGAAAGAGAATATCTTAATAGGCACCTAGCAATGGGCACGTTCAACACCAACATCATCTCTAGTATCTCTGAGATTCGCTATAGTAGTCTATGCGCCTTACGGACGCCTTGTGTCGGGTCGAAGCGGGCACATACCGTTTCCGCTCATGATAGCCACAGCGTAGCACCAGTGCCCATGTCCTATGAGCCGTTATTAGATAGAAAGTGCATCAGTTATCAATCCCAGGACCCACGTCCCTCTTGTTTACTTTGCGCTACCAGTGTGTGTGGCGTAAGTGGTTATTCGATTGAGAATAACTGGAGCGACCCCATCGAAGACGCTCATTCCAGGCAGAACAGTCAAGCGCAACCCTACTGACCCCACCGGCTCCAGATGCACATTCCATGCTCGTTGCAGCACACTTAGTCTGGCATAGTAGTCTCCTGCCTCGGACGGACACAGAAAGACTGCGAGCACTCAGGCCCCAGGCGAGCAATACAGGGACTTTGACGTATTGATCGGCGAATTGCCTTGCACTCCCGTTCATAACATCGCGTCGACAGTCGCGGTTTCAAATTCTCACTTGCTATAATCCACTTGACGATGCAAAGACATTCATCAGACAGGAACAAGCGGAGCGAATATCGTGGTCTATGTCCAAGCTCACGAAGCAACACAAGTAGATTGTCCATAAGTATGCTGTAGTCAACAATGCTGCGGTGTGAGTTGAAGCCAATGCCTGCATGCTGGGAAGGTGTGCGAAACTGCCAGTGGCATATTGCTTTCTGTTGTCCCTGGGCCTTGAGAAGGGCATGCCGCATGCTTCTGACTTGATTGTGCAATGTGGCAACTACGGCTAAGACAATGGAGGGAGTCAGAGGTACAAGCAAGCCGACAGCTCAGGTTAGCACGCCTTTGAATCCTGCAATGAACGAGGGAATTACGCTACTTAGCCTCCTTCCAAAAACTTCGCCTCGGAAATAGTACGGCAATCCCCACTTTGATACACGATGTGATAAGATAAGATCATGCTTCTTCCTTTCCTTGTCAAGTCCTTTTCAACGCCATCTTTGCCTGACAGCTCGAGAATTGCATGTGTACGGGCGACCATGTCTCGGGGAGAAACATGAATCTCAACCTCTCTGCTCGTATGGAGGGCGTGTCGAGCCGGTACATCGATTGTGCCATTATGGAGGTCCTGGCAGTGTTAGCAATATTCTCCACCCGGCCGCTGACAACGTGAGTAGGCGCTTCCACGGCGCTTACCGTGACAGAGTTAGGTACCGACCTGGATTACATCGAGAGTCATTTGCCGCGGAGTATGAACGCTCTTTGTGCGTCAACTCCCACGTCTCCTTCTCACATCCCGACCATGTCAGACAAAACCGCCCAACCACAGGAAAGGCTGGAGAGCTATGATCTCGGAGTCTACAAGTTGATTATGCTGACGTCTACAAGATCGTGGTATCTTCTCCGGGACCTGGAGGGGATCATGAAAACGTTACCAATAATTCGACGTTTCGCCGCTGACATTTACGCCCTGGATCCAACGCTCTTCATGGTGTTTATTCTCTCTCAACTTTGGTCTGCTGTGGAGTCGACAATTCTTCTGTACTTTTCGAGTAGCCTGTTGAAAACTGTGCGTGACGAGCGCGTCCTGATGCTGATACGCGACCCGTCTCACTCCTCTCTTCTCCGCTGCCAGATTGAGGTCGGGCTTGCCGAAGGACGCCCAGACAAAGCTGCCATATGCACAGCTGTTCTGGCAAGGTTGTCATGCGTCATACTTACGGTCGTCATTGACTGGCATTGGTACGTGCGAGTTCGTCTCCCATATGACTCATGTGCTGAAGACTAAAATCACGAACCTAGTGACAGCCGACAGCATCTCTTGCAAGGCAAGATATCGATGTATTTCGAAACCTACCTGATGGAAGGTGCGCTTACGGATGAACTTTACACTTGCTCGTAGAATACTGAACAAAACAATTCGCTTCTTCCCTCAGCAAATCTGTCCATTGATGTCCCCACTACGCTAGGTCTGTAATTGGTGACTTGCCATGGTCAATTTTTTGACGATAGGCTGCATAAAGACCCGAAGAGCTCTTCCCGTCCGAGAGCGGGAGATGCTGTGATGTTGTTTCATGGCTTCACAGATTTCTGTGTCCAGAGCATCACTGTTTTCAGTCAGCTGTCCTTGATTGTCCAAGCATCTCGCGCAACAGGGTCGCCTTTCCTAGCATGTTTATGCCTCGTAAGGCCAGTCCTTGCGCTTTGCGGCGGAAACCTGAACCTATTTGACCGATGTACGTGCAGCAGTCTGTATGATGTTCACTAGCTATCCTCCCTGATAAACATCGCAGCCTACATTCATTACATTCAGAACAAGCACAAGCAACGCATGCTTGCTTTCAGTCGGATGGATGCGCTGCCGTTTCGGTCAGAAATAATCGGTGGTAATTTGATAAAATATATCGTTTCCGGTTTGTGACAGCAATTTATTCTTCGCACTTTATCACTCACATAAATTGATACGTAGAGTACAAGCAGGCCGCAAAGCTAATGGGAAATCTTTCCGACGAGTATCCACTCCTCCAATATGACCAGCAAGGGGGATCGGGAGTCAACATGCGATACCTGTCCGGAGTTTCCGGTGACTTACCTATTGTCTGTGATAGCATCTTCCCTAAGGATAGCACTGACCACTTCACCAGATATACTGCGCCTTTCTTGCGGTCTTCAACCCGTTGCAGTTCTCAGTCTCACAAGTAGCACTTGTACTACAGTCGTCGGCGACGCTGGAGTCTCGTGTCACTCATGTGTTCTCTTCCTCCCATCGTCTTCACCAACAGTGCATAAGACTGCGATCCCTCTACGAAGCCGTGGAAGTTGTGAATGTTGTTGTCGACGGGGACTCTCAGTATCCAAGAAGGTCTTGCGAGCATACAGAGGGAATGTCATTCGAGTTGCGGTATGAGCTTCGATGCTGATCAGGGCGCGCAGGATATTGACTCATATGCCTCCCAGGAACCTCTCGTTTGAGTATCCAGGTAGCCAGAATACCAAGCCCAGCTTGGACAACATCAGCCTGGAAATCAATGCAGGGCAACTAGTGGTCATCGTAGGTGCCAACGGTAGCGGAAAGTCGACGCTTGTCAAAATTCTATCACGTGTATACGATCCTACAAGCGGCCCGGGGTCTCTTCTTGTCGATGGGCTCCCCATATCTCAATATCGTATGCAAGACCTCCGAACAGCGACAGCCACATTGACCCAGGACCATCACCTCTTTCCTCTATCACTTTCTGAAAACATTGGACTGGGAAATGTTGATCACGCTCACGATGTGGCAATGATCAATCGCGCGGCTGACCTGGGGGGCGCACTTCACTGCATCGAGAAACTTGAGAAGAAATTGGACACGGTGCTGGAGCCCCCGACCCAGGTTGCGGCAAGCAACTTACCAAGAAATCGAGAGCATCCATTGAGAATCGAGCTTGATAGACTCCGAACGGACATAGCGCTCTCAGAGGGTGAAAAGCAGCGCATTGTGGCGTGAGTAGCTTGCCGCTTAGCCTACGGCTTTTTGATGAGACACTGAACTGTTCAATCAGCTCGAGGACATTCATGCGGTTTGAAACCGGAAACGTCAAGTACGTTGCAGTGGACGAGCCTAGCTCCGCACTCGATGCCGAAGGTGAAGTCCTGCTGTTCAATAACCTCATCAAAGCTCGCAAAGGGAAAACGATGATCTTTGTCACACACCGCTTCGGCCACTTGACGAGGCATGCGGATATCATTGTGTGCGTATCACATACTCTGTGTGCTGTGATGGTTATGCTGAGTACATTGCGATCGGAAACATAGGTGTATGAAAGACGGAAAAATCGTTGAATCAGGATCTCACAAGGAGCTTATGAGTGTCAGAGGCGAGTATGCGAAGTTGTACAACATTCAGGCCAGCGCATTCCCTGCGGAATCGGCTTGAGTGTTATAGAAATGGCTTGGACTCGCTGCTCGCAACTATTGGTGACGTAGCTATATTCTCTTGTAAATAAGTCAAAAGACCGCATGTCTGCAGAGCGGCCGCGTAGACCATCACAGTCGTATCTCATATCTCATCATTCCGTCGTAGTCGCCAGTCGCAGTCCCGCGCCACGTCTCCACTTCACCGATTGGCCATGTTCCGCCCCGAATACCCGTCCCGGCTATAGCCCTGACCATAGCCCGAGCCAAGTGAAGGCAAGCTTGCACTCCAACAAAGGTGTCATTATCTTTGTGACCTGAATCCGCATGCCTGTCTCCTCACTTTCGAGCTTCAAAAGATGATAAGATCATCTGGCGGCCCTGGCCTTCAGACCTCAGTTCGAGCATGAGATGCCGTCGTGAGTGGAACGAACCCTATGCCGACTATAGCGCGCGTAGGATGTTGAAGTTCTTTCATCAAGCGACAGCCCCTTGTCCACGCTCAACACCTTGTCAAAGACGGCCAGTCCGGGGATCGGAGAGTCATCGTTGTACGTCGATAGTGTAACATGATCCAACTTGAGACACGAACGTAACATCTCAACGCCAAAATGGACGGACGACTTTGCCGTACCGTTTTCTGAGTGAAGGACGACATGTATGGATGTCAGTGCTTGTAGAGAGGACAAGTTCAGGGATGCAGTCAAAGCTGTTGGACAATCATCAGTGACAATGTCGGAAGGTCTCAAAATGAAACATCGGTACCCGGAAGGAGGATCGTCAAATGGCGCAACGTCTCCCAGTTTGCGCGCAGGAGCATCTGGGCTGCAGATCTGTACTCTTCTGTCCACACTGCATGCGAAAGGAGATGGAGGCGCTCTAGAGATTTGCACCGTCCCTGCAAGTACGACAGAACATCTGTGTTCAGATTCGTACCGCTCAAAGTGAGCATACGTATTCCGATCGAAGGCGCGTTCGGGGAGAGCGGAGTGTATTCTGAGATCGCGGGGAGGGCGACTTCGTATGAGAGATCCAGCTCCAGAGAGTCCGCGGAGGAGTGATGTAGGGAGTGCAGAAACCTCTCCATCTCTTGTGAGACCCCTGGGTCAGCGTAAACAGCGTCCTTTGACAGTCGGAGCACGAGTTTATCGATTCGGATTCCATCCAAACGCCGTCCCAGCTGCGGGACATCAATGAGTAGGACTCGTCTCAGCTGCCAAGAGTCCATCTTGGCTTGGTACAATCGCAGAAGCCGGATGGCCCGCACGTAGTCGCGGGTTGGGGTCACCCCCCAGTGGCGCGCGAATACGACGCAACGAGTGTAGGTCATTGTCTGGAAGGGGGAGCGCAGGAGACGGGCGAGCCTGAATGTGTGCTCCCGAGAGCGGACTTCGATGCAGAGGTACCGGCGGCTTGCGACGACCCAGGAATTAGAGACGAGGCTGCAAGCCAAGACCGTTGCAGTGTCGCCGGTGGCACTCGCATGAAAAAGAATGGCGTCAATGAGCTCTCTCGGCAGCGCAGTGTCTGACATGACTTCCGAGCTGTGTGATCGTGTCAAGGAACTCTTCCACCTATAGCGTGACCTCCGCACTACACGCAGGGAGAAAAGTGTATCGAGGAGCATCCCCCAGCGTGTCTCTATGATTTCGAACCCCAGCACCAATGCGACCTTCAGGCTCTGCACGAAGCTCTTCACGACGCGATAGACCTGATGCAGCAGTACGAATGGTAGCATCGCCAGGAGCGGAACGATGGTACAGCCGAGGAAGAGGATGAGTCGAATGAGCAGTGGGGACAATATCAGGACGAGCATGAGGACGATGTATAGCCAGATTATCTGGAGAATGCAGAGGATTAGATTGGCGGGGCATTGTGTGAGGTCGAAGGGCGACATGTCGAAAGAGGCGGGGATGGGTGTCTGGAAGGACTCCGGAGGATGTCGTGGATGGCAGCCACAAAGCGTGCCAGTGTAACCGTGCAAGCTGTCATCACTGTCAGTGATGGGCGCTTATCTCAATTGAAAGCGCCTTGTTCCCTTGTTTCCCTTAATTCGTCCCTGTATATATGAGATCGGCAGGCAACAGAGTCCGTACACACAGTTCACCAGTACCAGTACACAACAGGCACTACTGACTAATATTCATAATCCTGTCACCGTCTGCACATACCTCGCCCTGAACTTGCTCCTCTCCACACACACCAAGCCCGCGTAGTCAATCACGCCCGAGAAAAGATCAAAGTCGAAGGGCGGATCTGGGAGGATCGGCGGCGAGATTCGCGGGACCGGATCCTTCTCCCAGATGACTTCCTTCTCGTCCATCACAAGGTGACTGAGTGATTGTACTGTGCTGACACCACAGGTGATGGAGGCTGACAAGCGTGCGGATGTCGTTGGGAGACGGAGATGCAGGGTGGATAGGCATGTCAGGGAGGAGAGGTTGAGCGGTCCTGACAGGAGGTCGGTAAGTTTTCGTGTGGAGTGAAACGAGATTGCTTACTGTCTATGGGTAAGACAAGCGCCAAGTGGCGTAGGGTTGTTCGGTTGTCTTGTATGAGATGCTGTACGGTCGATGTATACGACTCGGTCCACCTGTCGTCCGAGAGCAATCGGAGCGTCGTCAGATGTACGCAACGCGGTTGAAGCCATGCTAGCAGGGTATCGCTTGAGAAGGAGCCACCGAGGCTCAGGGATTCCATGGGGAGCGGTGTCGGCCCCGATAACAGGGGTGTACTCTCTCCCATGGCCACAACGTCCACCATAGTCGGGTGTAGGCATACATAAAATGCCAGTGAGCGGAGGTGGGGTAACCTCGTGATGAGACAGAGGAATGGCTGCGCGTTTATGCTCGGACGGCCTGACATCGTGAATCGGAGTACGAGATCGACGATGCCAACACGCATATTCCGGGGGAGGAGGAACCGTGCCACATGCGGACAGTTCGTCAACGTCACCGCGCGCGGCTGCATCTCCTGGAGGGCCAAAAGGTGTAGAATGCGTGTGGGGCACGCATGCGTCAAGGTGACCTGGCGCGCGTATGTGAGAGTCTGGTGTGGAGAGCGCAGGAGACGAGCAAGTTTCTGTGGGTCCGGAAATGTGAGGTCGGTGAAGATTAGCAGATGCATTCGACGCCGACTTGGGGGTACCCATGCTCTGCAGACGAGACCGCACGCTGTGATGGTCGACAAATCCTCTAGGGATGAGAAGATCTCCTCAACAAGCTCGCTTGGGAGGTGGGATTCTTGCGAGTCACAAGTAGGGGACTCGGAGGCAGCAAAGCTCTGCCGGAGGAGAAGAGAGGCTCGGTGAAGGAGCAGAGTGTCTATAAGCATAGTCCAGCGTTCAGACGCCACTTCGCGTAGATGTGTGAATAGGAGGTCGTCCAAGATGCCCAGGCACCCCAGAGTAGGCTGGAGATTCGATGTGAGGGGAATCCTCCTGCTAAGGGCTCTAGCACACAGGATTGAGAGAACTACAAGGGAGAACAGCAGCAGGATTATCTGTATGATCGCATGTGGCTGGGAGCTGTAAGGATGCAAGGGGGGTAAGACGGTGGTGGCCATGTTGATGCTGTTGCTGGAAGTTGTCAGGTAAAAGGCTCCGAAGTATCGGGTAAACAATGTACGTTACGCCTGTCCTCGAATTCACCACTCAAAGCTAGTGATGATTCGAAGAAGTTGAGAACACGCCGCACGCGACAAGGGCCACCTGAGGCTGCGGACCGGTTCTTCCGACCCGGGGAAGGCCTAGAACCCCTTCCACTCCACACCGCACATTCTCGGTTATAAAAATCGTTTCATCCGCTTGTCAGCTGGTCCTACTACCACAGCTCCTCCCTCTCCCATAGCATGGCTACCTTTGCCGCGAAGACGTTCGACGCGACAGTCTATGCTGCGTGTCGGCCGACGTATCCACGGGCTCTATTCGACTACATCTTCGCCTATCACAGCTCTGGAATACCGCCAAACGTGAACACGGAGAGAGCGACCAAGAGAGGGAAATCGCCGGCTGCGCGATGGGAGCGCGCCGTTGATCTAGGCTGTGGAACTGGTGAGCACAACCAATAGCACCCCGCTTGCATTTCTGGAGTCGTCATATTGTTTAGGCCAGGCAACGACCGAGCTGGGTCGATTCAGACACGTCGTCGGCGTGGATCCCAGCGCTGGCATGCTAGCGAAAGCCAAGGAACACGTCTCCAAAGCGCTTGGGAACGGTGAGGCCATCCCTTTTAGCCACGATTGCATTCTGACTCCTGAGTCCCCCGCAGACACTCAATCCCAATACACCTTCGTCCAGTCCGCTGCAGAGGATCTTTCCTCCTTAGCCTCGGAATCCGTCGACATGGTCATCGCCGGTACGTCACGCACGGGCCTTCCCTCTCGCACCGTTTACTAAAATAGCGCATCGCATCAGCACAAGCTTGCCATTGGTTCGACTGGACCAAGCTATGGCCGGAGCTTTCACGTGTCATGCGTTCTGGCGCGACGGGGGCGTTTTGGGTTGGTAGTCTTTCTCCGAACCAATGCAAATACCTCTGATCTGGCGTGAAACAGGGATATAGCCAGTTGCGCTTGAGCAAGTACCCCTCTCTGACACCTCTGATTGCGGAGTACTCGCAAGGTGCGGACCCCAAGACCTCTCTTGGTCCGCACTGGGAGCGTCCGGGGAGAACCATCGTCGACGAGCATCTCGTCGCTGTTCCGGACCCATCGCCTGAGCTTGGGTTCGGCCATTTGGACAGAGTATACTTTACCGGTTTGTCATCCTTTTCTTCTTGTGACGAATCCTTCAATTCTAAGTGACGCGTACAGGTGGCCACCATCCTAACTTGCCCCGCCCTACTACGTTCCCGGTCATCTTGCGCACTCAGACCACCTGGGGTGGCGTGTTGGGCTATCTGCGCACCTTTAGCTCCCTGCATACGTTCCATGAGCGATATCCTGAGGATCTGAAGCGTGAAGATGGAGATATTGCGGAGCGGTTCTGGAAGTCGCTCATGCGCGAGGCTGGTAAAATCGATGGGAAGAGCTACACGGCAGCGGACGGTGTTATGATGGAGTGGCCGGTGGCTTTACTTCTCATAAAGAAACTATAGCGAGACCAATGCTCGTAGGATATGTGTACTGTATTCGAATTTGTATTAAGCAATATCTAAGCGCTATCTAAGTGTTCTAGGTACATACACAACAATTATCGAAAGCATAATAAAAAGACAGGAATGGCTACGAGAGGGTCACTGAGTCTTGAAAACACGTACGACCGTTTCGTATCTCACGTCCTCGAGAACGGCCCTCAGATTTCCTCCACGGCGGATTAGAGCGTCTCGACATAGGTCAATGCCCCAACCCGACACCACCACGACCAGAGCCAGTTTGATGCTTCCATCACATCGGCGAACCACTCCGTCAAGCTGTTCATTGTCGGTGAAGATGGAGGCATAACTAGGTGGTAGGCCAAATTCCGCAGCGACCGTTCGGATGATACGTCTCGCGCGGTCGACTAGTTTGGAGTTGCCCGCGTTGACATCCACCATCTACAACCATGATTAGACGACATGACCAGTCATATAAAGAAGACTCGTCGCAACTCACCAAATTACTATACGTCTTCCCGAGCTTTATATGCACGCCCGTCGAGATCATGTTCAGCACCATCTTCGTCGCCGTCCCCGCCTTCAAGCGCGTGCTGCCCGTAATCACCTCGGGGCCCGTCACCGGATCGATGACCACCGCGCAATTGCGCTCCAGCCTGATCGCGCTCGGCCGAACGCACGCCACGCCGATGGTCAGCATGCCCAGCTGCTTGCCGCGGTGGAGGGCGCCGAGGACGTACGGCGTGCGGCCCGACGCGGCGATGCCCATGAGCACGTCCTGCGCGGAGGGGAGGAGCGATTCGAGGTCGGCCCGCCCGGCTTCGCGCGAGTCCTCCACGCCGCCGCGGCTGCCCCGGAGCGCGGAATCGCCCCCGGCGATGAGCGCAATGAACTGCATCGGGTCCGCGTTGAACGTCGGCGGGAGCTCGGCCGCGTCCATCACGCCGAGGCTGTCAGAACATGCACATCAGCATGCTGAACATTCGTAGAAGGCAGCGGAGCACTCACCGCCCGCTGCTCCCAGCGCCCATGTACAGTAATCGCCCGCCCAGGTTTATGCGCTCGACAATGGCGTCGATGGTCTCCGCGATGGTGGGCAGAACGTCCGCCACCGCTGCAGCGACCTGCGCGTCCTGGTCGTTGATGATTTTGCACAGATCCAGCGTATCCGCCGAGTCGATGTCCGTCGTCAGCGGGTTCCTGATCTCCGTCGTGAGCGAGGCGAGGGAGAGCGTCATGGTCGGGGATGGGTTCGCAGGTGGAGGAGGACGATTGTAGGCGAACATTTATGGATGACTCCCTCCGTGTGGTAGAATTATTCAGAGAGGAGGGTTATTTGAATTTCCCCCAGCCGGAGGCCGATAAAGCCAATCCCGATATCATGAGACGGGCCTCATAATACGGCCCAGCAGAGATTTTGGATCAGGTCATGTTGGGAGGAAGCAAGAAAGAAGAGGACCCCATCCTGCTGAGTCTGGAAAATCCTATTTGTAGTAAATCGTACCCCAACAGTGATAAGACGCCATTACGATCAGGCATTGCGCCGCCCAATCTTCTTTTCGATCGTATAAATACTAATAGATCCCAAAGGCAAGATCGTAAAGCTGGTCCCCTACATGATACAACAGCGAAAGCAAAAAAGAAAGTAATATATACACAAGGTCATGAAACGACAGGCGACTCCTTGGGCGGAGTCGTCTCTACCGCCTCCTTGACCCACTTGCGCCTCAGCAGATGCCTCCTCCGCACATTCTTCATCGTCTCCTCCGTCTCGGCCTTGTCCCGTATCTTGAAAAAGTAGTCTTCGGAATTGGCAACGAAGAACAGTCGATACGTCCGCACGCAGACTTTGATCTCCAGGCCGTCTGACGTCCGCGCCTTGGGTTCCGGAAGATTCGGTGGCAAGTTCCTAAGGCAAAGAATAAGTCCCAATGAACGACAGAGATCATGGATCCCAACACACTTTTTCAGGAAAGGTTTCCGTAGCCTCGTCTGTAGAGCATCAGACGTAGGTCCAGGCTACACGGGATGAGTCAGTTTCCAAATTAGCAGACACGCGTAGCACGTACCGCCACATAAGCCTTAATATAGTCCTGCCACCGGCCATTCAGAACCTCCGAATCGTCAAAGCTCTTATCGTCCTTGCCAATGAGCTGTATCGTCATGGTAGTGCTCTCAGGTAACTAGACTCCAGTCAGCGAGACGAGAAGGCCAGACAAATAAAGAGTACTCACCCAATCGATTCTGAAAAGATTTTCATCCGGCCCCAAGATATTCTCCGCATTGTGTCGACTATTAATCTGGTCCTGCGCGGTGATGACAGCGAGGCTCCTGTCGCGCTTGAGTCGATCAAACAGGTCGTTGCTCTTAGCGTCCGACAGCGCAACCTGAACCTGCTTGATGAACGACCCGATGACTTTGTCGATGGTGAAGATGTTGTACGCATGCTGTATGATCATCGTTCATCGGTATCCAAATTGATAGCAAAAGACGCGACGAACCTTGACACCGAACATATGCCTCATCTGGTCCTCAAACGCATTCTGCTCCAACTCGTTATCGAACAGACGCTCACACGACTCCAAGAGAAGCTCGTAGTAATGCGCCGCATTGGCATGCTTGTCGGCCAAGCTGCTCTCGATGAACGCCGCAGTCTGCGCGGATAAGCCCAACGTCACAGCTACTGGATTTGGAGGTGCATCCGCCACCATCTCGTTGGCCAAATTGCGGAACAGCAGCAATCGCGAGTAGAGTACCTGTTGCTGCGCTTGAGCATCCTGAAAAGACATAGAAAAAGCGACAACATACCTCCAACAACCGCATCATCGCATAGAAATTGGTGTTGGTGAAGAAAAAGCCTTTCTTCGGCATCTTCGCCCCATCTGCCCCGTCCTGCGGGACAGGCGATGTCATCCTCGAGTATGCCTCCGCCTCCTGCGCCCTCGTCTTCCGATTCGTCGACTTTGCCTGCTCACTCTTCAGCAGCTTCTTCCGTAGATCACCTCCGGCCCCACCAAGCCCTTTCTTCCCCTTCCCCTTCGAAGCGGAATCACTCTCCGCCCCATCACTCATCTCCACATCGCTCCCTGCCCCGCCACCACCACCCACTTCCCCAGGCATAGCGAAAGCTGCATTGAACGCGCCCGTGTCCTGCATGAAGAACAGCGGCACGAACACTCTCAAGAATCCCTCTATTCGCCTCCGCTCGTCCTTGTGTATCTGGCCTTGTGTCCGGTCCAGGAACGAAAACGTCAGCTTCAGCACATCCTGCAGAACGCCGACATCCTCCACCAGATACTCCAACTGCTGCCTCGGCCGTGTTCTCGCAAACAGCGGATCGATGAGACTCGCGCGCTTCGCCATCTGCTCTTCGCGCGCAGCCTCGATCTGGCTCACAAACGCCTTGACCGTAAGCGCCTTCTTATCCGTCGCCTTGAACGTGATGCTCTGCTGGTCCAAGCTCTTGATATAATTCCGCGCCTCGACCTCCCGCCAGACCTTGTTCCACTCGCGCTGCGCCCGCTTCCACTCCTCTTCCTTCACTTTGAGACGCTGCAGCACCACGGGGATCGCCTGGCTCGGCGTGTCCTGCATTGCCTGGATGACCTCGTTGCCCCCCTCCCGTCCCCAGATCTTCTTGATCACCCGGTGGTTGATCGCCTTGGCGGAGCCATTGAGGTTCGGCTTCACCTTGAACGATGCGCGCTCCTCAGAGTTCAGCTGGGCAATCTTGTTGTTAATGGGCTCGAGGGCGGCGATGGTGCGCGTGATGGCCTCGATGTGGAAGTCGTATTCGTGGCGTTCTTCTTCGGAGCGGTGCAAAGCTTCCTCGAAGATGTTCTTTCGGGCCGAGAACATCGGCGGATCCTCGCTTGTCCAGGTCGGATGAGACACCCATTCGTCGTTCAAAACCGATTTGCACATATCGTCTCGGCCAGTGCATTTTACATTGCTTTCCTGTATGCTCTTGAGCATCTCAAACAAAAAGTATAACATGGAAACTCACCTCTGGGGGTAGCCTGCGATAACTCCCGAACTGTTGGGACATGTCTCGATGGGTAGGACGATCATGATATCCCGCAATGGTAGGTCTTGTAAACCCAAACGGCTGCTCGCGTTCCCACTGCATGTACTCTCTTTCACGTTTCTCGTCCCACCCAAGGATTTCTTTGAACTGCTTCATCAGGTCGGGGTCGACCATAAGAAAACTACGAGTTTCCCTGATCAAACGACCGGTGTCGATGATGCCTTGCGTGAAGAGGTTGATAAATTTGAGGAATTCGTTGTAGGAATCGCGGCTTTCGAGCGCTCGCTTGACGCGTTCGAAGAATTGGGAGTCGTCTGAGCGTGGCGGGGGTGGGGGATGATGTCGCTCTGGTCTAGCTGATGTAGAAGCTATATCATGCGCAGAGGCTTTCGTTCGTTTTGACTGAAGAAGAAAAAAATAAGCGAGTGAAAAGAAAGCATCGAGCTGGCGCACCTTGTGATGCGTCGACGAAGATCTGGGGACATGCTCCCTCTGCTCCCTCTCCCGTTCTTTTTCCCTCTCCCTTTCCTTCTCCTTGTCTCTCCGTTTGCGTTTCTGAGGGATAACAACGTCCATGCGCGGCCGATCCGCACCCTCTGAAAGGTCAGGCATGAACTTGTGAAAGTCGCGACGGAGGTCAGGCTGGTCCTTGAACAGCCGAGCAATCTGCTTCTGGACCTCCTCCTCGTCAAGCTGGTGTGGTTGGTGGTGGTAGCGGGAAAGGATGTCAAGAAACTGTTTGTAGGTGTCGGTGTCACAGCGCTTCTTTATTTTTTGAATGTATTCAAAGGCCGGGCCGATGGGCGCCTCGACGCCGTGATCCATGGGAGATCGAGGACGTGGGACGGGCGCAGGTGGCGGTGGCGGCTGGTGTTGAGGCGGTTGGAGGCGCTGAGGGTGAATGGTGGTCGTGCCCGTGGGAGAGGTGAAGGTGATGGTGTCGGGGGAGCGGTAGGTAATATTGTATCCGGCAGGCAAAAAGGTGTTGAATCCCGAAATGAGACGCTGGTGTCCGTAGAAGAGATGAGACACGCGTTCAATGACGCCCGGGGTGTCAATTCTGGGCGTAGCTTAATACAAAGGGAAACAAAAGGGAATATAATTTGAACTCACCGCTGACTCTTGAACTCCTTCATGATGTCCAAGAAGCGGTTGTACACAAGCGGCTCGTCGTGGAACTGGACCTTGACGGCGTCGAGATAGCCAAGCGCGTCGTTGACATTGAGCGAGCGGCTTTCCGGGACGGCGGCGGGCCCCTGCGGGGTCGTGTCCATGCGTGGCGGCGTGAGGTCGTTGTCGAGAAGGAGGGCAACGGATTCGTGGCTGTCAGCAGCAACGGGCATCGTAGGCGATGGTGGCTGCTGGAAAGGGCCGGTCTCGTGCATCGGCGATCCACGAGGAATAGGATTATCCTGCTTGGAGTCCGGTCCTTCAGCCGTTATTTGCGTGGAAGTCGCGGCTGCGTCATCAGGCTGCTCTTTGTTCTGCTCCTGGGCCGACCCTGCCACGTCGTTGTTCTCGTTCAGTCCCATCGCCTCGTCAATGTCCATGGCAGCGTGTGGCTGGGGCGGCACGGTGTCGGCCACGCTGTCCTCGGCGGCGGCGGCGCTTCGTGATATGATGGCAAGACGGCAAGCCAAATGTGGTCTGTGCGCAGATCGCTGTTGCACCACGTGTTGCAATTTTATACACTCCGATCAATCAACGGCGCTAACGGACTTCGCTCGATCCTTTTCCCTCCGTGGCCTCAAACCGGCATCTTTGCGAAGAGACCAGTAAGCGTTCAAAACGTCATCGCGGTCGGGCATGAGGGCGTAGCTGCACTGCCGCTACGTTATCTGATGAGCGCAACTCCGTGAAGATCTACAGACCTGCAGGTGATCCGCACGGTAGCCTGACAATAGCTTCTTGTTTTGAACGGAGAAGATAGTTGCTCTGCATTCGCTATACCCCGCGCTCAGAACTATAAGTACAGCGGTACTATATGCATCTCTCAGACATTTTCGTACCTTTCCAACAACACACCTCCTACTCAACATCTAAACCACCTTCCCCATCAATATGTCGCCGGCACCTATCGACGAAGGCTTCCTGCCCGAGCTAGCGACACCTGCTACTCCCGACCCTTCCTCGAGCCCTCAGGACTGGCCGCCATCACACATCCGAGAAACTCACATGGCCAGGACACCTCCAGGCGAGCCACCCTCCGAACCTGACCCCAACTCAATGTCTTCTATGACATCCGCGCCCTCACACTTCGACTCTGACTCATGCACGCCAAACAATCCCGAGCTCACAATCCGGTCCCCAGTCTCTCACGTACCCATCTACCTCGTAAACACAGAAGACGAGCACACCTACTGGCAGTTGGACACCCCAATGAGGCACAAGCTAGAACTTCTCGAAGAAGAGATGTACCAGTTCATTGAGGGGGGCTTTCAGGAGTGGGTTGGCGTATACGAAGATAAACAGGCGATGATGGATCAGATCAACAAGAGGAGCATTCAGATTTTTTATGAGCAGTTTGGGCATGGACAGCGGGACAGAGACACTATGGTGGGGACTGAGGAAGTAGTGCCCCGTGCCGCCACATTGTATGTGAACGAGCACCTGCAGGGAACAAACCCGTCTGTCTATAATATGCACATGGAACAAGAGCAATAAAATGATGTAAATTATCTTTTCGGAACAAACCAACAGAGGATCAAGACATGCACCGGCGTGCTGTGAAGCACCCTGTCGGGAAGTCAACAAGAGCTTGAACAGTACGAGTAGTGATGCTGACTGACCTCCCATCATCATTCCTCCTTCTTCCTCCCTTCGTCGCTCTCGCCCCCGCGTCTATTCCACGAAGTATTGACCTTAAAGTTAACTCCAACCCACTTCCAGGCCTCGGTCGTCTTGGACGCAACCACCGCCGCTACAACCTGGGCGCCATGCGCCACAGTCAGACCCGCATCCCTCGCCACCGGCACTGCAGCAGCGCCAGCTGACTGCACCTTCAAGAAGGCCTCGGTCGTCTTGCACGCAACTACCGCCGCCCCAACTTGAGCGCCGTGCGCCACAGCGCGACCGGCATTGCTCATCACCGGCACTGCACCAGCACCAAAGGACTGAACCTTCGGAACCAGGAAACCAGCGGCCAGGACCGCGGAGTTCTTCTTGTGTGCTTCATCAGAATCTTTGCCCTCTCTTTGCTCGTCGCAGTGTGCTCCACCATGGCCATCGGTAACCATTCTGCGTCCACTGCCAGGTCTGTCTTCATCATTCCCAGGACCAATCGAGGCGTTCTCGAGCTTCTCACCCAGCCATTTCGCCGCACCAGTCATCGACGCCACCGCCCCAGTGAGCACAACAGCCCCCGTCAGCGGGATCGCAACGCCGTAAACCATTCCCAGAGACTGGAGAGTCGCAAACAAGCTTCCCGCGACGACGTTCCCCATCGTCGCTTGCCACGCCGCCGCCGCGGATCCTAAGTAGACCACTGGCATCAGTCTCATTGTTCAAGCATAGGAATGACGGTCAGACAAACCAGCAACAGGCCCCAGTGCGCCAAACCCATACAGGGCCAGCGGATTCACGATCAGAACCGTCCCCAGAACGAGGAAGAGGATCCGATACGGGTGACTCTTGATGTAAGCGCCAACGGCGCGGATGAGCTGACGGCGGAAGTCGGCGTCTCGTACCAACGCCAGGAGCTGGTCGACGAGGCGGGTGAGCTGCTGCTGGCTGAGCAGACGTACGAGCTGCTCGATGGGAATCTGGCTGGCGAGTCCAAGCGCTTGGCCTGGGGTTGTGGCGGCATTATTGGGTGAAGAGCCCGCAGACCCTTTGGTGCCTTGTGTGGTATTATCATTGTTTGAAGGAGGGGATGACATGGTTGAGGAAGAGAGAACCAAAGTTCCGTCAGAGCGGACCAAGGAGCGCATAATCCCCGCGGAAGACGCCAACACGAGGCATAATGTTGGATTTTCGGGGTTAAGGACGAAAAGGGATGGAACAAGGTACAGCTTGCAATCGCGCTGTTCGGTTAGGAAGACTCGCGTTAGAGCAAGCAGATGCTCTACCGACGAGGATTTATTGTGTTTATATACTGTACATACTTGTGTATCTAGAAGGTTCTACAAACTACTGAAAAGTGGGTGAGTAAGACAAGAGTCAGCAAAGCCGATGTGCGGCTGACTAAACACGTGAGCTCGAATCCTCTCGAAAGGACTCGGCGCAGGTGAGCTGCATCCGGACCGAATCTCAACACTCCCCCTCAGCGAGACGTGCGAGTCCTACAGACCAAACTCCCCCTGAACCAAAGATCTCCGTCGCCTCTATAGCTGATGCGCGTCAGGCGTTCTCGTAACGTCACGGCACCCAACTAGCCCAGAACGACACATGTGAAAGTCGCGTCGAAGTGTCCACAATATGAAATCTAATCTAATCAAAAAGTGTCCGATAATTGAAAAAGTCCACAAAAATGAGTTTAGAACTCAATGGGAACATGATCGGGATTGATGTCCCCTTCAACGTCGGAATCCGGGGCACTGAGACCAAGACTGAAGAATCCGAAGTCTTCTTCTTCCGCGACGAGTGCATGCTCATGTACATTGCTTGGGCATACGCGAGCAATGTGACCGGTTCCTCCGCAACGATGGCATTTGGTGCCAGTCCACGCGGGGTTGGATGATGGGAATGATGATGGCGGCGCATCATGCGGCTTACGCGATGAGTATGAGCGCGGGTTGCGGGCTACAAGAGCTGTAGCGGCATCGGGATCTGTGACCGGCTCTGAGTGACCTTTGTTACGGCGCCGTGATTCCATCAGGATGGCAGCCGAGGTCTTGCCGGGGTTCTTGAGTAGGTTCTCATCAAGGGCCATAGATGAGATCCAAGAGTCCCAGGTGTCGGGCAAGGACGTGAGGAAAGCCAGGGATATGACTTTGTTATCCAAAGGGTACCCAAAGGTGCGGAGCTCTTCCGAGCTGGTCTTCATGCCACGAAGGTGAATCTCCATGTCATCACCGTCATTGGCTCGGACAGAAAAGAGGTTTCGGATAGCAAGGATGATGCCAATGCCACCTTCACTCTGATAATTGTCCTTTAGCGTGGTCCAGGCTTCCAGGGCAGTTGTCGCATTACGGACGTCGACAATGATGTGAGGCGCGACGCGAAGACGGATTTGCGTCAGGGCTCGGCGATCAGCGGTTAACCACGCGGCGTCGGAGCCTGTAGCGCCGTTCTTGATATGACTGTCAAGCTGGAGGTCATTGAGAATGTCCTGCATCTGGATGGCCCAGGTAGCATAGTTCTCTACTCCTGTAAGAGCATCAACATGAATGCGATAGGATCCAGTAGACATGCTGGGAAATGGAATGGGGAAGCGAAACGACTAGCCGGGTTATCGGTGGCGTGAACCGAGATCTGCTTGTGTTGGATTTTCGGGGTTAAGGACGAAAAGGGATGGAACAAGGTACAGCTTGCAATCGCGCTGTTCGGTTAGGAAGACTCGCGTTAGAGCAAGCAGATGCTCTACCGACGAGGATTTATTGTGTTTATATACTGTACATACTTGTGTATCTAGAAGGTTCTACAAACTACTGAAAAGTGGGTGAGTAAGACAAGAGTCAGCAAAGCCGATGTGCGGCTGACTAAACACGTGAGCTCGAATCCTCTCGAAAGGACTCGGCGCAGGTGAGCTGCATCCGGACCGAATCTCAACACATAAGACGTCAGTCAAGCGCAAGCGCGCTACTGTATGTGTATGTATGGAGGCAACGGTCACGTGCACGTAAGACCCCCAATCAGGGCAACGGGGGTCGTCTTACGCCTTACTTAGGGTAAAATAGGCAACGGCGCCCCCGGACGTCAGGTATAGTGTACCCCTTCGTGCTATCAACATGTAACAAACTGGTCTTTCTATCGACGCCCGAAATTCGATTATGAGGTATAAGGCACGATTCATTGCGATGCCAAACCGGTGCGGCTGCTCCCAGAGACAAGAGTAGGGAGTATTTGAGCCTATGACGATGCTGGAGAGGGCCGCCACCGCTTGTTGACCTAGGGAGTGACGAAGAATGAGGATGATCGATGAGATGACTCTGTAGAACATGCTGAAGGTTACTACACGCAAAAAATCCACTTTTTTCGTGATTTAGGCCCTCTAAGAGTAAGACACCCAACCTGGGCAACGACCTCTGTCTTACGCCTTACGGACCCTCGAATAGGCAACACAACGGAGGCTGTCTTACGCCTTACGTTGCCTCCATACATACACATACAGTACACTTAGGCGCCCATAGTCAATCCGACAGGTCTCAGTTTGTTGACACCTCACTTGTCGGGAAGAGAGAATCTGTCAATCTTCAACAATGAACATCGATGATTCGTTTCTTCATTGCCGTAGACTTGACTACTGAAAGAATTCAAAACACAGGAGGATGAATAGCAATGAACGCCGAACGGTTCAAAATCACGATTTTGACTCTTTGAGATTATAATAAGAAAAAAACATCCTTACACCGAAGGGGAGTCGAACCCCTGCCGCTTGCTTGGAAGGCAAGCATGATAACCGCTTCACCATCGGTGTGCACAAACAGTGTTCCATTGGCTTATAATAGTTTGGTTGATTCTGCACGGCGCGAGCACGGAGTGCAGAAACTACAGCACTCGGCCGCTGGACCCACTCCGTTTCTTCCCAATTTGTCTCTTGTGTGCGTGTATGTGTGGACGACAATACATTTGATTGGTGATCACTGGCACTACAGTCAATCCAAACGCAGATCATAGCAACAAACGGCACGCTATTGTACCCTGTACTATAAGAATGCATATGCCAGGTCCCACTTCCAGCCAACAGCTTTGCCTTACTATCCTCCCCTCCAACTTCAATCATCTCTACTTCAGTCTTCACCAGTGCCGGCCACTACTCAACAATGTCTTACTACCCATATTACACCCCTCAAACTCCGTCCTACAGCTTCCTTGCTCACGCTCCTGAGCCACCCAGACATCCAGTACATCTCCTGGCTTCAAAGTCGCACCACGCACTAACGACCACATAGGGAGGCACAACATTCCACGTCAACGATCCATCACTCTATGAATTGGACATCGCAGTACACGGCTGCGAGGTGACCCTCGTGCGCGCCGGGTCAGGCGATGTAAGCACCTCCACATGTCCCATGCTGTTGGCGGTGCTCATGTTTCTATGTAGGACTATCTCGTTTACCTGCAGGCAGGTACGCCCAATTTCAGAGGGACGCGCGCACCGACCGGAGGGCAGTTCTGGATACACGGAGCGGCGCTTGTGACGGCGAAGCAGTGGAGGGACTCCCAGCGCCATAGACGACGTGGTTGGTCGTGATACAGCTCCCACATCACCACTGCGCAGGGGGAAATGATAACACAAACGTAGCGGTTAGAATCGAATGTAATGGAAATGAAGGCCTATCAAATGACATGCGAAGCGCGATTGTATTGGAAGTCCAGGCTCCATGATGAACGAAGGGCCACAAAGCCTGTCACTCCTCAACCTGCTTCGTGACGGTTCTATCTGCATCGGAGGACGGTGAATAAGAGCTAAGTGCCTTGTAAGGTATGAGCTCACACGTAGTCTGGATTCATTCTCAGAAAAGGACGAATCACGACCACGCCCCTTGTGCGCAGACGCAATCGTGTTCCATTCATCAGACTTCCAATCTCACTACAAATACTGAATTCAGCATTCGCCTCAAACAGGTGAAGAAACTCACCAGTCCTTCTAGGCCCATCATCGCCTCTATCAATCTTGACATACGTAGCGTACATCCTCACACCACGGAGATAGAGTCCCTCCCCAGTGTAGCATGCGTCCACAAGCTTCGCAGCCATGTCCTCGTCTCGAAAGGTAATCGTGGCGAAGTCATAGGCATACCCGTCGTCATTGTGAACTATACAGGAGAGGAAATGATGAGTACGAGCTCCAGCACAGCAAGAGGCGGCGTAACGCACATTGCGAAATGGACGCGCTCCCGAACGGCTTGACCAGCTCCGCCACTTCCTGCGTCGTGCACCCCCTCCAGACGGGAATCTGCCGCATGACCACGCGCGCGCTCTTCTTGTCGTCAGCGGGACGATCTGGGATATGACGGACTCTCTTCGGCGGTGGGGCCAAAAAGGGCTCCGCCTGCGTCTCGGGCCATCCAGGCAGTGATAATGTCTTTGCCTCCACAAGCTTCTTAGCCACCTCTTCCTGCTCGAATTGGGCGTAGAAACGGCCCGGGCCATAAGGGATCCCCTGAATGAGGTCCACGACGGTACCGTATGCGCCGAGCTTCGTTTTGATATCAGAGTATTGCGGTTGGCCGTCGATGCGAAAGTAGATGGAATGCGAGGGTTTTAAGAGGCTGACGGCAGGACGGGTGAGAGTAGAAAATGCAGCGAGCAAGGGCCGCGCATGGTGTCGAGCGAGCAGACTAAACATGGTGGTTACAGTCTGAGAGAAAAAACGCGATCGGGATTTATTAGGGGCAAGAGTCCAAATCAGACTGCCGATGATGCCGGCGGCATTTTGTTTCGCCCTCAGCCACCCAGCAGCTACAGCCTGCGCGTGTTCCGGAGCGAGGAGTTGGCAGACTAGGAACCTGTCGTACGAACTTACGAGCATCCCGGGACGGGCACTTTTCGCAATTCCTGGAGACACTGCCATATACGTCGTGATCTCATTGACTCGTCTCTGAGCTTCGGTGGCAATAGTGAGGCGGATGGGTGGCTGTGTACTGGTCCGAATTGTACTTTCCTATTAACGTACAGGAAGGCGTCCAACCCGCTCCACTAGTCCTGAGTCGCACTCTCAACAACGACATGTCCATTCCTTTGCTCGGAGAGTACTTTGTAATGCAGCTGGATCCCGTCGCTTCAATTGAACGTTTCGAGGACGCGGAGGCCACTCGATTGTGCGAAACGTGGCGTCCCAGAAAATATCTGGCATGCGTTGTCGAGGTGTGTGTCAAAGCTATTGGCTGTGTAGCGCCTCTCATAGGTACTACTTGCAGTATTTGGGCATCATCCCTCCCCTTGGGAATTACTATCCGCTCCGGGTCGCCCTTGTGTCTCGAGGAATGATCGCAGGTCCTGATCCCGCCACTCTCCCCGAAATGTCGTACCCAATACTCCCTAACCGGACCCCGCATCCACTCGAGCGCGAGCCTCTGGAATGTAGCCCTCCACTCCCCTGGTCGAATTGTTATCACGCTACGCTTGCATGCGTTACGGTCCTCGTCATGCATAGTGTACCTTTAGAACGCGAGCGGGGTCAGTATCAACTGCAGCCAAAGTATCAGTCCTTCGATATCTTGGAGGCGTCGGAAGATGACGACGACTGGAGAGAGGATATTCTCCAACAGCTGAAAGATGCTAGCCTCATTGAACCCGACGTGGGTACAGCACCTGTGAATCCACGTGCCGAGGTAGCGGATCACGACTGGACAAAAGAGTTTCCCATTGTAAGCTTCTCGACGGACCTGGACAGCATCTCAGGCGACGAGATCAGTAATCCCTGGTTGTTCATTGACGAAACCTTCACTTTGCAAAGGTGCGCCTGTCTCGAACAGTCGAGCACTATCTACCAGTCTCACAAACCACACATAGGGTTCAAATTGATGCCTTGAAGCGCTCTCGCCTGTCTGTGATCGAGAACATTGCCAGAGCTCGACGTTTGGACGATGCAATGTTTGGCAGCCAAAACGATTCAGTCACATTGAAAGCTACTCCGACTACCGAGCTATCCTCTACTCCGCCTGCTGCCTCTATATCACTTACAAGTCCCACTCTTCATATGCTCCCTCCACTCCCTCGTACTCCTGAGGTCCTCGAGATTCTGGACCTCCAGTCGCATACCGTCGCAAACCGACCAAATACGGGAATAACAGACATCCAGTACGTGAAGGAAATGGAGGAAGAGTTTAGAGTCAAGCAAGCACAGATCGACGAGTTCATGAAACAATACGAGGCCGAGCAAAATGCAGCGGAAACGTCAGAGCCAGATTTCAAACAGATTCTCGAGGGACCTCGACCTACAGAGTATGCCTCCCCAGACGCCAGAATCAAGGAGGTGCAGGCCATATCCGAAGCCCATCGACGCGCTCCGATAGTTGATCTCCACGGTACGCACATCGAGCTGTGTTACTCAATTGGCGCAGACTCACAAGTGCAAGGTTCTGAACCTCAAGTGTCTCCGCAAGGCCTCGAGAATCAGTCACCTGCTCTTGACGCTTTCGGTGAGACGCAGCGCTTCCTCTCTCTCTGGCAGTGTCTTATTGCCCGTTCACAGAACAAACCCCTCCGCCGACCTTGGCTCAGAAGCTACGTCCTTTTGTCTCTCTCCCAAGAAAGATCAAGTCGATATTGCTCTGGGAGTTTCCCAGCGCGAAGCCTCGCGCACAAAATCAGCAGGAGTCTCCGACGCCGTCTCCGACCAAGAAGACGAGCAAGGACCTAAGACAAACAGAATCGACTGGTCCGAAGGTTGGCGATGCCGTCGATGTGAAGAGCCGAATAAGGCTGACAAGAAAATGTCCATGGCGAACAAGCAAACACAAGCGACAAGCCAAGCAAGCGTTTGACATGCACAGCCATCTAGCTCCTTGTGAGGCGGTGTGAGCCATTAGCTGCTTCTGAAGCTGTGTCGCAGCTGTGTAGACCTTTTGATTGACGGAAGCTATCATATCATTCACTTGTACCTACTCTAGATCTCATATATACTGTAGTCGCTCCCAAATATCATGCTTTTGTCTGCCAGTGTGCTTTTTCATCAACTCAAGGGCCATTTCTCCACCGTCAGTCCGCCTTACTATGCCTCCTGTGTCTCGTCTCCTGAGGATTAAATGTTCCCAGAAGTTATCGACAAACCTCAGCTTGTACGTCTTGCACAGATCCAAAAAGATTCCCGGTCGTGACCGGGGTGCGTCGAGTCTTGACTCAAATCGAAGATTGTAGGGTAAAGAATAATACCTGCTATACTGTACTACAGCAAATACTATACCAGGATCAACTTGATTGAAGTGCAAACCGACTCGAATCAAACTCCCTCCAGTCCTCGGAGATGATGGAGTTTGATGTAAAGTGTGATAAATGAGACTGCCGGCGACATCTTTCCGCAACAGGGCCTTCCTTCGCTCATCAGGATTCAGGAGGCTCTCTCAGCTTGGACAGGTCTGCCCACCGCTTTGAGAGAAGGAAAACGTACCATACGGGGAAGCCAATTTGGAACTTGGAGTCGCAGTGCAAGCGGTCGCATGATGACGGTAGTTTTCGATAGCTGAGAAAATGATATACTCAGTGTTAAGTGCTCTGGCTAACATCACCCTCCGCTTTCGGTCTCTATCCGTTATGAAATTATGCAATTCACACTGTACATTTCGGATATGACAAGGATAAGAAGAATGATACAGAATACATATGTACAGGGAATCCATGTTGTGAGAGTTGTGAGGGCGACGATGTCATCGTGTAAAAGGGCGTCTTTACCGTCTCGCATGTCCAGACCGGAAGGTAGTCGCTGCTCGGCGAGGGGCAGGGCGCTCGAGAACATAATGTACTCTGCGAGCGGGCTTAGATGAGGGAGTCCTCTGCACGAGGTTGGCGACGTTTGATCCAATTGCGGAGGGGGAAGGAAGGCAGGAAGGGGCGACAACTCTCGTGCGAGCGTCGGTTACGCCAAAAGTGGTAAACGACGGCCGCCTGTCATTGTGCGCCGGCACGACCCGGCGTGTGAATCTGCCAGAAGCGAGCAAGTGACCCGAATCGTGTATGGCCTTGAGACCGGCTGCAGTCGTATCACGGCATGCTTGCACCAGCGAAAAACGGCGCGCGCGAACGTCGACGGTGGTAATTGACGGCGCTGGCACGCATGCGTCCGAGAGCCGGCGTGTGAACCTGGCGACTGGGTTTGCTCGTGGCGTAGCGAGAAGGTGGCCCGAATCGTGCATGGCCTTGATACTAGATCTCTTCACGGTAGCAGTGGTATCACGGCATGCTTGCACCAGATCGCCCGACATGCGGCGCGCGTATTGCGCAGCTCGGCCTGGTCGCCGCGTGTGGACGGTTTCGGTCGGAGTGGAAGGGGTGGTTGGAGTGGGAGGGGTAGTTGGAGTGGAAGGGGTAGATGAGGGTGTATCACGACATGCTCGCACAAAGCTATCGCAAAGGAAGCGTGCACCCTGCGCGACCTTGATGAAAGGCTGCGCCATTGCTGCAAAAAGAGTGGTCAGCGTTGCCAGAAGACGTAGCTATAGGTGAGAAGGATCTTACCTTGAGACACTTTGGGAGGGGTTGCAACCACGTCGGAGGAGTCTGCCTCGGCGCATATCGGTTCTGAGTCTTCGACCACGGTAGCAGCAGAGTGGATGGTTGGCTTCGATGGGAAGAACAAGTCGACAAAGTAAGCGCAGAGACACTGTCGAATCGTAAGCGAGGGAGTCGGGCGACGACAACAAAATACACACCAGATAGTTAGAGCAGTAAACGTACGTACAGATCATGATAATAACACGAGCGGCGCACACAGGCGACATGATGGTGTAGGTTTCGGCGTCAGACATTGTGGTGAGGTTGTCGAAGTTGGTCGAAGTGAAATTCATGGCAGATATCTGCGGGCTCTTATAGTTTTTTAGTAGGGGCTTTTAAAATGACCGCGTAAGACATACGCGGTCATTTTGCACAGGAAGGAGCGGCTCCTTCCTGCTCGACCAAGGGGTCTGGCGTAAGCCAAATTCCTGTTCCTGTGGCCAGTCAAGTTCCAAAGCGTCCGAAAGCATCTATGCTGATAGCTGTTGTGATTGCTGGTCAGAACATCGAATTGTGCGTAACCGACGAGCGCACAAAAGGTGCGAATCGTTCTGCGACTCCGAGCAACTAAGTACTCCTATGACTGTCCTATGAGCATACTACCCCTTCGGCCCCACTTGAACACCCGAGTTGACGTCGCTATTACAGTGGCGATGCGCACGAATGTGATGGTATGTGTTCAAGTCGTAAACCCTAACCTAGGCAATGTACTATACATACTAACCGCAAGCCCGTGTCGCTACTCTTCTACACCGCTACCCCCTACTGTACGAGAACGCTCGGCACTGTGGCGCTACACATAGATTATCAGTGTTGCAGAGTCATCTCATCATCGTCTTCTTGCGTTGCAGGCTCCGATCATAAAGATGGAAACAGGCTGTTCCAAGTGGGACCGTGCCGCGTATTATTATTATTATTATTACGCGTTTAATAGCCCCTCGCCACGAACCGATCCCAGTGCTCCTTACACGACCCAGTTTGATGTCCGCGACACGTCACTGAAGGAGACGAACTACGAGTGCACCCTTTCCTCGTTGAGGGGCAGTCGTCATGCTGGTATCCTATGTCGTAAAATGCCGGGTGAGGAAGAGCATGCCGCGATGCTGTGTCCTCAGCGCTGGAAGGGGGAGAGGAGTGAGAGCACACGAGACGGGGCGAGAAGACAGAACATCATGGCATTGGTTTGGACAGAAAACGCGATCGACATCGTTCAGGGATGATGCCGTCCCCAGTGTATCAGTGCGGCCCTCGTAGCTTGGCTGAAAGACACGCTCGCTATCCCCACAAGATATTGGGACAATCGTTGGAGCTTCACGGAGACAACACGTCTAGGAATTTCATGAGCAACCCAAGCAAGGCATCGCGCTGCGCGCATTCTTGGTGCAGCCGGCACACAACACGATTCGAGAGTGGGAACAATGCTTATTCGTACATACCATACATAATACATTACATACAGCTACAATAGTCCCCATTTCTAGAAGGAACATCGTCAGCAACTATTCACTCTTTTTATGGCGAAGGAAAAGAATAAAAGATCAGACACGATATATGTATCCGTCATGTAGGGTCGGACATATGCTTGTATAATTTATAGTACATCATATCCAGACGAAGGACGTGGATGCTTACATCGTAAAAAGACCCTTCGACACGGTAGAGCTGTCAGTAAGAGGCGACAAACAGCATGGGAAGTGGAGGCCAGAGGGTGGTGGTGGCGCCCATGGTTGGGACGTCACGCTTCATCTGGGCGGGGACGGGTGGGGGTGGGTAGGTATGGGGGTTGCTGACGCGTAGAGGGTAGGAAGGGAAGGGTTGGAAGGTATAGGGTAGTGGGGGGAGGAGCAATATAAGGGTATGGAGGGAATGAGAGAGGAACGGGAGGGAGGATAGGTATGGGAAAAGAGAATCGAGAAAAGTCCCCGTCACTGGAAGGCGTGTCGTTCGAGTCGTCGCACGTCCTAGTCATGTCGTGACCTCGGTCCTGCAAAAGCAATGCAGTCAGCAAAAAAGTCGCAAGAAAGTCGCACAAAAAAGAAAGGAAAAAAAGATCAGTTGGTGATGCATGTTCGAGTACGGCCCATGATTTAGTTTGTGGTCGCCAGCTCGGTTGGATAGGTATCATCAGGGAGAAAAAAAAAGCCACGGAAGGCGGACTCACCGAATGCTGGGCTGGGCGTACGGTGCAGACAGAAAGAAAGGAGATAAACAAGGAAAGATCACGACGCGAAAAGAAGGAGAGGTTTACGACGCGAAAAAATGAGACGGAAAGAACCGCCGTGCGAAAACCCTCTTTATCCCCCGGAATTGGAGCGCCGATTCGGAGTTTGGATTGACGGGTATATAGGGAGATTTTTTTTCGGGTGTCAGCGTGTCAGTCGCGTTCCCTCTCGTTTCCCACACGTCCCTTCCCATACGTCTCCTTCCACACGCCATACGTTCGCTTCCCGCTCCCTTTCGAATTTGCTCGTTTCCTTCGCCAGGTAAGCTCTCCCCCCATCCCCCTCCCCTGATGCATCCAATCAGTTCTGCTTCCGAACGAGAGCAATCAACCTCTTGTGGACAACCGACTTACCAAAAAAATACTTTTCTGATCCTTTTCCTTCCCGTCCCGTCGTTTTCGTGTTGCTTTTGCTCATTGCCTTCTGCTTTCAGGACAACAGGCCGCACCGACACGACAGCCCGACGCATTCGGTAAGCCTCCATATTCATCCACCCTCCCATCCCTACGACACAAAACAACACGACGAAAACCAAGTTCATCCATTCGTTGATCCCGCCGCGGACGCCTACCTCCTGCTTAGGCGCGTGCCATATGACCATCATGTAGTAATATGTGGTGCTGTGTGGTACGTCGGAGGCATGCGCCCTGGTGTCGTTTTGGCGCCAGGGCGCTGGCGGACGCGGTCGTGGGCTGAAAACATCGGCTTCTCTGATTCCCTCCTACCCTTTCACCCTTTTTTTTTGTTTGGAGTGTTTGCTCATGCCTTTTAGGTTCTTAGTCGCGTAAGGATATTGTTGTAGTACATATTATTGTTTGAATTTGAGAATGCCTCTTTTACTTTTGCTTCAATATGGACTGGTCTTTCGCCCGACTCTCCAGCGCCTCTGCGTCACTTTTAGACGTATTGGGCGTAGCGTCGGTCTTGAAACGTCGGCCGAAGGCCCGACACGACACGATCAGTAATCGCGAAAATGATGGCAGGCTATCTTTCCTCATCTCCGTCATCATCAGGCCTCTGTTCTGCTTGGGCTTACGGTCCACCGCGATTGTGTACTCGCTGCAATTAGACTTAGAGGAATAACAAGACAAGATGGCCGACCAGATGGACGTAGACGCCAAACATCCGTATGAGCTCGAGCTCGTCGCGGAGCTGGACGGTGCGTCCCATCGTCGTCTCCATCCATTCATCCATCCATTCCGCCAGGCCACACCGAGCGCGCATGGCACATAGCGTGGAACCCGCGTGTCCCGCTCCTCGCGTCGTGCTCCGCGGACAAGACCGTCCGGATGTGGGCGTACAAAGACCAAACCACATTCACCGCCCTCGCAACCATCCCCTCCGCGCACACGAAATCCGTGCGCGCGCTGGCGTGGGCGCCATCTGGCCGGACGCTCGCGACGGCGAGTTTCGACAGCAACGTCGGGATCTGGGAGCGGGAGGAGGGTGTGTGATCTCTCTTCTTGTTCATGCCTCCCATTCTCACTCCCATCTTCCAGACGACACAGACTCCCCCAACTACGGCTCCGGCTCCGGCGAATGGGAGCTATCCACGCTGCTAGAGGGGCACGAGACGGAATGCAAGAGCGTGGCGTACAGCGCGAGCGGGACGCTCCTGGCGAGCTGCTCGCGCGACAAGAGCGTGTGGGTGTGGGAGGTGCAGCCCGATGCGGACTTTGAGTGCCTCGGCGTCCTCATGGAGCACGCGCAGGACGTCAAGTGCGTCGCGTGGCACCCGACGGAGGAGGTGCTCGCGTCGGGGAGCTACGACAACACCGTGAGGCTGTATAGGGACGACCCGGAGGACGACTGGTACTGCTCGCATACGCTGGTGGGGCATCCGTCGACTGTGTGGAGCGTGGCGTGGCATCCGGGGGGTGAGGTGCTGGTGAGTGGGGGAGATGGGGGGGAGGTGAGGGTTTGGGTGAGGAGGAGGGAGGGTACGTGCCCCTTCTTCTGAGTTCTTCAAGTTAATCCATTGTACCTCATAGGACTCAACGAAGCGTGGACATGCGCACACACACTGAAGGACCACACGCGCACGGTGTATTCCGTGTCGTGGAGTCGGGACGGGAAGATGCTTGCGAGTACGGGCGGGGATGGGGCCGTGTGGGTGTATGCGTTTGGGGATCCGTCTGCGGCCCCGACGCCCATTGCACACCTCGTCGATGCGCATGGGGTGTATGACGTTAACGCGATAGCGTTCTGTCCGAGGGTGGAAGGGGATGGGCTGGTGGCGACGGCGGGGGATGATGGGCAGGTGAGGGTGTGGAGGGTGCGAAAGGCGAGCTAGTGATAGATGGAGGAATGAGGCAGGTAACATGCAAACGATACCTTCTTCCTCCAATTCTCATACGGAGCAGTCAAGCAGAACGACGGGCCCTCTCGAGTATTCGAAAGCATGGCATATACATACAAGCACGATAGCTATCACACCTACAGCTAGAGTAAGTGCAAGTGAGTACTTAATGTGATAACGTCCGTCATGCGCATCGCCTGTGAGTGATTCCGCCAGGACCACTCCAATAGCGACGTGGACTTTGGGTGTTCGAGGTTGCACAGCCTGTGGGGCCGAAGCTGGGTAATATGGTCATAGGAGTACTTAGTTGCTTGCAGAGTAGTCCTCGTTTTCTTACTTTGGGCTCTTGGGACTTGCGGTTAGTATGTACCGTATATTGCCTAGGTTAGGGTTTACGACTTGAACACATACGATCATCTTCGTGCGCATCGCCACTGTAATAGCGACGTCAAGGTTGCACAGCCCGTGGGGCCGAAGGGGTAGTATGCTCATAGGACAGTCATAGGAGTACTCAGTTGCTCGGAGTCGCAGAACGATTCTCACCTGGTTCTCTTACTTTGTGCGCTCCGAGTCGTCGGTGAGCACAATTCGATGTTCTGACCAGCAATCACAATATAGATACTTTCGGACGCTTTTGGAACTTCACGGGCCACAGGAACAGGACTTTGGCTTACGCCAGACCCCTTGGTCGAGCAGGAAGGAGCCGCTCCTTCCTGTGCAAGATGACCGCGCATGTCTTACGCGGTCATTTTGCAAGCCCCTACTAAGAAACCTATAAGAGCTGCAGATATCTTCGGTATTTTCTTACTTCGCCAACTTCGACAACTTCGCCATAATGTCTGACGCCGAAACCTACACCATCATGTCGCCTGTGTGCGCCGCTCGTATTATTATCATGACCTGTACGTATGTTTATTGCTCTAACTATCTGGTGTGTATTTCGTTATCGTCGCCGGACTCACTCACTGACGATTCGACAGAGTTTCTGTACTTTCGTCGTTGACTACTTCTTCCCATCGAAGCCATCCATCCATACTACTGCGACCGTGGTCGAAGACTCAGAACCAATATGCGCCGAGGCATACTCCTCCGACGTGATTGCAACCCCTCCCAAAGCGTCTCAAGGTAAGACTCTTCTCAACTACGTCCGCTTGCAACGCTGACCATTCTTCTTGCAGCAATGGCCCAGCCTTTCATCAAGCTCGCACATGGTACACGCTCCCTTTGCGATAGCTTTGTGCGAGCATGTCGCGATACACACTTATCTACCCCTTCCACGCCGACTACCCCTTCCACTCCAACTACGTCTTCCACTCCAACTAAGCCTTCTACTCCAAGTACGCCTTCCACTCTAACGGAATCCGCCAACACGCCTCCAGCGCGGCGACCAGGCCGCGCTGCGCAATACGCGCGCCGCATGTCTGGCGATCTGGTGCAGGCATGCCGTGATACGACTGCCACTGTCAAGAGATCCAGTATCAAGGCCCTACACGAATCGGGTCACTTGCTCGCCACGCCACGTCCAAACCAAGTCGCCAGGAGATTCACACGCCGGGTCTCGGACGCATTCGTGCCTTCGCACAACGATAGGCGGCCGTCGTTCACCACTTTCGGCGTGACCGACGCTCGCACGAGAGTTGTTGCGCCTTCATTCCTTCCTAAGCTCTCCCCCGCCGCAGACGCCAACATCGTGCAGAGGACTCCATCATCCAAGCCCACTCGCAGGGTACATTACGTTCTCGAGCGCCCTGCCCCTCGACGCGCAGCACACACTCGGTCTGGACATGCGAGACGATGATGATACCCTTCCTAACAGCGCTCTTACAACATGAATTTTTTGTACATATATAAACTGCATTATCTTCCGTATCCTTCTTGTACCCGAAATGTATATTCCAATGGCTTAACTCATACCGGAAAAAGACCGGGAACGCAGTGCAATGTTAGCTTGAGCCCTCATCGTTGACGTTCGAGTTCCTCAGCTTTCGAGAACTACAGTTACCATGTCGCAGCTCGCACGGCGACTCCTTCCAAAACAGGTTGGCTCACTGGCACAATACGTTTCCAACCTCCTAACGCGGTGCGCAGCAGCCAAGCCGAGAGAGCCTCCTGAACATGAGCGAAGGAAGGTTCTGTTGCGCAAAGAATGCCGCCGGCATCATCGGCAGTCTGATTGTAGTCCAACCCCTGGTACGTAGAATGTCGATCGCGTTTTCTCTGTAACCACTAACCTGCCACTAACTATGCAGTCTGCTCGCTCGGTACCGTGCGCGGCCCGGCCTTGCTGCATTCTCTACCACCGCCCTCCCTTTCATCGAGCTCTTACCCCCCTCGCACACTATCTACTTTCGCGTCGACGGCCGACCCAATACTCTGATATCAAAACGAAGCTTGGCGCATACGGTACCTCATTTAGGGGACTCCCGAGAAACCGGGCACTTTTCTAGCCCATTTCGAGCAGGAAGAGGTGGCTAAGACGATTTTGGAGGCAAGACATTATCACTGCCTGGATGGCCGGAGACGGAGGCGGACACCTTTCTTTGCCAGCGAGCAACCGTCAAAGAGGAAACCCGGTCGTATTCAGAAGCGTCCCGCTGACGACAAAAAGAGCGCGCGCGTGGTCATGCGGCAGATTCCCACCTGGAGGGGGTGCACCGCGCAGGACGTGGCGGAGCTGTTCGGGAGCGCGTCCATTTCGCAATGCGTTACATACGCCTCTTTGCTGTGCTGGAGCTCGTACTCATCATTTTTAGTTCACAACGACGATGGGTATGCGTATGAATTTGCCATCGAGAAATTTGTGGACGCATGCTTAATGGGGACGGACTCCATCTCCATGGTGTGAGGATGTACGCCACGTATGTCAAGATTGATAGAGGCGATGATGGGCCTAGAAAGACTGGTGAGCGCCCATCTTTCGTCACCTGCTTGAGGCGAATGCTGAGTTCAGTATGTATAGTGAGATTGGAAGTCTGATGAATGAATCACCATAGCGTCTGCGCAAAAGGGGCGTGGTCGTGATTCGTTCTTTTCTGAGAATGAGTCAAGACTACGTGTGAGTTGATACATCGCAAGGCTGAGTTACCTCTTATTCACCGTCCTCTGATGCAGATAGAACCGTCACGAAGCTTCGCAACCAACAACGGAGTTACAACATACAGGCTTTGGACCCCTTCGGTTATCATGGAGCCTGGACTTTCAATGCAATCGCGCTTCACATGCATGTCATACGAAAGGCTTGGTACGTGCCCTTCTTCTGAGTCCTTCACGTTAATTCATCGTACCTCATAGGGCCTCACGAAGCGTGGACATGCGCACACATCTTGAAAGACCACACGCGCACGGTGTATTTCGTGTCGTGGAGTCGGGACGGGAAGATGCTGGCAAGCACAGGCGGGGATGGGGCCATGTGGGTGTATGCGTTCGGCGATCCATCTACAGCCCCGACGCCCATCGCACACCTTGTCGACGCGCATGGGGTGTAAGACCTTAACGCGATATCGTTCTGTCCGAGGGTGGAACTGGATGGGTTGGAGGCGACGGCGGGGGACGATGGTCAGGTGAAGGTGTGGAAGGTTGTTAGGTAGTAGCAATGGGAAGTTTGATGACGGGTATGCAAGGTGCGGAGACGCTGTGGACTTAACTTCATATTTACTTGGCATGTTGTAAAGAATGAGGCGAGGAGGGTAGTAGAGTCGTTGGATCTACACACTACGTAGAAGATTGGACTGTCTACCTCTTTACCTCTGGCGGACTTTCCTGCAGTCGATATATACGGATAAGATGAAGAAAAGTACCACTAATTCGGAAAGTACCAATGCAAATAGAAACGAGCGATACTAGTCGGAGGTCTGGTCTTGATCAAGTTTCTCAAATCCAATCTCAAGGTCAACATCGCTAGTGCCGGCGCCTGTTGCGTTGTAATGTGTCGAGTCAGTGACCTCGGAGTCACCTTTGCTGGCCGCGAGACGCGAGCGGGTGATGAACTCCATTTTGGACCCAATGGAGGGAACACTCTCGACCTCTGTCGGACGTGTAGGTTTGCCGTAGGTCAGTCCGAGTCCAACGCGTACACTACGAGCGTCAGGTCATTGAGAGGGGGATGAAAGACGATAGAATCTTACATGATAAGGAGGGGTGTGATCGTCTACAGGGAGCTTCAGTTGAGCAAAACAGGGATTGTAAAGGACGTACTGCGAGTTGGACAATGCCGTCTATGGCGTTCACAGTCGCAAGGGAACCAGACAGGTAGATAGACACAGTAACGAGTGTAGCGGTGGCAAACAGCAGACCCGACTCCAAGATCATGCTGCGCGAAGGACGGTACTCAACAACGCAGCGATAGGAAACAAACATCTTCGACTTACTACATGACGCCCATGAACTGTCTCTGGCCGGGCATATGGGACCCAATGAACCGTGCCATCTGCCACAGCCTGAATGCAATCGCAAATGTGACTCCAATGTTGATTGCCAGGTCCATGGACCAATTGACGATGCTGAGCTGGCGGATGATGAGTATGAAGTAACCCTTCTCTCGCTCATGGGGCCGTGGAGTTGCGCCTTCCCCTATAGCGATGAACTCGGACACTATGGGCACGATGTCAGCATCTCATTCCGTCGACATCGAGGTCGAGGAATGTCTTTCACCTGTGTGTACAATCTCCATAGCAAGCTGCAAAGTATCAATATGGCGCACTGGCACTTGCAGACACTTCTGGAGTCTTACCGGAAGAACGACCACCCACCACTTCCGGTCCCAGACGGCCCAAAGGCGCCAGATCTACACATTCAGATGTCGGCACAAGCTCATAGCGGATGACGGTGTGGACCATGATACGAACCAAGAACAGATTTTGCGTCGTAACCTTCAAGCGGGACGTTACTTACGACAGAATCATAGGGAGGTGGGGAAAACTTACGTTCACCGAGTACAGAACAAGCTTTGTCACCGCCAATGGCCGGGTCTGCATCTTGAAGTACGCGGAAGCACCACCGGGAGGAGAGTTGATGAACGCATCGATGAGCTGCCGATATGTACAGGCCACATACGCGGTGGAAAGACTGAACATAAAGACGCTGACAGGGATCAGGAAGCTGCCGAACCAGCGTATCATTAAAACTGAATCGCATGAGGATGGTAAAATGCGGTATACTTGTTTTGGCCGTTGTTTTTTCTGTTATTGATCAGAACATACATGGCTGCTCCGAATACAGCGGTACTGGGTAGATGGTTAGCAGTGCGCGATGCGCGCAAGACACGATGCTCATACTTGATACCTGGAGGGGACGTCAAGAACGTAACGACATACTGCAAGGAAATCTACTAGCCGTAGAGGAGCGTCTCAACCCAGATTGAGGTGAGGAACATATGGTCGAAGGGAGTGACTATGACGGACGTTGACATGATGGCAGTAGCAGCTTGAGGGACTCGACGGAGGGAGGGTCGCTTGTCTTACGATATACAGTATTTTGTGGGGAGAGTTGCCTAGCAGGTGTGATTTGCTTCATTGGCTGCTCTTTGTATCAGAAGAGATGTTTATCAGATGCGCATGCACACTAGAACGCGCAATTCAGTTGACAATGTTCCTGATGTACGACACGGCATTTAGTGTTTACCGGCATATGTTACTACCCTCCTATCTATGCCTTCGATACTAGAAGCCCGTGTCACTGTTGGCAAATGAATAAATGCCTCGGCGCTGATAGAAATCAGGGATGGATGTGATCTCGAAGCACAATTGAGTCTCGGGTGTGTGAACACAGACACACTCCATACAGGCTGCATCAGTATCTTAGGAAGACGACTCTCCGTCACCGAATATCCACTTCCCCGCGAAATCATACAGACCCCACATGGTCCCAAACAGAGCACCTCTGACCCAGCGAATGGGCGCAGGCGCCGTGCCGGTCTTTGAGGACAAGCGCGCGACGAGACGAAAGAAAAGGAGAAGGCCGGGCATCCATCCGACAATGTGAACAACGCGCCCAATCTTCTGCCGGAAGGAAGTGATGCGATAGGAAGGAATGGAGTCGAGGTATGCAATGTACTCCTCGGGCATATGTTGCTCTGAATGTGAATGTTAGCCCTGCGACGACAACACGATGATCGATACTCTACCTCTGGCTCCGTTTCTGAGTAGATTCATGTATCGCTGCGAGGCATATCCGACTCCCTTCCTCGTCTTGGGCGTGAGAAGGGTGTACGCGTGGATCTGTCCCCCGGTTCTGAGACCCTCGGAGGTGAGAGGAGTTGCAGGGGCAAGGAGAGGTTTGTACGACGTCCCGCCACCCTCAGAGCGTAGGATTGTCAAGAAATCGGCGGGAGAGAGGAGGTACGCGACTCCCATGAGGCTTCTAGAGCCCACCCATGGCTGTTTCGGAGCCCACGTCGCCTCCGTGGGAGGATCAACGAGGCGGCAGTTAGCAAAGCGGGGTTCGATGTAGGGGACGCCAGGGTTGTCGAATGCGAGAGCAAGACCGTAAACGACGACAACCTTGGTGTCGAGCGGGGTAATGTTACGCTTGACGACGAAGCCGGTGGCGGAGAGGTTACTGCCGTATGCCAGATACCAGCGAGGCTCTGTGGGCACACTGAAGTCCGGGTTGGAGGCGTTCAGCAGTTGTATGCCAGACATTACAAAAAGACTGCGAAGACTGCGAGCGGCGGTGTTGGAGGCTGGAGTAGCGTGAGATGCGAGTTGGCTGACTCGGAACATGCGCTTACGGTAGTCTGATACAGCAGACGTGGGAATACCGCTTCTCTTGGACAATCATGGGTAGATTTTGATTTTGTGCGAAGTGACAAGTGTGACGGCGCTCCTTCTTCATCAGCGAGCGAGAGCAGTGCGAGAGCGAGCGGAAACAGGTCAGTGATGCGGGTCCCCGGTCAGTCCTGGTCAGACTTCAGTCCCCGGTCTACTGATCGCCTTCGGCATTTGCCTTGATGGGCGTGACATCCCTCTTTTTCTCCATCACTGTTCCATCACCTGGACTCACCTGAACCATCAACAACGACATAAAGAAAACGACATACGATTCACGCGGTGTGATGCCTTGATGGACGGCTACAGCCTCTCTCCGACGGCGAATCAACAGTTATGTTACGTCGACACATGTAATTCCTCTGAGCTTCTCTGCCGCGCAGCTACCGCATTTAACCACATACCAAGTGTCGTGACTTGTACCGAGCCCGAAAGACGAGATTACGCGTCTGTACAGCTGCTACGACTAAGAAATGGCCACCAACTCGGACGTCTCCTCAAGCATGAACACTAAGCCTCGCTCGCCAGTTGCTATCGCATCTCAGGAGGGGTCTTCCGCTGCCCGCCCTGCCGAAAATTCCAGCTCACCTAAACGTGGGCTCCGCTTCTGGCTTATCTTCCTGGCCGTTGGTTTTGCGCTCTTTCTCTCGCCCTTGGAACTTGTCAGTCGAGTCTACTGAAGCTCATACTACGAGCTAATAGTTTTTGCTTCTAGACTTCCGTATCTACTGCACTCCCTTCTATTGTACGAGATCTGGGCGGGAAGAACTTCATATGGGTCACGTCCTCCTACACACTGGCGTCGACCGCCATCCTCCCTATGACAGGAGGAATCGCACAGGTTGGTAGGACACTCACACGCTCCGTTCATTTGCTGAGGTATCATTACGGCAGATATTCGGACGTCGCCCTGCCATGCTGCTTGCTCTCGGCTTATTCTCCTTGGGAAGCGCCCTTTGTGGATCAGCTCAAAACATGCACTGGCTCATCGGTGCACGAAGTGGGTTCGGTTCCTTCTCGTCGAGACCAATCAACTGAATGTGATCTCAGCTGTTCAAGGCATGGGCGGCGGTGGCATCCTCTCCATCTCCAACATAATCATCAGCGATCTTGTTCCCCTCAAGGAACGCGGCGCCATCAGCGGCGTTCTCGGACTGTATGTATCAACCACTTCTCGAGCGACGGTATGTGCTCATTCAAGTATAGCGTCTGGGCGCTTGCGGCGGCGCTCGGGCCGGTTATTGGTGGCGCCTTTACCAACGGCGGCAATTGGCGCTGGTTGTTCTACATGAACCTGCCTATTTGTGGCGTCGCGTTTGTGTTGGTGCTTCTTCTCCTCGAGCTTCCTACACCTCCAGGGAACATGATGGACAAGCTGAAACGTATGGACTGGATGTCAGTGCCAATCTCCTACCGTGTACACCCAGTCTTACACGTCATACCATAGTGGCAATGGGCTCATTATCGCAAGCGCGACCAGTGTCATAATCGCGCTTACTTGGGGTGGCGCTACATATCCATGGTCTTCCTATCGCGTTCTTGTCCCTCTCGTCATCGGTCTCGCAGGTATCTTCGGATTCGGGGTCTACGAGGCGAAAGTTGCAAGGGAGCCTATTGTATTACCATTTTTTCATTTTGTCACTACGCCCTGACCTCCGTACAGATGCCATTCTCCTTGTTGACTAACCGAACCAGCCTCAGCGGGTACGGCTTATGTGTCGGGCGATGGTAGTTGTGCTTACCTTGATCCAGGTACATCCAAACCTTCATCAACCCAATCATCATGCTCTCAGTCATTTGTGAGTTCTCTTCGCCTAGCGGATACCGCACACAACGCTGACAATCTGGTAGACTACATCCCCGCGTATTTCCAAGCGTGCAAAGGTGCATCTGCGCTGCGATCCGGTGTCGAGACATTCGGGCTCAGCATGACTCTCGGACCCATTGTCATTCTGTGCGGGTGGTCCGTTACCAAGTTCGCAAGATACCGCCCTCAAGCCTGGTTTGGCTGGGTCGTATTGATCATCGCAACGGGGCTACTCTCGACGGTCCACGCCGATACATCCTTGGCTCATTCCATTGGTTACTCTGCGCTCATCAGCGTCGGCGGTGGTTTTGTCTACGCCATCACTTACTTCCCCGTGCTCGCTCCGCTTGAGGTTTCGCAAAATGCGTGAGCAAACTGGTATCTGCATGACCGAAGTGGTTACTGATGGCAACGTAGATATGCGCTTGCCTTCTTCGCGTTTTGTCGTTCATTCGCCGGGGTAGGTTCATGCGCCTTCTAGGATTTTGGTCACGAATGTCTGAAACTCTGCCCGATCTTAGGTTTGGGGCGTTACGATCGGTGGCGCTATCCTGCAGAATCAACTCTCCGACAAGCTACCCGCCCAGTTCATCGCCAGTCTTCACGGTAATACGGATATCGCGTACTCCATCATTCCCGTCATTGGGTCACTCGAGGAGCCTCTACGCTCACAAGTACGAGTCGCCTTCGCGGACAGTATCATTCGAGTCTGGCAGACGATGATCGGTATTGCTGGAATTGGTTTGCTTTCCTCGTTGTTCATGAAGGAGATTTCAATGCACAAAAAGGTAGATGATGATTGGGCTCTGAAAGCGAAGAAGGCTGCTGCTTTCGAGAAGACGGAGGAGAGCACAGCGTAACTTGTCTCTGGAGCCTACTGTACCTCGACCCTCAGTTATCGAATGACAGTATGATTCGGTCACTCCTCATCGAGACTCTCGGGAGACCAAGAGCTTCTAAGGTCGCATCCGACGAATATATGCAAATCACCAGTACAATACGGAGCGACCTTCCGATCCAGACCTGCTCCGACGCTCATTCGCGCGCGAGCAACTCCACAACACGCGTCTTCTGTACGACCGTTCCGTTCTTTCCGAAGTATCTCTCGCTCTCGAAGCTCCAGCAGTCATTCGCTCTCACCCAGTTCCCGAGGCCGTTGATATACGTGACTGCTGCATCGTCCTGTAGCAACGCGGGATGGCTTTCTTTCATGGTCATATATCTGTTTAAAAAGATGGTCGCAAGCACATCATGAAGGTTTGAGATCCAGGAGAGCGCTTCGTGGAGGCGCAGATGCATGCTGTTCATGACGATTGTAACCATATTATGGCCACTGTCACCGCGCGCTTGCTCGACGTTATAGGAACAGATGTCCTGGGGATACGTGCTTTCAGATTTCTTCTATTTCATTCGACTGGAGAGCTCACATTTCCGATGATAAGAAGATCAATGGCGATGGTGGTCAGATCTACTATCAACGGGTGGCAAAGGAAGTCCGGTGGGAGATGCACGCCCAGGTGAAGCAGCGCAAAGGATGGCTTGGCTCCAATGGTATCGCGGCGGACCTTTAGATACGAAGCGACATCATTGATATGATGCGTCACTCGATCCTTGGCCTGTTCAACCACAGAGCTGGTGTATGTATCGAAAGTCTCGATGAACACTTCCTGTGCGTATTTGTTTGCGCTCTTGACGGCCAGTGACCAGAATCTGGTGGCAAGGACGAGCGATGAGATGAGGGCTCTGTATGCGTAAGCGAGCTACCCACTGTCTCGTTATTTCCCCGATCACGGATTCTTCTTGTGGACGAGGGACGTCGGGATGTCGCAAGGCATCCATAACAATCTCTGCTAGCCGTTTGGCCTCTTGAGCGTCGCAGACATCAGTGTATTCGTCAAAGACGAAGAAAAGGTTCATGAGATCGCAGCCAGTCCTCAAATGCTCTATGGGCGCCAAGTCAGGCGACGCCGGGAGACTCACCGAGATCGATCTCACCTGGTGACGCATCAGGGTATGCCATTGAGGCAAGAAGATCTTGGAGCATTCTTTCAGAGACAATTTGACGGGAAAGGAGACTTCTCACTGAAGTCGCAACGATTGAAGGCATTCTGCGCCTTGGGTGGGAATGCTCGAAAGCCCTCAAGCCATGCCGCCGATTCTGCTTTGACCTTTTCGTAGCTCGGGTTCAATTTGCGACCCAATGGCCACTGAGCAAGCGTGTCTGGAAGCAGAAAGACCTGGGAGGCACCCATAAATTTCCTGGTTCTCCAGAGACAGTCGACCCTATTTCAAGTGCAAACTTGGTTGCCATATATAGCAATGAGTATCTATGTGGCCCGCGCCAGATATCAACTGGGGGTGTCCTGTGTGGACTGAGTGCTAGAACAAAAATAATAATATTAAAACAACGATTTGGTCAATGGTCGAACGCAGGCTGTTCGTTTCTGATGGATCGGGATCAGGCATGGGACCGAACTCTGGATGTTGAATCATGGAGGTTTCGGGGCTCGACTCCGTGCAGTGTATCCATTGATCAAACTAAACAGCGCCGGGCGTCGTCGTCGTCAAATTATCCCCATTGTGCCATGAGATGGATTCATGAGGATGCGATGCACGGACAGACACCCAAAAAACAAATACCGCTCACAATGATAGCTCTGGAGTCCAGATATTTGATAGGGAAGTCTGAACAGCTAGGCCCGAGATGTAAACAACTTGCGCCGTGGATTGCAGTTGCACAGTGAGAAGCAGGCAAACACGGCATCCCGAGTCAATCAATATTGTTGTCAGTGTTTCCGCGACTCGGAGTACACAATTCTAAGGGAGCGTGCATAGAACTTCCGATTGGAAGTCACATTGCTGCGAGCGATTGGAGCCGAGTTCTCCTCCCCATTGGCTCTAGTAGCAAGAGTATGATCGTGTGGCGTTGATTGTGCAATGTTCTGTTACCATCTTAGTGGACTGTGAATCGGTGACGTGAGATTCTTCCGGAGATTCGTGATGGAGAAGTGCAAGCCTTCCTGGACCTAAGTATCACTGATGATCTGGCCAATCGGGGTCTATAGTGCACGACATGAGATATGACCGAGTTTTTGAACGTCGAGACCGGACCTCCAGAATCAATCATTGCACGTTGAGCAGAATCACATATACATGTACGCGGTGAAGTACTTAGTAGCCATACACCACAGTGGTTTCGTGGAAGCGTCTGGCCCTCGTAGTCCGAAGGTGGTCCCGGACTGTCATCTAGTAACACGCACCATCCTGCACCAAGCGTTCCCCAAGCGCCTCCACACCATCTCTGATGGGAAGCTGCAGAATTCTAGACCCTCCCGAGACGAGCGTGTGATGCCCCAGAGCAGAAACTTCCTTCGTGTCTCCAGCAATGTAGATGTGGTCTGGCGTGAGCCGGAGCGTCTCTGGGACGTCGACCCCTGGGCCTGGAAATGTAAGAAAGGCCGAACCCTGTAGAACTATAACGAATTGAAGAGCGGGAGCGTTGCGGGTTCTGTGTCTGGGTTCAGACTGGACCAACCAAGCAGTAGTGGAAAGGCGTACCCTCCATCAAATGCAGGCCCTTTGGGAAAAACAAGATGCGTACCACCAGAAATGTCTCCGAGCTGATGAATGTCCATCTGTCCGTTGTGAACAAATGATTTGGACAGACGCGGCGTCAACACGTACCCCAGCTACCGGTACTGTCCGTAAAGTCCAGCACTCCAGCGTGGTCACATTATTCTTCCCAACAAAGGCCGTGATTCTAATTGCACCGTCGTCTAGAAAGGTCTTGGGCGCGCCTTGCAAATACTGAAGGACCTGGGAAGGCGCCCTCGATAGCAAAGGCTCGAATTGGTGGGGGTCATAGAGGTAGGCACTGAACAGTCCAAGGAGAACCGTTGTCATGAAGAGTAGCTGAGTCATTGGGGACGACATGGTGGTCTCAATGTGAAGTGTATGCAACACAGGCGTTGACAGCAAAGGCTATTTAAGTGCTGTGTGAAAGTGATGTGAGTCGACTCGGCATCAGGTCGGCATAAGGGCAGGCAGGGTTCACATCACGAGGCTGCTGATCGCTTCGTCATCTCACTCTCAGCCGGCAGACGCTTCGGGCTCATCGACATCGCTCGCCCTCGACGCGTTGAGGTCCCGAATAACGCTTTCAGACGCCCACCTCACCGCCGCCGCTCACAAAGTAGGGTAGAAGAGATCGCAACTATAATGCCTCCTGGCCTTGGCGTCACCGTTTTTCGACTCTAAGCGCTCGACACTGGCAGACGGCCACTACCGATCCCCCTCCCCCCCGCCCAACGCACAAAACTCCCCTGGCCCACATGATATCAGCGCTTTCCATTAGCACCAACTCCGAAGCTGTTATCTCGAATCGGTACAACACACCGGCAGCGTCCATATTGCCGGCCACACCCGGCATTCGTCCGCAGCGGAGAATTGCTGAAGAGATTGCTCGTCGTTACTGTACGTAGTCGTGCAGCGCCGTACCCTCCCATTAATCACTGAATATTGCTCCGTATCAGCACTTTCAATGTCATTCGTCTTCCTACACGCATTACAAGTATATGCTAGACCTCTTGCCGTCGACGAAGGAGTATATTGTGTGTCCCTTTTCACTGACAGGTCACTTCTGAAGTTCTCAAAAGGCGCTTTCACCTTGAGACACCAAACTGATTCTATACCCCACGTCGCCGGGACCTTCACGGCAATCGAATACGAATGTTGCGACAGGCATCCGAGCTCAACTTGAGGCATGTACTGCTGCCAACGCGTGCTCCAGAACCTTTGGCGCTTCAGAAAATCGAGGCTCAAACCTATGCTCGTAGTGAATAGGGCGTCTGTTCACTCATGTGAGGTGCAGATGACAATCGGCACTGAAGAGCACTAACACAACGAGTCCTTCGTTAACCGTTTCTTCGGTCAGATTGACAGACGTGCCATCGTCATTGATTGGCGGGAGGATGTTGAACATCCACAGCAGACACGCCATGTTTAGGAATAGTGAGTTGTTAGCGAGGTAGCGCCCAACGCAGATTCTATGACACAGTTCTCAGAGAGGTTGAGTCATGCAGAAAATGAGTGGTACGCACCGCCTTCCGAATCCAAACGTATTATGACCTTCGTTCTTGGTACGTGGAAAAGCGGGTTTGAGGCTGCCGTTCTCATCAAGGTGACGGCTGGGGTTGAATAAGTGGGCATCAGGACCGTATACGTCAACGTCTCTGTTCATTGCCCTGCGCGCTTTTTGCTGAGTAATCACAGCGGTCTCCCTCGGGAAAGGACATACCAAACGTTTGCAATGCAAATGGTTCCTTTTGGAATGAAGAAGCCCATATAGACATCGTCCTGTGTGGGAAAGTGAGCCGTGCTGTACTCAGAGTCATTGTGATGCGGTATACCTCAATGGATCGGTGCTGCAGGCCTATCTCAACTATTCAGCGAATCCTCTTTGGGACGGAGTGATAGACCTCGAACCAACCTAATGGGTCCACTGGGTTCAAGCGAAGCGCCTCCTTGACAATGGCACGAAGATATGGAAGGCTCTCCATATCCTCGAACGTTGGCAGCCTATCCCGTCCGACGACACGATCCAATTCTGCTTGTGCTTTGATTTGAACCTCCGGGAACATGCACATAGCGAGGAAAAACCACGCAGAGACGCCAGACATCTACACAAGCTGGGTGAGCTATGAGATTTCGATGAGTGACATGTTTGACTGACCGTCTCAGAGGCAGCTGCACTAGCGATATATCAGCTTACAGAGTAGGAAGATCCAGAAAACGACTGACATGGCAGCGACCATCCATGCGACCTCCTTGTCAGAAAGTCCAAACTTTACCTGCTGCTCTACGATAATCCCCGTCAAACTCGGCCGCGCGAGTCCACTCTCCTGCGCTCAGACTCAGAATCTCGTTGAAGCGATTGTATCTAATCAAATGGACTTACCCAATCCGTCCTGACTTTGTGGGACATTGACCTAAAGATCGCATGGGATTCGTTCGACCATTTCTGGGCCCGGCGCTTCCACGACATCGTCCACGCAGGAAAATGACGCAGCCAGGGAAAGAATTCCACAAGGAAGCTGTCCACATATGCGGTGTTGACGAGGTGGATTGTGAAGTCGTAAATCGACATGAGTTCAGGCTGGTTCACGGACGTGAGTGTAGGGATATCGTATGTCACCCCTAGGACAGTCGACCCGCCTGCCCTACGAACGTGCTCCACCCAGTTATCACCGTCCACAAGAAGATCGTTCAACAAGAGCGTAGCTTCCTTGGTTTGAATAGGCTTGTATTTTTCCACCGCGGTCTGATGCAGACCTTGATGGGCAGCCCGGCGCATTCGTCTCCAACTGAGAGATGACAACATTGTCAAGAAGAACGAGAAAATGAGTTGCGGAGGACTAACGTTTCGCCATAACGCACGAAGGGCATGAACAATCCTTCGGTGAGCATCTGGCATGCAACAATCCAATTGGGGCGGTCTGAGTATATTGCCGCACGGTCATCCAGAAGATCCGAAGCAACTTGTAGTGTGTTGAGGACGATTACATTCTGTCCTGCAAGGTTGAGATATATGATTGGGCCTGCGACTCAGCGGTAAGCGTCATGACGCGGTCGAGAGATGAGCTGTGGGGGCAATTACCATACACATCCTTCCAGGCAGTGAAGGTTGTCCATGCATCGATAGAGAGTTGGTGCAGGTTACCTATCAAGGGCAGGCGTGGCGGGCCCGGTGGCAGCCGAGTGGTCTTTCGGCGAGAGCTGAGTGTTTTTGCGATGAGGATGGTAAGAGAAAAGGTCACGGCGAGCTTGATAAGAGGGTTCCAGAGTCGGGAGTAGAGGGGTTGCTGCTCCTCCATCTTTGCAGCGTTTTCGGGAGACCCACAAAGTGATATATATAAGCCTGTAGTTGCTTCACGTCGACTCGGAGTCTCGGAGACAAATCGGCACGAATATCAAGACACGGCACGTAGGCGCCAATAAACTGAGTGAGATTGCGCATGTGAGTACCCTGGTCACAAGAGAAAAGAGAACGGCAGCCAACTTGCAGGATAAACATGATGGGAGAAGAAGTCTCCCCGAAAAGCATGGCGGATGCAGCTTGTACGTACTCTATCTCCATGGATTTGAAGCTATTTGGAGATGTACTCGGGTTGTATTAGTTCTGGAAACCGCGCCCATGAGTGTGATACACAAGGATATGCATTGACATGGGAGATCTCAGATGAACAACATCTTCGGAGGCTTCCGTTCAATTGAGACTTGGAGATGGACCTATATCTACTGCTTCCTTCTCTATTTGCAGGCTATACCGTAGTGTCCATGCAATTATGCACGACCGTGGTCGTGCCGCACGAAATACATTTCCCCCTCTAGTAGCCAGCTAAGACCAGGCAATGCATTTCCTCGTTGACCATGTATATGGGTCTCCGCCATGCATTTGGGCCTTGCCGCCATGGGCCGGGCATATCCGCCGCGGTATCCGCACCCGCGCTCGCCACCCAGCGCGCCAGGCCCCATACGCTGTCGGTACTTCCATTCCGGGATGCCTCCATTATGTTGGGATCTTAGTCGGATCTAGAAATGTGCGGTCACTTACGCCTTCCCAGCTTCCATTCAGGTTCCATCGAGGCACCAAAGAACCGCGACATATCTCGTTAAAGAACCGCGACACATCTCGTTGTACGATGTATATGCTGGGACCTACAACTAATTTAGCACTTCTTGCAATCCACGGGTTGCCCGGTAAAACACTATTGCGCGCGACCATGATCAGGCATTCTGCATTTGAGTCGGAACCATGTATCTCGTGTTTGCGATAAGTATCTCGTAGAAGCCAAGTAGTCCTAAGGCAGGTAAATGGAAAAGTTAAAACACGGAACATAACGTGAACGGTGAAAGCAGACGGATTCGTGCTTCGCCATTCAATTTCCGCGACATGCGACACGGGAGATCAGCAGGCTGTCCATGAGCGCCGGCACTCGCAGTCCAAGTTCCCGGACACCATCCAATTGCCCCTGTGTGTGCATTCTGATTTTGGGCAAGATGGTATCCGCCATTCAATTGTCGCCACACATGGGCCTGTCGACCACCGGTGTACCATGTCCGCCGAATCCGTTTCGGCGCCATTTAATTTCTCTTTGCCCAGTTGTGCCTGTGTTTTGCCTCCCCCAAGTCTGCATCAAGTTGGTATCCGCCATTCATTGGTCGCCACACAGGCTTCTCGAACCACCGGTGTGCCATGTCCGCCGAATGCAAATTAGCCATTCAATTTCGCACTCGCTGTCGAACTACCAGTTTGTCTCCGCTGGCGCCATCTAATTTCTCTTTGCTCTGTCGTACCCGTGCTTTGCTTCCCCAAGTTCGCATTCACCATTCAATTTCGCACTCGCTGTCGAACTACCAGTTTATCCTGTCCGCTGGCGCCATCTAATTTCTCTTTGCCCAGTCGTACCCATGCTTTGCTTCCCCAAGTTTGCATTCACCATTCAATTTCGCACTCGCTGGATTGCACATGTTCTGCTGACTTCGGACGGATCCGTCATTCAATTTCCCTCTTCCACGCCACACCTATATGAATGCCCTTTCGGGCACACAAAGATCTTGTACACGAACAAATAAATACAACATGCAAATACTACACTGCAACAAACGCAACGACATCAGATAAGTAAGAGTATTCTGAGACATCAAGAACCAGACAAGTACAGAGGCGTCTCGCCGTGCCAAAAAGATATAAACGTGCAAAATGATGATCGGAACAAAAACCAGACGAGGACAAGTCGCATCGCCGTGCCAAAATGGGTATCGAAAGGAGAAGGAATACTAGAGCACTGAAAACGGAACAAAGCACACAGCCGACAACCCACGAAGCAAACCCACGAAGCAATCTTACGCCCCAGAATCTGACAGCATGACATCAATGCAGCAACGGAAATCCGCAAGGGCGGCGCGCCATGTCTCCAGCTCTTCCCCGGTCACCCCCCACCAATACAATCCTAAAAGAACAGTCACAAGCCCGTTCGAGCCACCCCGCCTCAGCGTGCGTAGCTGGCGAACATCATACTCTGCAAGTGGTAGGGTCTGCTTGGCCTCACGACGTCTGGCGACAGGCTGAACGCCATCCCACCAAGCAAGGAAATTCTTGATGTACTTGCCGGCGTTCTTCGCGGGTAACGGCGCCGCCTCGAAGTCGCGCCCCGCTCGTAACCAACTGACTAGTTCCGGGGGTCGAAGATTACTGACGGGGAGGCCACGCTGATTTCTATGTTAGATATGTGACTACAATAACGACCAAACGGCGACTTACCTTGCTCTGGGGATCTTCCTTGTAAACGACCTTTTCCCACTGGACGTAGGCGAGTACCGTTTGATCCCATTCATCGGCGTCGTTGCCCATGCTGATCGATCGCAACCCTTTGACGATTGCGTCAAGCCATGGAGGAATGTTCTCCTTATTCGCGCTGCTCGTGAGGATCACCATTGCGCGGCTGGTCGTCTTACGGGATCGTGCTACACGGCGAGTGGCGGAGGAGTCGGCGAGAGGAGCGACTGGCGCGACTTTGCGTTTCTTTGGGACCGTGGCGGCGGAGGTGGGGTCAAGCTCTAAAGACTTGCGCTTTTGCGCCGAGGCGGTAGTCGCGTTTGTTGTTGTCATCTTTTTCGAAGGAGCCGTCCGTTTAGTGGCAGCAGCGGACTTTTTGATTGGAGCCTTGCCCTTCGGAAGACGTGCGCGATTGTCGTTGGGGACATCCGCCTGCTCCTGCTCCTCCTGTTCCTCCTGCTCCTCCTGCTCCTCCTGCTCCTCCTCCTCCTCATCTTCGCCCGCCTTCGGAGCGGTCATGGCCCCGAGACTCGAGAACGCCGCTTGGACAGATACACCGGCTGGAGCCACATAACGCGGTAGAGATCCCGCTCCAGGTGGTGTCACAACATCGTTGCCCGGGAAGTCCGCGAGAAAATCATCAAGGAAGTCGGGCACACTCTCCGGCTGGGCCGGGACGGTGATATTGGTGATGGGTGGTATGGGGCCGGAGCCATTCAATGGCGCAGGCGTGAAGCCATTTGATGTCGCAGGCGCGTGGGTAGGGAAGCTGTTGTAAGGCAAGGAATTGTTCCAGCCATTGAATGACGACGAAGGGCCGGCAAAGTTGGTGTTTTGAGGAGCAAAGCCATTGGATGGCGCGGGCGCATGAGTGGGAAGACTGTGGTATGGTACCGGATTAAACGACAGAAGAGGATTGCCGAAGTCTTGAAAGTTGACATCGGCCCACTGATAATCGCCCCAATTGTCGGCGGAAACGTGCGTCGATGGTGTCTGAGACTGGGGCGGGAATGATATATAATCGACCGATGGAGGTGCGAACAATGATTGGCCGACATGTTGGGGTACTTGCGGCCCAACTGTCGGGGGTACGATGAACGCAGGTGCCGAAGGCGCCGACTGTGCGGAGGAGGGCTCGACGGAAGACGGAAACTGGGCTGGAGGAATCGGATGAGCCGCGGAAGAAGACACCGAAACTACTGGAGGCGTAGGTGATAACACTGCCATCAAATTGCCCATGGGAAACTCTGATGGCTGCGAAACGTCTGTCGGCAGGAAAATCTCCTTGTCCGACTGGTCCTCGTCGTCAACCCGGGGAGCAGGGGCACGTACACCGGCGCCTACATCTGGTGGTGTCACGGTAGAAGGCGGAACAATATCGAGACCACTAGCAGTGGGCTGGAGAGGGATTGTTGGAGGAAGATTGGAGGGAATGACGGGCTCGGCAACGACGGGTACCGTAGGAGACTGGTCGGGAGCAGCGACTGACTCCTTCCGCCGCGTATCACGACGACGGCAATCCTCAGGAGCTAAAAATCATCAAATCCGTCAATTGCGCTACAATGTCTTCGCAGCGAGGGACTTACAGTAGATTGTCCGGCCGTAGTCAAGGAATGGATCCTTGACCTTATTTTCCCATTCGCCGTATACGTCCTCAAACGCTTGCCCGAGCTTATTGAGTCCGCCGAATTGTGTTCTGTGGAGAGAGCGTTATTAGATAGAGAAACAGAACTCGATGAAAACTTACGATTCAAACTGGATTTTGCCATAACTGTTAGGGCCGACAGCGAGGACGACATAGCTATGCCCCGTTTTCGCGGTAAGTTCATCGAAGAAAGCGCTAAGATAGACCGGTCGCGCAATCAAATTCCTGGATATGAATGAGCAGATGGCCAAAATGAGGGAAAATAAAACATACGCAGCGAACTCATCCGCACAAGGAGGTGGCGCTGCCTCTCCGCGCTTCTTCGCCGCCTTCGCATCCTTCTTCGCCTGCGCCCTCGACACCTTCGCCTCGGCCGCCTCATCCTCGTATCCCTGGCGCTGTTCGTCGGTGAGCGCCGTCCACGCCCTCCGCGTCGCTTCGGCCGCAACCACTAGATGAGGGCGCTGAGGAAGGTCGTCAGGCGATGGCTCTGGAACGCTGGCGAGTAGGGATTCGTCCAGCTCGACGTCATCCTCCGTGAAAGGTGCCAAGTTGGCTGCCGTTCGCAGACCATTGACGGCTGTCAGCCGGAAGGCGAAACTCTCGCGTGCGGCATCCTCGGCGCGAATAGTGGCGTAGACAAGGGAGATGTTGTTTGTCCACTCCGCCTTCGAGAAGAGCTCTTTGACTTTGTAGCAACGCGAAGCGATGGACCCGAAGTTGAATGTGTCATTCTTGGCGCGGACGCGAGGCCGTTTTACCTCGTCGTTGTTTTGGAACCAGATTCGGAGTTTCTGATAGAAGTGAGCATTAATTTGACTGAAGTGGATGTGACATACCCGTCGAATTTTACCCAATGACGTTTGCGGAGATTTCATGTCGGGCTCCGGCTGATTTCCGGTGATGGAATCGTCAATTGGCAGGTGAAGCTGTTCGCAAAGGGCAAGTGGGGACCATTTCGCTAGAAAAGTCGACTCCATCAAAGGCCAGAACTGGGGGACTTTGGTCTTCGCGCGGAAATCATAATAGTCGGCCCTCAGCCCTTCAAGGGTCGAGCGCTGGTCGCCGACGGTCCATTTCCGTCCGTCCTCGTCAGGAGATTTATTCTTGCGCGAGGCTTTCTTTTTGGGGGAGTTTTTTGGCATTGGATTGTGGCGATGTGAGTGAAAATTGAATAGCCAAACCTAATCTCGTTCCATTGCCGCCTTGCCCCCCACGCCCTTAGTCAGCGGGCCGACCGCTTGGAACTGTACATGAGCAGCCTCCCAATCCAGGCTGAGTTTGAAATGCAATCCTTATAAGTGCTGACGCGCTGTCGAGCTCCTTATCCTTCGTTCTCTTTCACCAGCTGCGCTATCATCCCTCGATTCAAACATGCCGTCCAACAGCGAGATACTTGCCGGTATCGTTGAACGGCTAAAAGCGCTCGAGGTGGCGCCGCAGGTGCAAGGTTTGTTATATCATTTAACCTTTCCATCATTCCCCATTCTGATATATCCGCAGCGGCAGGTAATTGTGGCTCCGTGTCGGCAGCGTTGCTCCAGAATGCTGACCTTATGATTAGATGGGTCTCAGGTACAGCCAGCCGGCTCCAGAGGCGGCGTTGGTGCTTGGGGTTCGTACTTGTACTTTTCTTTCTCACAGCCAACTGATCCACTGTTCTTTTAGCCACCGACGTCTCCTCCCTCTCGGGATTGAGCGACGTTCCCTCGTCCGTCTCCAACTTCACCGATGACACGCAGGAGGCGGCGACTGCCGTTGGTACGGCCACACCATATTCTTGTTAAATCACAACTAATCGTTGATTTTAGTCTGCTCGCAGTGTGCCCTCGACTTGACGAGTGCGGGTACGGTTCACATCGTTCCCATCACGCTCTTGAGACCTCACCTCGTCAACTCTGCGCCGTCGTGTGGTCCGGCTTCTGCTCCCGACAACGTCGCACCCGCCGCTCCCCCTGCTGCTGCGGCGGCCGCTCCCGTTTCGAACGTCCCTGCTGTCCCTTTGGCGGCCGCCGTTGCTCCAGCCTTTGAACCTGCCGGACCAACCCCTGCTGCCGCTCGGTCTCTCATGTCGCAGGCCACTAATGCGGCTCTCGACGCCCTCGACCTTGACACCATGCCTGACAACGCCAGCGCGTCTGTCGAATGGTATGCAGTGGTCGCGGGGACTTGGATCGGTATTTCCGACGACTGGTATGTCCCTGTTCAACTCCTGCATTATCATTCACTCATTGGCATCTTTGCAGGGCCTTCGTTGCTCATCATTGTATGGGCGTTTCTCGTGCCTGCTATAAGCGCAGGGACACCTGGGAGGAAGCCCGGACGTTCTTCCGCAACGCGCGGAACCAAGGCATCTGTCGCCTCGTCTTGTGATGTTTTGTGTCGTATTTTTTCTTGGTGTCCTCATTGCTGTCTTACTCGTTGTTTCTTCCGTGTTGTCTTCGCTGTTGATCTATTGTCGTTGTACTCCTGTTGTCATCTTCCTCTCTCGCGTCCTGTGTGCCCTTAAATAGAAAATTGTGTATCGCATAAAATGTATTCTATGTATCGCATGTATCCTAGAATAAAAAATACCCATGTTTTACACTGCCAATTGTTGCTGGACTGCAAAATGAACTGCAGTACTTGAGAGAAGGAAATTGAATGGTAGATCCGACATTGCCTGGCTTGGCTTGTCCTTGTTCACCATTCAATTCCGACGTCGCCAAGCTTGGCCTGTCTTCGGGGCTCAAAGCGCTCCCACTTTCGAAGCCTCCTTGCCTCTCGCTTGTCCTTGTGCGTCTCACTCACCATTCAATTCTGCCTCATGGATATGCCAATTGGGAAGTCGAGCGTGTTGCCAAGCAAGCTTGACCTGTCATTTGACGTCAAAGTCGACTTTCGAAGTCCCGCTTCCCTTGTTTGTGGCACTCACCATTCAATTGCGCCCTCAGAATCTAACATTTGCCCCAATTCTCGAAGCTCCCTTGGTCGTCAGCGTCACTGGCCATCGAGTTTCCACCGATGGCACCGGCGCCTTTGTCAGTTTTGGAAGCCCTCTTGGTCCTCATGCGAGACTCGCCAGTCAACATCGTGTGGCGGACAGTGTGGACCACCGATGGGACCGGCGGCTTTGTCAATTCTCGAAGCCCTCTCGGTCCTCATGCGTCACTCGCCATTCAATTTCGCGTCGCGGACAGTGTGGACCACCGATGTGACCGGCGGCTTTGTCGAGGGAGGCGTCAGAGTTGGGGGAATTGCATGTAACCGTATCTCGATTTCACAATAAAACATACAAACAAAAAACTACGGAATCAGGCGCGCTGCTGGCCAGCAAACCCGAACTTCAAAGCAACTGACTTAGCAAACTCGCGTTCCTGAACGCGACTCTTGCAGCGCTCAACGTGCAAAGCGCGCTCCCGATCCGAGTAATCCTCCGGCTTCTGTAAAGAGGACGTACGGCCAAGGTACGGTGGTGGATTTGTGCTAATCACGTCGTAATTTGAGGACCAGTGGTTGTATAGAACTCTAAGGACCACCGGTGAACAAACGAGTGACAACGGAGAGAGGATGGAGGATTTCGGCACTCACTGCTCACGTCGCTTCTCACTCTTGCAAAGAAGCGGCCAACGATTGCGCGTACGGTAACGCGCGTCTTGCGCACGGCGCTGTGCTACCACCTTCTCATGTTCCGTTGGAGGCAGGAGTTTCTGGGCCGCCCGCTCCGCGCGTCGGCGAAGTCTGGCTGTTTCTCTACGTGCCTCGAGATTCCTGCAATAAATTAGCAAGACGACAATGTCAGATTATGAATACGAACCGTTGTTCGTAGGCACGTCGAGCGAACCGAGCCTGCTCCTTTCGGCGCTCTGCATCGGTGGCATCCTGTTGCTTATCGCTACTAGAGGCGGGCGTGGTCATCGCGTCCACTGATGGTAGTGTGTTGAGAAGGACGCGATTGGCAGTAAACCCTAGCTGTAACCCTAATAGTCCCACAAGGTTCTTGCGTGGCCTGTTCACGAGAGGTGCTCATTCGGACGATTCCGACCATTTCCTTGCGTGGCATGTTCACGAGAGCAGAAAAATCGCATTTAAGGATTCATCCACACCGAGGTATCATTAACAATGTGAGCCGTACGAAATTGAAAGGATCATTGCGGGACCTCATTCCAATTTTGAGCCGATTTTTTGTGTCACCTGGGCCCTTCGGAGAAGCTGCGCAATTTTGATGCACAAAAGTGAAGAAAAGCCATTCAGTATCGCATAGCAGAACGTGAATGCTCTCCCATCCACAATCGTTGTCCTCTTTGCGAAGGCCTGAATTTCAATTGAAATTTGTTTCATAGGGTCACATGATGCTGTTAAAGACCAAACTACGCCATCCATGAGATGTAGTGAGGGCGGAAAGAGTCAAAGTAAGTATGTTGCCGAATACCCCATGTGAGAAATGAACTTGTTCAGCTGACAAAACTGTATGGCTTTATTGCAAGCACACAGATCTTTGCCGTTTTGAGGGAGTATGCATGATATAACCAAATTTGGACTATCTAGGCCAGGTACAAAGTACATGCAATAGACAATCGTATGAAACTTTGTCTTTCTCAAGTCTTGCCAAGTCGAACAATCAATGCGTCATTGATCGGGCCGGTCGCGCTCGCCGCATGCACTTGGGGACTGCCGAGCGGAGTCTCTCGGAGTTCAGGCAACTATGCAGTTATCAGCCATGCCTTGGTCAGTTTTCTTTGCTCTTTTTTTGTAATTTTCGAGACCACAACTTGCGCGCTCGCCCGGCGAAATATGAACGACTCTCCCTCGGCAGGACGTTTACCCCCGATGACGGCCAACGGAGGCGATATGGTGAGTCACATCCGCCCCCGAGCCCAAATCTGTCGGCAAAATGCTAATCCAATCTGACAGCCAATCAAGTCTCGACTCCAATGCTTGCATGAACCTGCATGGGGAATGCGGGGTACCTCGGTGAGCAGTGTTCACGATAGTTCACGATATCTCCGTCGTGGTCTCACAATCCAATTGCCCAGTTCTCCGACGCCGAGAGGTCGTGGGCCAGTCAGTACTATGCTCGCTACCGGGAGGCCTACGCCAAGGGACCTGATTCGGTTCGAGCTTTTCTCGAAACGATCCTTTCCCGTTTCCTTTTCCAATTCAACCGCCCCCGGCCCGTCGACCCTCTTGACTTCACAGGTCTGATGGAATGGAGGGTTTACGAAATCCTCGTGTGTCATGTTCCTCTCCTCCTACTCTCACATCCTCATCGCCCATTAGTATTTGCGACATGTCCTCCACCGGAGCTGCTTCCCTCTTTACGAAGCCGAACTGGCGGCGGGGACCGACGATGGCACAGATCTCTCCGCCCTTGACGCGACTCCCACTCGCAACAAACCGGCCTCTAAGAATACTCTTCGCGACTACCAACAGGCAAATCAAGAAATCCCTCCGCCCTTGACCCCTACTCCAAGGGAGACTCGAAGCGCCGCTAAGCGCCGCAGAGCCGCCGAGGCGGAGCAGACTCAAGTACCGACTCCCCCGACCACTCCTAATCATCCTCCTGCAACGACTGCCCCGACCACTTCTGAGCGTCCTCCTGCTACGGCTCGCGAGACTCGTCGAATGACGCGTGAACGGCGTCAAGCTGAGGCGCAAGAACAGGTACGTCGTCCTACTAGAATCCGAGGCTTGTTCTTCTGACGCTCATAATTTGAAGGCCACCGCCGCGACTCCTGTGACTCCGCACGGAACAGGAATAGAGGTTTCCGCGACAGTCGCAAGTATAGCCAAACCGGGACTGGAGGTCTCCGCCACAACAGTCGCAAGTATAGCCGAACCGGGACTGGAGGTCTCCGCCACAGCCCGAGTACGGTCTGCCTACTGATCGACAAACTGACAACTGACCTTTCCTATTAGGGCACCATGGCCAATTACCAAGAAAGAATGAAAGAGACCCGTCGCAGGTGGCGCGAGCGATGCGAATCTGCCGCCCAAGAACAGGTGCATTCTTTGACTAAATGGCGTTGCATGTGAACTGACATCGTGAAGATGGCGGCGACTCCAGACGAGACTCCGGTTCCTAGTCCCACCCGGCCTATCCGAGAAACTCGTAGGGTTGCCGCGCAGCGTCGGGTATGTTACGCTGTTGTCAATTTGGACCTTATCTCACTTACTACAGGCGGCAAATGCTGACCTTCCCCTTATCACTACTCCCGCCCTGCCGGCTACTCTCGCTTTGCCAGCTACTCTTGCTTTGCCGGCTGATCCCGCCCCGCCGGCTAACCTCAAGGTAAGTCCTTCGTCCTGTCATCCACGCCAATTTCAGCTGATACTTTGCCAGCAACGAGAGCAGAACCGACTCAAGCAACGCATGAGTGTCCTTGACAACATTGCGGAGGCGAAAGCTGGAGTAATACGTCTTCACCAATCCAAACTGTCATCATGCTCACAGGTTTCGAACAGGGTTCCTCCAAGCGTCGCCGCCTCGAGTAGATTGATCCGCAACACCGCCGTCCTCCGTACCCACTGCTTTGCGCTTGCTATTTATCACGTTCGGGAGAGCTCTCCGTTTATCTATCTTGAGTGTTGGCCCAATGTTACGTTCCCTTGACCCAAAATCACTCTTTGTGTATTATACCTATCTTGATGGACGTTTCGTTGTATTTATCACTGTTGTATGTATGTATTCCAATGTACATGGTGCCCCGTTGTATTTCCGTGGTGTTCCTTGCCTGCAAGCAACAGGTATGGCTTCTGGACAGCCATGGATTGAGTCACTTGAGTCATGGAAGTCGATGCGCTTCGAGTACTGGGTTGGGTAATGTGTTTCGAGTATATAGGCTCAGTTGGACGTCCTTGGTGCTTCGTTGTCTTTCCACTGTTTTCCCAATGGCGAACACTGAAGTCTTATCACCTTCGTTCCAGGCGCTCCTGGACTATGTCGTTGCGCAAGGGTTTCAGGTGAATACAACGCGCTTCTCACCTCGCCATTGAATGACCCGTTTACAGGTCATTCCTGATGGCAATAACACGAGTGATGAGACGAACGATTTCGCAGTAAGGCGACATTATATTGCCGACCTTCCGACATTCAATATCCCACCAGGTCATCTCTCTCGACAGTACAACCTCGGAATGTGATAGTATGCCCGATCTGGAAGATGTCCTTGGGTCAGAGTCTGATGAAGATGGGAATGAGGACGTGAACGATCCGGCGCCGAACATGTCCGATTCAGACTCTTGTGCGGGTATGCCTGCTTTAGAAGACCCGGCGGGCCCCGACAGCGTACCCCAAGACCACACCAGCGAAGGGTCCACTAACTTCAGGGTTGCAGAAGACCAGGTGCGTCTATTCTCATAGTCGTACTCCCATCTTGATCCTGACAAGCCTGTATGTCTAGTATATGCGTGTTTTGCTTCTTGAAGAGTGCACGGGTCTTCGCAGCCACATTGATGCAATTGAGAAGCGTCTTAGTGCTGGCGTCGTTCGATATCATGCTCCTGCCCACACCAACAGGTGCAACGGGCGTGTGGCGTAGGTACAAATTTATGGTCTGGAATCGCAATGACTTACTGGAAAGCAGTGATTTTGACAAGGCTCTGGCGGAAGCCTTCAACGAGACGGCAAGGATTGGTCTCCATGTTGGGTATGATATTGCCTGCCAGTTCCAGTACGACTCGGATCTAGTTTAGATTCTAGAATTTAGACTAGGTAGATAAGATACGATCGAAATGAATGTTTTTTTCATGTGATTTGGAACGTGGGAATTGTTCGCCCAGCATACGCCGTGCCCGTTTCCCCCACTGTCAGCACTCATCTACCGGAACCCGTAACGGTCCGTTCTCATCGCGAGCAAGGTACCAGTAGCCCAAATCTAGCTCGACCATTGCATGTTCCATAAGTCATTGTATGGTAAGTCAGTACTCGTTGCAATCTAATGCCGCGCTGTCAACCATCCGGTTTGCATCTATGAGACTAACGGTGAACCACTTAGTACGCGTTGCAATCTACTGCCATTCTGTCACCACTACAATGTGCATCTCTGAGCTCAGGAGACACGCGAAAACAATGAGGTGAACCCCGTAGTACGCGGCGTAATCTAATGCCACTCTGTCAGACATCCGCTTGCCATCTCTGAGCTCAAGAGACACGCGATGACACACACATGGCTGATACATTCTCGTAGGGATATGCATGTCCAGTGGGTCGACAATCCAATGGTGGCGAAGACCGTGCCTTCTTGGGACAACTCTAGCGGTGGAACGCCATGGAATGCCGCCTAGCGGTGGAACGCCATCGAATGCCGCACATCTCATGGTCAGCCATTGTGGGTTCTCTGTTTGATATACATTTCCGTGACTGAAAGCGGTCAGAACGCCCCAAGCACATCTACATTGGCTTTTGAGGCGTGGTGGCTACAAGACATATATATACACACTGAATAGCCAGGACATCACCCAACTCTGCCAATATGCGCGGAATACTTCGCAGTAAGCCCAAGAAACGATCTCCTCCGGAGGACGACCTCGTGAACGTCAATCCCAGTATATCCTGGCGCCCTGACGGTCGCGGTCATCTTCGTCCAAATGTTTCCTACCGTCAAACCCAAATCGGTGGTACGGACATCTCCGAGACCTCCCAGTTCTTGCACGACGGTGATCGGACATATACCTTCACGGCGCCAACTGTCCCATCGTCCCATTTTTTCAACGAGACTCATAGTCATGACGACGAAGTGGCAGTGCCCGACTCTAGTCTCCAAGATGCTGGCGAGCAAATTGCTCGACAGAAGTTTCCGTCGGTTCGTACATTCGATGATCTTGATTGGGCTCGGAGACTAATCCGATTCGACAGGACGACCCAATGGCGAGGTGGAGACAACTCATTGACGACTATCTCGCTGAACTTCTGCGCCAAGAGGCCCCGGTTGATGCACTTGTCTGTCCTGGCGTTCACAGTTCTGCATGCCAGACTCCTGGAAATCCCGGCATTTTTCGGTGCCTCACCTGCCAGGATCATCGTCTTTTCTGCCAAGCTTGCTTCCTGACAATGCATGCCGGACTCTACTTCCATAGAATACAGGTATTTCTTATGGTTCTCTCTACTCGGTGGTAGTTGCCTTATGTTACTCTAGGAATGGACTGGCAGCTACTTCTCACGGACGACGCTCGCCGAGATTGGCTTATACATTCAGCTGGGTCACTCGCCAAATGAGGATTGTCCCTTGGCCCGACTCGCCAATGCCAAGCGCTTCGTCGTCATTGACATCGACGGGGTCCATACGGTCAATCTCCGTTACTGTGGATGTACTCGTGAGGGACAGACTCCTTGGGCTGTTCAACTCCTCCGCGAGCGTCTTTACCCCGCTACAAGTATCGATCCGGAAACCTGCGCGACTTTTAGGGCGTTGGAACACTTTCAGATGTTGACGTTCATGTCAAAGGTATGCTTTCGGCTTCTTCGACTCATGCAACTGCTGACTATGGTATGACAGATATCGGCGTATGAGTACTTCTACTCCTGCTGCCGATTGATGGACAACACAGGCACTCATTTGCCACCGGTACGTAACACCTGCATACCCCATTGCAATCCAGCCGCCATCTGATGCCGCAATTTCTCAGAATCGGTATCAGAACTTCCTTACCATGATCCGGCAGTGGCGGCATCTCAAGATGTGCAAGCGCTTCGGGAGAGGAAATACCGAGGGCGGGCGTAGTCAGACAAAGGCGGGTGACCTTGTCGTGGTCTGCCCTGCTTGTCCTCAGGTTGGTTTGAACACAATGGCGTATGTGCATATTCCCGGTGATTGTTGTTGGTTGCTCATGGTATATCATCAGACCACAGGCGGGCCAAGAATCCTTCACCGACAAGATGTTCCTGGCAATTGATGCAAATTTCCGTTTGAAACGATCGAATGTCTCTTCACGCACCCGCGATCCGTCACTCAATGCCGGCTGCGCCTATTTTGTGGAATTTGAGGCGTTCAGGAAGTACGTCTCTGCGTACGATCAGGTCGTTGCGGATGAAGAGAGCACCTGCAATAAACACGATGCTTTGAAGTTAGCCAGCATGCGAGGCGGGAGGGGAACGGCATCTACGGGCGTCGGGGCAGTGGTATGCAGCCGTCATGACATGAAGCGTGGGTCTGGTGTCATCAATCTTCGGAAGGGCGAGAAGTAGGTCATTTATTTTCCCTGTCATTTGTAGGACATCCAATGGTCATTCTCTATCCGTTACAATACCCCGTCCCTTTGACATTGAATGCCCTCTTGTTCGACCATCGACCATTGAATGGCGAATTCCATTTTCTATCCTTTTGATAAGGATGAATCTGATCATTCTCGCATCAGGTACATTTACATGGATTACGCCTTGTTGTCGACGCTGAAATTGAATACACCGGAGCACTTGGTGATTTCTTATGACATTGCTTGCCAATGGAGCAAGAAGCTGTCAGCACGCATTTCTATATACCCTCCCTGGCTCCGCCCTCGCCAAGTGATGACCGCAGTCCTCTATCTTGTGCCAAAATTCCATCTGCCTGCTCATATCCCACTCTGCCGATTCCTGTACTCTTTCAATTTCACGAAGGGCGTCGGTCGCACTGACGGAGAAGCGCCAGAGCGGGGCTGGGCTATCTCTGATGGCGCGGCGGCGAGTACCAAGGAAATGGGCCCCGGATCGCATGATGACACTTTGGACGATCATTGGGGAGACCAGAACTGGCGAAAAGTATCCTTGATTGGTATGTTGCGATCGTGATCGGTGACATTTCATTGACGGCTGGAACCAGTTCAATCATTACGCGATAAACTACTCGAGGCCATGAAAATGCGCGCCATTCATGTCGTTGCCTTCTTTGGGTTCGAAGCGTCTCTAGAGAACACGGGAGTCATTCCGGAGTGGCGGCGAATGGTCTTGGCTTGGGAGGCCGACTCGCATGGTCCGTCGGTCGTGAATCCATTCAAACCTACCCTACGCGGTATGTTTTCTCATCAGTTTAAGTGAAAGTGCTCTCATATTCATCTGAAGAGGTTCGCGACAACACTGTTCGACTCCAGCTTCTTGAGGAAGATGCTGCAGAGGCGACTGACATTTCCTTCCCGCGCCACACGGTCGGACCTGGAGAGTTCATTGTCATGGGCATTCAATTGGAGGATCTTCAGTGAGAATCATTTACTAGGGTCCAGAGCCAGACTAACTTGATACTAGAGCGCGTGTGGAGCGAGATGGCGAGCGACTTGGTCCTCACGCAACCGACAATCAGAAAGCAGGACAGCAAGAGAAGCTGAACCGACTTCGCCGACGCATAGAGGCCTTCTGGGAAATACAGGGTGTCTACATGCCTGCTGCTACCATCCTCCGTCAGCGCGAGGATATGGAGGGCCAGCCCGGAAATGACGTTCCTACTGCCATGAAACTCCTGCTGCCCTCTGCCATTCCTCGCATTCACTCCCGTCTTGATAAGGCCCTTATCTCAGCGGAGAAGCGTCTTCGGATTGCTCGTGCCGAGGACGCTCTAGGCCAAGTTCGGGAACATATCGTTCTTCGTGCTAGCATGTACCGGATCAAAGAGCGGGAGGTCCGCGGGCAGAAACGCGGTGGAAGAGCGAATACCATTCTCAAACAGGTAGAGGATCGCATCCGAGAGTCCCGTGAGCGTTACAATAGGCACTTTAACGCTCTGTGTGCCCTCGAGCCACTTCTCCTTGATAGAACTTGGCGACGTGATTTTAGGATTCTTCTGGAGTCCGATTGTGTGGCCCCCGCGGACACTGATGGGTCGGAGGGCCGGCGCACGTTCAAATGGCTCTGGTTAGCACATGTTGAGGAAGGCGGTGCGGCATCCCAAGAAGGCACGTAACGGACATTTGATTTCCTTCAGGAAACTGAAGCTGACATGATTTCCCAAAGCCCTCCGAATTGAATGGTGCAAATCCCGAGCACGTGCGCAGCGCTGGCAGGAGGAATGTGTACTTCTTCGCGTCGAGATGACTCGTGTCATGGCCACATTTGAGGTGCAGCAGCAGCAATGGAAGAACCAGATTCAGTCAACGGGTGCGGCAGTGTCTCAACATGTAGGCGGCTTCGTGGCAGGGGCACGCGCATATGCTGCAAGACAGGCAGCTATTCGTGGCTCGATGCTATCATATGCTCAGCGTGTCTTCTCTCGGCTGCCCAGTGATGAGCCTGTCGATGTCAGTGAAACCGGGGACACAGAGAAAGATCTGATTGATGTAACCGTGGATATCGACCGTGTAGCCATATAACCTTGTCTTACGGTCATGGAATGGACAATTTGAGTAATGATAATTCAATGTCCCCGTTACTAGAGGCCGCTTCGCAGCCATTGAATGGTCCGCCACGACATGAAGTTTGCTACCTTTGAAAATCTGCATGCACTATTACCAGTACACACGTCTACAGGTGTGAGCGCGTGGCTCATCCTGCGCAACACCATACACACTTTACCTTAGGCCAATTTTTGCGATTGCGCGATGCGCCGGTTCGAATTTAATGAAGGGCATAGAAGGATTATCTGCCATCACTGTTTTGCATCGGACGCCGCCGTACAATGTGCTAGTTCTGTATTCCCGCAAGCCCAGGTGGCGTTGTAGTTACTACGCAGGTTCAAACCTTGCTGTGCTTATGCCGTTGAAGCATCCCATTTTCTTTTGTTTTTTTGATCCCGAAAACACTTTTTGCATTAGAGGTCACCATACAATGTCCTGAGTTCGGCAAGCGCGACGCCATACAATGTCCTGCGTTCAGTCGCAATCACGGCACCATTGAATGGTAGTCGGCAAATGACGCTTGATACAAGCTGTAGTGTCATTATATAGCCGACGTGAAGTTATCACCGAATGCATTGCATTCCGCCAAGGCTGTGGTTCGAACTCCACGAATGGCAATAGCGACGAATTGTTGTTACAATGTTTTTGCATCAGACTTCACCATACAATGTCCTATAAGTTCAGCGCGCGCGTGAGCCGCGTGGAAGGGCCATTCAATGTCCAAACTTCAAGTTCCGTGGAGGCGCCATTCAATGTCCAAACTTCAAGTTCATTCACGGCGCCATTGAATTGTCCGCGCGACGGTGTCAGCGCGCCGGCGCCATCCAATGTCCAGACGTGCACAAGGTCCAATGGCACGTCGCCGCGGTATAAATTAGGTAGTGGTACTTAGTACTATGATGGTCGATGAATATACAAATGAATGGGTATATTATCGCGTCAGAGTCAAATATACGTGAGATGCTGGTGAGCCCGGGATTGATGAAGCAGAAATACAATGTCAATTGTTGGTACAATCTGTCGAGGAGATGTGGAGGGAATAGTGGCGAAGCCCGATCACTCCTGCGAGGATCTCTTTCGTCGTGACTGGCACTGGGGCGCGTGAGGGGAGCGACACGACAATCTGAGTAGGTCGTAAGGTGGGCAGGATGAGCACAACGTGCACACTGAATGGCGATACCCGCCGTCTTCCAGGGGTGTTGAGAGGTTGTACTGGAGCACAGACTGTGAGTTGGAACCTTCTGGCGGGCTCGGGAGACGCACCCGTTTGTCGACCTTTACAGTACCGCTGCCCGTCGCTGCGCTTTCCCACTAGCACTCCTGCTGCCTGGTCCTCCAGCGGGGATTGAGCTGGCTTGGCGAGTTCACCGAGCAGGAGGAGGCACGCCCTGGCATTCTTTCACACCTGTGGGTGTGGTCGGCTTCCTGGAGTAGGTGTCGAGCCTTGACGGATGCATCAGGTGAGGCTGCCAAAATCTGGGACAAAGTGCGACACCTACCGAAGGTCTCGAAACAACGCGTCTGAAGACGTCGTCGACAGGCGGTCGTCGACGTAAGGTGTGATATCATAGACAGAAAGTAGACCCAGCCCTTCAGGCAGTCAAGTCAGGAGGAGACACGACGCAAGTGCCGGCTCTAAGGCGCTCCTCCAGCGACTTGCTTCACCCGAAAGGCATCCCTCGACCGCACGGCGGATGCGACACATGCCGGCTCAAAGGCACCGCGATGCGACCAAGGGTGTGTGGCGAGACGAACGAGGTAGCCGCAGACAGGACGCAAGCCCGCTCAAGGCGCTGCGCCACCCCGTCGTCCCACCTCCCCTGTGCCGGAGCATGAGGGGAGTAGGTGAGTGGGGAAAAAAAAACCTACCCGGTTTTGACGACTATCATTGTCAGGTGACAACAACGCGAGGCGGTTACGTAGGGACACCTAGGGACGCGTCCGGCTTCAGTGACATCGATACGAGTTCTTTTGATCATGATCGGTGAGCGAGATCCTATCTTAAGGGCCACCGGCCGAAATGGGACATGGAGGCGCATTGTCGGGGCATGAGCGGTAGCCCGCTCAACGTGTATGACGACGAAGTATCTCCGCTCGCTGTACGGCGCTCATTGGTCGCTGCGACCTACGGCCCTACAATTAGCGTTGGAAATGGATTGCCGACCTCGGCTATTGGCGGGGTAAATGCATTGCGGAACCACAGACAATTAGCGGGCGAAATGCATTTCCCCGCCATTATGAGATGCTATTTGGGGATATCAGACGTACTATCAGTCAAGGAGGTTCTCCAGCAGAGATCTGCCAGTGTCATCTGGCAGCTGTTGCCCCACGAGAGCATCTCTATCTCGCGGTGGGCCCCATTAGGCATGAGCGCACCGACTCGGAAACAAAGGATCTAGGTTGAGATTCCCAGGGGCTAAAGGAGAACGTTGTGTGTTGTGTGTGACTCAAGATTGGTTGATAGAATACTTGTCTTCAGACGTATCCAGCAAGAACTTCTGTATTTACTTGTGAGTCTGATGTGCATTGTGGGACTACGATGCAGAGATGAACGCAGTGTCGCCAATGCTCGCGATCGGCAGGCTTATCGTCGGGCCTGCGAGCTCGGGAGTACGTTCGCAGATACATCCGGATTCCGTTCCGTGTCCGGGCCTGGATCTGGCTCATTGAGGTGTCAAGCCAGGCCAGAGCCGCCAACTTCAGCCTGGCTCTGGCTTGCCCTGGCCTTAGCCACGGCCTTGGGCGGGATGCGGCGGGATGCGGCGGGGTAAGGCGCGACGGAGCACAGCATGAGGGACAGCTTTCTGTAACTCCAGTTAGGCTCGAGATGTGTGCTTTGAGCCGCCCCAAGCCACGGCTTGTGAATCGTCAAGCCAGGCCACAGCCAGGTGCATGGCTTTGCCTCGCCTGACCCGGCCCACGGCTGGCCCGGCCCCAAGCCAAAGCCAGCAAATTACCAAGTTTGTGTGGCGTCGAAAGATCCACGTACCCAGTGAATTGTTAAAACGCTCCGCAATAAGTTTGGGTCCGGTTTTCGCACCAGACCGTGAGGTGCTACAGTTGTGCTACGTAGCCCAGACACCCTGTCACCCCCAGCTGGCTGCATATCCAACCAACATGATCTACTGTATGAGCGAGCGTCGATACAGTACGACACTTGCCCATACAGTCGCATACAGCAGTTATTCGCTGCAATCGGCGATCAACTCAATCAATCAATAGATGCACGGCAGTGACGGCACGGACGACTGTTTCTTACCTTACTATTCATACCTATCATCTCATTCCAGTCATACTCGGCGCGGACCAACTACTTACGCGTACGACTCATGGTAAGTTAGATCTGATCTGATGACGGATTGCGTCGCCTGTCGCAACACGTCAGGTGACTTTAATGTTTCATCTTCCGGAACTGAGCTCCGTTCTCAGTCTTGCAGCTCTGAACTCTGCGAAATGGAAATGATGATTCTGTTGCAGGGACCGCAGCGACCTGATGCTGATCCGGCTTTGACAGTCGTTCCGCGCTCTTATCGAATCTGTCACATAGAGGTCCGTCGTTGTGCATCAGATATTGAATACACATCTATCCTACACAAGGTTCACAAAGTACGTGGAGTTGACCGATCGGGACGCGTTTCCGATGCGTTTAATCGTTCCTATTGCGCTAATATCGTACAGTTACATCAGACTCGAACAGTGCGCTGTGTTTCTCACGAAGGGCTCTGCACTCCGATCTGGACTCGGAATCAGGCGCGCGGAAAGATCATCAGTCTCACTCAGTGCTCGTGCTCAAGACGGTGAGTTTTAGACCTCTCCTGTACAATCATTGTGACGACGTAGCTGTATAAGTAGTCTACAGCAGGTCTCCCACTCCTTACACCCGATCATGGCCGACCTTCCAAAGCTCCCAGCTCTCGACAAGATGTTCCTCATTGGTATCTGGATCGAAACGTTCCTTTACGGCAAGTTGCTCCCTACCCGCGTGTATGGATCTAATGGTCGCATTGCGTTCAGGTGTCAAGTATGTTGCCCCTCCTCGGAGACATGTAGGCAATTTGTAGACTGATCACGAATAGCTTCGTTGTCTTCTGTGCTACGATATACCTTCTCAGAGGTCGGGATAGCCTCAGACCTGGCAAAAGCCACACCGCGACACGGTACGGAAAGTTCATCCTTCTCGCGTTCTGCGTTATCTGACCACCAGTGCTTGTAGATTTCTTGCGCTTATGACGATCCTCTTGTTTCTGATATCCACGACCTATGTCTCTGTGTCATTGAGACAGCTTCTCGAAGCCTTCATCTATGGTCCTCCAGGTATGGCGACACTGTACTTTGCAAATGAGCCCAATCGTCTCGCCATCACGAAATTGATTCTCTATGAGATCAACGTGAGCAGTTTCTCTCTCTTTTTGCGTTCCCTGAGTGAAGAATGATCCCAGGTGATGGTACAGAATCTCATACTGGTCAGTATCTTAGCTGTCTTGTTCGAAGTTTGTTCAGTTGCGTCAGATCTGGAGGCTTTGGGTCATCTTTCAGAACGATTGGCGTGTGGTCATCCTGCCCGTAAGCTGCCTTCCGAACTCCCCGGTGTAAGCAGCTGAATAGCGAGATCACTGTAGCTCATGCTTGAATCTGCCCGCTCAAGTGAGATAGATTGTCCGTCATTGTCCTTCTGATAATGTTTTCACAGTCGGCGGCTACATCAGCATTGCCCGTGGCTCCCAACCGAACATCCCCATCTTCGATTCCACGATCCATAGGTGGTCCATCGAAAGCTGGGTCATGGATCTCGCTCTCAACATTGGTGTCACCACCTGTATAGTGTTGAGAATCTGGTTCATTCAACGACAAGTGTCGAGTCTCGGAGTCAGGAGCAGTGGTCAACAGTACAATAGCGTCATCTGGACAGTAGTCGAGTCCGGGATGTTATTCTCGACTGCGACGCTCGTGACGGTCTCTTTGTATCTCTCAGGAAGTCGCGCAACCGTGGTCGCCATCGACAGTACAATTCAGCTCGCGGTAAGTATCGTCTTCTTCACCTCGAAGTGAACGAACGTTGACGAGTAACAAGTCCATCAGTCCGATGCTGATCATTGTTCGAGTTGGACTAGGCCTGACACGAGGTGGAACCGTGAATACGAGCACGTACAGAAGCACCAGCGATATCACGGACAGCTCGTCGCGGCCTGTTCACGATGCTTCTTTCCGTTCCCGCCCTGGATATACTAGGCAAGCATTGGGCAGCAAGGGTGTGCGAACTCTGGATGCATATGATCTCGAAGAAGGAGAGTATCACTTGGAACACCTGGGACACGACCGTGCCCCACATAAAGGAGTGATTGTTACACAGAGCACAATCTCCGATTCCTATTGAGTACTAAACTGTCAATGTTTGTTTGTTCCTTGCCCAAATTTTCTCCCTGTGTACGTACCTCGATCCCACTGGGTACTGTATCGGTATATGATTTCCATGTGGTGAAACAATATATGTATATGCAGCAAATTAAAGATTTCTGTAGTATGGCCTCATGATGTTGACAGGGCGGGAGCGTTGCATTCATAGATAAAAGCGCAACAGGAACTCGAAATTCTCCCGAATCAAACCAGAATGCCCGTCGTCAGCGTCCTCGCCTACGCACTTTTGCTCACTACGCTACCTCGCGCCATGAGTCTTAGTGCGGATACTCTCAAAATTACGACCATCTACGGCAAAAACATGGAATCTCACGTGGAGTGTTGGGCAATCGAACCCGGATATGTCGTGACAGGCGGAGTACGTCCTTTCTAAGTTTTTCGACGTGTCGCAGGCCTAGACGATGATGTACTTGTAAAGATCGATGTTTTGGCGCTCGGGCAGCTCTCGAACGGCTCCTACTCGACATTTCCGAAAGGTCCGGACATCGACGCCGGGTGCGATTTGCTCTCACAACGCATACGGATGGCTGACCATTGAACAGGACCCATAACGCACCCCATGTCCAGTCAGTCATGATGTTTGTCGAGAAGAGCATATGGAGGGCCTTATGAACCCTTTACAGATACTTCGTTCTTCTGGAAGGATCTTCCACCATCACGTTCCCGAACAACTCAGAGGTCCTCCAAGTCAAAGCTGGAGAGGTTTACTTAGCGGCAGACTCCGCCGCTGTATCGACATTAGGACATCACACGACCGTCGCTGGAGGCTCAGTAATTTTGCAATTTCCTCTTGCGCCAGGCTTCTTACCGGACCACGTCGCGTCAAACGGCGCGTGCAAGCACGACTGAGCTTTAATCGTGCAATAGACCGATGCTGTTACATTGTCATCTGCCAACGCGATAGATCATAGCGCGGCGTCTTGCCGCTCGTATTCACTGAGACACGCACTATGTAGACACCATAGTTTCAGACACAAATCAGATAGTTGCTGTAGTCTTCCGCGTGAGGTTGCTTCAACGCCCTTGCGACTCGCATTTCGACTCCCGAGCGACGAAGCCGAATCCAAGCTTCCTACACCTTGAAGGTGTTGCTGTGTTGTGTACAATCCTATAATGTACAGGCGCACCTGGCACGCAACTCACGTAAGGAGAAACAGTCGCAATCGCTGGAGTCGTGCGTTCATCTCCATGTTCAACCACTCGAGAAGCGACGTCTCGTTGCATCCGTAGGCGCAATTGGATTGACAGCTAAGCGCATCTTTAGTTCGATCCGACGTAAGTTAGAACGAACCGAGATCAGCGCAGAGCACACAATCCCTGTTCTGCCCATAGTTACTTATGTTCTAATTTTCCGTATATCACACCGAAATCAGTACAGGTCAATGCCCCGCCGAGACACCCAGCTCTCGAACACTGCCGATGCCCACCATGAGTCCCTGCAGCTCGGGATTCCCGACTGTCGCATGCGTTAGTGAAGGTTCGAGCCAGATCAAGAACAAGACAACTGACCACCGGCAGCCCCAAGCGCCTCGACGACCCGCCCCATATCCTCCAGCGCAAAGTCCTCCATCTCCTCTACCAATAGGAGCTCCTCGTCCTCCTCCTCGTCATAGCCCATCCGGTGCCGTGCCCTCGTCCGCCTGCGCTCCGCGATCCAGCCCACTTGACGCTTGAGCGCGTTGATTATCGACGGGGAGGGGTCTCCTGGACAACGAGAGTTCAGGGTGATACCGAGGGTCAGATACGAGGAAGTCACGTACCACCAGCCATAGCATGCCGCCCCAGAACTCGCAGACAGTCTCCCAGCGCTCGACATAGACTTCCCAGGAATCCTGGATCGCTCTCGCCTCCAATGGCATCAACGAGCGCGCCTAATGTTGTGTGGACCATGTGTGGAGTGAGGACAGGGCCTATACAGGGAGTGGTGAGCATTCATACTGACCATTGATACGACAGGCGAAGGTTGATTCGCTTACCTGAGCCTCCCTCCATGCCCCCGTGCACCAGTACAGGAAGCAGCATCGCCGCTGCCTCCCTCACGCCATCGTGGAAGTAAAACTTGAGCCCGCCTAGCGCGACCTCCAGTGTCGATACCACGTATGGAGTATAGCCTCCGTCTGGACACCGAGTCAATGTGGCTCATAAATCACGATGAAGTGAATGGAGTCTGTACCTTGCAACGTACTACTGAACACCAACAGCGTTTCGAGAGCTTGGCATTTCTCCTCCAGCCCTTGCGTCCGCACGCTGAAGAGTTGGTCGTCCAACGGTATGATATCCCAGCCTGGAGGTGGAGAGTCATCTGCTGCGTAATCATTGTCAGCGATGACAATACGGTACAGAGAAAACAAATTACCTCCGCCACCTGCACCGACCTGCACGTCGGCCTTCCTCCCTGCCACACTCAAGAGGCCGGGTACAACTAATGGGAGGTACGGCGTGAATTCAGAACCTAGAGCTTGACAGACCTAGAAGAGTTTAGTCTTGGCTAGATAATTACACCGAAGAACGGTCGAAGGTGTCTGGCATGAACAACCCACCTTCGCCCAGGTTCCCATGAGATAATGCGCCAACTGTGTATCCTGCCCCTGCCCCTGCAGCTTCTGTATCCCAAGAAGCAGCTCAATCAACACTTGTGCGTCTTGGCGGAAGGTTTCTGGGCCCACTGCGATGGCTGCAATACACAACTTCAGCACAGACTTCTAATCTTTGCCTTTGGAACGAACTTACCGACGAGCCCCGCACACTCCATCGCCTTGTTCCGCATCCGCGCTTCGGCACCATGCAGCACCTGCAAGAGGAGCGGCATGATGGCAGCGTAGTGCTTCCCGAACCCGCGCTCGCTCGCATCCGCGACCATTGCAAGCGTTGTGATAGCTTGTTCCTGGACGTAGCCTCCGCCTGCGTTATTGCCTGGTGGAAAAGCGTCAAGGAGGTGATTGGGTATGCTAGTTGAAGACACGTACCGGCATTGGTCATGAGCCGCACCAATCTTTCTACGATGGGATCGAGGTACGGTAAGAGGACGTCCCGTTCGACGCCCTCGCAGAAGTTTATGAGTGCTGCCGCTGCATGAGCATGGACTCTGTAAACGGAGTATGAGCCGCGAAACGAACGAACAAGATCACGAAAGAAGGCCTCACCTCATCTCTGGGTCCTCCAGCGTCGGTATCAGCACATTCAAGAGCTGCGCATAGTGCGCCTCAGTGAGGAGCTCCGCGAGGTCCGTACACAATTGTCCGACACATTGACAAGCCGCCCACCGGACGCGAGGGTGCGTGTCAGCGAAGAGGGGTGTAACGAGGCTGAGTAGTAAGTCAGCGAAGACAAGGGAAAAAAGGAGGTTTTGAGAGGATGGACAGCAAGGGGATGCAGGGGAAGAAAAGACTAAAGAAAAGACTAAAGAAAAGGGAAGAGGTACTCACTCAACGACCTTGCTCAACTCATTCTGCATCGTCTTGCCAGTACCTTCCGCAATGGCCGCTACAGCACACAACCCCGCATGCCGTGCCCTCCAGTCGTAATTCACGAGCATGGATGGGATGTAGCGGAATGCATCTAAGTGAGTTTTTTGAGTCGATAGTCAAACACTTGATCAACCGAACTCACCAGGTAATACAACCGTCCCACCCAGGGCACACGCCAGTCTGTCTAGGGACTGCTCATACAACGTCGGTGGGGCATCGTCCGCTGCAGACGAGGCCAACGAAGGCTGTGAGGGTATATGAATCGACTTGATCGTCGAAGCGTACAATGACTCACATCCTCCCTCAGCCAACTGACCACACTGTCGACATCGTCTGCCCATTCGCCCATGCCTTCTAAACACGCTCTAACAGCCAGTCCGACCCATCCCTCGACACCGCGCACCATGCTGGGTTTTGCCTCTGTTATGGAGACCATCACTTCCAGCGCAGCAAGACGCAAGTCTGTGCGGTCAGCGTCTTCATCTGTGAATGGTCGGTCAGGAATGAAATTTTGAGAGAGAGAAGAGGGATGGAAGACACATACCAGCATCACCACCTCCACTCCCTACCTCCTTCTGAGGCGGAAACTCGAACCCCCCTGCTCCATTGCCTCCTCCCCCACTGAGTCCCCCACTCCTCATCGTCGGCGTCGGCCCACAATCCGCCTGCGGCAACACCAAATTCGGAAGGAGAGCAACCAGCGCAGGCAAGTGTGGCCCAAACAACAACGGGTGCGACGCACACAAAGGAGTCAAGCTCTGCAGCACATGCGTCGGCATCTCCGCACCAAGCAGTGCCAGCATCCACCCGACCATCTCCGTTCCCCCGCCCCCTCCTCCGCCCGCTTCGAGGTACTGTACACCGGCTTCGACGGCGGCTTCAGCGCACTCTGCTTCGAATCCGGCTTTGAAGACGCCGAGGATTGTGGGCGGGTCGAGGTCGGTGACGAGGTTAGGACAGGCGGCGAGGACGCGGAAGGCGGTTTCGCGGTCGGCGTTGGTGGTGGCGCTGGAGGGGTCGGAGCCTCGGAGCATGGCGAAGACTACGCCTTGAAGGGCATGCCACGGTCGGCCGCGTTTCATTCCTTCGTTGGCAAGCTCACAGACGCTGTCGACTGATTTCCTGTAGTAGATGGATGAGTGCAGCCCATAGGAGAAGAGAAGACACAGAGAAAAGTGGATACAAGGGCGAATGCAAGGAAATATGCTTCCTGTACGCGCCAAATGAGAAAATCCGACAAACCTTCTCACCATCCCGGCCCGCTCATGCTGCAAGGAATGCAACAACAGACTCTCTATTGCATTAAGTGTCGACGGGCCAAGCGTGTCGTACAACGTCTGTCGTGATCCTAGATGACGCGTTTGGTCAGTAAAGAATCAGCGAAACAAAAGATGAACGCCAGGTAGATCAATAGCTCTCCCGCCAATGCATCTGAGACGTGGACACACCTAATGAAGGCTGTGCGGATGATGAAGACGACGGCGCAGTCTGGTTCGCGGAGCGAAAGAGCAGCCGGCGGAGAAGGACGAGGGAGAAAGAACGCATCTAGATTGTGAATATTAGCATGACTACAGATCATGATAGCAAGTCTGCACGAAATCAAAAGTGGTGGCTATACGCGGGACAACGGAATAATGGATTCCCGAAGGACGAAGGAAGACACGACTCACAACCTCTGTATCCGCACCGATCGCGAACTGGGCCAGCGCGAGGAGATACACCTCGGGGGTATGAGCCAGCCGTTCGTTGACCAATTGTTCCGCCCTGGGAAGAAATGATTGTCAGACGCGAGACAGAATAGATGGCGCCCGAAAGACGGGGCAAAGCAGGGGAAAGCATCCAAAAGGACGCGGAAAGTGGGGAGGAATAGTTTGGCATGCCGGTGTATCGTCCCATCCATATCGCCGCCAGTCATGAGCCACCCAATCAGCACGGTCTATCGCCCTCCCTCCCTCTCAGAGAAATCCCAGCAGTCCCAACCTCGTCCCCGATTCGTCCACCACCCCGCCAAGAAAGCAATCATCGGACACTCACCCTCTCCGAATATCATTATCCCCAAGCACCAAGTTGCTCAAGATCTGCGTCAACTCGGCCGTGACCTCGGGCGGCGGCGGCGGCACCTGTGGCGGGTCCATCCTAGCTTTTTTTCGAGTATGTTACTAGCCTATTTTCGTGTGGCTTTTCGTGTGTGATTTTTCGTGATGGGCGTCCTAGTCAGTCCTTGTCGTGTGGGGTCCTTAGGTCGTGATGATGTGGTCTTGCTGAACCTGTATCTGCACAGGTCGTCCGTCTCAGCCGTTTACGATCGCGATGTTGTCGATGATGGTCGTGCAATCAAAACCTGCGTGGCGGCAGTGGCCCTGTTCCCACATGCAAAATGCCGGGCCGCGTGCCTGCCGGCTACCGACCTGTACTAAGACTTTAGCGCGAAGACACAATGCTTTTTGTGACTCAAAGGATCCACTCTGTCTTCCAGCCAATCCACTAGATAGTATGTAGTACAACACAGTGCGTACATAGTATAGTAATCATGTCCCAAAATCTGCGTTATATCCATATTTCTCCATGTCATCTCGTCAAATCATGCCGCATGCACACTCTTCCCGACAAGCTTTCTTAAAAAAGCGACTCTTCGGCACGTCCTTGAGTACCCAATTAATCATCTCGACAAGTCCTTGCTCTGTGCTCTCGGCGGTCACGCCCGATTCGATGTTTTGATCATCAATCCCACAGCTAGATACTTTCGAACGCTTTTGGAACGCATCATGACTTCGCCGGCCACAGGCTTACACCAGACCCCTCTAGTTTGGTCGAGCAGGAAGGAGCCATGTCTCACACGGTCATAAGTATGGGACACTCCTATCCATAAGGTATAAGAGCCTTTGGCTACGCTCGCTGAATTCCCACTTCCACCCATTTCGACATCCTCATCACAATGTCCAACGTCGAGACCTTCACCAGCACCACACCTTCGTACTTCGCTCGCATCACGAGCGTCATGCGCAGAAAATCATCCATCGCCCCGGTTGCGACCGTGGTCGAAATCTCAGAACCAACATGCGCCAAGGCCGCACCCCCTCCCAAGGCGTCTCAAAGTAAGGTCCTTCTCATTCACGTCTTCTTGCAATACGCTGATCATTCGTTTCGCAGCGATGGCGCAGCCTCTCGCCAAGGTCGCACGATTCGCACGCTTCCTCGGCGACAGATCTGTGCGAGCTCGTCGTGATACGCCCGTATCTACCCCTTCCGCCACTACCGAAACTCGCCACACGCTTTCGGCGCGGCGACTAACCACTGGCAGAGTCACGACATACGTACGCCACTCTTCGGGCGCTGTGGTGCAGGCCACTGCCAAGAAAACCATCGAAGCCACAAACGATTCGGCTGACTTGCCTGCCACGCCGCAACCAAGCAAAGCCGCCACACTCGCCCCCCAGCTCTCAGACGAATTATTGCCGCGTATCGCTCTGCCGTCATTTGCCACTTTTGACGTGCCCGACAATTCCACCACAGTTGTTTCCGCCTCTGACGATGCGAACAGCACTCCATCATGCCCGCTCGCTCACAGGCTGTATGTTTTTTATGACCCAACTCGCCCGCGGCAGATCACGACCATGACTGAACTTCCGTATGGACCTTATGCGAGATTAAATAGACGTACCAAATGTTGCGACAACAGTATGTATCATTTGTAAATATGTATACCGTATTATCTCTTTTGCGCTCAATATTCAATGCCCATTCGTCTATGAATTAAAGGGAAAGGAGTCTCAAGTTCAAATTCAGTCAGACGATAGAGACTTGGCTCACACCACCGCACCTGCACCTGCACATCCGTCTCTGCTCCCCTTCCTCTTGCACTGGCGGCACCTGCTGACATTCGCTCACGACAAAGTCACCAACATCGACGATGACGAGCAGAAGGCTCCGACCATCAAGCAAGGTAAGAAGAGACCCGCACCAATTGGTCAATTGAGTAAACACAGTCCGCAAAAGTTCGGAATACAATGGTTCAAAGTGAAACTTATCCTCTCGCCGTGGTCAGACGTTCCACAAAGAATTATCCACATATTACTAGTAATAGAATCAACATCGGAGTGTTGACCATGTGCTTTAGCACTCGCTCAACACGACGATTTGCATGACACCATGATACATACATCGACGCAAGCACAACTCATATAAACAGTAGCGTCTCGTCCTATAGGCGGGTCTCCGACCGTAAATGCTTCTTTCGTTCCAACCATTGAGTGCGAGCCATGTCACGTAGTTCGCCTTTTATGATTTTCCCAGACGGTGTTAGCTCTGGAGGGAAGCTTCGTCAAGCACGACGCAAAGACGAAGAGAAACACTGACCGAAAGGTCGATCCAGCACAATGATCATCACCGGAACCGCATATCGTGGCAGCCTACTATCCGTGTAAGCATTGTATGGAGCAGTATGTGAGCTCAGCATTACCGTTTCTGGACTGCTTGTATAAGAGATGCCTCTGTGACCTTTCCGCGGAAAGCTGGCTTCAGCGAGACTACAGCTGCCACCAACTCTCCCAGACGTTGATCCGGAACACCGACGACTGCCGCCTCCTGTATTCGAGCGTCTGCGTATAACGCGTCCTCGACCGCCACAGAGGCCTATAAACGCCGTCATTCGCAAATCGGAGCACTGCATGAGGTGGACCTACGATATTCTCGCCACCCCGAATGATGATGTCCTTGACTGAGCATACGAGTCAGATGGAAGCAGGCTACGAAGAGGGTCCCTCTACATACTCCGATCTGTAAGATTGAGGAATCCTTGCTGGTCATAATATCCAAGGTCCCCTGATCTCAGCCATCCGTCAAGAGTGATTGTTTTGGATGTCGCCTCTGGACGAGTTGTTTGAATGGTTGCAGAACCCAACGATGGGACAAAGCCTACCAGGATCCCTCCAGTAACATTTCATGACGTTCGGGCCACGACTTTGGTCAAGGATTAACCAGCGCTCAGAAAAAGACAGAGGATCGAACAGGCTCACATCCAGATTTCTCCGATCTGGCCAGGAGGCAGGCGCATTCCAGTTTCGGTATCGACCACCACAACATCGTTCACGGGGGAAGGCAGTCCTCTGAAGGGATGTCAGTCGAGACGAGACGAATGTCCGATATTGACACATACACTCGTGTTGCCTGAGCAACGTAGTCCTCACCAGCGATCTGCAGACGTCCGTCAATCACGAATTCCATGAAGGAGTAGATGCGCCTACTGCCACAGAGATCGAATTCGTTTCCGTGAGGCCATATCCTTGGCTTCTGCGGAGACTTCAGTCATGTCATCGAACCATCGAAGGAGGCGCTCGTACACTTGGGCTCCAGGAAAGACCGACCTCGCCCGCTCAATCAATATCTGAGGTGCGGCCGAACCTCCGAAGAAGAGCGACTCTAATGGGTGTCCCGCTAAGGAGCTATCCATCAAGTCGGTGACCATCGCGGGAACACTGATGCCTACTATGGGCGAAAGTTTGGGACGGAAGGCGATCAATGTACTCACCCACCGGCGACGGTGATGTTTTCGTTCCTAATCAACCTAGTCGAAACAGTGCACTTAGATAGAGCCTGACTATGATCACAAACACTGACTTTGCGCCTAGCGTCGTTCGTTGAGCGTGAATGAAAGTCTAACAGAGAGCTTCAACTTGCCTTCTTCTGGAATCCACTTCGTCATGAGAATGATCTTCATACCAAACATCGTTGCCATCATCTTCTTGGCGTTAGTGTCGGTGATATCGAAAGTAAGTTGCGACTCACCGAGTAGCTTGTTGTTCCGGTGACGTGAAAGAGAGGCACCGCCACTAGTGCACCCTTTTGAGGTCCTGGCGGTGTAGTCTGGGACAGACTTTCGCCTCTTCGCAAGGCAGCCCGGCGTCCACCGACGATAGTCTAACGATTCGCATCAGTATTGCCCGCTACTAAATGATAAGGTGGGACAGTACATTGAGGACGTTCGTTAAAAATTGCCGTTGTGTACTCAGTACGCCTTTCGGCAATCCAGTCGTACCTGAGCACCGACATGAGCGGATAATGGCGTGCCGTCTACAACAGACATACCGGAGGTAAACATGATGATGCAGTTATCCTCCGGAAGAATCGTTGGGTAACCATTGAGGATGTCCTGGGCTCCGGTATGCTTCACGATCGCCTCGTGGTAAGACTCCATTCCAGCAGGGATAGAGGTGGGCCGCAAGATCAGAACGCCGGTAGCGCTCGCCTCATTTGTGATGGATTCTATGCCCGGCGCGAGTAGTGTTGCCCGCTCAGCGTCAACGATCAAGAGCCTACATTGCGTATGTATCAGGCAAAACTTCAGAGGTTCCAAGGGCAACCATCTACGACATCAAGTAGGTTAGCGAGATGAAATATACATGTCTCATAAAACATACGCGTTCACGAGGACAGCGACAGCACCAATCAGATCTACCCAGAACCAATCAGTGCGAGAGTCGGCAATTGGGGAAGGAAGAGGCATACGGCACGCCCAAAATATCGTTAGGTATTCGGAGCAGTTTCGCGAGACGATAGCTACGCGGTCGCCTGGCAGACAGCGGATCAGCGGTGGTAGACCAGACAGGCGAAGAAGAGAACCGACCTTTCCTCACGCCATACACAGCATAAAACACTCCCGCCGCATGGAGAGCCCTTTCATGCACCTCCTTGTACGTCAGCCGCTCGTCCCCAAACACGATGTACGTCTGGTCCCCAAATTGCTCGACGGCCCGCATCCAGAAGTCGCGTAGAGTGGGCGGGAGGTGCTTGTAGACCCTCTGCAGACGGCCGTCCACCAGTCGCGTCTCCACTTCGTGCAGTTGCCCAGGCGCGCAGAGTATCTCCTCGGCTGTAGGAAAAATGACAGCGCATCAGTCATGTCTTCCTGTCCCGGGTGAGCGCTAGCCGACTCACTTTCCTGGAGACTGCGTCTCGGGATCCAAGCATTCGGATTAGAATTCGACATGTAAAGCAGGGGATGAGGGTTTCGTGACAGCAAAACACGGTTTGGTGAGAAAGAGAGGCCTGAGATTAAAACGAAAACCTGCAAGTGAAGGCTAGCCACTTCACGCAGGGAGGGGGGCAGCCAAGTCCGAGGTGACGCTCAGTCCCCGCGGAAACTTTCATGTGCATGTGCATGTCGTTTTCGACATAGGGCCGCATACATACAGTCTTGATCGTACCCCGGGATACTTCGCGGAACGGTGCGAGGTGCGAGGGCCGAAACAGAGATGGGGAAGGAGAAGCCTAACGGGAAGGTCGCCTTCTTTAAGGTAGAGTGGATCTCAGTGACTATAGAGCGGTGCTCCGAGACGCGGGGATTGTCCTTATCGTTCCTTTCGGTTCATCGTCATCAACCTGCCTCGGCTCTTCGCTGAGTGTGAATGTGACTTACTCTGGCTGCAGGGTGGTCTATGATCATTGATAGTCTTCTTTCTTGATCACACGTGTTCGTTCCGAGAACTTAGAACCCTCGCCACGCTGCCTAAAGAAGTAAGCAAGACCAACAGTGAGTATCGGGCAGATGGCAATCCAAAGGTGCTTACCATCGCCGAGGGCAGCCCGAAGGCAAATCCGCCACATGGATACTAGTGTGCTTTCGACTTGCGGCTACCGACTGGCAGATAGAGCCAACGAGATGATCCTGACATCGCGGCGAACACGGTCCGAAACAGAACAGATGGATCGCGCCACCTCTTGCGCCACCTAGGCCTGAGAAGTGGCCGGAAAAACTCGCCAGCTTTCGCAACAAAGCCTCGGAAACTGACTCTCATCTTGACCGCTGGCAAGCAACTGACTTCGTTTGAATGACTGATAGTGCAAGCAAACTATCTCATGCCATATGTCAAGATACAGAAGACACATAAACAGTCAATGGCTGAACTCACTTCCTCGTCATCGGGTCATGCGCTGGCTTCAGACGTCCCCATCTCTCTCCACTCCTCGCCGTATATGACGAGATCCCAGACTCGTCGATCCCTCGATTACCGCACTACACCTCTCCCTCTCTCCAAGTCTCCACCATCAGTCATCTTCGTAAGACCGGTATCCATGATGTCTCTCGCCGCGTCTCGGACCCATGTAATCTATATCCGTAAGACGTTAGGTCACCGGACTGCCAATAGAGACGAGTGCTCACAAGAAGACGTATCTCGCTGAGGACTGAGTCCGGCCACTTGAGAAAGGTTCAAGTAACCTCCAGAGACACGAGCACTCGCTGTGCTAGCACCTCCCACAACCACCCAGTCAGCACGACACCAAACACACGTCAACTTCTTCCCAGCGTTACGCTGGGTGGTTTGCCCTGTACGCGAAAGGATCAGTGGAGTTCCACGAGCTCATCAGAAACGGAACATACACTGCCCAAAGCACTCTTTGTGAAGTGCGTTTCCACATTCATCACACCACTCCAGCTTGGCCTCGGGCTGATTGTGCATCTCCTCGTAGCAGATGGGGCAGGCGTCTTCCTCGGTGGGCATTCTCCGGTTCTTCTGGGGTTGGGAAGTCGAGGGCGTCTTGGGAGCTTTGCCAGTGGCCCGAGCGTGCGCCTCGCGAACGCGCTCATGCGCCATGGCGTTTGGTGCTAGAGGTGCATCTCTGAATATCTCTTCGAGTTCTTCGGTGAGGAGGGCTCTGCAGCGGACAGTCAGAGCGAACATCAAAAGGCGGTGTTCAAAGGACTCACTTTTGATACCAGTGGGTCGAATGACGAGGCACCTGAAGCACTGGAGGCACTGGGTGAGAATTGACGCGATTAAAGGACTGAGATAAGCACCTTTAGTGAAGATGAAGATCTGGAGGGCCAATGAGCCAGAGACTATATGAGAGAGTAGATATGACGCACGATATGCTTGCAGTGGTTGCCCTTGAGAAAGTCCGGACCTGTAACTTGTTCAACGCGAGACCATGGTCTATAAGTACAGGCCGACGAACAATTGCAGCGAGGGAGATGGTCAATTGTGACCTTGTAAACCTGGAAGGGCGTCAAAAGGAGGCCAAAGCGAGATGATAGGGTACGCACATTGCCAGTGGATCCCAGCACCGAGAACACTTCCTTCAGCTCGTCGCCTTCGCGTTCACGGTCGATCATGAAGAATCTGGAAGTCACGATTAGTTATCATCCAAAGTCAGAACAGCACTCGGTCGCCTACCTCTGGCATGCTACCCGGTCAAGTCGCTGCAAGACAGCTTGTGACGCGGAACTCTTGAAGCGTCCCTGCCGCTTTTCCTTCTTAGCAGCTTTGGCTTTCGGAGCGGGAGCGGGCTTTGAGGCGAGAGGTGGGAGAGGTGGGGGAGCCTTGGAGGTAGATGCCATTGGGAAAGGCGCAGCTTGTAGCGATTGTGGCGGCAGTGTAGATCTGGGGGCGGGCCTTGGTCCAGTGGTAGGCGGTGGCTGCGCAGCAGGTGGTGGCCGACGCGGTGCGGACGCCGACGGGATAGACGCGTAGCCGTTGTCTCGATCCGCGAACCACTCATTTGCTGCCAGCGGTGGAGTACTTTGTGTTTTGTTCGCTGGTGCGGCGCTACGGGGCAGGATTGGGTCGACTCGCGCTCTTTTCGCAGCGGATGGGGCAGCTGGCGACGACGAGGACGGCCCGCTCGACGGATTGCGCCAATCTTCGAAGTTTCCGTCGGCTTTGCGCTTCTGCAAGACCATGATGGTAGTGGATGAAGGAGTTATTTTTGGATTTATTTTCGGAAATCCTTGTGCGTGACCAGCACGTGGGCGACATAACCGCGCCACATTTCCTTCCTCATACTTTCATCGCTCTGACACTAGCTGGACATTTGTAATGGGCGAAGCACTCTTCTGAACACGAGTATTGAAAATTCTTTCCCTTGGCTCTCTGCATACCCGATTACTCGCGTACATAGACAGCTATCCCTCAGTTCCGTTCATCTGAGATAGCAAGACTCTCTCACCTCTATAATTTCGAGAGCGGGAATTTTGACTCTGTTGAACATGGTCAATATGGGAGTGCTCGTCATCGGCGACGACGATGAGCTCACGACATTTGCAGTATGACTTGATGAAGCTATTCCAAGTCGGCGGCAGCCCAGCAGACACGCGGTATCTCTTCCTCGGCGACTACGTGGATCGCGGCTATTTTAGCATAGAGGTGTGCGCCCTTCCTGTCGCCGGATCCATCCTCCTGACCGACGTGTCTAGTGCGTGCTGTACCTGTGGGCCTTGAAAATATGGTACCCCAATACCCTCTTCCTCCTTCGCGGCAATCATGAATGCCGCCATTTGACCGACTATTTCACCTTCAAGCTGGAATGTGCGTCCTCTCTACAATCGCTGCCAGATTCGCCTGACTGTTTCGTAGGCAAACACAAATATTCCGATCGCATTTACGACGCCTGCATGGACTCTTTCTGCGCGCTCCCGCTCGCCGCAGTGATGAACAAACAGGTTCTCTGTATCCACGGTGGTCTTTTGCCCGAGCTCAACACGCTCGACGACATCCGTGCCCTCGACCGCTTCCGCGAACGGCCTACACACGGCCTCATGTGCGCTATCCTTTGGGCCACCGTCGAAAACTTTATCACAGAGACAAGCACTGACAGCTTCGTGCATGACACCCGCGATGCAGGTCCCCACCCCGGAGCAGTTTATCGTGACTCCCCGAGATCCTCTCCATTCCACTGTGTATTCTCTGTGGCTATCTCTCAACGGGCCACGCAATTTTGCCGTTACCGTGGTATTTCGACCACGGCCACGGCACACGGCACCACGGTACCACCACGGCACTAGGGTTAGGGTATGACCCAAGTTCGCCTAAATGGTGTCCATACAGCGCATTTCTGTAGGGTATCAGGCGGTCTTTGTGTAGAGTAAGCCATGAGATATATATACTCCACTGAGATTGACTGTAGAGATCAACGTCCGAGTAGAAAAGCAGTTTCCGAACTTGACAATTTGAGCCGTGGACCTTGGCAATAAGCCAAGTTCGCGTAAATGGCATCAATACAGTGTATTGAGCTCAACGAGAATGAGTATGGAGATCGACAATCGAGTAGGAGAGTGGGATCTCAACTTGAACATTGAATGTCGGTCAATGGAGGTCAGACACAGATCCGGACAACCCTGCCAGAGGTGTGCCTGCAAATTCCTTAGCCTTATAAGGTTAGGGAATTTGCAGGCACCAAATGGCGCTCCATATTCAGACTGTAACGGGTCGTGTTCTTGCGTGGCGACATGGCACATACCTTGACAATCCGAGCCGTGGACCACTGCACCAAGCCACGTGACCACTGCACCACGGTAGCACCACGGTAGCACTCACGGCTCGACCACGGTACTACCACGTCCACCACGGCACCCTTCCACGGCTCACGGTAGCACCACGGTACTAACGGCGCTGCACTGTAGCACTCACGGCACCTCAGACAGCGTGACAGCAGAGTGACACGGCCGCTACAGGTGCGTGATGGGTCCAACTAACCTTGCCTCAATACTATCCAGGACATCAGGAGAGTCGAAACACCGGTCCAGGATCATGGATGGCGGCCCTATACAGTGCTTGTGACCGTTCATCAGTTGCCCAAAATTCTACTAACTCATGTGAATGCCAGATCGTGTTCTGCGTGCTACTGACCACGGTCCGACTTATTTCCGCGTCTTTGCGGTCAATATACGCGTCTGAAGGTGCCAATACTGACTTGTACCATATCATAAGATGTGTCTACATATACAGTACACCAATATCACTTTCTATTGCGCTTTCTCGGGGCCTGCTTCTGTGTCGGCGCGATGGCTTGCTTGACGAGTCTCCTTGGCTTAGGTCTGGGCTTGGTGTTGATCTCGGGCGACGGGTCTTTCTTTTGGAGTTCGATATATGCTTCGCCGGTCTTATCAGATGTGAGAGTGTGCTTTCTGGCAATGGAGGACAGACTTACCGCAAGCTCAGAGTCGGATCCTTCACGAAGATCGTCAACCCACTCGGTCCTGTAACTGTGATACGGCGACCATCCATCCTGATGATGTCCTGCATCAAGCCCCCACTGGTGATTACCAGCGACACCAGCAGCTTGAGAGCGTGCAAACATTCGATCTTCAAGGAACTCAATGGCTTCGAGGTCGACATCGATAGGATCGAGCCTGGGCTGTCCTGTCAATGATTTTCCGGTGAGGTCAACCTGTACAGTCCAAGCGTCACCAAGTAGCTCTTCCACACTGTGCAATGAGTCTTCCTTGTGTAAGCGAGTGGCAATGAGGACAGTTCCGGCATGAGCCATGGGGACGAGAGCCACCCAACGGACCCGATGCGTGCCCTGAAAGCGCGCTGAGAACCAGTTATCGATCCGCGACCAGTCATCCCTCGAGATGCCTCCGGTATAGGGTACTGAGGCAGTTACTGGTCGATTGGATTTGGCTTTCAACCAAGCCAAGGCCGGGATTGATTCAGTGGACATATCTCGTGCTTGTGTCATCAGATCACGGAACACCTGCCAGAACGGCAGCAGCGCCGCATCGATTTCGGCCGTGAAGCGTTTCGTAGAGTCCTGGGACGTATCTTTGTCCTCACGCTCTTCCTTCGCAATGTGAGTCAGCTTCCACTGTCCAAGCTTGAGAGAAAGAATCAACCTCGGACCCGCAAAGTAGTATGTGGACTTACACGAATGGAACGTCTGGCTGCTACATCTTTCCAGCATTCGTCCCGAATATTGCGCTCGCTCACACCAAGTAGAATGTCACCCGGCTTGTGGGAGCTTTCTTTCGGGAATATACAGCCCCGCCATAGTTTCACCGTCCAAGTTTGGTTCACGACGGCGATGAGACGAACTGGATAGAAGTAGGTTCCCAGTCGAACCAGCACACCCTTTCCAGGTCTGACCCACCTCAGTATGAGGCCTGTATGAGAGTAAACAGGTATCACTCACAGTAATCGATATTTTGACACAGTCTCGCGCTCACTACATCTTGTTGAGTATTGCATGAGGACAAGGAGAGCAGCAAAACTTACAGTCGGGCGGACTCCTCTTGCACGTAACTCTGGCGGCCGTTGCGACCTGGCGTAATCGCAAACATAGCCTCGAGAGAGCAAAAGGTGCACGTAAATTTGTACTTTGAGAGACGCGGCTGGCGTGCGTGTCCATGCAAGCCACGCTGACAGGCAAGATGGGAGCTCATGCCACACTCCTCACATTCAAGAACGGTTTCTTCGAGCTCGACACGATCACCATCACCCTCAGCCCCACACCTGCACAGTAGACGGACAGCATCAGATAGCGGAGGCG